>OW240913.1:275422230-275451693 GCA_933207985.1 Pelobates cultripes
CTTTAACCTTTCCTGGTAAGTTTTATCCCGCAATCCATGAACCAGTTTAGTAGCCCTTCTCTGAACCCTCTGTAAGGTATCAATATCCTTCTGAAGATACGGTCTCCAGTACTGTGTACAATACTCCAAGTGAGGTCTCACCAGTGTTCTGTACAATGGCATGAGCACTTCCCTCTTTCTACTGCTAATACCTCTCCCTATACAACCAAGCATTCTGCTAGCATTTCCTGCTGCTCTATTACATTGTCTGCCTACCTTTAAGTCATCAGAAATAATCACCCCTAAATCCCTTTCCTCATATGTTGAGGTTAGGACTCTATCAAATATTCTGTACTCTGCCCTTGGGTTTTTACGTCCAAGATGCATTATCTTGCACTTATCCACATTAAATGTCAGTTGCCACAATTCTGACCATTTTTCTAGTTTACCTAAATCATTTGCCATTTGGCTTATCCCTCCTGGAACATCAACCCTGTTACATATCTTGGTATCATCAGCAAAAAGACATACCTTACCATCAAGACCTTCTGCAATATCACTAATACCCCACTGGTGACAAGTCCAAGCTTTGAATATATTCCATTAACAACAACCCTCTGTTGCCTGTCACTCAGACACTGCCTTACCCATTCAACAATATTGGAATCCAAACTTAAAGATTGCAGTTTATTGATAAGCCTTCTATGTGCAACAGTGTCAAAAGCCTTACTGAAATCTAGGTAAGCAATGTCTACTGCACCACCCTGATTTATAATTTTAGTTACCCATTAAAAAAAATCAATAAGATTAGTTTGGCATGATCTCCCTGAAGTAAACCCATGTTGTCTCTGATCTTGAAATTCATGTATTTTTAGATGTTCAACAATCCTATCCTTTAACATGGTTTCCATCACTTTCCCCACTACTGAAGTAAGGCTTACTGGCCTGTAGTTGCCTGACTCCTCCCTATTACCTTTCTTGTAAATGGGCACAACATTCGCTAACTTCCAATCTTCTCGGACTACTCCTGTTAACAATGATTGGTTAAATAAATCTGTTAATGGTTTTGCTAGTACACCACTAAGCTCTTTTGATAGCTTTGGGTGTATTCCATCAGGTCCCTTTGACTTATTTGTCTTTACTTTTGACAGTTGAAATAGAACCTCTTCCTCAGTAAACTCACGTGTAATAAATTACTCATTTATCCTTTTTCTTAACTGAGGTCCCTTTCCTTCATTTTCATCTGTAAATGCAGAACAAAAATATTCATTGAGGCAGTCAGATAGACCTTTATCCTCTTCTACATACCTTCCTTCTTTGGTTTTGAATCTAACTAATCCTTGTTTTACTTTTCTTTTCTCATTTATGTATCTAAAAAATGTTTTGTCCCCCTTTTTTACTGACTGTGCTATTTTTCTCTTCTGTGTGTGATTTGAAAGCTCTTATAACTTGCTTAGCCTCTTTCTGCCTAGCAGAAGTTACAGATTTATTTCCTACTCAAAATTATGTGACATGCCTTTACCTATGCGCTAAACAATTCCTCAAGGCTAATTGTTTAGAAGATGAAGCTTGTATACTATTTAAAAACTTAACCAACAATACTAAATAGAGGTCTATTGCTGATATTACTTCAGTGCTGGTGAAGATAAAGAACCCCTAAATGAGGAACTACAAGAAATTCACTGTAATATTTAGGCAATAAACAACTTAGTGCCTAAGTAACAGATTTGGGAGAGTGGCGAGATTCTACAATTGACAAGTTAATCCTCCTCAAAGAATTACTGAAGACTCACAACAACTTACTTACTATTATGTTGAGGACTTGGACAATCACAGGATTTGAAACAACCTCTGTATGCAATGAGTACCAAAGACTGAGGGCCCAGACTCCCGTAGTGCTTTTTAACAGGATACCTGGCGCATTTGACCAAGTGCCTAAAGTGCTTAGGCCCAAGCCTACGTTTTCCACTCCTCCATGAGACATAATCTGCATTATTTCAAAGGAAGGCTAGGTATGCTGCACCCATCTAATATAAATACCCTGTGGTCGCCATCTTCCAAGACCTGTCCTGATATATAATTCAAGCCAAAATAATTCTTAAAACCTTTAACAGAAGCACTTATATTTACAGGCACCGAATATAGATGGAGAATTCTATGTAACAACCAGGTCCTGACCCTGCGACAGCCTGGGACTGTCAGGATCTTACCTGATGTGGAGTCTGATGTGCAGAGTTATACACTCACCCTTGCAAATAAACACATACCAAGGTGACCAGATAGGAAGCAACCTGGGATGTGAGTTTGTGCATGGGGGCTGTGCAGGTAAAGTGCTCCGAATCGCAGGACAGGCAAGGACACAAGCAGTAGAGAAGTCAAGGTATAGCTGAAGTCAGGGGATGCCAGAGGTCAGAGTAAACGATGAGAAAAGCCAAGGTCAGGAACCGAGATCAATCTGGAGAACACATGATCAGGACACACTGTAACAGGAACCAATAACGTGAACCAGAGTCAATGAACTGACAAAGTTCCCAGGGCAAGGTAGTGCTTATATATCCAGCTAATTGATTATCTGCTTCTAGTGGGCTTAGATAGACAGGAGCAGCCACAGGTAAAGTCCAGCCTCCAGTGCTGGAGACAAGGTGAGGTTAAACATAAGCTGAAACAAGAACTGGAGTGTGGCAGGACTACGGCACAGAAGGGCCACAGTTCAAATCCCCTGTCTGGCACTTGTGAAATGGCCATGCCTGGCCGTCTAGATGGCACAGTGTGATTCGTGACATTTGCTCCTCCTTAAACTCGACCTCTAGGTGAGAACTGGATCTTTAGAGTTCTGGTACACCTCATTTTTGTTTTCACTATCCGTATAAAGATATTCCTTGTAATCAGAGTCCCTTAACAGCATGGGGCTCCATAGTACCAGCTTCTGGTACCACTGGAGATAGGTCAAGGACATCGATGATCCAGGTGCAGGTGGAAAGTACTTCAGCAGGTGCAGAGTTCGCAGCTAGCAATTTTCAAACATTAGTAAATTCTTTTTACAAACAATTGTACCATTAGAGGCATATGTACAATCAGAAGGTAGGTCTTCTTTGAGCCGGCAGGAAGTAGTGATGGTCTTAATAGAAGCATCTTCAGGAGGAGGTGCAGATGTCTCTGGAGCAGAAGGTGGAGACCTTTCAGGAGTACGGGTTATGTTGATTACCGTGGTCTGGGTACCTTTTTGTGTCACAAAACGTGGACATGGCTGGCAGCAACCTTGGTATTTCCCAGGCAGAGTTGCAGGGATGACAGGATGCGTACAAACAGCACCTACTTGAACAGTTTTAGGCCGTTGTGGGCAGGTAGGGCAGAGGGAGATAACGTGCCCTCTTTCTCCACAGTAGAAACAAAGACCACAGCTTCTGCTTCGGTCGCTTTCCTTGGAAGACAACCTGGTGCAGATGACACTGATCCTCTGGAGTGTCAAGGCTTCCTTGTGTAACGTCAGGGTGACAAGGCCGGTCGCTGAAGGTAGGTTTGTCCTGTAGCAGGATGGGGTCGTTGTATTCTCTTGGTGCCCAAGATCTACAGGAACTTGGAGCAGGTTTGGTAGTAGCTTTCGTGGAGGTAAGATACTGAGAGTCCATCGTGGTTATAAATGACTCCCAGTTGTCCAAGAAAGCACTTTTCTCCAGTAGCTTCTGGTATGCCCATGCCTTCAGCCATCCGGAAAGCAGATTAACAGCGGTACGGACCTTGACAAAGTCGCTGTAATAGGTCCTGGGCTTAACCCCTTAAGGACCAAGCTTCTGGAATAAAATGGAATCATGACATGTCATACATGTCATGTGTCCTTAACCCCTTAAGGACAAAACTTCTAGAATAAAAGGGAATCATGATGGAATATTTCCGTCATGTGTCCTTAAGGGGTTAAGGGGTTAAGGGCATACAGGATCTCACAATCCATCCTGAACGTTGTGAATCAGGAATGGGAACCATCAAACCTGTAAGGCTTGTGGTTATGCAGGTTCCAGGGTTGGGTGCACCATTCCTTTAAATGACAATACATACTTCTGCACCTCCAGAGCAGTCTAAGACAGGTTGGACACCTGCTGCTCAAGGGACATGAGAAGCTTGTATATCTCTGCAGACTCCATGGTCAGTTCATTAATGTCAGGATCTTACCTGATGTGGAGTCCAATGTGCAGAGTTATACGCTCAACCTTGCAAATAAACACAGGTGACCAATTCCATAAGAAGCCACCTGGGCTATGAGTTTGTGCACGGGGGCTGTGTAGGTAAAGTGCTCTGAATCGCAGGACAGGCAAAGACACAAGCAGAAGAGAAGTCAAGGTATAGCCAAAGTCAGGGGATGCCAGAGGTCAGATTAAATGATGAGAAAACCCAAGGTCAGGAACCGAGATCAATCTGGAGAACACATGATCAGGACACACAGTGACAGGAACCAATAACATGAACCAGAGTCAATGAACTGACAAATTTTCCAGGGCGAGGCAGTGTTTATATTGCTAATTGATGATCTGCTTCAGGCGGGCTTAGAGACAAGGTGAGGATAAACATAGGTTGAAACAAGAACTGGAGTGTGGCTCCGAGGCAAGACAGGTGAGAATAAACATAGGTTGAAACAAGAACTGGAGTGTGTCTCCAAGGTAAGACAGCAGGACTACAGTTCAAATCCCCTGTCTGACATGTGTGAAACGTCCACACTTGGCCATCTAGATGGCACAGTGCGAATCGTGACAGGGACATCTCTAAAGTGGCTACGGCCTTGGACTCATAGGTCTGGGAGATTCCAGCTTGACATGGAAATTTACCTGTTTTTGCCTTAGTTCTGCTACCTCAAGATAACATTGTTCCAGCTAAAAAGATACCTCCTGGGACCCCAAAGCACAGGACACTTATTCTTTATTTTTTTCTATCCTCTCCCACTATTTTTGCCATCATCTTCTCTCCTCATCTTTTCTTATACTCTCCCATTCTACTATTTTTTATAATCCTCCCTTGCTTTACTATCTATATTCTATTGGTGTTCCTTCAGACAGTATGAGGGTTATACTCCACAGAACACTTGTATTATTACCCCATTATGACAGTCTATTTGACACTGTGTGTGCCAACATTAATTGTCACAAGCCTATAATACAGGTGCCTTACATTTTGGTTTAAATTATGCATTGTAAATGTTATTTTTATTTTTGTATATATTTTTTTCTGACCTGGTCTCATACAGCCTAATTTTGTGAACAAAATCTTATATCTACTGGTAATTGTTGATGACTTTACCATTACTCTCAGTCAATGCTAAGGAGACATCCGCTAGTTTCAGCTTTCCAGCCATTGCCTTTCTCCAAAGGCCAGATATGTGAATAAAAGTAGTGTTTTCAACCAAATGTATATCTTTGTGAATATATACCTACCCAAGTGTAAGCAAATTACCTTATTTTCTAGAATACTTACTGATTTCAAAAATTTCTAGGAGAGATTCGTAGCCTTGGAAAGTAACATTATTCTGACCTTGGATCCTTGCTTAGATAACTCTTATGAATTCTTGCTTAGAGACACGTGCCATAGGTGTAAATTGCCATATCTTCTTCATGCATCTCAATTAGTAGACAGTTGATAGATTAAACAACCCAGTACAAATGATTACACGTTCTTTTCATTTGCTAAAAAAACATACTCTCAGATTGATATGTTTTTATTGTCACATAAATATCTACATTTATTTTCTAATACTAACACACACCGAATCACTTGGTCAGGTTATACCTCCAAATTCCTTAACTTGTCTCAACAAACAAACCTTGCAATTACAAAAGACTCAAATTAGGATAATATTTTCTTAGTCTGTGGTGCATTTACTGTGTTTAATGCAGAAAATAAAAAAGAATGTACAAAGCAAATAACAAACTTGACTGCCTTTCTATTAGACAGAAGAGCACAAAAAGTTTCTTACACCTTCTACCCATCTGAAACTCACCAACGTTCTAATGGAATTGAACCAGTAAGTCAAGCTCTTTTCATGATCAATACCATATTCTATCAACACACTAATAAAAGCAACAACATCTCAATGCTAAAGTGCTTCAAAGCTTTTGCTCTGTTCTCTATAACATAAGGACCAGTGGCGTACACATGACCCATGGGACCCCGGTGCGAAAATTGATCCGTGGGCCCCCCCCCCCACCACTGAGTGCTTCCTCGCGCGCCCGCCTGCCCGACCGGCCACCCGCCTTACGGGTGTCAGCAGGGCCAGCCTCGGGGGGCCCTGGGGCAGTCGGCTCCTGGGCCCCCCAGGGGAAAAGGCTGGCCCTGTGGGTACACACCCCTGCGACCCTGGTATGTACGCCACTGATAAGGACACAAAACACTAATGGCCCATATTCCAAATATGCTATAGTACATATTTACAGTCACATATATGTTAAGACCCTCTCCCTAGATAGTAACTATTTAAATGAATCCATTACTATATATACTCTCCATTCAGCTCCACTTATCTAGAGTCCCAGGCCTAACTGCCAAACTATCAGATATTATTGCACTTCTGCTCCATATTTACCACTTATTTATCAGCATTAAATCAATCGGCATAGAGAGGTACAGTTCCCACACAAACAGTACCCTTCAGGCCTACTGTATATTTCACTCATCGCTAAACGTGGCAAAGAGCAGTGTGGCAGCTAAAGACTCATCCTCTCCTTAACCCCTTCGCTACTGAACACTTTGTGATTGAAAAAATATTAGCATAACATTTATTTGAAGCAAAGGATGCATAGCTAACAAACGAACATGTTGTAACACATACATTTTGTGTATACAATGCTTTGCCAACTTAAATAATTAAAATGATGTAAATGTACACAATTCTTTCCCACTTACTCATTCATCATTTATAAACAAATATTTAGGTAGTTAAAACCTTTAGACAATATACAGTGTCCTTGCATGATTTCACACAGGCTCTGAAATGTTGGCATAAAAGCAAAAATTATATTTTATTTAACATATAGTAGGTGTGACAAAATTATAAAGAAGAATGGTCAAATACCTTGCTTTTAGAAATTTCTAGTCACCTTGAGGGCAATGCTAGCAGTGCAATTCACTAAAAATTGTAAGAAGAATGTCTGCATTTGAGCATAATCAGTAAATTCAATTAAAGCATTTATTTCTAAAATAAAGTTATTTACTGCTATAAAACTTCTATAGCAATCTTTATCAATTTCAGGACTGCTAATGTGATGCTAACAGTGAAATTGTAGATTCCATTCACTCCTCCCCCCTTGACTGTAGGAATGCTATCCCCCAGTGAAACTTACTGTACTATTTTGAAATCAGGGGATGAGTTTATATTTTTAGCAAATTTGCATTGATTATAGCAGTAACTAGTGAATTCTGGCAGAGATATTTTTTCTTCTACGGACTGGCAATCATAACTAGAATATAAATGAGAGTGAGGGGACTAGATTTCATAACGCAAAATACATGAAAATAAAAAATGTTTATACTCGATTTTGGTATTGTAGGGATTAATAAAGATATGAAATTGTTTGCAAAAATATTGCTTTGTTGCCTTTGGTCTGTCATTTAGAGTCCAGAAAGAACAATCTTTCCCCAGTAAGTCTCTACTTATTAATTATTTACTCCTGAAACAGGAGTAATAAGTGTTAATTGTCTCTATACTTGAACACAAACTGTCGAAACATTCCTAAGAGTGCATCAGCTCTACAAAACAATACATTGGTGGAACACAGTGACTCCCATTTGCTTGTTGACTAACCACACACCCTTCTTGTGATGTTAGGGAACAGACTGGAACATATAACTAGGTATATTTAAATAATAGGGGGTCTGGTATGCTCTGTTTTTGTTTTGTTTTTATTTAACAATCTTCTTGGCAGTGGTGGATTACTATTGTGGATTTCATTATTTTGTGCCAGTTAAAATGTGCTTTGGTAAACATTCAGCATTTGATAAATATCCTTTTCACTGTTAATTTTTAGCAGACAATAATTTGTTTTTCTTAGTTGAATGTGTACATTTCATTTGATCTCAAAAATAACCCCAGAATAATGTTTAGTGAACACCAGAATAATAATTCTGGGTCAAATTTAGGTATTTTAACTAAATTTTACAGTTTGGAGGGGAATCCAAAACTTTGTGAATAACCTTCAATTAATACGTATTAGAAAAAAAAGCTGTGTAAGCTCCATATTCATTTCTAGATTAATCAATTATTATTATTATTATCGCCATTTATATAGCACCAAGAGATTCCGCAGCGCTTAAAGTTAGATAATAAAGTTAGAACTTGTGAACTTGCTGTCAGCGTGCCTTTCAGCTCAGTACCAGAAACCAAATGGCTTTTATACAGCGTATTGTTAACATGTCCTTTTCCACTATCTAACTTCTTGTCAGTACTAATAAACTATTTGTACGTTAAAGACAGAGAATAGTTCAATGGTTGTTTTTTGAATTGCATCTTTTCAGCAATTGCTGAAGCGCCAAAAATTAATTGAGCGTCTGCAAATAAAATACTTATTTATGTTAAAATCTATATTCCTGTTCTCTAGAATGAGGTAACTTAATTTCACTTCTTCTAATGTCCAATCATAGCTTAATGTTATCTGGATACATCATAACATTTTGTCAATGGACTGTTTTTGAGTAAATAAATGTTATTTTTCTACATTTATTGTGAAAAAGATGACATTAATAACAAAAGACAACAAACCACTTTCTTTCACTTTAGAGTTATGATATAAATGAGTTTTCTTTTTCTAAACTAAATTGAAATCTATTGTTTATTGTCATGAATAATGGTCCTACTCTCTCTTTCCAGTAAGATAATATATCAGTTTCTATAATCTTTAGACATAACTGTCATGTCCAACCAATAGAATATATTTAATGGTGCCTACAGTGTCTGTTTTACATTGTAGCAGTGCCTTTTACATTTATACTGCTTGGACTTTAAAGGAACGCTAGGACTACAAACATATTTTTATAACACTACAGTGGGCCTGTCCATAGAAATATCAACCCCCTGATCCCCGTTTTCAGTAAAAATGTAAAAAGAAAAAAAAAAAGCTTTTTTACAATTTTTTTTCCAGTACCAAATCTCTCTCAGCATTGCTCACCTCTCCACCATGAGCAATGTCATTGAGGAGGTATAGCCTTATCCTCCAGCGAATGTCCAATCCAATGGTCCTTATATAGAAGAATTGTGGACCTCATGTGCGCATATCCAGTGCTTCTCATAGGAAAGCACTGAATTAATTGCTTTCCTTTTTTGTTTTTGCATCATGTAATACAGTGGAACTTTGGAACTCGAACGGTCTCGTTTTTGAACAATTCGGAAGTCTAACAAAAAATTTGAGTATAAAATGTCTCTGTACATGAACAATCTTCTTTACTAGAACATACAACAAAGAGTCATGAGTAAAAAATGGCTTGGTACACGAACGATCTTCGGTACCTGAACATACAACAAAGCATCATGTCTTATTTTCAAGTCAGACAATTATTATAAATAATTGTAATAATGACCAACATTATTATTATTATTTTATTATTTATATAGCGCCATCAGATTCTGTAGGGCTATACAAAGGGTGGACTAACAGACATTTAATTGTAACCAGACAACTCGGTGTACAGGAACAGAGAGGTGGAGGGCCCTGCTCAATGAGCTTACATTCTAGAGGGAGTGGGGTATAGTGACACAAAGAGTAAAAGTAGGGGTACGAAGTAAGATGTTAGAAAAGTATTTGCTGAGGGCTTAATAGGTCATTTTTGACAGTTGCAGGAGAGGAGTCATGGAGGGTGATATGCTTTCTTGAAGAAGTGAGTTTTCAATGATTTTTTGAATGAGTGGAGACTGGGTGAAATTCTTATGGAGGAGGGAAGGGAGTTCCACAGAAGAGGTGCAGCCCTGGAAAAGTCTTGGACGCGAGCATTAGAGGTGGGAGTACGGACAGAGGATAGACGTAGGTCTTTGGCAGAGCATAGGGGCCATGACAGGACATACTTGTGTATTAAGGAGGATAGGTAGGTTGGAGCAGCATTATGTAGGGACTTGTAAGCAAGCACCAGAATTTTAAATTGAGCCCAATAACTAACTGGGAGCCAATGCAAGGACTGACAGAGCGCGAGGTGTGAGCGGACAGGAATATAGATTTCAACGGTGCAATCTGGGAACACGTAAGACCACTGAGAAGAGTATTGCAGTCCAGACCAGAGAGAACAAGAACATGGACCAGCACCTTAGCCGCATCCAGGGTTAAATAGGGGCGGATGCGCGCTATGTTTTTGAGATGGAAGCGACAGGATTTGGCGATTGATTGGACATGAGGGGTGAAGGAGAGGTTGGAGTCAAAAAGAACATCCAGGCAGGGAGCCTTCAAGGTAGAGGTGATGGTAGCACCGTTGACTTGGACATAATAACAATAATCTAAGGACATAACAACAATAATCTGTTCCTTAGCAGGTTTTACAATTAGCTAAATACAACCTCAGATAAAGAACAACACATGACATATTACACCGTGTCATGTTTTATTTAACAAAAATAAGCCAAAATGGAGAAACCATATGTGAAAAATGAAGTACACCCTTACTACTCCCACAGAAATTAAGAGGCTAAGTAGACAGACAGATAGGTGCTGCTAATCAAATGCCCTATATTAATTGATTATAAGCAAGTGTGAACACCTCTATAAAAGCCAAAGTTTAGAGTAGGAATTAATTTTGCTCCAATCACAATCTCAATGTGAAGGAAAAGGGGTGTCCAAATCTGCCAAAAGCTATCAATCAGCTTATCAATTACATTTTCAAATAAATCAACCACATCTAGTAAGTTATTAACTTATAACCAGGGCCATCTTCAATATAGATTGGACCCTGGGCAAGCATTTGCCCATTAATAACTATCACAGTCACTGTGTCTTAGTGTGAGTCTGACAGTGAGCATCCTTGTGTTCAAATGTACGTCTCTGTGACCATGTGTATTTTTTCTGTCCGGGGCCATATGTGTGTGGGGTAACTGTTTGCAATGTGTTGTGTGTATGGGGGAGGCTGCCTGTGGTCTTTGCATTGTGTGTATTTATGGTGCAGCTATGTTTCATGACTGTGTGCGTATGATGACTGTCTTCAAGGGGTGACTGTGACAGGGAGGGAAAAGGGGTAACTGTGGAAAGGTGAGTGTGACAGGGCCAGAGAGGTGAATGAGACAGGGTTTGGCGGTGAGTGTGACAAAGTGAGAGTGAAAGGGTTAGGGGGTGGTTATGACATGGTTTGAGGAAGGAGTGTGACAGGGCGAGAGGATGTAGGTGTGTCAGAATTAGGGGAGTTAATGTGACAGGATGGTGTGGCATGGTTGGAGGGTGAGTGTTACTGTCAGGATTGCTAATTGATCCTGCACGCAGAATTGTATCACACCTAGGACTAAGGATAATGTCTAACCAGACCTTAGAATGGCTGGACTAAACGTATCCAAGAATAGTCAGAATACCTGCCCGGGTCAGGGATAGAGAATCAGCGATGAGAAAAAGTCAAAAGTCAAGAATACCAGAAATCAGGAAAGTCAAATAAGCAAGACCAGGAACGCACTCTCGGCTTACCATCAGGCAGAAACCACGTCAGGGCAATGAGAGAATGTAAAAATAAATTTGAATATATTATTCTGATTGGCTGTTATCGGCCTTTGACCCCAAAACATGCGTGTGCATGACATCACGCACACGCCGACGTCATCCTCAACATGGCCGGTCATGGGGCTATAAGGTGGTATAGAACCGTAGCGGCCGGCGGCCCTAGACATGCTGGGTTTATCAGGTATCTGGGCGCACGGCTGTAGATGGACACATCTATTCCTGTCAGGATGGTAAATACCATTAAACACATTACCATAAATGGATGAATTTGTTACAGTTATAGAGTTGGGGTGAACGTGGCTTGGTTGGAGGAGGGAGTGTGACAGGATGAGGGAAGGTGAGCATGATATGATTAGAGGAGCTTTATGTGTCAGGGTGAGTGTGGCATGGTTGGGGGGATGAATATGACAGAATTAGAGGGGGTAATGTGAAAGTACATATACACAAACAGGTACACATACAGATGGGTACATATACACTCTGACACACAGGTATACATTGATACAAAAGTAAGCATACACAGACACACAGGTGCACAAACACAGACACATAGGTGCACATACACCCTGACAAACAAGTATACATACACAGACACACAGGAACCCATTGACACACAAGTACACATACACTGACATACAGGTACACAAACATAGGCACACAGGTGCCTGACATACACACACATATATGCACAAACTCATAAACAGGTACATACATATACAAATTACAATTTACATATTTTAGCCACCCTCCTGTTTACTTACTTTTGATGCAGAAGGATGGATTCCCTTGGGTCTTGTGGGAGCTTGCTGACCTAGGCTGATGGAAGTCTGAGGCACCAGGCGTCCTCAACTACTCTCCTGCTCTGCATGTGGTGCCTTCTCCTCCTACCCACATGGCACTCTTTTAGTTGGAAGGAAGTGACCTGTCCTGAACTCACTTCCTCCCAGCAGGCCAGTAGAACCAAGTGAAAGGGACCCAGTCTGGGGTAATTTTAAAGGGCCACGGGTCCCTGATTAAATTTTTGCAGGCTCAAGGGGCATCTGCTTTCGGCCTCCCAGGAATACCTGGGCCCGGGGCAGCTTCCCCTTGTTAAAGACGGCCCTGGTTATAACCCATGATATATTGAAAAAAATGTCCTTTGTGAATGCATTGCAAGCTGTCAGTATGTGTTGTGACATTAAAATGACTTTATTTAGGCTTTTGTTGACACATATGGAATAGAAATCTTCAACTAATAAAATATGATTACTGAAAATAGAATTAGACTTTAAACATCTGTTCTTATTTAAGGTGAGTATATTAGTTAGTGCAAGCCAGAAAACAAATGGGAAATGTTTCAATGACTTGGCTTTATAATTCCATACCTATACAAAATGCTTAAATATGCATTTTTATTAGAGATGTACCATAGCAAAATTTATTTTTCTTTTATAGCACAGCTCATTCATGTATTTAGTCTGTTAAAGCTGGAAATGAGAAATATAACAATAATGAAATAAAAAAATAAAGTGCTATTTTTAACACTGCTCTTCATATTTAGAGTATTATATACTAAGCAGCAAATGAACATAAAATTGCTAATGTTAGTATAGAACTGAACTTAAAGGATCTTTACATGTATAGCTTGGAGGACAGACGAGATGGGGGGATATGATAGAAACATTTAAATACATGAAGGGAATCAACACGGTAAAGGAGGAGACTGTATTTAAAATAAGAAAAACTACCACAAGAAGAGGACATAGTCTTAAATTAGAGGGACAAAGGTTTAAAAATAATATCAGGAAGTATTACTTTACTGAGAGGGTAGTGGATACATGGAATAGCCTTCCAGCTGAAGTGGTAGAGGTTAACACAGTAAAGGAGTTTAAGCATGCGTGGGATAGGCATAAGGCTATCCTAACTATAAGATAAGACTACGTACTAATGAAAGTATTTAGAAAATTGGGCAGACTAAATGGGCCGAATGGTTCTTATCTGACGTCACATTCTATGTTTATATGTTTCTATGTAACAGTGGTTCCCAACTCGGTCCTCAAGTACACCCCTACCAGTCCAGGATTTAGGGATTACCCAGTTGTGTCTAAGGTGTTTTTTTTTTTAAAGAAAAAAAAACACTTTAGACAAAACTTGAGGACTGGGTTGGGAACCCCTGGTATAAAATATCCTGTTTTGGTGCAAAATTCAAGTTCGTACAAATAAAAGTAATACTGATTGAATTTCAAAGCATCATTGAACACAGATGTACATTATATGGCCAAAAAGTATGTGGCTATCTTTACTTATGATTGATTTCAGGTGTTTAAGCATCACCAATTTCTAACCAATGTATAAAATCAAGTATTAAATATTACAGGAAAACGTCAACTGCACAATGGAGAATATTGAAGAACTCCGTGACTTTTTACAGGAACAATGCTATCTTGGCCACAAGTCAGTTCATGTTTTTTTTTTTTTTTTGTAGGGATTTTTTTGAAGGACTGTAGAGATGGGGAGAGTTGAATGTGGTGTGAGAGAGCATTTCAGGGGGCTCACAAAGAGGGGGTGCCAGATGCAAAATCACATAAAATGTAGAAGTTGCCTATCCTCTGATACATCAATCACTACAAATATCCAAAGTGATTCTACAAGAAATACCAGCACAAGAACTGAATTGTCTACTCGTCTCTTTTCACGTTATGGGTAGTGCTTAGAACTTGGTTTGTTATCTCTTTCTGCTGTAAATAGTGGGTCAGTCACTCTTCTGCTAATGTAGACACACATTTCTGTAAAGGGTGCCATGTTAATAGGTTTTATATTGACTGGTTGCAGTTAAGGATTCTACCCATTAGCATTACAGATTCACTGTTTAGTGAACTGAATCTGATCTCCTTTTGGTTTACCCTCCACCCTGTCTTTGTCTACTTTCTTAAGCCTGCATTCGTTTCAACCCACATTACTGTTTATCATTCTATTAGCTGTTAAGTCCTGACTTGACTTGCTTACAGTGGGCCCTTCATAACAAGGTAAAGGACATTTTCCCCACCTCTGTCTATATTATTAGTTAATTATTTTTTCACACTTGTCGAGAGTTTATCCCTCCTTGTCGTTCTGGAGGATTCAATCATTATTCAGTGTTACGTGTATATGGATTATATAAAGATATATTCTCTTGGGCACAATAGTAACTCAATTTTCACTGAGTCTGTACATGTGTTTCTTGTGTACTTTTGTGTCCTATTTAATAAACATACTCAACTTAGCCTTCTTCAAGTTCCTGCCATTCCTGGTTTTATTTCTAGGTTTTGGCTAGTTACTTCTTGCTTATTTTTGTGTTCTAGCTAAAAGTGTTTTAAATTTTTTTATGCCATCTGTTACTAAGATAACGCTTTTGTGGTACATACAGTTACGTCAAGAAATAATTGGACACTGGCATAATTTTGGCTCTGTATGCCACCACAATTGTTTTGAAATAAAACAACTGATATGCAGTTGAAGTGCAAAATATAGTATAAAACGTTTAGGAATTGCAACCATTTTCATACACAGTCCCTTTATTTCAGGGACTCAAATGTAATTGGACAAATTAACACAATCACAAATAAAATGTACATTTTTAATCCTTTGTCAAAAATATTTTGCAGGCATTGGCTGCTTGAAGTCCGAAATGCATGGACATCACCAAACACTGGGTTTATTCCTTTGTGATGCTTTTCCAGACCTTTAGTGCAACTGTCTTTAGTTGTTTGTTTGTGGGTCTTTCTACCTGAAGTTTTGTCTTCAGCAAGTAAATGTTAGGGTGGCGGTCCGGTGCCCAGGACCCAGACACTGTCCGGGCGGCGGTGCGAAGACCGGGACCCAGTATGCCTGATGTTATAAGTAGGAGTCACAGTGTGGAGGTGGATTAGCAGGGTCTGGTGCAGGGTAACCGCACACCCCCTGGTGTTGAGCACCAGCGTTTGTGCGGCCACATACCAGAACCCTGATTCAGCTTAGCTGGATCCCAGGAACTAGGAGCAGGAAATAAGCAGACCTCCCAGAGCTGAATAGGGAGGTACTGGAGCAGATATGTATCCAGTACAGAAACAAGGAAAGACTAGGAAAGGCACCAAACATGAAAAACAAGACAGAACTAATAGAACCCAGAACCAGAGAAGGATAGTAAGCTAAACCCAGAACATTTACACAAGTCACAAGGGAAATATGAACATAACATGGGCATGACTGGACAGGACTGTATATGGACTGGGTATGCAAACTAGAACAAGACAAGATAAGATAGGCAAAACAAAAGGAGAAATAACTAAGCACTATATATTAAAATCATGGGGACTTAGTTACATTATATGATCATACATTGCATAAGACTGCCAACAACGCCAATGTACCCCATATCTGGCAGGTCCTACTCTGCCTAATGCAAGCTAAACCACTCAAAGAAAACACACATAGTACTTACCTGCAAGAAAGGGCAGAAGCCATGAGAAGCTACCTGCAGGACACTGAAACAAAAGAAATGATGGAAAACAAACGGGTGTACCAACATAAAACAAACTTTTAAATGAATCCAAGAGACTGGGAAATCCAGGGACGGAATCTAGGAATGAACCCAGCATAAAGAAAACCAGACATAGAATAAGAAACCAAAAAAACAAGAAAAACTAAACAAAAATTGTAAAAAGAGTACTGGATACCAGAAGCCATCACCAGACTGATCTGCAGCTAGGAACAGGATGTGACAGTAAAATGCATCCTCGATCTGGGTTGAGATTGAGGTGATTGACTCTGCCATTGCAGAATATTCCACTTCTTTGCCTTAAAAAGCCTTGGGTGGCTTTCACAGTATATTTTTGGTTAGTGTCCATCTGTAAAGTGAAGCACCGTCCAATCAACTTTGCTGAATTTTGCTGAATCTGAGCAGACAATATATCCCTTTACACGTCAGGATATCTGACTGCTTCTGTCTTCTGTCACATCATCAATAAACACATGCCCATGCCAACACACTGCCTCTACCGTGCTTTACAGATGAAGTGGTATGCTTCAGATAAAGAGCTGCTCCAAGTCTTCTCCCTAATTTTCTTCCCATAATTCTTGTACAGGTTATCTTGGTTTCATCTGTCCAAATGATATTTTCCAGAACTGGGCTGGCTTTTTAAGATGTTTTGGGGCAAAGTCTAATCTGGCCTTTCTATTCTTTGGCTTATGAATGAGGAGGATGACAGTGGGGAGGGGGCAGTGGCAGTGTGGGAGGATGACAGTGGGGAGGGGACAGTGGCAGTGTGGGAGAATGACAGTGGGGAGGGGGCAGTGGCACTGTGGAAGGGAGACAGATGGGAGAAGGGCAGTGATAGTGTGGGAGGGAAACAGTGGGGAGGAGGAAGTGTGGGAGTGTGGCAGTGGCACTGTGGGAGGAAGACAGTGGGGAGGGGGAAATGAGTGTGGGAGAGTAACAATGGGGAGGGGCAAATACAGTGTGGAAGGAAGACAGTGGGGAGGGGGCAGTGACAGTGAAGAGGGGGAGAGTGACAGTTGGGTGGGGGGCAATGACCGTGTGGGAGAGTGACAGTGGGGAGGGGGGCAAATACAGTGTGGGAGAGTGACAGTCGGGGGAGGGGAAGTGGCAATAAGGAGAGGAAGGTGACAATGGGGAGGAGGCCAATGACAGTGGGGAGGGGGAAGGGACAGTGGGGAGGGGGAGGGGGAGGTGACAGTGGGGAGGGTGCACCAAAAGAGATCTCTTACCTTTCCCACCACAAGTGCACAGCTCCTGTGTCTCACCCTCCCATGCGATGCTCACAGTCCCAGCCTCTCACTGCTCTGCTTTCTGATGAGAAAGCAAGGGGGCGGAGCTGAGGCAAGCTGAGAGTGACAGAGCATATCAAACTGCCCTGAGTGGGCACTCTAAGCGGCGGGACTGAGAGCTGTGAGGTTCCTGCATCTTACTGACAGGATGGAGAAGCAGTGAAAAGCTTCTCCATCCTATCACTCTGTTACAACAATAAAAACATTTTTAGAACTAAATCCGGGGCATGCCAGTCTCGGTGCAATGTACCCTGGATCAGCCCTGCAGAACTCAGTTCAGCTATTACAAAAATGTTTTAGTGTACCCCAGGGGGAGCTGAATTGGGTATCACAGGTTGGAAA
The DNA here is from genome assembly GCA_933207985.1 of Pelobates cultripes. Taxonomy (NCBI): domain Eukaryota; kingdom Metazoa; phylum Chordata; class Amphibia; order Anura; family Pelobatidae; genus Pelobates; species Pelobates cultripes. The sequence goes on from OW240913.1 coordinate 275,439,993, forward strand.
GCCCTGCATTAAGGGGACACTGTAGGTTCCCAGACCACTACAGCTAATTGAAGTTGTCTGGGTGCAGTGTCCATATGTTTACATTGCAGCTCTAAGTCTGCCCTCAGTGGCTGTCTACGAGACAGCCACTAGAGGGCTTGGCTTCCGGAAACTGACATTTGGTCCGTTATCTGATGCTGGACGTGCTCATGTTCTGCACGCGGATCTCTAGCTCTGCATGAGGACCTTCAGCATCATATTTTCCCCATAGGAAAGCATTGAATAATGGGGAATCTATTAAACCTATAGTTCCAGGAAAACAGCTTTGTTTTCCTGGCACTATAGGATCCCTTTAACTCCTTTAACAATCGCGGACATACTAGGTACGTCCGACAAAAAAACGGTTGTTAAAGACCGTGGACGTACCTAGTACGTCCGTGGCAAATATGAGCGGTAAACTTACCTGGACCAGTGATTCATGGCGATCTCGGTCCGGGGGGGCTGTCCTGGAAGGCAGCCATCCCTGCCTTCCAGGGCCATGTGATCACCGTGATCACATGGCCGCAATAGAAGTCTATGGAGCTGCCTGCAGGGGGACTGTCTGAGCTGTCAGGCAGTCACCCTGAAACCTAAAAGTAAAAAAAAATTAATAAAATATACAAATAAATATATTGTATCTTATAGTTAGGATAGTCTAATGCCTATCCCAAGCATGCTTAAACTCCTTTACTGTGTTAACCTCTACACCTTCAGCATCCACTACCCTTTCAGTAAAGTAATACTTCCTGATATTATTTTTAAACCTTTGCCCCTCTAATTTAAGACTATGTCCTCTTGTTGTGGTAGTTTTCCTTCTTTTAAATATAGTTTCCTCCTTTACTGTGTTGATTTCCTGTATGTATTTAAATATCCCCCCTGTCTCATCTTTCCTTTAACCTTTCCTTGTAAGTTTTATCCTGCAATCCATGAACCAGTAGCCCTTCTCTGAACTCTCTCTAAAGTATCAATATCCTTCTGGAGATACGGTCTCCAGTACTGCGTACAATACTCCAAGTGAGGTCTCATCAGTGTTCTGTACAATGGCATGAGCACTTCCCTCTTTCTACTGCTAATACCTCTCTCTATACAACCAAGCATTCTGCTATCATTTCCTACTGCTCTAGTCTATTAGTATAAAATAATTAAAGTATTTTATAATATATTATACATATATAATGCATATATATGATTTCATTATAAATGTACTTTGAGAGGTATACACATATATCTCAAAATACATTTATAATGTAATCATATATATATGCATTATATATGTATATATAGGAATTAAAAGTGTGTGTGTGTGTGTATATATATACACACACATACACACGTATTATATAAACACATATATGAATAAATAAATATATATATAAAAAATTGTAAAAAAAAACAAAAAAACATATATAGAGATATTATATATATATATATATATATATATATATCCAAATATTTCAGCAAAGAAAAGTGGGCACTCGCAGGACAAAAAATTGTGAATTTATTAGTGTAACATCAACGTTTCAGATCTGTTCGACCCTTTCTCAAGACTCTTGTAACGTTGATGTTACACTTTCTGAAATCAGAAAGAATCCTGCAGGAAGCACAGGTACTGGAGAAAGTTGGAGAATGTCCCATCTTCTGCCCAGGTTTTGCTTCCTTACAGTGCCTCACAAGTACAGCATCCTCCATAGTTGGTCCACCAATCTGCTAAAAGGATCATGTCTACTTCATCTTGTCACATGTCAGTGGAGGCAACCAAGCGATAGAAAGGGCTGGCTACCTCCAACCCTTCATATTCTACAGAAAATCAGAACACTCTAAATCAATGTTTTTTTAATAATGCCTTAAAATTTAGGATGGATTCCATTAATCCATTTTCTTTCCACCAGATTTATGTTTGCAGAAACAGTCTCCAGCATCAAATTTCTCCACCAACGTGACATAATTTATTAGTAATCATTTCCCCATCTGTCTGTTCTGACCTCTTTTTGCTTTGATCAATCTCTCCAGCTTAATGGCTTCACAGATCTCTCAATATTATTTTCATATTTGGGCTCTACCCGCCATCTCCTCTGTACTACCTTCTTTCTCTATGTGTATTTGTTCACTCCCCATGCTAAACAGTTACCCATCTGTATCATTAGTGAGCTCAAGCCACACTGTATTGATTGGTCACAATTAGTGATGTCCCTAACGGTTCGCCGAACGGTTCGCCGAACGGTTCGCCACGGACAGCGAACATATGACCCTGTACCTCACAGTCAGCAGACACATTCTAGCCAATCAGCAGCAGACCCTCCCTCTCAGACCCTCCCACCTCCTTGAAGCTGCATTCTTAGTGAGCTGTCCGGTCTGCTGCTGATTGGCTGGAATGTGTCTGCTGACTGTGAGGTACAGGGTCATATGTTCGCCGTCCGTGGCGAACCATTCGGCGAACCGTTCGGGACATCACTAGTCACAATCATTCAGGCCAGCAAAAAGTGTAGTGTGGAAATCATACTCACAGGAGTTGTGGTGACAATTAAGTACATGGCCCCTGAGACATATTATTTTAATATGTTATCTAGACGTGCCTGCTTGGTTAAAGCAGAAACATGAAAGATTTAAGCTTGTTACTGAATAAGTAAACCTTTCTTTTTTTGGGATCTATTAAATCAAAAGCATGGCACTACTGTTGACTAGAGGTCACAAGCCATAATTGCTTAGCTGAAATGCTAAGTGGACACCATTCATTTTACAATGGGAAGACTCAAGACTTTACAAATACTATGTGACTATAGAGCCACCCCAGGGTCTGAAGTAATTTACTCCAGTTTCCTAAGACTTCCTGTCAAAGGTGCATGCCTGTGTCAGTCTTAAATGGACACTATAGGCACACAGACCACTTAATCTTATTAAAGTTGTTTGGGTGCAGTGTCCCTATCCCCCTTAGCCACGCAATGTAAAACATTGCTGTTTCAGAGATACTGCAATGTTTATATTGCAGAATTAAGACTGCCATTTCACAGAGTTTGACTGATATTCAGGGTATTCACACTCTGTGTGAGACATTGAATTGCTCCCCATAGAGATGTATTACATCTGTGAGGAAATGCTGATTGCGCGATTTTGCCTCCCAGTACTTTTAATATTGGATTGGCTGAGATCATCAAGATTTATGATCTCAGCCAAGGAGGCAAATCAGCTCTGGATAGAGCAACACGGCGATAGAGAAAGGTAACTAAATCTTACCATTTCATGCCCTCAACGGAGACTGGGTATAGAATATTGCATATTCTATGTTTCTATTGATTATATATATGGATGTGTGGATTGACATAAGTAACAGATGGTATCAATAAGTCACAAGGCTTTCTTTGTCCGAGAGCTCTGGAATGTGGATGTGGGGGTCTTGTCCTTATATGGCTAGAGTTAAATGCTGACGTTAGTATTAGCACATCTTTATAGTAACAGAGGGACACAAGGTCGCTCTCGGTCTTGGCTCTGGCTCTCTCTCTCTAGATGTAAAGATGTAAGGATGCAAAAGAAGTCCAGCAATTACCATCTGCTGTTGAATGTCCATAATCCTGTAACATCATTTATTATGTTTTATTATTTATGAGTAACAAAGAATAAACCTGAAGAAACCGTAAGTCAGATTGCGTATTACTACTTTTCAATAATATTGACATATATTATTATGGCGAGCATTTGGCCCAAGACTATATATACAAAAGACGTATATATATCAATCAACTGAAGACAAGAAGAAATTAAGAAGATTCAACATTAACACCATTATAAATTACATTTTACATTGGCCAGCCAGCCAGTCTTCTATTCAAGTTTTGTTCCCACTTCAAGGGGGGAGAGAGAAGAATCGAGTTACACAGCTATTTTGGAACTGGGAAAACAAACTTGAAGAGAAAAAAAGAATCTAGACTGACTATCATAGAAGAACTGTGGTTTGTAAGAAAAAGAAAGTTTTCAAATCACAAAGACTGTACAAGACTATTTTCTACAATGGAGACAAAAAGCACAAGATACAACGTGAATTCTAGAAGCAAGCACGTGGCAGAGATTGGCAAGCGTCCAGAACCAAGCAAAGAACTGCGCAGATGTGTGGATGAAGCAACGAAATAGACAGAAATAACTGATCTGGTGAGTAACATGGAATTCATAAATGATATTGCAGAGAAAAGTAAATTGCAGTTTGCATGTAATGGCAGCTATTCAGATGCTGTATTGTGGCAATCTTTACACACACAATGTGAAATTGCCAATAGTGAAATTGACAAGAAATTGTTTGTTAATAAGAAAAAACAAAAGATAAGAAATATTATGAAACTAGTCTGTACTTACAATGCATTGATTTGTAAACGAGATGCAGGTCAAGAAAATTTAGAATCAGCAGATAAAGAAATAGATTTGAATATGTTAACAGAAGACAAATCAGATTTAAATGAACAGTGTAACAAAGTAACAGAGAGAACATTGTCAGAAACAGTCTGTGAATTAGAGGATAGAGTTGAACTAAGAAATGATCTTAGTTGCCAGTTTACAAATGAAGTAAAGCAAGTGTGTGTTAATACAAGAAAAATACAGGCACAGAATTTAATCCCAGAACCAATAGATACTGAAAATGTAACCTCACAGAGTGATTTGCAGAAATGTAAATTTCAAGACAGAGCTGCAATACTTAATTTGAGGATCCATGAACAATTAATGAAAATTGTGAAATGTATTCCAGTTTATGACACGTCAGTGGATGCATTTACTAATGCTAAAATGTTTGAGTCCAATTTAGACAAATACAGCCTTAATGACGAATAAAGGAATAGACTATTTAAAATATGGCTGCCAACTCAAATGGCATGTAGACTGACCGTGCCTGTAAAATGTGAGGACAATGATAAAATAATATATGGAAATAAGCAAGACAGATTAACACAATTAATAAAATTAACAGGGAATGATTCTGCAGACACTGAAATGTTGGGAAAACTAAAACCACACAAGGGGGAGAATATATTTAGTTTTCCTGTAAAATTTGAAAGTGCATATAGACTTGTTGCTGATTATTCTGAAGATTGGTTAATTAATGAATTTGTGAAAAAAATTCAAGATCTAGATCCAACTGCAATTGTGTTAGCTAGAGAAAAAAGCACTTTGACAGAAGTAGCTTTGTTCTTGGATAACTTAAGGAGGGAAACCAATAATGAAGGGGTTAAAATGACTTGTGGAATTAGGCAGAGAAAGAAGTGCAGATTTTACACCCCTCGTCCCCCTCCTCCTTCTTCTTCTAAGACAGAGTGTAAAAGAGTGATACAGACAGCTAAGCCCCTCCCAATGTGTTCAACTAAAACCTGTAGAGTTAATCAAAGACAGAATATAACTCCTAAAATGATTTGTTTTTGGTGCAATAAACAACATTATTTAAGATCTTGCAGATATTTTATCAGAGATATCAAATCAAAAGCAAATGAGAAATTAAATTTGTTGATTAAAAATTTTGACAGAGAAAATACATGTGGAGATAAATCAGTAAAAGCCTTTCCTTGTAAACTGATAATCAGACAAATAAAAGCAATTTTAGCTAAATCAAAATTAGGAGACAGACAAGCAATGCAGTGTAACACAGAAAGTTATAAGAATCAGATAACTTCAAGAGATTTGATCAGTTTAGGGAATGAGTATGGATATGTGTGCCAACAGATGTACACAGTCTGATTCCAAAATTAAGACCAGCACACAAGAATAGAGTTCTATGTTAGTTTGTTGTTTTAAATGAATTGTTAGTCTGTACTGTTTTTCATTGTTTTTATGTGTGTTATAAGAAAGTATTAGGTTACTTAATTAAAATAAAAATTTACATCAAGTTTGCAAATATGGCAGAATGAAATACACTAATGTAGCAGTTAGGCACATGCAATGTATGTTATATTTGGTATATGTGATTATACAGTAACTCCAATCATTTTACAGAAGGAAAAAACAATGTTGTTACTTCTGAGGTTGATTTAAAATCTTTGATTTAATTCATGAGAATGAGATTTTAATGCCGTGACTGATAATGGATTACTATATTTTGCAAAGCCTGGACATACATATGTTTGGATTATATAGAAGACAAAAATTTTGATAGAATAAAACCTAGATTTACAAATACATTTGATATAGGAAACAATATATGTTTTTGTAGTTTGTTTCATGTGACAAAATGGTGCCAGTGTTAAGACAAGATGGCTACTATAGCTAAAGTATAGTGGAAAACAATATTTTGTTGTAACATCTGATATGTGATTAGGTTATACCTCCAGATTATTAAACAGTTTAAAAGGGGGGAATGAGTAATAAAAAGTTTGGAAAATTTAAATGTTCAGAAAGACTTTGATATAAAGGAAATTTAAAGATTATACATAACATGGCATAAATGCAATGACCACAAGATGGTAGATCTCATGAGAAGAAATTAGAATGTTTTGGAGTCCATGTAATTCAATGTTAAACTGTATAATAATAATAATGAGATATAAACATTGTAAGCCATTGTATTGATGCTGCACATGTTATTTGTTTTAATGTAGGTAAAGCGTGACAGATCCATGTGGCAATAAATCAGGAAAGCATTCCTTCAGACAACTGGACATCGACTGTTGGAAAGAGACTTTTTATCTGATCTGCAAACTGTGATGGAAGATTCTACAGAGTTAATTTGATACAGAAGATTAACAGACTTACAAAGAAATAAAAGATTGACACTAACATACATATCAATTCCTAAATAATAATGAATAAGAAAACAGGCAATGAAAAGTTATTGAACAGTTATGAGTATTAATACCAGGAGACTACTTACAACTATATAACACATGGAGTAAAATTATGAAAGGATAGTATTATGAAGAGAACTATTATATTATGACCTATACATATAATGAGAAGTATCAGAGGTAGATAAAATATGAAGTTGATAAAATAAGGATCATGGTTACTTAATACTACAAAGATTGAGTTCAATAGTATTTCATAGATTCACAAGAATGAGTAATTTGTTTATATCGAGGTGAAGTAAAACAAACAATGTTAACAAAAGGAAGAAAACTAAGGAAGGATAATTTATATTGATTAATATTAAGTAATGGTATACATTAAGAATGCCTTGGATATAAGAGTTCAGAGATCCAAGAGGAATTGAATTGAAGTTTAGTTAAGAGTATAGTACATGATTATATTTGACCTAAGTCTGTAAAGGTATGGACTAGGGAGAATAGGTTTCTGGATATGATGGTATCCAATGAATTGAATAAGTTGTTATAAGTTGGGTTTTTTTGTTTGTTTTTTTAATAGTCTTTATTTAAAAGGTTTTCCCTTTTTTTTTCATAAAAAAACAATACAGTACAACAGTTACATACAAATGGTAAAGAAATGTTTTTCCTATTTGAAACATACATCCATAAGAATTTTCTTTATACGTTTCGATTAACCAAAAATGAACAATACTTAGACTTACATATCTGCATAGACAAAACAATGCAGCAAAAGAGAAGGGAGGAAACATATCGAGTAAGAATGTATATCTTGTATCTTATATCTTATATTATATTGTCCAAAGTGTTGACAGTCAGGCCCAGTTTCTCTTTAAATTTATGTAGGGGTTAATTTTTTAACAAGCCTCATGTAGAGAAAAAAAAAAAAAAAACTCTATTTATCAATCTTCTCCCAGCATTTCATCCAAATTGTTGTTTTCCTGCTTAATTTTTGTTTGCTCAACAACAGTTCCATTTTTATTTGAAACTTAAGCTGGGCTCTAACTTGATCCCAAGGAACTTCCCTGTCATTTTTCCATCCTCTCGCATCACAATTTTGCTGCTAAAAAAAGGTGAATAAGAATAATTTTCGAATCGTATGTCATTACCGGCCAATTTAGATGGAGCAGAACGATCTCTGGAGAGAGCCTCAGCTCAAGGTTCAGATCTACAGACACAAACTTTTGAATATTAGACCACAAATTATTCAATTTACTACACTCCCACCAAATATGCTTAAAGGTACCTGTGTCTATACCACATCTCCAACATAGATGGTTTGTTGAAGGGTACATTTTGTTCAATTTATCTGGTACTAAGTACCATCTATTTAGGACTTTAAAATGAGTTTCTAATAAATTTAGCGAGTGTATATTCTTCGAAACTCCTATTAGTGAAGAACCCCAATGCCTAATATTTATATCCATGTTTAATTCTTCTTTCCAGGCAGTTATAGCTGTTGGAGTTTTTTCTTTATTACACATTCTACTTAATATCAGAGCTTTTGAGAGTGGTTTATTTATCTTGTCTGTATTGAAAAGTATATTTAACGCATTATTCAAACTAGTTTTTGATGCTATTAAGTGTGACATTAAAAAACTTTTAAGTCTTAAAAAAATTAAACAACTCTTTTTATGGTAGATTGTATTCCTGTGTTAATTGAGCAAAAGTTTTAATTTTATCTTCTACAAGTAGTTGGGACAGTCGCAAAATTCCTACTTGATTCCAATTTTTTAGGTTTATGTCTGCGACTTGTTGTTCTACAAAATCCAATTTTAAATAGGTTGGGATTTTATTTTCTATTTTCAGAGGTTTTTTTTATTTTAAGCCAGCTATTCATTAAATGTGTTAAAATTATGTTGGAATAATCTTTTTTTTTGAGAGGATTTAGTAATATTCCAAATTAAGCAGTCCAGACTAGGAACTCCTCCTGCAATAAGTTCTGTTTTGTACCAACCTTCGTTTTTATTTTCTTCTACTTGCATCCTGTATATATGTAAAATTACAGCTGCCCTGTAGTTATTTGATATTAAAGGGTAAGCCAATCCTCCTCTACTTAATTTTTGTGTTAATATTGACTGACTCAATCTTGTTTTTTTACCTTTCCAAATATATTGGGTGAAGCTTTTCTGTATCAATTCCAACCAATGGTTAGAAATGTATAATGGCAACATTTGGAACATATAGTTCCATTTTGGAATGACATATGAATTAACTACGTTTATCCTTCCCCAGAAAGATATTTCTAAATTTCTTCGTTTTTTTAACCGTTTATTAAGATTTTGTAATAAATCCAAGAAATTTATCTCCATAATTCTATTTACATTTCTAGTCAGTTTAACTCCCAAATAATCCATGCTGTTTTCAACCCATAAAAAATTATATCTATCCTTGATCTTGTTTTTGGTTTGCTCATCCAAATTGATATCCAAAATCATAGATTTATTTATATTTAATTTATAATTAGATATTTTACTATAGCTGTCGATTTCTGACATTAGAGAATCCAATGAGATCTCCGGGTTAATTATGGTAATTAAGATATCATCAGCATATAAACTTAATTTCTGTTCTACATCTAGTGTTTTATAGCCATAGATCTTTTTATTATTTCTGATATTCTCAGCTAATGGTTCAATAGAGAGCAAATACAATAATGGTGAAAGTGGACACCACTGTCGTGTACCGTTTTTCAGTTGGAACCATGGGGCAGTAATATTTGGTCCTTTAGTACGTGCTAATGGGTTTGCGTAAAGGGCCATAATGGCTTTCTTAATCCATCCATCAAGACCATAGTGCGACAGTACAACATCTAAGTAGGTCCAGTTGACTCTGTCGAATGCTTTTTCAGCATCAATCGACAGAGCCAAAACTGGAACCCTATTTCTTTTGGCATCAAGATGTTAACAATTTTTCTGATACTAGTATAAGAGTTTCTGCCTGGGACATATCCTATTTGATCTTGATGTATGATCAATGGTAAGAGTTTTTTAACTCTAGCGGCCAGCACTGAAGCGTATAATTTGGTGTCAACATCTATCAAGGATATTGGACGATAGTTCTTAACATCAGTAGGGTTTTTATTTTGTTTTAGAATTGGTAGGATGTTAGCTTTTAACATCTCTGTTGGAAGAAATCCTCTTTTACCTGCACTGTTAAAAGTATTAGTCATATAAGGGCAGATTAGTTCTTTAAATGTTTTGTAAAATAAATTGCTAAATCCATCTAGACCTGGGGTTTTATACTCTTCCAAATTATTTATAGCTTTCATCATTTCATCTATAGTTATATCTTTATTTATTGCTTCACTTTGTAGTTCTGTTAACTGAAACTTATTTATTTTTTCTAAATATTTTTTTATGTCTTCAACTGTCATAATTTGAGGTATATTATATAACTTACTGTAGAAATCATTAAATTGTTGTCCTATTTGTTTGGGAATTACTGCAGTTTTTCCATTATTTGTTAGTTTTTCTACCTTATTTAGACCCTTTTGTTTTCTGAGTTTTTGTGATAGCAATTTGTCAGCTCTGTTGCCCTTGGAATAATATTTTAATTTTAATCTGTCTAAACTTTTAACTGTTCTTTCCATTAATTTTTGGTTGATCTTATCCTTTATTACTAATATTTCCTCAGAATTTTCAACTGTTGAGTTATATTTATTATTTTGAATCAACTTCCCTAACTGACCATGAAGGTAAGATAGACTAATATTTTTATCAATTTGACTTTGAAGTTTAATAAAATGACCTCTTATTACTGCCTTAAAGGCACACCACAAAGTGGATGGATCGATATCCTCTGTACTATTTTCTTTGAAATAATTGCTTATATTTATTTCCATAAATTTTTTATTCGCTTCAGAACAGAGCAAACTATCGTTTAAACGCCAACTGTATGGCTCTTTTAAATGTTTTCCAATTTCTATTGCACATACTACACCATTATGATCTGTCCAAACTATTTCCTTTATATTTACTTTTTGAACTTTATCAATAAGATTGGGATCTATCCAAATCATGTCCAGCCTTGAATAGGAAAAGTGGACTTTAGAGAAGTGTGTATAATCTCTCAAATTTGGATTATGAATTCTCCAAATATCGAACAGATTGAATTCGTCTTTGATGTTTTTTAAGGATTTAGCTTGTTTAACTACCATTTTATTTATTTTAACACCTTTCATTGTTTTCTTATCTAATTGTGGATCAATGACCGCATTAAAATCTCCAGCCAATATAAAATTTCCTACTTTTATTTCTTCTATTCTAAGTAAGAAGCTGGTGAATAATTTGGGAGATAGACATTACAGAGTGTAAATATCTTAGAATTAATTTTACATATTATTATCAAAAATCTACCGTCTGCATCTTGTAATTGTTGGATTATTTCTACCTCTATTTTTTCACTGAATATTATGGCTACACCACATTTTTTTATCTCTATTTGAGGCCTGTATAATAAGCGGGGATTTTTTTCCACCCCACGTTTGTTTGTCTGATTGCCTCCAATAGGTTTCTTGTAGAAATCCCAAATCAATATGTTCAGTAGCTAAATATTTATATATTAAAGACCTTTTTGTTGTTGAATTCATACCTTGGACATTAAGAGTTAACTTTCTTATCATTAGAATTTCTCAGACCTCTTTCCTTCCATCTCGACATAGTAATCTTCCCTATTTTTCTCCATTGCTGCACAAACATACATATAACAAAAAAACATATATCTAAAACTATAGGAGGATATCGTCCTCCTTAAGCACATAGACTGTTTACTCACCAACTGGGGAGTCAGTCTAATCCTGTGTCTAATTAATAGACACTAAGTAGGTCTGTCCGGATTAGGGTGATACTGCATAATGAAACCCCTTAATCTGTTTTACAACAAGAAGGAAAAAA
>OW240913.1:275451793-275463814 GCA_933207985.1 Pelobates cultripes
GAAGCTTTTCTGTATCAATTCCAACCAATGGTTAGAAATGTACAATGGCAACATTTGGAACATATAGTTCCATTTTGGAATGACATATGAATTAACTACGTTTATCCTTCCCCAAAAAGATATTCCTAAATTTCTTCAGTTTTTTAACCATTTATTAAGATTTTGTAATAAATCCAAGAAATTTATCTCCATAATTCTATTTACATCTCTAGTCAGTTTAACTCCCAAATAATCCAAGCTGTTTTCAACCCATAAAAAATTATATCTATCCTTGATCTTATTTTTGGTTTGCTCATCCAAATTAATATCCAAAATCATAGATTTATTTATATTTAATTTATAATTAGATATTTTACTATAGCTGTTGATTTCTGACATTAGAAAATCCAGTGAGATCTCCGGGTTAATTATGGTAATTAAGATGTCATCAGCATATAAACTTAATTTCTGTTCTACATCTAGTGTTTTATAGCCATAGATCTTTTTATTATTTCTGATATTCTCAGCTAATGGTTCAATAGAGAGCAAATACAATAATGGTGAAAGTGGACACCCCTGTCGTGTACCGTTTTTCAGTTGGAACCATGGGGCAGTAATATTTGGTCCTTTAGTACGTGCTAATGGGTTTGCGTAAAGGGCCATGATGGCTTTCTTAATCCAACCATCAAGACCATAGTGCGACAGTACAACATCTAAGTAGGTCCAGTTGACTCTGTCGAATGCTTTTTCAGCATCAATCGACAGAGCCAAAACTGGAACCCTATTTCTTTTAGCATCATCCAAGATGTTAACAATTTTTCTGATACTAGTATAAGAGTTTCTGCCTGGGACATATCCTATTTGATCTTGATGTATGATCAATGGTAAGAGTTTTTTAACTCTAGCGGCCAGCACTGAGACGTATAATTTGGTGTCAACATCTATCAAGGATATTGGACGATAGTTCTTAACATCAGTAGGGTTTTTATTTTGTTTTAGAATTGGTAGGATGTTAGCTTTTAACATCTCTGTTGGAAGAAATCCTCTTTTAGCTGCACTGTTAAAAGTATTAGTCATATAAGGGCAGATTAGTTCTTTGAATGTTTTGTAAAATAAATTGCTAAATCCATCTGGACCTGGGGTTTTATACTCTTCCAGATTATTTATAGCTTTCATTATTTCATCTATAGTTATATCTTTATTTATTGCTTCACTTTGTAGTTCTGTTAACTGAAACTTATTTATTTTTTCTAAATTTTTTTTTATGTCTTCAACTGTCGTAATTTGAGGTATATTATATAACTTACTGTAGAAATGATTAAATTGTTGTCCTATTTGTTTGGGAATTACTGCAGTTGTTCCATTATTTGTTAGTTTTTCTACCTTATTTAAGCCCTTTTGTTTTCTGAATTTTTGTGATAGCAATTTGTCAGCTCTGTTGCCCTTGGAATAATATTTTAATTTTAATCTGTCTAAACTTTTAACCGTTCTTTCCATAAATTTTTGGTTGATCTTATCCTTTATTGCTAATATTTCCTCAGAATTTTCAACTGTTGGGTTATATTTATTATTTTGAGTCAGCTTCCCTAACTGACCATGAAGGTAAGATAGACTAATATTTTTATCAATTTGACTTTGAAGTTTAATAAAATGACCTCTTGTTACTGCCTTAAAGGCACACCACAAAGTGGATGGATCAATATCCTCTGTACTATTTTCTTTGAAATAATTGCTTATATTTATTTCCATAAATTTTTTATTCGCTTCAGAACAGAGCAAACTGTCGTTTAAACACCAACAGTATGGCTCTTTTAAATTTTTTCCAACTTCTATTGCACATACTACACCATTATGATCTGTCCAAACTGTTTCCTTTATATTTACTTTTTTAACTTTATCAATAAGATTGGGATCTATCCAAATCATGTCCAGCCTTGAGTAGGAAAAGTGGACTTTAGAGAAGTGTGTATAATCTCTCAAATTTGGATTATGAATTCTCCAAATATCGAACAGATTGAATTCGTCTTTGATGTTTTTTAAGGATTTAGCTTGTTTAACTACCATTTTATTTATTTTAACACCTTTCATTGTTTTTTTTATCTAATTGTGGATCAATGACCGCATTAAAATCTCCAGCCAATATTAAATTTCCTTCTTTTATTTCTTCTATTTTTTCTAGAATAGATCTTAAGTAAGAAGCTGGTGAATAATTTGGGAGATAGACATTACAGAGTGTAAATATCTTAGAATTAATTTTACATATTATTATCAAAAATCTACCGTCTGCATCTTGTAATTGTTGGATTATTTCTACCTCTATTTTTTCACCTAATATTATGGCTACACCACATTTTTTTTATCTCTATTTGAGGACTGTATAATAAGCAGGAATTTTTTTCCACCCCACGTTTGTTTGTCTGATTGCCTCCAATGGGTTTCTTGTAGAAATCCCAAATCAATATGTTCAGTAGCTAAATATTTATATATTAAAGACCTTTTTGTTGTTGTATTCATACCTTGGACATTAAGAGTTAACATTCTTATCATTAGAATTTCTCAGACCTCTTTCCTTCCATCTCGACATAGTAATCTTCCCTATTTTTCTCCATTGCTGCACAAACATACATGTAACAAAAAAACATATATCTAAAACTATAGGAGGATATCGTCCTCCTTAAGCACATAGACTGTTTACTCACCAACTGGGGAGTCAGTCTAATCCTGTGTCTAATTAATAGACACTAAGTAGGTCTGTCCGGATTAGGGTGATACTGCATAATGAAACCCCTTAATCTGTTTTACAACAAGAAGGAAAAAAAAAAAAAACTCACTTTTTTTATTTTTATTTTTTTTACTCCTAGTTGTTCTAGCCTATATGCAATAAAGTATAGATGAGTAATCTTCAATCTTAAAAGACTCATCTCAATGTTCATCTATTATATCTGTCACACATTTTGGACGGATTTTTCTAGTATAAACATAAAATAGAAAACCTTGATAAACCATTTGAATAAAATTAATCCAGAATAGGTGTAAATTACGTGGAAAATATTTCTAACGACCTATTTATCAACGTGTTCTATCACATTGTTTCCATATATCGTTTCTCTTTCCTTTTTTTTTTCTTTTTCTTATCTTTTTCTTTCCCTTTATGTGTTATCCATACAATTTTTCTAGTTCAAACTTGTGCACATGCAAATATATATAAGTGTCTATCAAATTTATCCTTAATGAACCATCGCATTATTTCTAATTAATATTGTTTATAAGTTACATGTGTCATAGACTGAGAATAAATTCCTCTACTTCTAACATAAATGAACACCTTAGTGGATAATTTTTTCTTACTAATATACGTGCAAATAATTATAGTGACTTTTTATCCTCTTTTACTACATCAACTTTTTATAGATCATAAACTGCTAAACAATTAAAAAATAAAATAAAAATAAAAACTTCACCTTTTCTTTTACTTCTAATTCTTAGAGTGTAAATAAACAATCTTCATATCTTGAAAGACCCATCTCAATGTTCATCTTTTATATCTATCACACATTTTAGACAAATTCTTCTAATTTAAACAAAAAATAAAAAAACCTTAATAAACAATTTGAATAAAATTAATCTAAAATAGATATAAATTAAGTGAAGAATATTTTAAGCAGTATTTTAATCGACATAGTCTATCACGTCGTTTCCATGTAACCATAAATAAACACCTTAGTGAATAATTTTTTTCTAACTAATATGCGTGCAAATATTTATAATAACTTTATATCCTCTTTTACCTCATCGACTTATTTTATAGGTCACAAACTGCTAAACAATAAAAAATAAAAAATAAAGTTGTTTTATGATTTCCCTGAGTTTGTTAGACACAGACTAGGAATAAGAGTTTCTGGGCAGTATGACCCCAAGTTTATTTTATTTTATTTTAATTTAGTCAGTTGAAGTGTACTTAGGAATACGGATTAGTCAGAACATTAGGACAATCCTGCTTTTAAGATGTATTACATTAATAAGTCATCACAATGCTAATGAAGAGAGTTGTGATAATTAATTAACATTATTCTTTCCAAGTTATTTTAAAGTAAACCATGTTTCTATTGAATGAAAAGTTTGTTACTACAAGGTAGAATAGTAGTCAAAATTATAATTATGTAAACAAAAACAAATCTATGATAGCAAGATGTATGGGTGGAGAATTTCTAGAACAATAAGTATTGACAACACCATGAACATTATTTGAAGAATTAGTATAGAACTTCATGGTTGATAACACATCATTTGAATGAGTCTTATAAGTAGTGTTGATATATTTTAGGTAGTGAGAGCCTACTGAATATACAAATTAAATACTATGATTGTAAAGTACTGATACAATCATCACTAGAAGGTATTAATGGTATAGGAATGTAATTCATGAATACCAATGATAAAGATTTTAAGGTTGCTAGAAACCATATAAATTCATGGAAATATAATTGGACAGGATATTATAGTAATACATGTATTAGTACTTAAGTAATATCACGTATTGAGAATGAAAATACTATGTTATATGTGTCTGTAGGAACATGATAGTGATACACAGTTATTATTTAGAAAGTTATCATCTTGATTTTGTTATCTACAAAGACATGACTGTACCAGAGCAGGTAGATCTTTCTGATTGTTTTATTGTTTATTGGATCAACATTTGTAAATATTTTATTTTATTCATTTATTATTGTTATATGTATATATTATGTTCAAGTAGTTATGATTTAACATGGATATGGATATCAATACTTAGCTGAAACAGAGGGAGTTTTGAAGTAAAGTAAGCAGTATGAGGGATAGAAGCTCGACCTTCTAAGAACTCTCATATAATAGAAAGTTGTGACTACATCTTGTTCTATGTTCAATGACTGTGATATGAGTGATGTATGAATGGACAGGTTAGTGACATTGTGTTATGGTTTTAAAACAAACCATAAACAGAGGGAATGTAGAATATTGCATATTCTATGTTTCTATTTATTATATATATGGATGTGTGGATTGACATAAGTAACAGATAGTATCAATAAGTCACAAGGCTTTCTTTGTCCGAGAGCTCTGGAATGTGGATGTGGGGGTCTTGTCCTTATATGGCTAGAGTTAAATGCTGACGTTAGTATTAGCACATCTTTATAGTAACAGAGGGACACAAGGTCGCTCTCGGTCTTGGCTCTGGCTCTCTCGCTCTAGATGTAAATATGTAAGGATGCAAAAGAAGTCCAGCAATTACCATCTGCTGTTGAATGTCCATAATCCTGTAACATCATTTATTATGTTTTATTATGTATGAGTAACAAAGATTAAACCTGAAGAAACCGTAAGTCAGATTGCGTATTACTACTTTTCAATAATATAGACATATATTATTGTGGTGAGCATTTGGCCCAAGACTATATATACAAAAGACGCATATATATCAATCAACTGAAGACAAGAAGAAATTAAGAAGATTCAACATTAACACCATTACAAATTAGATTTTACACTGGGAACCTAAACAGTGAACAGGTCACGATAGAGCTAGGAACATATGTTTCTATTCCTAACACTATAGTGTTCCTTTAACCCCTTAAGGACACATGACATGTGTGACATGTCATGATTCCCTTTTATTCCAGAAATTTGTTCCTTAAGAGGTTAAGGAAATACTTTTAAAAGTGAAACAAAAGGCAGAGCAATTGAATGTTGAATTATCTGTTCACAGACCGTGTGGCTGACAAACCCTTCTACCATATAATGTTTTATCATCTCTGGAAGGCTAGTGAACTAAGTAGTATGGTTACACTCAAGTAACCTAGTGAACGCTATATAAATAAGATAATAAATGTACACTTACCCTTAAAGCAAAATAATTAGAAATGGTAACTAGGATACAATAAATATTATATTGCATTACACAAAATGATCATGATAGCAGAACAATATATACATTTGTTGTAGCTTTGGGTACCTTAATTTACGAACATGTCACCACATATACTATTACCCTCTGCCCCAAGGCCCAAGGGGTGGAGGGCACTTATTGTCCCTTGCCTGGTTAATTATTATACATCTCATTGATCAAGAAGAGGAGAAAGATGGGATCTTTATCAAGCCCTAGTTAATGGGGGTTAGGAAGGAAACACATTTTTTTTTAGGGAGGTCATTTTCATTTTTCAATTATTAAAGGGAAACTCCAGTGCCAGGAAAACAATCTGTTTTCCTGGCACAGCAGGTCCCCTCTCCCTCTCACCACCAATCCTCGGTAGCTGAAGGGGTGAAAACCCCTTCAGGTCACTTACCTGAGACCCCGCCGATGTCCCTCGGCGGTGGTTTCTGTTCGCCGCCGCCGCTCCTCCCAGTGATTACATCAGCCGGTGGGCGAGACTGATCCCGCCCACCGGCTGAGGAAACCTAATGCGCATGCGCGGCAGTGTTGCGCATGCGCATTAGAGCTCTCCATAGGAAAACATTGAAAATGATTTTCAATGCTTTCCTACGGGGAATTGAGTGACGCTGGAGGTCCTCATACAGCGGGAGGACGTCCAGCTGTAATCCAGGAAGTGCCCTCTAGTGGCTGTCTAGTAGACAGCCACTAGAGGTGGAGTTAACCCTGCAAGGTAATTATTGCAGTTTATAAAAATAAAAATTGCAATAATTACACTTGCAGGGTTAAGAGTAGTGGGAGTTGGCACCCAGACCACTCCAATGGGCAGAAGTGGTCTGGGTGCCTACAGTGTCCCTTCAACACCTTAAGGACACATGACATGTGTGACATGTCATGATTCCCTTTTATTCCAGAAGTTTGGTCCCTAAGGGGTTAAGGGCTCACCAGGGATGCCTATGTCATTGTAACATGGATACAAATGGAACATATTTAATTTATGTAGGCAGAAAGTTAGAAGGCATTAGTGTAAGTGTGTAATTTTTGAACAAATTTTTATAAAACAAAAAGTTTAATTAAATTCTAACTAACTGAACACCAATGTATATCAAATTCCTTTCTGCCAAATGACTCCTTGCCAGATCTCGAATCTCTTAATTGACAGGAATGATGGATATTAAGTTATTTTTCTAATCGTGGATAATGTGATAGATTTTATTATTAATTATATTTTAAACAGAATACCTGTAGAGTTTCAATTGATTATTGAACAATTTAATTATTTTATATGCATGCAATGCTGCAAGCTATTATTTTTGGGAATTGTTTTTAAACATACTAAAAATCTGTTTATTACATTATTCAAACTAGAATATTATTTCCAAGCATTTGCCAGGCACCATAGGATAGCTAATTATGATAAATAAGTTTTTTGAAAATGTCTCTAATAAGCTTTTTATTATATGTGGCAGATGAATTGAGCAATTAACAAGAAATGTAACAGCTTGAGCATTAGTTTATTTAGTGCTTATTTTTTTTATTAAAATTCCATGTAGATATAACTTCTAAATACTTATTTCCACTTGTTTTATGACATTTAAAAGGCAGTGCAATAGTATCCTAAGCTACAGCACAAATCCTTGTTGCTGATCTCATACTGAAGCCGTCACAGACAAACTTATACTGACTTACATGCATAGTTTATATCAGCAACAGGGTCGTCTTTAACGCGGGGCAGATGTGACAGCTGCCCTAGGCCCAGTTACTCCTTGGGGGCCCAAAGCAGCTGCCCCATTTGCCCTCTATCCATAACAATTTATTTTAGGTTCATCGACTTTAGGGCCACCTGGTGGGCTTTTATTAGCAAGGGCCGGTGGGGTGCTGTGGCCCTTTAACAGCGCAACCAGGCCCCTTGCTTTTCGGCACCCTTGGAGGAAGTGATGGCGAGTTACTTCCTCCCACCTAACTGAGAGCCGCGCGGGAGGGAGACCCAGGAGGAAGCAGTGTGGAGGGAGCTAGGCCAGGAGAGCTGGACCCTAACTCCCAGCCAACACACTGGACCCCAGGGAAGCCACCCTCTAACAAAGTTAGGAAAATGGAGGGTGGATATCAAAGTGTACAATGTGCATGTGTGTCTGAGTGTGTGTGTCAGTGTGTCTCTCTGTCAGTGTATTGTGTGTTTGTGTTAGTGTGTGTGTGTGTCAATATGCCTGTGTCAAAAATGTGTGTCTGAGCGTGTATGTGTGTGTCAGTGTATGTGTGTTAGTGTGTGTGTCAGTATGTCTGTCAGTGTGCGCGTGTTACTGTGTCTGAGTTTGTGTGTCAGTATGTCTGTATGTGAGTTAGTGTGTCTGTCAAAGCATTGTTGGACTTGCATAACAGATGGGAATCTACCTTTTGGCCACCCTTGCAATAGTGCCAGGGTGTAGGGGGGGTAGGATTCAGGGGGCCCAAGCAAATGCTTGCCCGGGGTCCAACCATTATGGTGTGGCTATGGCTGCATAAACACAAACAAAAGTGATTTAACTCCTAAATGGCAGTAAATTGAGCTGTGAAACTTCAGGGACATGATATGTCTTGGCGTCATACTTGAGTCTGGCCTCACCTTTGAGCCTCACATCCAGAATGTTGACAAATCCTGTTGACAAATCCTGTAGATTACATCTTAAAAACATGAAAGCCCCTATCTTACGCAAGATGCTACCAAGGAGCTTGTCCAAGCTCTAGTAATTTCCTCCATGGATTATGGTAACCCTCTCCTAATTGGTCTTTACAAAAGCCGTATTGCCCCGCTAGTCTGTAATGAATGCTGTTGCCAGAATGATTCTCCTCTCTAGTCGGTCCTCTCACACCTCTGAAAGCGCAGCCAGTTCCCCTATTTACCACTATAACGTCTTAAAGCATAGAACATAGCAGGGCTAACCATACATTTATCTTAGCCATAATATTATATAGTCAGTAAGAGATCCTCTATTTAAAATATATAAATAATTGACAATACAATATAAAATAGGAAAATCTTCTTGGAAAAAACAAGGTTTTTTTCTCTTTAGATATTTTATTAAATAAAAATATAAATATAGACATATAAAATCCATTACAATAATTTATAGCAGAGTTTCTAAGATTAAAGTATATGCTTGCAATAACATTAAAATAGAATAAAATACCCTTCTGGACACATCAACATGTCAGCCTCTCTCAGTCATTATAAGATGGAGCAGTGTTTCTGTCTACAAATCTCTCCCCTGTGTGCTAACATTAAAACGGTACATATTTATACCTTAGTTGTTTATTTTAGGACCTCCCTTAACTTGGCAAATATACAAGGACATAAGTAAAACGTAGGGGGGGCACACATTCCATTAAACTAAGACAAAATGGCGTAAGTTAGAACTGCGCAGCATATTGTGCACTGAAATTAGGTAAGAGGTTATTTATTAAAGAAACATTGTATGAAAAACAATATGTTCAATTTCTAACACTTTGTCAGTTGGCAATATCTTAAAGACAAAGTACACAGTTTAAAAATACAACTTTGCATTCTAAAACTTGTAATATTTGCATTTACCCATAATACCTCATCCGTCTGTCAGTCCTTATATTGGCTTCCTGTATTCTATAAGAGTCAATTCAAAGTGCTAACCAATACCTATAAAACACTGACCAATTCTAGCCTCTCTTATATCTTTTCACAGATCCAAAGGTATGCCCCTTCTCTGTCTCTCCGCTCTGCACGTGACCTTCTCCTGTCCGCTGCTTGCAGTGGTATGGCCAACTCACGCTTGCAGGACTTCTCGCAGGTGGCTCCCTTCCCATGGAATAGCCTACCTACCGCCTCCCCTAGTCTTCAATCGTTTAAAAAGTGCCTTCATACCCATCTCTTTAGTAAAGCATATGGCCTCCCAGAGTAACATCTACCTCAAATACCTGTCTCTTGCTCTCTCCTAAAGGGCAGCACTTTACTTTTGCCCCAGCTCTGCTTCACTCCCACCTTATTTAATTGCTATTTCCTAATGTGTTTTATACCCCACCTCCTATAGAATGTAAGCTAGTTTGAGCAGGGTCCTCTTAAACCTATTGTTCTTGTAAGTTTTCTTGTAATTGTCCTATTTATAGTTAAATCCCCCCTCTCATAATATTGTAAAGCACTACGGAATTTGTTAGCGCTATATAAATGGCAATTATTAGAAGATACACAAAAACTGCTTCATTACGCTAAATATGTTTTAATGACTATACTGTTCCTTTAACCCTTTAGTGACCAGACCACTTTTAAATTTCTTATCGTTGCGACCAGGGCTTTTTTTACATTTCTGCGTTGTTTGTGTTTAGCTATAATTTCCCTCTTACTCATTTACTGTACCCACACATATTGTATACCGTTTTTCTTGCCATTAAATAGTCTTTCTAAGAATACCATTATTTTCATCATATCATATAATTTACTATAAAAAAAATGATAAACTATGATGATTTTTTTTTTTTTTAAAACACTTTTTCTAACTTTGCCCCCCAAATCTGTTGCACATCTACAACTGCCAAAAAACACCTGTGCTAAATAGTTTCTAAATTTTGTCTTGAGTTTAGAAATACCCAATGTTAACGTGTTTTTAGCTTTTTTTGGAAAGTTATAGGGCTATAAGTACAAGTAGCACTTTCCAAACCATTTTTTTTTCAAAATTAAAGGGACACTCCAGGCACCCAGACCACTTCTGCACATTGGAATGGTCTGGGTGCCAACTCCCACCACCCTTAACCCTGCAAGTGTAATTATTGCAGTATTGCAGACGGCCACTAGAGGGACTTCCGTGTTCTTAGAACTGCTATGCATGGAGACCGCCAGCGTCGATGGAATCCCCATAGAAAAGCATTGAATAATGCTTTACTATGGGGAGGTCTAATGCGCGCGGCCATTGCCGCGCATGTGCATTAGGTATCCCCCCCCAACGTCAGAGGAGCGGGGCGGAGCCTGACCCAGTGCCGACGGACATCGACGCTGGATTCAGGTAAGTCACTGAAGGGGTTTTAACCTTCAGCAACATGGGATGGGGTTGGGAAGGAGAGGGGCACTGCAGGGTCCAGCGGTGCCATGAAAACGGATGTGTTTTCCTGGTACTGGAGAGTCCCCTTTAACCATTTAATGCAAGTGACCCATGTATAGGTGTGTTGGATTCTCTGGGGGCTAAAAGACCTTATTTGGAAGGTGCACATTCCAGTTTTCCCAACTTAGAATTTTCACAGCTGATCAACATGCAGCGATGTCCTATTTGGGATATTTTTGAAGCCGGCCAATGTAATTTACCCCATCAAACCATATATTTTTGAAAAGTAGACAACCCAGGGTATTCAATATGGGGCATGTCCAGTCTGGCCAAAGTTAGCATTTATATTTGTTTGTGTGTTAAAAATGCAAAAATGCTACTAAAAAAGACTGAACATACCCCATTTGCAATACATTGGGTTGTCTTCTCTTGCAAATGGTATGTCATCATGGAGGTAATTCTCATTTCTGGGCTACCATACGCTCTCAAAGGCAACATAACAAATAGATATGTGCAATTTGTTTCGGTCCGAATTTGCCGAATTTCGGAAGTGCCGAAGTGCTTCGGATTTCTGCAAAGTCACAAAATAGGATGATTAGGGGTATGATGACAGGAATCTAACCCACACCCTACCCCTTACCCTTGTTAGGGGTAGGGTGTGGGATAGATTCCTGTCATTCCTTGTAGATTCCTTGTAGTGTTAGGGGTAGGGTTAGGGTAGTGTTAGGTCTGAATAGATTCCTGTCATTCCTTGTAGATTCCTTGTAGTGTTAGGGGTAGGGTTAGGGTAGTGTTAGGTTCCTGTCATTCCTTGTAGATTCCTTGAAGTGTTAGGGGTAGAGTTAGGGTAGTGTTAGGGATAGCAGTAGGGTTAGGGTTATTGGGTAGGGTTAGGGAATTGCCGAATTCCCAAATTGCCGAAGTCCCGAATTTTGGAAGTGCCAAACCAAACCAATTTTTTTGCCCATGCACATCACTAATAACTAATCTGGCAACTTTCAATGTGAAAAAACAGCCTTATATTTGACCCTGAAACTTTCAAATACAGCATGTAAATTTGGGATACTGTTATACTTGGGATACTTCGCTGAA
>OW240913.1:275463914-275481286 GCA_933207985.1 Pelobates cultripes
ATACCATAGTTTCTGTCTCCCCTGGGCCGCCTGGAGATTCTCCCTTACCATCAGGGATAGTTTCTTCATGCGGTCCCGGAGTTCCAGGACATATGGTACTATGGGGGTCCCTTCTTGCTGTCTCCCCCTCCCAGTGTCCTCTAATGAGATCTAGGGGTCCACGGACCCTTCTCCCATAGAGTAACTCAAAGGGGGAGAACCCAGTAGATTCCTGGGGCACCTCTCTGTATGCAAATAGCAGATGAGGCAGGAATCGCTCCCAGTCTCTGCAAGTGTCAGTAAAGGTCCTCAACATCTGTTTGAGGGTGCCATTAAATCGCTCGCAGAGACCGTTAGTCTGTGGGTGATACGGTGAGCTAAGCAGAGGTTTAATACCGCACACCTTCCACAGCTGCTGGGTAAGCACAGCGGTGAACTGAGTGCCCTGATCGGAGAGAATCTCCTGAGGGAACCCAACCCTAGTGAAAATCTTAACCAGGGCATCAGCAACCGTCTCTGCCTCTATATTAGACAGTGCTACTGCCTCTGGATAACGTGTGGCATAGTCCACCACGGTGAGAATATACTTCTTACCTGATGGGCTAGCCCTGGCCAGTGGACCCACAATGTCAACGGCTATGCGGGAAAAGGGTTCGCCAATGATAGGCATTGACTGAAGCCTAGCTTTTGGGTGATCCCCCCACTTACCTACCCGTTGACAGGTGTCACACGTGCTACAATAAACCTGCACATCTCGGTTAAAATTGGGCCAGAAGAAGTTTTGTGTGATTCTATGAGCTGTGCGACGGGAACCTAGATAGCCTGCTAATGGCACATCATGCCCAATCCGCAGAATCTCCTGCCGGTATTTTGCAGGTACCACTAGCTGTCGATTCTGCAGAGGGGTACTCGGCTTCTGGGACGTTTTCGGGATCCTGTACAGTCTATCCCCCACCCACTCATAGTGCTCCCCATCTACTCCTTCTCCCCCAGAATCGGCCCTGGCCCTGTACTTTGCTAGCGTCGGGTCTTCCCTGGTTTCCTTCCCGTACATCTCTGGGGTATCCCAGCCTTAAGGGGCCTGGTCTAAGGTACAAGTCGGGGTAGAGAGTCTTACCTGGGTCTCAACAGCAGGTGGGCCGGTCTCGGCGGCACGGGTCTGGGCATGGGTCGTGACAGCATCCACTTCAGCGGGACCCATGGGAGCGAAGGCTGAAACAAGGGGCGCCAAGTCATTGCCAAGGAGGACATCTGTGGGTAAGTCCTTCATGACCCCCACATTCACATGTCTAGCGCCCACTCCCCAATCCAAGTGTACCCGAGCAACGGGTAGACGGAACACGGCTCCCCCGGCTACTCGCACTGCGACCGTGTCCCCGGTATGTTGGGCTTCGGATACCAGGTGCTTCTGGAGCAAGGTCATTGTTGCACTGGTATCCCGTAGACCACTGACCTCCTTCCCGTTTACTTTCACACACTGCCGGTGGTGCTGTCTGTTATCCCGGTGGGCAGCCTGAACGGGATCTGCCTCATGCAGGATGCCCCAGCACTCCTCTTCCTCTACACAGTGAGCGGCTGGGAGGGGAGGTTGTGGATTGCCGCCTGCTGGTCTCCTCCAGGACTGGTTCTGGTTGGCGCTGTTCATAGGGCATGTAACGGACCGTTTCTCTCACAAGGGGATAAAATCGGTTTAGGCGATAATCCCCTTTCCCATAGACCAGCAGCTACTGCAATCACCAACCTCCTGAACTCCAAACTGCACGTATTCACCAACTCTCGAACAGCAGACACAGGAACCCTGGAAGCAGCCGAACAGGAAAAAGCAATACAAACGGCTTACACTCCTGGCAGTCAGCACACAATCCAATTCCCCCAATAACGAGACGACACTTCGTTTTGAGGGTTAAGCAGAATCTGAGGTGCTGGCACACCCAGCCTGGTTTTTATTACAGTGTTTTCAATTACAGGACCGCCCACAGGGAGGTATAAAACAACCAATAACATCACAGTTACATCCCACATATTCCCTCCCCTTATCCTGAGAGGAAACTCAATTATACATACAGTTAAAACATACTTTCTACCCAACTTTCATAACTCTAAAACCATACATCACATTCACATAAAATTACACATTCACAATCAATCCATTCAGGGGAACAACATATTAAAAAATGGCACAAATCAGACAAGGGGTTCAAAAGTTAGTAAAAAGTCCTTTGTGACTAAATGAAGCATGGCTTTCTGGCCCAAACCAGTTTCAGAGTCTTCTATCCTGGAGATAAGTAATTCAATTATCTCCCAGGACAGACACAAGACTCCATTAAGCACATGGTTGCAAAAAGACACAAAACACTTTAAAATACATAAAGTCACCTTTTATACATAAAACACAGACATTTCACATATCCCCAGATAGCTCAGGTCTGAGCGCACATTATTAAGTGAATGGCGCTCAGACCACACGAATACAGTTTAATCGCCATGGAGCCAAAGTCTTTACAGTCAGTTTCATACAAATGGGCTCCATGGGATTCCTATCTGGGGTATAACACATTCAAACACATCTACCGAACCCCAGGCAGAAAAGCACGAATACAGCTTTTCTGCAGGCAAAAATAAAGTCTTTTAAAAGGGGGCCATAGTCAGATGGCAGGAGGCTGGCAACCAGGCTTCTCCAGTGCACAGTGGCGAGGTTGGTTTCGCCACACTTCTCCCCTTTACCAATCAGACTAACAGGGTATCTGACCTCCTGCCGGTCAGTGCCCTTGTTAGTCCAGCAGCCCACCCACAAAACACAATCAGTAATACAGCCCACCCACAATAACTGGCTACTACACCTGGGTAGAGGAGAACTTTGTCCGTGTCCAGGTGCCTCACCATGGCTGTGTGGGTGACTGGTCAGCGTACTGGGTGGGTTGCTGAGTGGGCAGAGACCAGCGGTACTCTGTCCTGGTGCCAGCACTACCACGGGAGTAGTCTGGTTGGAGCCTGGTTGCTGGAGGGGGGGACAGACTGTCTCCCCTTTGCCTAAACAGTCCTGCTGCTGGGGGACAGGACCGACTGTTCCTACCCCCGGTGGTGCATGTGCAGAGACCACTGTCCCCTCTGCACTGTTGTGGAGATTACTGTCTCCCCTTGGTGGGCTAAGCTGCCGCTGGGGAGAGGGGGTAACAAGCTCCTCTCCCATACATACTTTCAGCCGCTGGGGAGAGGGGATAACAAGCTCCTCTCCCTGACACTCTCTCTGCTGTTGAAGGGGGAGACCGACTGTCTCCCCTTTCAATAATTTGTCCTGTTGCTGGGGAGAGGTGATAACTGGTTCCTCTCCCTGGAACACTCTCTGCTGTTGGAGGGGGGGACCAACTGTCTCCCCTTTTAATATATTGCCCTGCTGCTGGGGAGCGAGACCGACTGTCTCCGCTTCCTGCAGAACACACTGCCGCTGGGGAGGGAGGACGACACCTTCAGCTCCCTGGGGTACACACTGCCGCTGGGGAGGAAGGACGGCACCTTAAGCTCCCTGGGGTACACACTGCCGCTGGGGAGGAAGGATTGCACCTTCAGCTCCCTGGGATACACACTGCCGCTGGGGAGGAAGGACGGTACCTTCAGCTCCCTGGGATACCCACTGCCGCTGGGGAGGAAGGACGGCACCTTCTGCTCCCTGGGACACACACTGCCGCTGGGGAGGAAGGACGACACCTTTGGCTCCCTGGGACTCACACTGCCGCTGGGGAGGAAGGATGGCACCTTCTGCTCCCTGGGGTACACACTGCCGCTGGGGGGAAGGACGACACCTTTAGCTCCCTGGGATACACACTGCCGCTGGGGAGGAAGGACAACACCTTTGGCTCCCTGGGACACACACTGCCGCTGGGGAGGAAGGACGACACCTTCAGCTCCCTGGGGTACACACTGCCGCTGGGGAGGAAGGACTGCACCTTCAGCTCCCTGGGGTACACACTGCCGCTGGGGAGGAAGGACTGCACCTTCAGCTCCCTGGGGTACACACTGCCGCTGGGGAGGAAGGACGCACCTTCAGCTCCCTGGTATACACACTGCCGCTGGGGAGGAAGGATGACACCTTCAGCTCCCTGGGATACACACTGCCGCTGGGGAGGAAGGACGGCACCTTCAGCTCCCTGGGATACACACTGCCGCTGGGGAGGAAGGACGGCACCTTTGGCTCCCTGGGACTCACACTGCCGCTGGGGAGGAAGGACGGCACCTTTGGCTCCCTGGGACTCACACTGCCGCTAGGAGAAGGACGACACCTTTGGCTCCCTGGGATACACACCGCCGCTAGAGGAAGGACGGCACCTGGCTCCCCTGGGACACACACTGCCGCTGGGGGAAGGACCCACACCTTGGCTCCCTGGGACACACTGCTGCTGGGGAGGAAGGACGACACCTTTGGCTCCTGGGTACACACTGCCGCTGGGAGGAAGGACGACACCTTTGGCTCCCTGGGCTACACACTGCTGCTGGGGAGGAAGGACGACACCTTTGGCTCCCTGGGCTACACACTGCCGCTGGGGAGGAAGGACGACACCTTTGGCTCCCTGGGCTACACACTGCTGCTGGGGAGGAAGGACGACACCTTTGGCTCCCTGGGCTACACACTGCTGCTGGGGAGGAAGGACGACACCTTTGGCTCCCTGGGACACACACTGCCGCTGGGGAGGACGGACGACACCTTTGGTGCAATCTGCCACGGCCTGCAGGTACTCTGCTACATGTCCCCTCACGCGCTGCACAAATTCCTCAGAGGGGACAAATGTAACGAGAGCCAGCCGCAATTGAAGCTCTCGGTCAAACTCCTCCTGAGTGTAGCTGGGCGCCATGTTTGCTCTGCCGAAGTTGGTTCCTTTGTAGATAGGGTCGCTGTACGGGTACTAACGTTGCCCTCAATTGTAATCCAGGCACTGGTGTTGTCTTGTAGCTGTCCTTCTGGTTGTAGGAACGATCCCGCTGCTTGCCACCAATTGTAACGGACCGTTTCTCTCACAAGGGGATAAAATCGGTTTAGGCGATAATCCCCTTTCCCATAGACCAGCAGCTACTGCAATCACCAACCTCCTGAACTCCAAACTGCACGTACTCACCAACTCTCGAACAGCAGACACAGGAACCCTGGAAGCAGCCGAACAGGAAAAGCAATACAAACGGCTTATACTCCTGGCAGTCAGCACACAATCCAATTCCCCCAATAACGAGACGACACTTCGTTTTGAGGGTTAAGCAGAATCTGAGGTGCTGGCACACCCAGCCTGGTTTTTATTACAGTGTTTTCAATTACAGGACCGCCCACAGGGAGGTATAAAACAACCAATAACATCACAGTTACATCCCACATATTCCCTTCCCTTATCCTGAGAGGAAACTCAATTATACATACAGTTAACATACTTTCTACCCAACTTTCATAACTCTAAAACCATACATCACATTCACATAAAATTACACATTCACAATCAATCCATTCAGGGGAACAACATATTAAAAAATGGCACAAATCAGACAAGGGGTTCAAAAGTTAGTAAAAAGTCCTTTGTGACTAAATGAAGCATGGCTTTCCGGCCCAAACCAGTTTCAGAGTCTTCTATCCTGGAGATAAGTAATTCAATTATCTCCCAGGACAGACACAAGACTCCATTAAGCACATGGTTGCAAAAAGACACAAAACACTTTAAAATACATAAAGTCACCTTTTATACATAAAACACAGACATTTCACATATCCCCAGATAGCTCAGGTCTGAGCGCACATTATTAAGTGAATGGCGCTCAGACCACACGAATACAGTTTAATCGCCATGGAGCCAAAGTCTTTACAGTCAGTTTCATACAAATGGGCTCCATGGGATTCCTATCTGGGGTATAACACATTCAAACACATCTACCGAACCCCAGGCAGAAAAGCACGAATACAGCTTTTCTGCAGGCAAAAATAAAGTCTTTTAAAAGGGGGCCATAGTCAGATGGCAGGAGGCTGGCAACCAGGCTTCTCCAGTGCACAGTGGCGAGGTTGGTTTCGCCACAGGGCACTCAGGTCGCTTGTGCCCTAGCTGCTTGCACAGGTAGCAACGAATGGGTTGAGTGTACTCTCGTGAATTAAACCGAGGTGGCTGTTGGTAGGGGGCAGATGGAGGAGGTGCTGATGGGCGATTCATGGGAGGCTGGTATAGGTTGGCTGCTGGTGGTGCTGCTGGCCTGTACTCCACTCTTGCGGGAGCCTTGCTGATGAGACTGTCCAGTTTGCGGGCGTCAGTATACTCATCCGCCAGGCGAGCTGCTTCGTGCAGAGTGGAGGGTTTACGGTCCCTTACCCACGCTCTGACCCCTGCTGGCAATTTATCAAAACAATGTTCCAAAAGAAACATCTGCAGTACCTCTTCTCCGGACACAGCCTGGCACCCCGCCATCCAGTGGGCAGCTGTGCGATGCACCTTACAGGCCCATTCCACGTATGAGTCCCCAGAGGTCTTGACAGTGTCTCGGAACCTCCTCCGGTACGCCTCAGGTGTAACGGCATACCGGGAGAGTAAAGCTTCCCTGACGGCCACATAATCCCCAATCTCTTCATCAGGAATGGCCCGAAAAGCCTCGCTGGCCCGGCCGGATAACTTGCCAGACAATATAGTAACCCAGTCTTCCAGGGGTACCTTGTGCAGGGCACATTGCCACTCAAAATCAGCAAGGTACCCATCAATCTCTCCTTCCGTTTCACTGAAGGCTTTAAATGCAGTAAACGGCACTTTCTTTCTTTCCCCCAGGTTTGCTGTGACTGGGGCTGCTGCAGCACCGCTTTGGCGAAGCAGGTTGGCCTCCACAGCGGCCATGACCTGGGTGATGACTTCTGTAGATGGGTTGGGACCATAATGTGCCAGCCTGATTCTTACCGCCCGGTCAAAGCTTGCTTCCTCGGGGGTTCTGTCAGCTGTGCTGGGTCCATTGGTTCCCTCTGCCGCTGGTACTCCATCCATTTCCAGCAATAATGCAATAATATCCCTCTTCTTGAGGTTACTGGCTTTTCCGCCTCTTTGTTCCAATAAATCTTTTAGGGTAGCTCTTCTCAGGTTCTGGTATTGTAATTCCATTTAATCCTGGTTGTAGTGGTCTCTTTGGACGCTGAGGATCATCCCGTCGCTTGCCACCAGTTGTTACGGTACCTCCAGTAATAAATGTACAAACCGCCGTTTAGTGAATGCTCCCCGTTCGCATTAATGTAGGCTGGTAGCGTATGCAGTATAATCATGTGAACCGCCAGCCAGGGAACACTCCAAACTCCCGAACGGTACCTGTATGGCTCTTTCCCTTCACGAGCTGCAAATCCACGAACTGACAATATTAGCCGAACGCCAATACCTTCTGTAACGGACCGTTTCTCTCAAACGGGGATAAAATCCGTTTAGGCGATAATCCCCTTTCCATAGACCAGCAGCTACTGCAATCACCAACCTCCCGAACTCCAAACTGTACGAATACCCAACTCACGAACAAGAAATACACGAACTCTGGAAGCAGCCGAACAGGAAAAGCAATACGAACAGCTTACACTCCTGGCAGTCAGCACACAATCCAATTCCCCCAATAACAAGACGACACTTCGTTTTGAGGGTTAAGCAGAATCTGCCAGATTTATTCACACAGCCTCCTTTTAAGACATTCTCCCATGCAAGGGAGGGATCCACAACAATTAGTACCCCAGCCAATAATGTACCAGTTACCTCCCACACCTCTCCTCCCCTTAGTGTGACACATAATCCCATTAGTACAGACACAAATTCCCTGGGAGACTGGATGTACCCCTAAACATAGGAATACCCCTTTAAATGTTACATCCCCTGGTAACCCTGATCTGGGTGAGACACATATCCAAAAATCACCCAGATCGGACCAGGGGTTCAGGAATTATAAAGGGTTAAAGTTTTGACCGACTGCATGGCAAAAGTATCCGAAAATAGTTCCATGTATTTTGGCCCTGCAGTCGGTCACAGAAAAGGGAATGAATCACACGAATTGCCTGGGTTACAGAGCTTGGGGAGGATTCGTATGAATCCCCCTGTTCGTGGGATCCTTTCTACCGAACGGCGGGCCGTTCGGTAGTTTCTGCACGAATTGCTGGAAGTCTGGAGGTCTCAGCGGTGTTTGCTTAGCCGAGTGTCCGATTTTAGTTCCAGACACTCGACGGCAAAACACCGCTGTTCGGGAGTTTAAGATGGCCGCCGCCACGTGTTCGTTTCCCGAATGGCGGCCACCCAGAGGACACAACACACATTACACATATTGCCAATTACCCGTTTGCAACAATGTTGCAAACGGTAATTGGAGGCACACTTACTCCCGGGTGGTCTGGTTGTTCGGTAGTTTCACCCAATATAATGAATGAAGTGATTCTACCGAACAATCAGGGGAATGCTGCATTCACATAACACTTTACACCGAACACATAATATTAAATACAGCCTGAATGCAATTTGCTACACAGTCTTAAAAAAAGGCATTATTCCTAACAGGCAGAATATGTTCACGGAGGGCCCTTAAAGGGCCAGTAGCAGCAATATAAGAATGTCACATGCCCAAATATTGCATACAAAAGTACGACTTCACAAGGGGGGCCATAGTCAGATGGCAGGAGGCTGGCAACCAGGCTTCTCCAGTGCATAGTGGCGAGGTTGGTTTCGCCACACTTCTCCCCTTTACCAATCAGACTAACAGGGTATCTGACCTCCTGCCGGTCAGTGCCCTTGTTAGTCCAGCAGCCCACCCACAAAACATAATCAGTAATACAGCCCACCCACCATAACTGGCTACTACACCTGGGTAGCGGAGAACTTTGTCCGTGTCCAGGTGCCTCACCATGGCTGTGTGGGTGACTGGTCAGCGTACTGGGTGGGTTGCTGAGTGGGCAGAGACCAGCGGTACTCTGTCCTGGGGCCAGCACTACCATGGGAGCAGTCTGGTTGGAGCCTGGTTGCTGGAGGAGAAGACAGACTGTCTCCCCTTTGCCTAAACAGTCCTGCTGCTGGGTGACAGGACCGACTGTCCCTACCCCCGGTGGTGCATGTGCAGCGACTACGGTCCCATCTGCACTGTTGTGGAGATTACTGTCTCCCCTTGGTGGGCTAAGCTGCCGCTGGGGAGAGGGGGTAACAAGCTCCTCTCCCATACATACTTTCAGCCGCTGGGGAGAGGGGATAACAAGCTCCTCTCCCTGACACTCTCTCTGCTGTTGAAGGGGGAGACCGACTGTCTCCCCTTTCAATAATTCGTCCTGTTGTTGGGGAGAGATGATAACTGGTTCCTCTCCCTGGAACACTCTCTGCTGTTGGAGAGGGGGACTAACTGTCTCCCCTTTTAATATATTGTCCTGCTGCTGGGGAGCGAGACCGACTGTCTCCGCTTCCTGCAGGACACACTGCCGCTGGGGAGGAAGGACGGCACCTTCAGCTCCCTGGGGTACACACTGCCGCTGGGGAGGAAGGACGGCACCTTCAGCTCCCTGGGGTACACACTGCCACTGGGGAGGAAGGACTGCACCTTCAGCTCCCTGGGGTACACACTGCCGCTGGGGAGGAAGGACTGCACCTTCAGCTCCCTGGGGCACACACTGCCGCTGGGGAGGAAGGACTGCACCTTCAGCTCCCTGGGATACACACTGCCGCTGGGGAGGAAGGACTGCACCTTCTGCTCCCTGGGGGACACACTGCCGCTGGGGAGGAAGGACGGCACCTTCTGCTCCCTGGGATACACACTGCCGCTGGGGAGGAAGGACGGTACCTTCAGCTCCCTGGGATACACACTGCCGCTGGGGAGGAAGGACGGTACCTTCAGCTCCCTGGGATACACACTGCCGCTGGGGAGGAAGGACGGCACCTTCTGCTCCCTGGGACACACACTGCCGCTGGGGAGGAAGGACGGCACCTTCTGCTCCCTGGGGTACACACTGCCGCTGGGGAGGAAGGACTGCACCTTCTGCTCCCTGGGACACACACTGCCGCTGGGGAGGAAGGACGGCACCTTCTGCTCCCTGGGGTACACACTGCCGCTGGGGAGGAAGGACGGCACCTTTCGCTCCCTGGGGTACACCTATGAGTCCCCGTAACGCACTCTGCCTCCGGATAGGGCGGCTGATACCTTTGGCTGGATCTGCCATGAACTCCAGGTACTCGTCTACCTGGCTCCTTACGAACTGCACGTATTTCTCCGGGGGTTGGGTCCAAAGAAAGCCAGCCGCATAGCAAACTCTCTGTCATACTGCTCCTGAGTGTAGCTAGGTGCCATGCTTGCGCTGCTGAAGTTGGTTCTTTTGTCGATAGGGTCGCTGTACGGGTACTGGCGTTGCCCTCACTTTGTAATCCAAGGAATGGTGTTGCCCTGTAGCTGTCTTTCTGGTTGTAGGAACGATCCCGCCGCTTGCCACCAATTGTAACGGACCGTTTCTCTCACAAGGGGATAAATCCGTTTAGGCGATAATCCCCTTTCCCATAGACCAGCAGCTATTGCAATCACCAACTTCCCGAACTCCAAACCGTACGAATCCCCAACTCACGAACAAGAAATACACGAACTCTGGAAGCAGCCGAACAGGAAAAGCAATACGAACAGCTTACACTCCTGGCAGTCAGCACACAATCCAATTCCCCCAATAACAAGACGACACTTCGTTTTGAGGGTTAAGCAGAATCTCCAGATTTATTCACACAGCCTCCTTTTAAGACATTCTCCCATGCAAGGGAGGGATCCACAACAATTAGTACCCCAGCCAATAATGTACCAGTTACCTCCCACACATCTCCTCCCCTTAGTGTGACACATAATCCCATTAGTACAGACACAAATTCCCTGGGATACTGGATGTACCCCTAAACATAGGATACCCCTTTAAATGTTACATCCCCTGGTAACCCTGATCTGGGTGAGACACATATCCAAAAATCACCCAGATCGGACCAGGGGTTCAGGAATTAGAAAGGGTTAAAGTTTTGACCGACTGCATGGCAAAAGTATCCGAAAATAGTTCCATGTATTTTGGCCCTGCAGTCGGTCACAGAAAAGGGAATCAAACACACGAATTGCCTGTGTTGCAGAGCTTGGGGAGGATTCGTATGAATCCCCCTGTTCGTGGGATCCTTTCTACCGAACGGCGGGCCGTTCGGTAGTTTCTGCACGAATTGCTGGAAGTGTGGAGGTCTCAGCGGTGTTTGCTTAGTCAAGTGTCCGATTTTAGTTCCAGACACTCGACGGCAAAACACCGCTGTTCGGGAGTTTAAGATGGCCGCCGCCACGTGTTCGTTTCCCGAATGGCGGCCACCCAGAGGACACAACACACATTACACATATTGCCAATTACCCATTTGCAACATTGTTGCAAACGGTAATTGGAGGCACACTTACTCCCGGGTGGTCTGGTTGTTCGGTAGTTTCACCCAATATAATGAATGAAGTGATTCTACCGAACAATCAGGGGAATGCTGCATTCACATCACACTTTATACTGAACACATAATATTAAATACAGCCTGAATGCAATTTGCTACATAGTCTTAAAAAGGCATTATTCCTAACAGGCAGAATATGTTCACGGATGGCCCTTAAAGGGCCAGTAGCAGCAATATAAGAAGGTCCCATGCCCAAAGATTGCATACAAAAGTACGAATTCACAAGGGGGCCATAGTCAGATGGCAGGAGGCTGGCAACCAGGCTTCTCCAGTGCATAGTGGCGAGGTTGGTTTCGCCACAGTCACCCATTCCCTAACTCTGTCACTAGTCACCCCCTCTCCATCCCTCTGTCACTAGTCACCCCCTCTCCATCCCTCTGTCACTAGTCACCCACTCCCTCACTCTGTCACCAGTCACCCCCACTCACTGTGTCTCCCCCTCACTCTGCCACCACTCAACCCCTCCCTCCCTCACTCTGCCACCAGGTACCCCCTCACTCTGCCACCTGTCACAACCTCCCACACTCTTCCACCTGTCACCTTCTCCCTCATACACTCTGTCACCTGTCACATATGCATTCACACAGACACTATATACAAAAAAGCACATGCAGTCATCCCGACATGCACAAGTGCATTCACACAGACTCAAATACAAACATGCATTGATACACAGGTCTTCACAATATACACATCCAAAGGAATGCTGTATTATGAGTTATATTTAACATTTATTTAATGCATGTATATTTGGCCTTCAAAGGGCCTGGGATCTAATTTTGCCCGGGGGCCCCAAAGGCTCTCAGTCCGCCCCTGCCCAGAGCTTAAAAAATTCTGGGCTCTTACAATGCTCATGGGGATTATAAAGAAGCCATTGATTCGATCATAATGGAGCACCAACCCAATAATGTCTAGTCCTCCCAAACCATGCCTAGAGCCAGATACGAGTTACTGCTGAAATTTTTACATTTCAGTGACAATACCCTCTGTCACCCAAGAGATCACCCCCAATACGATAGGACTTTCCACGATCTCTCATAGAGGCAAAATTTAAAAAAGGCGAATGTAAAGCACTTTTCAAAGCTGAAGTGCTTGCACTAAAATGTAGGGACAGGAAGGATGTCAACATGCTAACTACCATCCATGATGAACGCATGTCAGACGTCTCTGTCCGGGGCAGATTAGAGTCCAAACCAGTTTGCATCAGGGCGTATAATAAGTACATGGGGGTGTTGATTTGGCTGATTAGCTGATGCTACCATATCTTATTTTACGAAAAACCAAAGCATGGTATAAAAAGGTGGCTATCTATCTGATGCAAATAGCAACCCACAACTCATTTTTGCTTTTTTTTTTTAAATAATCCAGGGAAAACCACCTTTCTCCAATTTCAGTTGAAAATAATTTCCTTAACAATTTATGGAGATGGACAAGTTCCAACAACAGTGCAAGCTGAGTCCAGACATTTAATTTTTAAGTTACCGCCAACTGCTAGAAACCCCCCCCCCAAAAAACGTTGCTGGGTCTGTTTTAAAAACGGGAAAAAGACACACCTTTTCACTGTCCTGATTGCCCTTCGAAACTGTTTTTTGGGGGGGCAAAATGGTTGGGGGAAAGAAGTCAAAACATCCCATCTTCTATAACCTTTGATGTCTAGTTTATAAAAATATATACTATATATACTTTCACGATGGTAACATTAACTGGGGGGTGCAAAAATATGTCAAACTGAAGATAGACCAAACATACCTATATATCAAGTTGAAAAACTGACATGTACAAGTTCTGATTGTTGCCTTTTGGCCCCCAAACAACCCAGCAACCCTATAGATGGGGGTTATCACTGTACTCAGGAGATGTTGCTGAACATATTGGGGTGTTGTTTGGCAGTGACACATAACAGGATCTGTTAAGTCATGCCTAAAGTACAATGTGTGTGACAAAGAAACAAAAAAAGATTACCACCCAAAAGTTTGACAAAGGCTGGTGGTAGAATTCAGTGCATGAAAAGTGTTAAAATACCACCATTTAAAATACCCTGGGTTGTCTACTTTTCAAAAATATATGGTTTGATGGGGGTAAAATACATTGGCTCAAATGGGACATGGACGCAGGTTGATTACATGTCAAAATTCCAAGTTGGGAAACTGAAAAGCGCACCTGCCAAACATGGCCTTTTAACCCCCAAAGAACCCGACAGGCCTATGCATGGGTGATATCACTGTACTCAGGAGATGTTGCTGAACACATATTGGGGTGTTGTTTGGCAGTGACACATAACAGGATCTGTTAATTCATGACAAGTACAATGTGTGTGAAAAAAAACAGAAAATTTTTTACTAACTCAATGTTTGACAAAGCCTGGTGGTAGAATTAGTGCATGGAAAGTGTTAAAATACCACCATGTGAAATACCCTAGGGTGTCTACTTTTCAAAAATATATGGTTTGATGGGGGTAAAATACATTGGCCGGCTTCAGAAATGTCCCAAATAGGACATGCATGCAGGTTGACTACATGTCAAAGTTCCAAGCTGGGAAACTGATATGCGCACCTGCCAAATGGGGCATTTTAGCCCCCCAACAACCCGACACACCTATACATGGGGGGTATCCCTGTACTTGGGAGAGGTTGCTGAACACATATTGGGGTGTTGTTTGGCAGTGACACCTAACAGAATCTGTGAATTTATACCTGAATTGCAATGTATGTGAAAAAAATAAAAAAAATAAACTACCTGTGCAAAGTTTGGCAAAGGTTTGTAGTAAAATGGCTGCAGAAAGTATCAAAATATTCTTAGATTAATACCCTGGGTTATCTAGTTTAAGAAAAATATATACATGTGGGGTGTTTTTGGAGATTTATGACATAACAGTGTTACAATGTCACTATTGATACATTTGAAAAATGTACGTTTTGAAACAGCAATTTCCTACTTGTACTTATAGCCCTATAACTTGCAAATTAAAGCAAAAAATCACCTCTTGAGAAAGGGAGGTTCTCCTGAAAGCTTGTCATTAAAAAATTCTGTTAGTCCAATAAAAAAGGTATTACAAGATACAAATTTTATCTGTTTTTTACATATATATATATATATATATATATATATATATATAGATGTAAAAAACAGATAAAATTCTTATCTTGTAATACCTTTTTTATTGGACTAACAGAATTTTTTAATGACAAGCTTTCGGGAGAACCTCCCTTTCTCAAGTCTGAGCAAAACGACACATAGAATTCAAAGTTGAGTTGTGATACAGGGGTTAAAGCGACATGAGTGTAGATAAGACACAGGTTTGTTAGAAAATAGACACCATCTTAGCAGAGGGTCATAAATATCTTGTTGAAGAGAAGAGTAGGGGGGAGAGAGAGAAAAGAAAAACAAACAAGCAGACAGTGCACAGGATGATACACTTTATACATGCACACACACAGAAATATGTATATGTGAACGCACAATCCACACCTCGGTTTACAGAAAACCCACAGACAGGTGCAGTTACCTACACAGCTCCAGCTTCCACCCCTCTCATACTAAACAGGGCATCATCTACAGCCAAGCCACTAGGTACCATCGCATATGCTCTGATCCTAATGACCGTAATTCCCATCTAAATGTACTCTCCCAATCTATGAGACAGAAAGGAAACAAACCAAAGACTATTACCAAACAAATCAACTCTGCTGTAAAAACGCCACGTATGCGCCTGCTACAATACAGAGAGAAAAAAATATGCACACGAGTGCCACTTGTGGTCACCTACAACCCTGCTCTTGAGGAAATACAGAAAATCATCAAAGACCTACAACCAATATTAACAGAAGATGAGACTCTGAAAAACATTTTCCCTGAAACACCCATTTTGGCCTTCAGACAACCACCAAACCTCCAACAAAAATTAATCAACAGGAGGCTGCCCACTGATGGTGAGAACGAAGAAAACGGGACCAGTCAGTGCAAAAAACCTCGCTGCAAACTGTGTCAGCACATATGCACAGACAACACAGCCACACACAACAATAAAACCTACAGCATTAAAGGTTCATACTCCTGCACATCCAGCAATGTGGTATACATGATTCAATGCATAAAATGCCACCTAGGATGCTACATTGGGGAAACCACCCAGCCATTAAATGGCAGAATGAATATGCACAGACACTCTATTAAACACCACAAAGAAGAATCATACTGCACTCCTGTGGGACACCACTTTACCCAGCCTGGCCACTCACTGAAGGACCTAAAAATCAAAGTACTGAAAGGGGTTTTTAAAAATACCCAGGAAAGAAAAGCCTTTGAAGCCAGAATGATTAAATGGTTTAACAGCAAGAAGAGAGGACTAAATATTGATTTGGGATTCCTGTCCCACTACCAACACTTTACATGAACACTCTCCCAGCATTATCTTACTATTCTGTCATATGTACCAACACTTTAAAATGCATTCCTATATGTTTATTCTATCCATATACAAAGTACTATGTGTAGACCTATGCTTTCCCATACTCGTATGCATGAATGCTTATATATATTACTGTGCATTTATATTTGTGTATATGAGTCCATGTGCATGTATGTATATGTGTTTATGTATATGTACATGTGTTTATGCATTCACATATACATATTTCTGTGTGTGTGCATGTATAAAGTGTATCATCCTGTGCACTGTCTGCTTGTTTGTTTTTCTTTTCTCTCTCTCCCCCCTACTCTTCTCTTCAACAAGATATTTATGACCCTCTGCTAAGATGGTGTCTATTTTCTAACAAACCTGTGTCTTATCTACACTCATGTCGCTTTAACCCCTGTATCACAACTCAACTTTGAATTCTATGTGTCGTTTTGCTCAGAAATGCTTCAGACTTGAGAAAGGGAGGTTCTCCCGAAAGCTTGTCATTAAAAAATTCTGTTAGTCCAATAAAAAAGGTATTACAAGATAAGAATTTTATCTGTTTTTTACATCTACATCACTGGACTAATACGGCTACAATCTCTACTTGAACACTATATATATATATATATATATATATATATATATATATATATATATATATATATATATATAGCAAATGTTCTCTAGAAGCTCAGATTGTAGATCAGAAGAAGCAAATTGCAAACCTGAGGCACATTGACAACCTTGAAAGGGGCTTACTGCTCACTGCGTGTAGTTTAGTGGGGACAAACAGAATGGAAAATGTAAGGAGATGAGCCAGCTGTGGAACAGGCAGGTAACTGTGTGACAGGAACGGTTGAGTAGTGGGAGGCAAGAGAAAAGGTGTAGACAGTTGTCCTGATTTTGTACAGCAGAGCAGTTTTAAATGAGTGAAGATGTTTGGATTATTATCTCAGGAGTGGCTGTGCTGGAGGAAGCTACTCCTTCTAACAGCAAGGGATAAGCTACTATGGATGGGATCCAGAATGGAGGAAAGGCTGGGCAAGTTGTTGTGGGAGGAGATTATATTCTTAAGCGACTAATCAGAGTAATCTGACAATTTGATCCTCAGGTGCTAAGGTTCAGCATGTTTCTAGCTAACTGAATAGATTAGTGGAGAGGCTGAGGATGACCAATGGTCCATATTGGTACCATTAACTAAGTTAGAGGAAAATGGAATTTGGCATACTGAAAGGGCTGCTTGAGGTATTCCCCTATGCTAAATAGTTATGTAATGTTAAACGCATAACAACACAACACATACTTATGGTAACAATCTCCTTGTAGCATTTCAATTTACTTAAAGGTGCAGTGGAGCAAACTTAACACTGCAAAGATCACAACGGAACTTACATTTGTGGTGCAACATGCAAGTCAGAATATGTTTAAACTTGTCTGGAATAAGGAAGGTACTTTAAATAGAATTCAATATTTAACAAAAATCAAAGAATGTGGGATTAAGGGCCTTGTTAATGTAATGTGGATGGCACCCGGTTGAACTTGATGGA
>OW240913.1:275490982-275571165 GCA_933207985.1 Pelobates cultripes
TAAAGCTGTTCCCTCCACACATGAGACGTGAAAGTGAAGAGAAACTGTGTAATGGCAGCCACAACTGGCCTTATATGCAAGTCTTCATGCAAGGGGTTTTCCATAACATATTCCCCACTGGACCTGAGAGGGGACTTTGACAAAATACACACTGTAATTACATTGGCTCTCAGGTCTAGGATACTCCCACACAAAACAAGATAATCCTTCCCCTGTGCCTGAGAGACAATTGAGTCAGGAACTGTACTAAACTCAATTATCTCCAGGCACAGAAAACATATATCCCCTGATAACCCCGATCTGGGTGATTTTTGGAAATGTTGGAAATGGTGGTTCAGGGGTTTGGGATTTTCATGGAAGTCATAATTTTGACCGACCATGCACATGGTCCTATGCCCAAAACAGTTCCAGGGAATCAGGGCTAATGGTCAGTCTCTCTTTCTGGGGTCTGTTGAAGGTTATTAGTAAGTATTTTGGACAGTCTTCTCAAAATGAATTTCATGTGTCTAAATCATCTCTTGAGCTGTGACATGTAAAATGACATGGCTTTAGACTTGAGAAGGTTAACTTTGAAGGTAGCTGTTAACTCCCTAAGGATCGTGGACATACCTAGGCAAATATGAGCTCTGGAAGCGATTGTGACCACTTCCAGACGCTCTAAGGGTATTGCAGCGATGCCTTGATGTCGAGGCACCCTGCAATACCTGTCCTGACTGCCGGGCAGACGAGTGATGCTCTGTCTGTGTGCTGAGTGCCTTGAGGGGTCGAGGCACTCAGTGAAATCTTAAATAAAATCAATAAAATATGAAATTAAAAAAAAATATATATAAAAAAATCAATAAAATAAAAGATGCAGAGTCTGTTTCAAGAGGGGGCAGAAAAAGGACACCGTCTTTTACTGTCCTGATTTCCCTGGACTCTGCATTGGGGACTGCTTCAAGCGATATCACACACGGGTCCGTTTTTAATTTATTTTTTTACATTTGCCATTGTTTTTTTGTAATTTTTTTGGTTATGTTTACTGTTCCTGAGTTTGTTTTTTTTACTTTTACTTCGCCAGACTATTTTAATGATTAAGCTCAACCTATGCATGGGGGCATGAGTGTACTCAGGAGGCCTTTCAGAAAACATCTTGGAGTGTTTTCTTGCAATAACCAACAGGCTACCCTAAATCACACACAAATGTGTTTGTAAAAATAAAAATTTAAAAATTACCACCACATATGTTCTCAATTTTTTGGGGGGCTAAAACGGTTGCATCAAAGGCATCAAAACACTCCATATGCAATACCTTGGGCTGTCAACTTCTCAAATATATGCAAGTTCATGGAAAGAAAATAAACTGGGATATGCAAAAATGCACCTAAAAAAAAGATAGGAAATTAAGATATGTCAAATTTAACTCCCCCACCCCTCCAAACAACCCAACAAACCTAT
Source organism: Pelobates cultripes (assembly GCA_933207985.1). Taxonomy (NCBI): domain Eukaryota; kingdom Metazoa; phylum Chordata; class Amphibia; order Anura; family Pelobatidae; genus Pelobates; species Pelobates cultripes. The sequence goes on from OW240913.1 coordinate 275,492,420, forward strand.
GCATAGATGGTATCACTGTACTCAGGAGATGCTGCTGAACACATATTGGGGTGTTCTTTGTCAGTAACACAATAACACAAAAAAAGACTACCAAAAAGTTTGACAAAGACTGGTGGTATAATTAGTGCATGGAAAGTGTTAAAATACTACCATTTTAAATACCCTAGGGTGTCTACTTTTCAAAAATGTACGGTTTGATGGGGGTGAATTACACTGGCCGGCTTAAAAAAATGTCCCAAATAGGACATGGATACATAATGACCAGCTGTGAAAACTCCAAGTTGGAAAACTGGAATGCGCCCCCAAATAAGGTATTTTAGCCCCAGAGAACCCAACACACCTATATATAGGTGGTATCACTGTACTCAGGAGATGTTTCTGAATACATATTGGGGTGTTCTTTGGCAGTAAACCCTTACAGTTCTCAGTACATGTATTCTTAAATTGCTATATATGTAAAAAAAAATCACCAATTATTATTTTTTTTAAATTTGGCATAGATTGGTGGTAAAATGGTTGCATTAAAAGAGTCAAAATACCCCAAGTTTAATACCTTAGGTTATCTTCTTTTAAAAAAATATATACATGTGAAGGGTTATTCAGGGATTCCTGACAGATATCAGTGTTACAATATAACTTTCGTTAATTTTGGAAAAAAATGGTTTGGAAATAGAAAAGTGCTACTTATACTTATTGCCCTATAACTTGCAAAAAAGGCTAAGAACATGTTAACATTTCTAAACTCAGGACAAAATTTAGAAACTATTTAGCATAGGTGTTTTTTGGCGGTTGTAGATGTGTGACAGGTTTTGGGGATCAAAGTTAGAAAAAGTGTTTTTTTTAATTTTATATATTTTTTTATAGTAAACTATATGGTATAATGAAAATAATGGTATCTTTAGAAAGACTATTTAATGGCGAGAAAAACTGTATATACTGTGTGGGTACAGTAAATGAGTAAGAGGAAAATTACAGCTAAACACAAACACCGCAGAAATGTAAAAACAGCCCTGGTCCTTAACAGTAAGAAAACTGAAAAATGGTCTGGTCACTAAGGGATGTTTTTCAGAAATTCAGGAGAGAATGAAGTGAGTCAGTCAAGGAGACAAAATGCTAACTCGATAGACTGCCACCTTTTAAATGGACTGACCTTCCTCAAACGGTTACATTCCAGGATAAGGTCAAACTAGATGGAGCAGAAGCTACAAGGATATAACAGAGAGACTTAATATTAATATACTGCATCATTAATTAATGCATCAAATTCTTTTAAAGCAAGTAACTGACAAACAAAATAAAAATCTCATCAAAGTGAAGACAGTCCTGCTGAAATGGGCTTGCAAATTAGCTAATATGCTAAAATATCCATTGGAATAGACTTTTAGCTGTTCCACACCTAAACTTATGATTTTAAATTACAAAGCTGTCTGTGACCATTAGACAAAAAGAAATATGAAGTGGACACAGAAAGGCAAAAAAATCTACACAGATACCATTTCATAAAAGATTAAGAAAGCTTCATATGTCCTTTCTATATGTGTCTATAACAACATGCATATTAGAAATGATAAAATAATAAATTCATATCATCCTCTGAAAATGTACTGCTAGCTTAAAGAAAAACAAATCGTGGTTTATTTATTTTAGAGTGCTTTTTGCTAATACTGGTGAAACATACACAATCACAATATCTCATCTCTCTCTCTCTCACTCTTTTATCAGTGGTATATATGTTCTGAAATAGTACATTAACCTTTTTTGACCTTTAATTGGTTAAATGCACATGATAGACAACATGACCTTGGTTTGTTGTATAAGGGCTTTTTGTTTATTAGCTCAAACATTGCTAGTTTTTTTCCAGACAGCTCCTAGAATTTTCCTTCAAGTATAAAATAAGACACTGTGTTTTATCAAACATAACCCTTCCAATGTTTTTTTTTTTTTTTTTTTTAGTATAAATGTTTAACTTCTTTATTCTGTTTGGGTTGATAATTTAGTCTATTCTATTTGCAATAAACTAGTAAAAATCTTAGAACAGAAAGATTTTTTTTTTTTTTAATTCTTTATTTTTGCTGTGCCAGAAATAACAAAACATGTTTATGATGCCACGACTGCAATAACAAGCAAAGTAGTATCGTACAATATAAGACAGTTGCATGGCAAACAGAGTAAGTTAGCACACATTTTTTGGGGGGTTTGCAAAACAGTTAGGTCTAACATGCCTAAGCAGATTACTGTATACAGATAGTGGGCAGATAGTGTATCGAAGACACAGATATTCTCAAGGTTAAAGATAGAGACATGCATATATCAACATGAATTTTAAACAGGGAAATTTCCCAGGGAGGCCCCTGACTAGTTGCATGTGGTAAAAAGTGTGCCAGAGGTGATACCAGAGATTAGGAAAAAGATGCTGGAGTGTAGTGTCACAGGAGTTCAAGGGTATATGAGAGTTGTGTCACAAAAGGGAAACAGCTCGTCTTAATGCAGCCCTGGCACCTGTATCAGCCTATGCCGGATAGTGGTATTGCATTGTCCTGTGGCTTTAAGAGGAACGGTGGCCCTCTGAGTCCCTGTGTGCACCCACAGGTTGTTCCTTGTGACCAGATTGGGGTTATTCCCGGCACCGCAGTTTGTTGATGGGTCTCCATGATGGGCCGCGGCGCATCACGGAGCTTTCTTGGTAGCTTTCCTGCGCCGGATCGGTGAGCTCTTCGTGGTTCGCCGCCATGTTGGGGGCCTGCGTGCTGCTGGAGCCACAGGCTGCTGCTTGGTGTGTATTTGCCGTGGTGTAGAGCAGCTACCCGGTTGTTTGAAGGAGGGGTGCTGTATCCTACTCTCCACTCTCTGCCAGAAAGCTTCAAAGATTTTGTCCAGTCTGGACAGGACATCTTGCCTTTCCCCCGTGTTGCTGGGGATCCTCATGGCAGCTGCCATCTTAGGTAAGTCCTCGGGTTGTGTGTGAGCTGGCATGGCTTCACCCCATGGTTCTGTGCCAATAGGGCAGCCTCCCAGGGGTGGACCGGGATCACCCACACTGGTCCAGAGGGGGGGGGAAACGGGGCATCTGTTTTCCAGTAAGTGCCGTTGTGTAGCCCCAGACCGGGAGATCGGCCGCTTCTCCCGCCCAGTGCAACCTAGGCCGCATGTTCCGAGACGTGCCACAGATGGGCTCACGTCGAATCTTTGGGCCCTGCAGTGTTTCTCAGCTGGAGCAAGTAGTAGGTGAGGCCCTGGATTCGACCCAAATCAAGCTGGGTTAGGCAAAAGTTTGCATATTAGTCGGTATATGAGAGGAGCTCCCTCAATACACGTCTCTCCTCCATGCCTGTCAGGCCCCGCCCCCCCCCCGAACAGAAAGATTTATCCAATGATATTCTATGGATATTATCAAAGATAAGATTAGCAATGTCTGCCTGTCCGTCCAAGCACCATCCATCCATCTGTCCATCCATTTCTGTTTACCTATTGACAAATGTCAAAAATCATTGTTGCAAAGGCCTTGTAGCCTATAACTACTTTGCTTACACAAGATGAAGTGCTACAGCAATAAAATAATGTTAAGGTAAATAATTATGTAATGTATGTATTCATGGGTACTTAGGGAGCTTAGTTTTGAAATAGCCTAATAACTATTGTTAATCTTCCAGGATTCTTTCTTTTCCGAAAGTGCACTAAAGGACTGACATAAATGTAGATAGAAACAAGATTCAAATATCAGCCTAGAAATGAAAGACCTATGAACTTGACTTTTGTAGTTATAATATTGAAAGTGTTATAAAGGGATACTCTAAGCACCAAAACAACTTGCTTACAAATAGCTTAATTAATTAGTTCTGGTATATAGATCATGCCCATGCAGTCTCACTGATCAGGTTATTTGTCAGTTAGTACCTGTTGGGAATAATACACTTTGCCTATATACAATGCTTAGTGACACAAAGCTCAAGCTAAAAATGACCGGATGTCCAGTCTGTTTAAAATTGGCTAACTTGGAGCATGTCAGCTATTTGGAATAATACTTTTTCTATATACAATGCTTAGTGAATGTACCCCAAGACAAGAGCTATAGAACATTGTGCAACAGGTGTTACTGTTATTTCCTGTGTGTTTCTGCCGTTTGTTCTTATTTCTTGTGTTTCTCACTTTGATCATAACTGCTTAGTAATGTGTAATTTAGAACTGCATAGTTAAAATATTTAATTCTAAGTGCGTAGTTATATTGAAACTTAGCTTTGTGCAAGGCCTGAACATGAAGATACACCTGCAAGCTAGCTATAGGTTAAGATGTTAAGATAAGATAGATGATTTTTGTTAGGATTGGATAATGCTTGTAAGACCACCCCTGCTTCCTCTTGAATATAACCTGTTACACAGTCCATTAAACGTTAAGTCACCTTGAGCCTTACATTGTCTTGTCTCATTCATTGGGGCTCCTCACCAGCAGGTTTGGGGATGAGGAGAAACACAGAGAGTTGCAAATTGATACAAAAGACCATGGCAAGGGGAAATTTCTGACTAAGAAAATTACTCACTGTTAAATGGGGGCTATGTCCGGACCCGAAAGAGAATAGTTGGTGAGTACATGATGACTTTTGTGACTCCCAGCTACCTCTCTCTTCGGTGCTGAACTTAAGAGTAGGGTGATTACAGAGGTAACCCGGCGGTGGTATCTGCTGTGGCAGTCGGCGTACTGCATGTGGTCAGGTGAAGTCTCTTCTGCGGTGTCAGAAGTGGTTTCCTCCGTTTATTTCAGGAGAAGGTTCCTTCAGTAGTATTGGAGGAAAAGAAAAAGTTACCTACGCTCTCTCCTTAATCCCTATGTATATTCAGACAAATGGAGGTCATTAAGTTGCTCCAATGGCCATTGGAGGGAATGCCCACCTGCCAACGTCAAGGCAGACCCCCCTACGTGGGTCCTAACACTGACCCTTCAGCCTGCTTCCTTGAGCTTCTGGCAAAGATATCTCTAATGAGACAGAGAGGGGTATTTTTTATATACACCCCTATATACTTATTAACCCTTAATAGGGAACACATGGGATGGGCGGCAGGTCCCATGTGTTCCCTATTAAGGGTTAATAAGTATATAGGGGTGTATATAAAAAATACCCCTCTCTGTCTCATTAGAGATATCTTTGCCAGAGGCTCAAGGAAGCAGGCTGAAGGGTCAGTGTTAGCACACACTTAGGGGGGTCTGCCTTGACGTTGGCAGGCGGGCATTCCCTCCAATGGCCATTGGAGCAACTAAATGACCTCCATTTGTCTGAATATACCTAGGGATTAAGGAGAGAGTGCAGATAACTTTTTCTTTTCTTTGGTTTTTACTATATGTTGGGGCTGATGCGCACTGTAGTAATTGCTGCCGGCCCAGTAGTATCGGAGGAGTAGACCCACTGTATGTAGTGTCAACAGTGGATTAGTTAATTTTATATTCCAACATATATCTTTTATATATGTTGATGGTATGATTTGGGAGGGTTTGGAGTAGATGAGGGACAAGGGTAAGCCCCCTAATCCTATTTACTATTCTCTCTCTGCCTATTTTTCCAGTGTCCTATTTAATAAAGTATAAGTTTGTTATTCTGTTTTTATTGTTATTATTATTTCACATGGGATCCATATGCCTGGTATAATTCTTAATTCTATACCATAAGCCCACTACACGTTCCATGCGCGTGGGATAGTGTGATTGTGTTGCGGTTTTTGCGTGATGAGCTCAGCATTTTCATACTGAGACAAGTCACCTCATTAGTATTTGAATGTTAAGCCCCCATACTGTGTAAAACATCAACCACCACATTTCCCATGCCCCGTGTGTTTGTTGCAGAGAATCCTTACTATAAATTTTTTTTTTTTTTGTAAATTAGAGCCCTTAGCCACATCTACATTTTCAGCAGTCCAACACATGCTTCATAATACGCTGAAAGCTAACTTTTCCTTGCTACAGGTACTCTAAATGATCCAGTGCATAACCTGCTGCATATGCTTTATGATTCTCTGTAGTTTAATCTTTAAAGAGATACTCCCTATTATGACATATAGGTCTCACATTATATGTGTTCTTTTAAAATTGTGAAAATGTACGCAATTGTTGTATGGGGATTCTGAGATTTTATTCTTTGTGACCACAATTGTAGACTCCCTGTGTGTTGGGTTTGAGGTTTGGTCAGGCTTGCAGCCTGGATCAGAAAATCATGGACAATGGTAGAATCTTTGTTTCTATGGCTCTTGGATACTCAATTTGACCGATCCACTCAAAGGTTTGACATGCCTTTTAACATGGTCTAGCATAAAAATGTTGTCTCAGAGTTCTGAAAAATGCAGATGATACCAGTTCTGTGTAACCTAGTCCAAATATTTGCTCAATTTCTATTAGATTTAGGATGATGTAGCATTATCTCAAAAGAGAAATTTTATTGGCAGGTTACAATTAGTTAAAGGACCACTCTAGGCACCCAGACCACTTCAGCTTAATGAAGTGGTCTGGGTGCCAGGTCCTTCTAGGGTTAACCCATTTTTTTTATAAACATAGCAGTTTCAGAGAAACTGCTATGTTTATGAATGGGTTAAGCCTTCCCCTATTTCCTCTAGTGGCTGTCTCATTGACAGCCACTAGAGGCGCTTGCGTGCTTCTCACCGTGATTTTCACAGTGAGAGCACGCCAGCGTCCATAGGAAAGCATTGTAAATGCTTTCCTATGCGACGGGCTGAATGCGCGCGCAGCTCTTGCCGCGCGTGCGCATTCAGCACAGGAGGAGGAACAGAGGCGGAGAGAAGGAGGAGAGCTCTCCGCCCAGCGCTGGAAAAAGGTAAGTTTTTAACCTTTTCCCCCTTCCAAAGCCAAGCGGGAGGGGGTCCCTGAGGGTGGGGGCACCCTCAGGGCACTATAGTGGTCCTTTAATGCAAGTTTCACACTAATACATAAGACAAGAGTGCGCTATATAAAGGGATCCCTTCTTTGTAAACCATACTATGGTAGATTAGATGTAATGAAGTGATTAAGGAATTGCAAGTAAACATAAGAGACCCTAAAATAAATCTGATACAAACTAAAATTTGGTATACCTTACAATAATATGTTTTGAATACTACAACAGTTAAAAGTTTATTCTGTGTAAATGGTGCCTGTGTTAATGTGTGTTTTGGATACCCATTAAGAAGTGTGCAGCTTAACTAGCGAGTAGATTACTTGATATGTTACCGTGTTGTTTTTAAAACATAATTTATTCAGTTTGTCCCAGTCTATTGATACACATAGAAATGCCAGTCTAATAACCTATTAAATAGCTGTTTTATTGGCTGTTGAATACTAGAGTTATTGCTGTTGTCCAAGTGTAGTGGGAATTGGAGTAGTTCTAACAGCTCTGAGAGTCTCTGTTTTGTGGTCTGATCTACAATGTAGCTAATTATTGCAGTTGCAATAGTCGACTTCGTGTTTTATTCATTTGCAGAGTTTTGTGTTCTATCTTCAATGCTGGATGTCTGCATCCGTAGAAGTCAAATAGTTTGCAGAAATTGTCATTTTTTTCCCGAACCGCTTCTTATACATAGGTATGAGAATGTAAGTGACAAGGAGAGAGGAGAGTGTACCTATGAAAATGGAGGGAAGGCTATGGCTAGACAGATAAAGATAAAGGTGTAACGTAAAGCTAGAGCCACTGGATCTTGAGGCAAAATAAAAGTAAAAATAATAAATAACTTTATTGAATATACCGGATAAAAGTAGAAACCACCCAACAACAGTAAGAATGGATCCTACAATGTATAGTTAAAACCAACAAAAAATGCGTGATAATAAATATCGAAAAGATAACTATGAATTCGCTCAAAGGCAACTTCAACAAAGTGCTTCTAATGAAAGAATCCAGATGGATTTATCATTTTAAAACTTTCTCTCCGAACGGTCTTAATGAGGAGTTTAATTTTACTCCCTTCATTCATCAATAAATATGGCCATTTCTAATTAGGCTCTGTTCGCTTCCATTACTTTCACAACTAAGTTCCATCTGAGGTACTACCAGGAATATCAACTATCTGCAGTTATCATTTGATACCCAATTAATAACCAAAGTATATTAAATATGGTTAATCCTTGTCCTCCAATGGTGCATTATCAATCGGGCTATATCACTATTGATTATATTATATGCCATGCCATATTTGTCAGCAACTTAGTAATTGGTGAGGCATCCGTTATTGGTACACACTTAATTCACACTAGGAAGCCCTGTACTATTACTCTACCATTTCACACTTTATTTAATTCTCTATTACATTTTAATATATTATATCTTTCATGCCCTTTTCATCTCATGGAGCAATTCAGAATAGGGTCTTTGTTGTAATTTGGCTGGCCTTTTCACACCAAGAATATTGCTTTAATAATAGTTCTTTTCAATATTATGCAGTAACATATATATCTTTTGTGCCATATTCCATTTTGATTTATACCTACTGCTCCTTTAAGAAATATCTAAGTGATACTGATTTCTTTAATCCTTATCGGATATATCAGGTTCGTCTTCACTGCCATTTTTGTTACACCATATAATAGATACTTTTTGTAACACTGTTTTTTTGTTACAATATAGTTTCAATCTTGGACCCGGCGTATTTACAATTTCTCGTAGAATCTTACTCCTGTTCTCTTCCAGGAGTTTCAATAATTTACGACACACAATCGATCGGAAAACATTATTTACTTTTTATTATTTCTTATTTTTCATATTTTTGAGGTTACAGTCTCTCTGTTTTCTTACACTCATTTTCATAGCTATATTTTTTTTGTACCTCTGTTTAACTTATATTCACTCTGTTATTTACATTTTATGCAATTCATTTCTTTTCTTTCTTCTCTCCATACATATATATATTTTTCAATTAGTTACCTTCCTTGTCCATCTGTCACCCTAGGGGTTAAGTGTGTCCGATATCGTCTTTGACACACTCCCCCCTGTGATGACGCTACCTCTTTAGCATCCAATCAATACACAGACTTTGTATCCAATCAGGGACTTCCTTCTCATATTTAAATGCAACATTGGGCGGCAATCGGTTCCCCTCTGACGAGCTTTGGCGAAACGCGCGCGTCGGGGACTCTCCTGGTTATCCAGCCGTTCACCCATCTATCATATTGATTTATTATTTTCCATTATATATATATTTTTTATTTTATTTTCATCGATGTTCTTTAGTTAATTTCGAGCGGGGTTTATGTTAGGTGCCCACGAAGGCACACACAGGGGGAGTTTACATCTGGTTCCTCTTTAGTGGGGTTTAGCTTCAGGTGCCCACGAAGGCACATGGGGAGATTCTATATTGAGGATTAGCACTTTTTTTCCTCTTTACTCACATTTTCTAGCATCTAGAATAACCATCTGGTATTAGCAATCTTAGCTCCATGCTTCCTACAAATCTAGGTCTGCACTAGCAGCTGCACACGCTGACGTTCAGTGTGCCATTCATTCATTTTTCTGCCACATTGTAGCTAGTATTTCTCTCATGTTGGCAGTGCCACATTCTTCGCAACCTAGTATCCAATTTTTACGTAGTAGCATCTATTCACACATAAATGTAGTGCTTATCCATATTAGATTAGTCAGGCTACTTGCATAAATCTACTCACTAGCTAGATATTTCCAGCTCCTCTTTCTTTTGAGGTCTCTACTAGTTGCTTTACACTCTGATTTTGGCTCCCCCCCCCCTGCTTTTTTTTTCACTCAGCACAGACTTGTGCTGTGTGCAATATTGACATAACTTTTAGACATCAGCACCCATTCTATATTTATTATCACGCATTTTTGGTTGGTTTTAACTATACATTGTAGGATCCATTCTTACTATTATTGGGTGGTTTCTACTTTTATCCTGGTATATTCAATAAAGTTATTTATTATTTTTACTTTTATTTTGCCTCAAGATCCAGTGGCTCTAGCTTTATGTTACACCTTTATCTTTATCTGTCTAGCCATAGCCTTTCCTCCATTTTCATAGGTACACTCTCCTCTCTCCTTGTCACTTATTTCTACCAGGGGTTATCCCCCTACCCACAGTGTACCTTGGCTGTACTCCAACAGTTTTGGTATGAGAATGTAGTTTCGTATTTAGTTGGAGGTGTTAGTTTAAGACTGCATTCGTAATCTATCACACGCATAGGAACCTACATTTTGTCTTGCTGTGTTTCTTCTGAGGGACACAGAGTGTGAAATTTATTTACTTATTGTGGGGATATTTATGGGATAATAATAGTAACAGTGAGAATTGCCCACTAATTCAATTCTCAGATCCCAAAGAACGTTTATCGTGTTAAGTGGAATGTATTTCATATAATTAATATCACAATGTATAAAAATAGATTTTATTTATGATAACCAATAATTAACAAATAATATTATGTAACATGCATGACAATAATCAATGAATATCCAGTACAAAATTATATGCAATACAAAGAAATGGGTATTACGTTTCAATGGCTAAACGGCATTTTCTGTCAAGAATTCTGACGATTTATGACTAGCTTCCACAGACTGAAAGTGAAACTTTTCACACAGAGAACAGAATTCCTCAGAGTGTAGCGTAAGGTCGTAAAGTTTAGCCGACAGTTAGAATAACCCTTCCAATGCTGGCTAGATCTCCTAGGTATTTAAGATCTATTCTTATGTAATTTTTAAATAAAATAACATTTAAACCAGTTTAAATTCATTTTCTTAAACCATCCAATAAGAGAATTTACCATTATATAAGCAGATTTTTAATTTGTCTAAAAGATATCTATCTTAATTTAGAGCAAATCAATACACCTGGATAAAAACAGCGGTATGCTAACACGTGATAATATCACATCAATATATAATTATTCTTAATTCCACCTGCAGAATGGAATGTTTATAACTATATATTCTTAGTTAACTAAGATTTCTTAATATGGAAATCTGACCGTGCTTTATCCAGTCATATATAATGCTATTAATACATTTTAATTAATTTAATTTAATTAAATGAAACCAGTATAATTACCAGTTGAGTAGATATTTCATCCGATTGGTAGTCTCTCTGCATGGAGGTGTTGGTTAGAAAGTCAGTAAATTCTAAGTGTTAGAGTTTTAGGAGTAGAGTGTTAGTCTCAGATGTTGTCCGAGTTGGAGTCCCCAAACTTCCAATTCCTCTCTCCTCTCCTTTGCATCTCTTGCATCTGCCTCCTCTCTCGTATCTTTCTATCTTCCCTTTGTCTTAACTTTTAAAGGGCCAGACTCTCTGTACGTCATCAGTTGATAACCCAATAGAAGCACTAGAGGTGTGGTTATCTTCCAGATCGCAAATTAGTTATTTGGTCTGTAGAGGGCAGTCTTGTCCCACTAAACATACCTATCCAGGAAAGAGTTAACTTTTCCTGGTGGCTATTTTGACGTCATTTTGGCTTATCTAGATAGTGGCTATAACTTAAAATTTCAAAGGGTTTCTTAAATTTTGTCCAGACTTAGCGTCTGCAATTCCTGCCATAATTTCTGATATGACAGATCATGAACTAAGTTTACCCTTTTCCATACAATGGTACCTTATATATATAGACAGTTAAATATTAAATTTAATCTTCTCTGTCACAATTGTCTGGGTTTAGATTTGATTATATTCTTTTAGCATTAGACAGTCTGTCCAACCCCCTTCCTTATCACTTGGCTTGTATATACTATGCATTCCTTAGCTCTGGCAAAGAGGCCAGTCTTACAGAAAGAAATCTAGTGTCTCTTTGTTTTTGTTAATAACAAAATGGAGTCTGGTCTGTTCAGAGTGACTCAGAATATACACTTTTAGTTTCTATCATAGCACAAAATGTCTGCCGATATAAATACTCTGACATAACCCCCCTTTAGTGCATTTCATAGCCAAAATTAATTTAGCTTATGAATAAGCACTATAGAAGTTACCAGACATATTGTGCAATCACATCATTTCTAACATAGGTCCGTGCGTGGAATGAACATTTTTGTATATATTTGTACCTGTAAGAGTTTTGAACTTTACACTTAGTACAATCAACCATAATATCATTATTATCATAGTACATTATTTTCATTTGAAAATGTTTTTGGGAGTTACATATGGTATGGTCAATAAAAAGCAAATCTCCATACGTTCCGGATCAATTAAGAGAGGTATAGCGCTCCCCATCTCAAAGGCCAGATTTAATTGCATAGGCTCAATTGTCTCTCCATCCACATTGGCAAGCATCGCATGAACAATATCCTTGGATACAAAGTACAGAGGTATGCGTCCCCCTGCCAATTCGATCATTCCAGTTTGCACTTCGTCAAGAAAAGCAAGTGTGTGGAACAATATTGGGTCATGCAGAAATAGAAGTTCACGCTTAAATAAGTCATGACTTTGGTGCAACTCAGTGGATTTGGCAATTAATTCCGAATGCAAATTTGTTGTAACAACTGTGTCTTCCACAATAGTTAACACGTCTTGGAGAAGTGTTCTTTGCTGGTTTATCACCTGATGAATATCGTTAATGTGTTGCTTTAGCGCATAGATTTCCATATCCAGCTTTTGGACAGTAATAGAGTTGGCTGCAGACATTCCAGTTGCGACAACTGCACCGACAGTGGCACAAACTAATGCAACAATTATAGCGGTGAGGAACCTTTTGGGTCGGTTGCTCATCGGAATAGAACTGGATACAAATGGTTTCCGGGCTTGCTCCAAGATGTTTCGCACACGGTCCTGTGCTCTTTGGAGGTGCATTTGGTACCAAGTCTGTAACTCAGGAAGCTGCATCGATGAAATGTTGTATGCCTTCTCGATGGAAATCTTGGGGTCCAAGCTGACAAACACACGTCTGGTCAGGATCCTCTTCTCTGTTAAGATGAACCCTGGTGTCTCTTGAATCAGGATGCCGGAGGATGGTCCCATCTCTGCGATCGGGTCGGTCCGTAGCTCTTGGCACAGGAGCAGTACGATCCAGAAACACGCCACATCCTTCTTGGACATCTTTCGACAGTCACGGATCAGGAACTCGTTTCAGACTTATCTACTAATGATTCAAGGTTTGTTAAGCATACAAACTTATAACAGTGTGACATCACTTGGCCTAGGTCAACACATTTTTACGATTCATCACATATGTATTCTGTCTAATTCTATTTTTATAACTTCATCCCTCACTACATTTATTACTGACTCTTCAGCAATTTGCCTATAGCAGTTAAACAAGCTAGTAACCTGCTTATAAAATGTAGTTATTGGATGGCAAGGAAATGGTTAATGACATGAACGTACATGAGATCATGGCACATCACAACATTTCACATCATACTATACCACGTGAATCAAGCATTCATCCAGGTTAGTCGTTCACCCTTCTGCATCCGAATCCACACCTATAATCCTTAATTGAGATTTAGGATGACAAGCACGCAACTGGTTAATGTGAACCCACTTTTCAATAAAATCACCATCCTTAGGAATTTTTATCTTATACGCTACTGGGGAAATTTTGTCAATGATGACATATGGCCCTTTCCAAGAAGGTAAAAATTTCTTTTCCTTGACTTGATTTCGCGCAAAGTTATACAGATAGACTTGATCTGTTATCTCATATTCCTTTTTCGTGGTTTTTAAATCGTAATAGGTCTTAACCCCTGTCGCTGCTTTTTCTAGATTCTTTTGGGCAAAAGCAAACGCATGCTGTAAATGCTTGCGCAAATCTTCGATATACTGATGCGTAGTGGCAGCATTGATCAAGTTATGATCCGAAGTACGATATAGTAAATGCTGTGGTAAAACCATCTTTCTTCCTGTCATCAATTCAAAAGGTGACAATTTGGTAGCAGTGCTAGGTGTGGCTCTAATCGCCATTAAAACTAGGGGCAATTTAATGTCCCAGTCTTTACCAGACTCCTTAACATATTTCTTCAGAATATTAACGATAGACTGGTTATATCGCTCTACCCCCCCGCTAGACGCAGCGCGGTATGCAATATGTAGCTTTCGTTTAACACCTAGAATGTTCCACATCTTAGCCATTACTTCGCTGGTAAAATGACTACCTCTGTCTGACTCAATTCTTTGAGGCAGACCGAACCTGGAAAAGACATGGTTAATCAACAAAGTGGCGCACACGGTACTCGTGTTCTCTTTACAAGGCAAACATTCTATCCACTTTGTGTACATACATGTAACAGTTAACATGTATTTGTTACCTCTTGAAGATCTTGTTACAGGACCTATAAAGTCAATTTGAATATCAGACCAGGGTAATGACACCCCCCTCTTCTGAAGTGGTGCACGATGGGTTGGACCATGGGGTTGATATTGCGGACAAATCAAGCATCCCTGACAGTATGTCTTAACATCCCTTAACATGTGTGGCCAATATGCATAATCACGCAATATCTCATATGTGATCTTATCACCACGATGCCCAGATGTAGGTGCATCATGTGCGTGTTGGAGCATTAACCCTCTGTATACAGTTGGGACTACCCATTGTTGTATACCATGTTTAGAAGTTCTGACCAGTAACCCATCCATGATACTAAATTGGACTTTATATCTCATCAAGATTCGTAAATCTTCATTATCTTTGCAATCCTCATCTTTGATGGGATTGGCAGTAGGGTCTTCTATATGTTTATAGAATATGCCTATGACGGGATCGTTCTTTTGACTAGTAATCAGGTCCTCACTAGGAGCTTCTTGACTCCATTGCACGACGTTTAAGTCGGCATTATCTCTAGCCTGTCGTGTAGTTATGGCTTCAACATGAATTGAACCCATAAGATCATCAATGTTTAGGGTTTCACCATTGATGGCAGCTTGTTTTGCCAGTGAATCGGCTAAGTCATTACCATCCTTGTCAATACCTTCTATTTTAGAATGGTCTTTGGTTTTCTTCCAATATATGGATAAACCATTTTCCCTAACCAACTCATCGATTTTACAAAACAATTTCCCATGTTTAACAGGTTTGTTATTGCTTTTCAGCATTTGGTTACGTTTCCAGCTAGGCAGATATTCGACGAAACTGTTGCGAACATAGTTAGAATCAGTTATAATAACAAATTCTTTGATACCATATTCTATTGCCATTTGAATGGTCTTATATACTGCACAGAGTTCGGCTATCTGACTGCTTTTGGGACCAATATTGTATCCTATAGATACATTAGGATAATCACCTGTCCAGGCGATTCCGATACCTGCAACTAACTTCCGTTCAGTACCAACTACGTGGTGATATGAACAACCATCAATGTATACCCACGGTAGTGGTCGACAGTATTCCTCGTCATAAACTTTATAAGGAGATAGCAATTGCTCTTCTAGGAAGTCATCTCCGGTGTCATTATCATCCAGAGATGGAGCAGTACAGTCATGTAATTCTGCTAAACCTTGGGCAACTGGGCTTCTCTTATTATGTTTATAACGGACTTCTAACGGCCATCCCTGTAAGGATAGAGTCCATGCAGTAATCCGACTGTTAGAGAGATTACCGTCTCTAATTCTTTCACTCTGCAGATACTGTAGAGGTTGGTGAGCTGTTTCTACAATTATTTTCTCACCTTGGATATAGCTACGAAAATTTTGTAGTGCCCAGACAGTCGACAATAACGCCTTCTCACACGTGTTGAATTTAACTTCAACAGATGACAAAGTCTTGCTAGCATATGCAATAACCTTGTTTAAACTGTCCTGCTTCTGATACAGAACAGCACTTATGCTTAAATTGGTATAACCTGTCTCCAGATAGAAGGGTTTACCCCCCTCTGGGTATGCTAAACAGGGTGCCTGAGTGAGCTTCCTCCTCAGTTCACTTACCGCTTGGTCCTGAGGCTCCCCCCAGTTCCAGGTAGTTTCCTTTTTAAGCAGGTGTAAGAGTGGTTTAGTTATTTCTGCATAGTTATCTATAAACTTACGGGAGTAGTTAGTCATACCAAGGAACGATCTTAATTCCCTGATGTTTGAAGGTGTTTTAGCCTTTAGTACGGCTTCAACCTTCTTCCTCTGAGGATTTAATCCTTCAGAAGTTACCTCATGTCCAAGGAAATTGACATGGGTGCGACACCATTGTGCCTTTTGTAAAGACAGTTTAATCCCTGCCTCTCTTAACTGAGTGAGAACATGTCTAATCTCTATGACATGCTTATCAAAGGAAGTGCTTTTCAGCAAGACATCGTCGACATATGATAACGTTCCTCTCTCGAGTGCGTCAGGCATAGCTTTATGCATGAACACAGCGAATTCATGACCAGAGTTTATATAACCGAAAGGCATACGGGTCCAGGTATACTGCTGCTTTCCAAATGTGAAGGCCAATTTGTATTGGTCTTCAGTATGGACTGGTACAGTCCAATATCCCTGCGCACAGTCAATGGCAGTGAATATTTTGGATCCCTGCATTTGTACCAAACATTGGTCTATGTATGGCGTTGGCCAACCAGACATATAGACGCGTTTATTTAGCTGTCGTAAGTCAGCGCATAAACGCCATTGTCCATTAGGTTTCAGAATCCCCAAGATCGGATTATTATACGAACTGTGCACTGGACGTATAATGCCCCTTTCCTTTAAATTCTGAATGATGTCTTGTAGACCATCATATGACGCTAATGGGAGTCTATATTGTTTGATAAATACAGGTGGTAAATTTGGATCAGTTTGTATTCTGGCTACGTGGAGGTTAGTTAACCCACAGTCGTAGGAATCTTTGGCAAAAATATCTTGGAATTCCAAAAGGATTTCCTTTAGCTGTTGCCGCTCAGCATCGTTGGAGCAACCGTCAGCTAAAGATATTTGCTCTTCTAGCCTTTCCTGAAATCCTGGAAAGATTTCAGGCTGGCCTATCTCATAAGCTTCTTCAAGCCTAGAAGTTAGGTCAGTTCGGTGTTGACTTACCTTTTCTCTTTGGTCGTGATACTCTTGTGATTCCTGCTCATTGAGCGGATGATCGAAGGTGATAGATGCTTCTTCGATTTTACACGAGCCTTCTTCAACGTTGAAGGGATATACAGATAGGATAGTGAATAATCCTTCTGGGGAGGAATGGAATATTTGATCGACAATTTCGTCCTCAGTTAAGTATTCTTCAGGGATGAGGCCTATAATTTGGTTTTGGAAACCAAATGTATAGTACTCAGCATCCAATGCTAGACCTAATGATGTTCCTTTTGGTAAGGTAACACTATTGGGTGTAACATTGTTGACCATGATATAGGTGGGATTCTTACCAATACTTACCATTGGTGTATGTGTTACCACCATCCCTAATTGTTGTATCCTGTTGGATAAACAGATTAGGGCATCAGAGTTTTCCAATCTCTGACCCTCCTTGACCTGTAGGGGTAAAAGAAAGTTACTTGTCCCCTGTGGAATGGTTATGTAATCAGGAACTTGGATACTTACCGCATATGGGAGTATTTGTCCTGATTTCAGGGCGTTTTCCTCGTGTAGGTATCCACAAGGATTACCTTTTAACCTTGTCCACAAGTTGGAATTAATCAGGTCAAGGTGTATGGCAAAACGATGTATGACATCATTGCCAACGTAAACCTGATAGCGAGGTTCGTCTATCACTAGGAATAAATGTTTAACTGTTTTATTTCCTATGGAAATAGATAGTAAACATTTTGCTATCACATTGTGACTCTCTGATTCGCCATCCAAGTTCTGGATCCACCTGTCATGTGGGGAAGCGTACCTGATCATTTTAGGATTAGCGATCTGCTTTAACAGACTTCTGCTAATATAGCTGTTCTCACTCTGTAAGTCCAGCTTTGCATTCCTACTTCTTCCTAAGTCATGTATTTGAATAGGAAAGAATAAGTTGTTATTAACCCTTTCAATTCTGGCAAGGAATTGAGCATGACCTGCCAGATCTACAGATTCAACATAGTCCCTGTGGAGAGAAATGGTTAAAACATCACCTTCCAGAGAGACATTCTGGATCCTCTCTGGAGCAATTCTTATGGAATGCTCATCTACAGGTGCGATTGCATCATTCACCTGCAGGATAGTCACGTCAGGTGACTGACTATTTCTAAAATGTACCTCAATCGAGTCAGGTCTTTCTTCTATCACATGGCAGTTACGATCAGATTGTACATGTGATTTCTCATAGGTTATGGGAACCTTAGCTTGTGACCATACAATTCCATTCACACAGTCAATAATTGTGTTAAGTCTTCTGAGTATATCGATACCCAGAATCAGTCGGTCATAGGGGAGATCTACCACTATCACCGGGTGTCTAAAGGTTTTGTTACCTATTTTAAACTTTAACCATGTATTGCCAATAACATGAAGGGCATTTCCTCCTACACTCAACAGAGCATTGGGGAAACCTCTTAGCTTCGGCTTATCCGTTGCTAAGTCCATTACCTGCTGGAAGTAGGTATTGGATAAGATAGTGGCTTGTGAACCAGTATCTATTAACCCTTTAAAAGGCTGGGGTAACGCATCCTGTATTTCTACAGACATGTAGTACCTTCCTTCATGTTCTTCTAATTCACATAAGAATTTAGAATGTGTCAACATATTACTTGTTTTCCATACATTACCGGTCACAGCAGTAGTTTCTACCTGTACTGAGGAATGCTCAGTCTTACCCACAGGCCCATCCTTTTTAGGAACATCTTGAACTGTCAAGCGGGAACTAGTGGTCGGCATCTCATCAGTTAACCCTTTCAGGTCTGGATCCTGGAAACTAGTGGTTGCTGGGGCTACTTTAGCCTTTGGCTGAAATGAAAAAACAGAGGAACACGTTGCGCCTCCTTCACCCGGAAGTGAAGTGACGGTATAGGCAATAGGTTTTCTAACACAACTATTGTTTGTTTGACTGTTAGTACCTGGAAAGGAAACAGGGTTAGGCATTACATCTACTGATAACCTAGCCTGTTTAGTCACAGTGGCTATTATTGCTGCGGCACCTGTTGTTGTTGCTGCGGTTGCACAGGTAGTTCTGCAATTGGAGCTATCCCTAAAAAAGGATTTAGAGCAAAGACTTGGTTGATCTTTGTCATTTCCTCCATTAATTTGCCCATCTGGTCTGTCAATTGACCAACCTGACGACGCAAATTATTTCCCCCATTGCCGTTTTGTCTTTGCCCATTAGAATTTGGCTGGGATGGCTGAGACTGTTGGGAGTTATTGGAAGCAGATTGGTTGTTTCTGTTTCCATATCTCCTATTTCCCTGAGGATTCCTTCTCCATTGGGAATTGCCTTGGTTCTTATTAACCCAGGAGCGTTTATTCCCATTGGCTTTGGATCTTTCAGAGTTATTGGAGGAATTTGCAGAATTACTTCCGGCATTTTCCTGTTTCTGAGGTTTTGGAGATTTCAAAACCTCGGAATAGGTCCTCTTTTTCTGTTGGGTTTCTACACCTAACTGAATTTTAGTCTCTGACACCATTTTATCACCAGGTTTCTTAACCTTTGGCTGATTTTCATCATGTGCATGGTGTATAGTATACAATTTCATGCACTGACTGACTAGCCATTCTAATGGTAACTTACAATCGTAATCTCTTGCGAGATTCATTTGTATGTTTACTGGCATGGCATGAAAATACAGATCTTTGAAGTCTGTGCTTTCATACCTGGGTTTCCTTTGGGCCACGGAGTATGCATTTTTAAGAATTATTAAAAATTCTCTGGGGCTTTGATCTGGACGGCACTTTAAGTTATAAAGCGCCTTCTTTGCAGAAGCAATGGTTTTATACTTACCATATTCCATGATTATTTCATATTTCATCTTGGACCAGGACATTAACTGTATAGCTTGAAGACTTTCTAGATAAACACGGCACATTGAATCAAAGGTCCATGTAATGAACCATTTCTTGTGAATGTCATCATACATACCCAATGAATTCATTGCTCTATCATAATTTTCCAGATGTTCAGATATGTTTCCTGAACCTCTAGAAAATTGTGGGACAGTCTCTCTAAGGAATTTGATGACCTTTGGTGTTTCATAAACAGGCGTCGTTGATTTACGACCTCTGTTTCTGTGTTTGGGTAAACGTCTATGCGATCTGTCTGCTGAAGAGGAATTAGACCCGTACAACAGTGCAGATGGCATATCAGTTACATGGCCTTCAGAGTGGATAGTGCAATCACTTTCACTCCCATCACTCTGAGCTTCTTGTTCACTGTCACAACTCTGATCTGCATCAGAATTCTGCCAGTGTACAGAACCATGTCTGTTTTCATTCCTATCACCTTGAATCTGATTCTTTCTGTCAAGCTTGGCCAGGACAGTCTTTTCAAACTGTTCTGCCCAAGATTGCCAAGAACCTACAGGTGTTTTCTTAGAATTACTCACATCTTTACTTACAGACTGTTTTATGAAAACCTGGTTTGGTGTGGGAAAATCATAATAAGGAGGGGATTTACAAATAGTCTTTTCTTGCATTTTTGTGCAACTTTTTGGCACAGAATGGTGACTACCAACCTCACTGTCTAATTTCTGACTCTCCTTTTCATACTCATCCAATTGCATTTTAAGCTGATTTATTTCCTGTGCACATTTATCCGTCAAAGCTTTCATTTCTTTTTCATGATCAGCCTGACGAGTTTTATGCTCAGCAAGTAAATCTTGGTATTTCCCATTTTGAATGCCCAAATCGTCACTGTACGTGTCCAATTTGGCATTCAATGACTTGTTTTCATCACACACCTTAAGAAGTGCTGTCATAAAGAAAGGCCAAGAGTGTATTATGAACGCCATTTTCCTTTCTATGTTCTTTTGTTCAGCAATTTCTTTAAGATATATGATGATGTGTTCATCAGTTAGAATGGTGTGTTTAGCTTCCCATTCTATGCTTTTCAACCAAACCTCATAGGTTGCATCATTTTTCATATGTTTATGAATATGAACTAGAGCATGTTTTCTTAGGTCTTCAATTATTTCAGTATTATCTGTTACAGATGTATTACTGGATTCAGCCATATTTCTATACAGTGATTTAATCTCAATATAAAACTCTTTTCTATATCAAAATTAAATTGCATGAATTACACCAATATTATTATATATATGAAATACAATTTCAACTTAAACGATCTCAGCACCGTGCCTCCAATATGTGGGGATATTTATGGGATAATAATAGTAACAGTGAGAATTGCCCACTAATTCAATTCTCAGATCCCAAAGAACGTTTATCGTGTTAAGTGGAATGTATTTCATATAATTAATATCACAATGTATAAAAATAGATTTTATTTATGATAACCAATAATTAACAAATAATATTATGTAACATGCATGACAATAATCAATGAATATCCAGTACAAAATTATATGCAATACAAAGAAATGGGTATTACGTTTCAATGGCTAAACGGCATTTTCTGTCAAGAATTCTGACGATTTATGACTAGCTTCCACAGACTGAAAGTGAAACTTTTCACACAGAGAACAGAATTCCTCAGAGTGTAGCGTAAGGTCGTAAAGTTTAGCCGACAGTTAGAATAACCCTTCCAATGCTGGCTAGATCTCCTAGGTATTTAAGATCTATTCTTATGTAATTTTTAAATAAAATAACATTTAAACCAGTTTAAATTCATTTTCTTAAACCATCCAATAAGAGAATTTACCATTATATAAGCAGATTTTTAATTTGTCTAAAAGATATCTATCTTAATTTAGAGCAAATCAATACACCTGGATAAAAACAGCGGTATGCTAACACGTGATAATATCACATCAATATATAATTATTCTTAATTCCACCTGCAGAATGGAATGTTTATAACTATATATTCTTAGTTAACTAAGATTTCTTAATATGGAAATCTGACCGTGCTTTATCCAGTCATATATAATGCTATTAATACATTTTAATTAATTTAATTTAATTAAATGAAACCAGTATAATTACCAGTTGAGTAGATATTTCATCCGATTGGTAGTCTCTCTGCATGGAGGTGTTGGTTAGAAAGTCAGTAAATTCTAAGTGTTAGAGTTTTAGGAGTAGAGTGTTAGTCTCAGATGTTGTCCGAGTTGGAGTCCCCAAACTTCCAATTCCTCTCTCCTCTCCTTTGCATATCTTGCATCTGCCTCCTCTCTCGTATCTATCTTCCCTTTGTCTTAACTTTTAAAGGGCCAGACTCTCTGTACGTCATCAGTTGATAACCCAATAGAAGCACTAGAGGTGTGGTTATCTTCCAGATCGCAAATTAGTTATTTGGTCTGTAGAGGGCAGTCTTGTCCCACTAAACATACCTATCCAGGAAAGAGTTAACTTTTCCTGGTGGCTATTTTGACGTCATTTTGGCTTATCTAGATAGTGGCTATAACTTAAAATTTCAAAGGGTTTCTTAAATTTTGTCCAGACTTAGCGTCTGCAATTCCTGCCATAATTTCTGATATGACAGATCATGAACTAAGTTTACCCTTTTCCATACAATGGTACCTTATATATATAGACAGTTAAATATTAAATTATTTAATCTTCTCTGTCACAATTGTCTGGGTTTAGATTTGATTATATTCTTTTAGCATTAGACAGTCTGTCCAACCCCCTTCCTTATCACTTGGCTTGTATATACTATGCATTCCTTAGCTCTGGCAAAGAGGCCAGTCTTACAGAAAGAAATCTAGTGTCTCTTTGTTTTTGTTAATAACAAAATGGAGTCTGGTCTGTTCAGAGTGACTCAGAATATACACTTTTAGTTTCTATCATAGCACAAAATGTCTGCCGATATAAATACTCTGACATTATTTTGTTAACTTATTATGAATTGGTTATGGTTTAGTTGCCTGTCCATGAATGTGCTTTTTGTATTGGCACCTCTGCTGGATATCCATTATGTGCATCTACTACGTCTGTTGTGTCCTGTTTTGTGAGATGACAACATGTGTAATATTACAATTATTGCTGAGTAGGAGTTCTATGGTACAGCCGACAAGAATGAAACCATTGCACGCTATCATTCCTGAAAATGATTTAATATATATATATATAATATGAGCCTTTGCAGGAAAAGCGCTTGTTACATCTCACGTAAAAGGGGCTCCGTAATAAGCTGCTGTTCAAATCGTGGATCCACATTTCCCTTTATAATATGCCTAATCCTGAAAGTGATTCTTTAACTGAAGTGATTGGAAGGACAAGGAGGTGGCTCTCCCTCATAAAGAATAAAGAAGTACTATTAGGGGAGTATTGTCCAGATAAAGAATTAACTCTGCTTTAAAGTGAATTGCATTATTTGTCTCAAATAAAAATTGTTATCCATTTTGATTGTTGAAATAAAAAAAATTAAAAAAAAAATTATGGATGCATAGTAAGAATGTATGATAGTTTTTTTTCCAAAGTAAGATTCATCTAGTATACCTCATTTATCATAGGGTAATGATGAAATGGTAATTTAATAGAAATCAGACAATTTCTGACATTTATAAGTGAGGCAATTCTAATTTACAAAACTACTGTATTATATTTGTATTGGTAAATTGAAAGCATTTTACAGAACAGGAAGAGGATAAATAAATAATATAATAATTTCACAAGGGGCCAAATTATCGGAAGATGCCATCCAAAGAACGTGGTAACGGGTTAAGCTTGTTTTTTGATAGGCATGTAAAATGTTGCTTTTGTGGTTAGAGACTTTTGACACTCAGTTTGAACTTTCTCTCAACCACATCCTTGCAGGTACAAGAAGCAATATGCTTTTTAACATTTGCAATGTCTTTTGAAATGTGTTTTCAACATATTTAAAAAACTGTTATTTGTGCTGACAATGGAAAAGTACCTAAAGGCATGTCTGCATTACGACCATGACCCAGACTGTCAGTATTGCAAACCCTATATGAAGGCTATGCTTTCAATGTTGATGTATGCACCCCTAGACAACCATGCCTTATATACACAATTTTTAAACCTTCAAAAGCTTATTAATACTACATCTGTGTGGTTCACAAGGAAAGGATGTGTGGTTTAGGTACTCTCACCCCAGCACTGTTCATTATAGAGAACGAAGGCCATAAGTAAGGATTTTGTAATAAGATATTATTGGATTTTATAGGAATTCTGATTTAGATGTTTTATGTTTTTAACATTTTATATATCATTTTGGGTGTTAATCCAAGTGTATTGAATTATTTGCGATTATTAAAGTAATTAATTAGGAGTATCAAATCAAGGTTTAGGTTTAGGAACAGAGTTTTATCAGGAATTATCCCCATATGTATATGTTCAGATTATATATATATATATATATACTTCGTATGTTAGTCACTTGCTCGAGAAAGTGTTTTAGTACTCATCCTGCCCAATCAAGCAATTATATAGAGCGAGTGCTTCTCTCATCTATACAAAGGCATTCTAATGGAAATTATGTCAATTTTTGAAAAGGACAAATTTCATGAATTATAAGCAAGGCTGGGAGAAATACATGTTACACCAGTTAAGGTTTTAACTTTAGGCTCTAGTTTGAGTTTTAGCCTAGGTAATTGATAAATTGATGATAATAATAGATATATCCTTTTAGGAATTGTTCATGTCGTATTGATCCTTGTGTTTATGATTGTAGAGACCGTCCCGGAGTGTTTGTGCCACCAGATTCTTGGGATCTGCTCACCTACCTCTTTCCTTTGGCTGACCCTGCACTACCTATTTTGCACTTATATCTGTTTGGTCAAGAACCTGGGAAGTCCTGAAGGTGCAGTGCTGTCTAATGCCGCTGGTTCTGTAATAAACCTTTCAACAATTAGGGTGTTGCACAGAGCATTGTGGTAAACATCCGGCAAACAAAAGAAGAACTAAGAACTATGTGGAAGCTGACATTGTCTTGTTGTCAGCCATATTGCTGCTCATTTTTTTTACGGAACACAATTGATGGGGTCCAAACTGATTTCTTTATACTCCTTGAAAGACTTATTCCATTTTTCTGAACTATGCTGAACAGTTGAACTATTTTGTTATTTTTATTTTTGTAGAGTTAGCCGGAGAGAGAGGAAGTGTTAGCTGACCCAGGGATGAATGTAATATGTGTGTCTTTGATGTATGTTGAGTGTGCCAATGATGGATTCCCATGTTTTGAGGAACTGAGTGTGGATATGACTGGTTTTGACTGGACCATTGGAATAGGGACATGGTTAGGAGACATAGAACGCAAGGTGCTGGGATTATTGTCAGAATTGCAAGCTGATTATAAGTTAAATCATGATTTAATATGTAAGTGGGCCTTTTCAAATCGATCAAGAAGTTTTTCCAAATCTCTCCCGATAACCGAGCTATGTACTCACAGGTGTGGGTTTTATAAGTCACAAGTGGTGTCAACATGAGGGGATGACATGTCTACACAGTCATGGCCCCCACTCAGGGTTTCCCCAGATGTGCTTTTTTCCTGAAATATGAGTTTTTTTGACCTGGCCCCGGATCACCGGGTGGACTGGTAATCCTAGACCCTGGTCCAAAGTAGGGGGGAGGGGGAATAATACACTTTGCCTACACTGACCCAAGGCTCAAGCTACAGATGACATGATGTTCAGTCTGTTTAAAATTGGTTAACATGTCAGCTATTTAATTGCTATTAACTTGCACGCTTAAGAGACGTATACAACAGATGATTGCAAAAGCTGAAAATCAACAGCTCGAACTACTTTTAAAGGAAAAACCTATGGCACAGAGCAAATGGGGGAAATCAAGGTGAAGAAATAACAAAAGTCCTGCAGACGTGATTAGCATGCCTGAATATACCTCCTTTTGTCTCTCTTCCACAGGCCTCCCATGGATATTTTTCGTAAGGTAGATTATGATATGATCTAAGAGGGGATTGAAGGGTAGAATATCCATTTTACTATCTATTCTAGCTGGTAATATTAAAGGTTAATTTGAAACTTGAAATAACTGCTTGTTATTTCATTTCCTGGAAAACCTTACTGTTTTCGTAATGTGTTTTTGGAATTTGTAATTGTCACACCCATACACTCATATCCCCACCCCCCACCATGAAAGATATGTATAAATATAATTTGCATTCAATAAAAGAATGAATTGGTTTGGAAAACAACGTCTCTGTCTTCTTAACTGGTTCACGGAATTCCAAGAGTGAGGGAGCCGGTTTCCATCCATCAACCAGAGGGTCTTTGTCCCATGCATAGCTGATAATTCCCCAACATTTATATAGCACCAACAAATTCCATAGCACTTTACAGTGGGTGGACGAACAAACATGTAGTTGTAACCAGACAAGTTGGACACACAGGAACAGAGGGGTTGAGTGCCCAGCTCAATGAGCTTACATGCTAGAGGGAGTGGGGTAAAGTGACACAAAAGTTAAGGATAGTATTAGACTAATGACAGCTGCAAGAGAGGAATCAGTCGGGAGCTATTAACAGTTTAATTGATACACTTTTATGAAGAAGTGGGTTTTTAATGATTTTTTTGAAGGAGTGGAGACTGGGTGAACATCTAATGGAGGAGGGAAGTGAGTTCCACAGGAACGGTGAGCATCAGAAGTGGGAGTACGGACAGAAAATAGACGTAAGTCTTCAGCATAGTGTAAGGGCCTAGACGGACATTCTTGTGTATTAGGGAGGGTAGATAGGTGGGATTAGCATTATGAAGAGATTTAAGAGCAAGAACCAAAATCTGCAGGAGTTGCAACACTTGAGGGAGGAAAGACCAGAATTTCAGTTTTGGTCAAGTTGAGTTTAAGGAAGTGGGCAGCCATCCAGTTAGAAATAGCAGAGAGGCAGTCA
Organism: Pelobates cultripes; assembly: GCA_933207985.1. Lineage (NCBI taxonomy): Eukaryota > Metazoa > Chordata > Amphibia > Anura > Pelobatidae > Pelobates > Pelobates cultripes. The sequence continues at coordinate 275,519,137 of OW240913.1, forward strand.
GAGACACTAGTCAAGAGGGACGGGAGAGATCAGGAGAGGACAGATAGATTTGCGTGTCAGCCGCATAAAAAGCCAAAGGAGTTTACCAAGGGAGGCAGTATAGATGGAGAACAGTAGGGGACCAAGGACTGAACCTTGGGGGACACCAACAGAGAGGAGTTGGGGAGAAGAAGCAGAGCCAGAGAAAAAAAACACTGAAAGAGTGCTGGGAGAGGTAGGAGGAGCACCAGGAGAGAGCAATATCTTGTAGACCGATATTGCGGAGGATGAGAAGAAGCTGTTGATGATCAACATTGTCAAAAGCCGCAGAAAGGTCAAGGAGAATTAGGATAGAGTAGTGACCACAAGATTTTGCAGCGAGTAGATCATTGGATACTTTGGTCAGTGCCGTTTCCACAGAGCGATTAGCACGGAAACCAGACTGAAGCGGATCTAGGAGAGAGTTGGACTCGAGGAAGTCTGTCAATCTTGCATACAGGATCTTGGATGCAAAAGGCAGTAGCACTATAGGACGGTAGTTGCACGGGGTGTTAGGGTCAAGGTTGGGCTTCTTTAAAATTGGGGTTATAGTTGCATGTTTGAAGGGCGATGGAAATATGCCAGAGGAGAGAGAGAGATTGAGAATTTTAGTGAGAGGTAGAGAAAGAGAAGAAGTACGGATGAGATGCGAGGGATCTAAGGAGCAGGTGGTGGGTGCGGGAGGACTGGAGCAGAGCAGAAACCTCTTCCGCTGTAGCGGGTGCGATTGAACATAGAACAGCAGAGGGAGTGAGGTTAGGGGAAGTATTGTAAGGGGAAGAAGAAAGATGAGAGATCTCTTCCCTGATTGTAGAGATCTTGTCAGTGAAGTGATTTGCAAAGTCTGAGGTGGTCAAGATGGTAGGTGGAGGAGGAACAATAGGGCGAAGAAGAAAGTTAAATGTGTGAAATAGTAGTTTGGGTTTGCGGGAGAGTGTGGTTATGAGGGTATTGAAGTAATTTAGTTTTGCAGAGGAAAGAGCCAAGCCATATGAGCGCAGCATAAATTTATAGTAGAGAAAGTTGGACGCACAGTGAGACTTTCTCCAACAGCGTTCAGGTGAATACAATAATAAAATACAGAATCTCTGCCAAACTTGCGAGACACTTTGACATGTTCACATTCAGTTACACAACTTTTTATGGCAATTAAACATGTCAAACCTCAAAGAGAGGTGGGAACTATTGAAACAGAGAGAACTATACTGAATGTATAAACTAGACACCATTTATCCTAGGGGCCTGCATGCAGACAAGGATTTCACCTTTTCTAGAACAATGGTTGAAAAATTTATTTTCTTTCTACTTTTTCTTTGATCTTGATGGTGCAATCCTTTTATTTTATTTAGAAGATGGGTAAGGCCTCAGGTTATCACTGACACTTAATGCAATATTGTTCTACCCTTTTTCATGTGAAAACCTTTGTTTTTATACTTTTTTGGATTTTAGCAATGTGTCTGTTCAATTGTCATGACTGCATGAAAGGGTTAATTTCTGTTCAGTTAAATCATAACACTAACAACCTTGTACATTGCAGATATGTTACATAGGTAGTTTGGCACCTGATCATCTTTGATTCCCAACTCTTACTAAGAAGAGTCCGCCTAGATTTGTTGCATGCTTATTTCATGCTGTATGCACGAGCTTCCCATGATATTGGTTAATAGTTAAATAGTCAATATTTGATTGTTAATGATACTCTCCCTAGACTTCCCTTATTGCCTTAAAAGCTGTGTTCGGTTTGATAAACTTTGGACGTTTTCTGAAGCAGACTCATATGCATGGTCTCTTTTTTAGTGTCCCTAAGTACTTGAGTGCGTGGAAGAGTCTGAATATGACTCTAAGGGACAGGACAGATGTGCCAACAGTTTTGGGGGCTCGTCTTTGATTTTGGAAGCTGAACTGATGAGTTCGTAACTGTCGTACCTTTTTGTGTCTCACAGTTACATAATGTACCACCCCAACTTTTCAGTTTTTTAGGAAAAGCAGAATAAGTATCTTCTATCCAGATCTAAGCCCGTCCAACATTATAAACTTTGTAGTAGAATGGACCATGCTACCATATTCTTATACCGGTCCTGGGCTGTCCGTACCCCTATTTCCCCCTCCTCATTGTCTCCTATGTTTGGGAGCTACTATAACTGGGCACAACATACTCCCCTTACTTGTAACTCTAAGCTTTTCCCCTGTTTTACCTGGCCGTTCAAATCATTCCCTAAAGTGGTTTCCACGGTTTTGTTCGACAACTGAACAAACTACGGAATGGTAGACCACCCAGATATGGAGTGTACCAGTCATTAACACCATTGAAACCTCCATAATCCGCAACCACACAAACATTCTAAGCGGTCGCCTGGGTGGTCGCTGTTCGTCCGACTAGTCCAGCTAAGTCCGACTAGAAGTATATGAACGAAGCGCCGCTCAGTAGAAGTAATCTACCGAACCAGATACATTCACTAACACTAAGCACGAACAGCTCCGTTCAACTATTTGAACATTACTTGACTGTTAAAATAGACCAGCCGCACAGCCTAATTCTCTGGAACTATTCTGGGCATGAAGCCATGCATTCGGTCGGTCGAAAAGTGACTTCCAAGGAATTTGTGAACCCCTGCTCTGATCTAGGTGATTTTTTGATATGTTATTCACCCAGATCATAGCTACCCGGGGATGTGCCATTTATGGGAATATGTTATATTTTTGGGGTACTTCTGAAACTTTTCAAAAATATGTGGTGTTCCTGCCTGGGGATAATTGAGTTATTACATTATCTACCTCAATTATCTACCAGGCAAAGGGGAGGGCTTGTGCATACTGTATGGGATTGTCTTCATGTACAACGCTGTTTCATTGGCTTGTTAACTTTATGTCCCTGTGCCCACCAAGGTCCACTTGGGTGTTACCCTTGTTTGGAAAAAAAAAAATCACATAAAAGACAAGTGTGCCTCCATTAAAATCAGTTGTTCCCCCAGAGCTGAGTGTCGTCCAGTTACTGGGTAGGTGTTGGGAGAATCTTGGCTTGCTTTGGTGTGTTTTGGCGGTTCCCTGGGAGTATCTACTTGTTCCTGAGTACATCTTGGAGTAACCAGCGGAGGAGAGTCCCTGCTAGGACTAGGGCTCTGCTATAAACTTGTATACTGTTATGAAGTTATTTAAAGTATTAGGCTGTTTTTTAATTGATAATTTAATTTTTGGGGTGGATTGCACACACACACACTGCTTGCTAATTTTACTTATAGGATGGAACAAGAAGAGATCTAAAAGGGGAGAACCCAAAATAATTGTATTACAAGTCTGACTTTGACTTGATAGGAGTGAGAATGCCTTGTATGTCTCAGTATGCAAGCTGCACAACTGCACAGTATGTGCAATGTATGTAGGAGTGAGAGATAAAAGCAGTGGTTCTAACTAAAAAGTAGAGTCAGGAATGCTATATGAAAAGCAAGTATGGTGATAAGGCACTGGCATGAAAGAAGTCAGGCAGGAATTTGTAAGTGATTATTTTTTATAAGATTTAAAAGAATGTTGACCGAAAGAATGTTGTACCTGAGTAAAACGTTCAGAGGTAATTTGTTAAATAATAAGCAGAATAATTACCAACATTGTTAGACAGTCAGAGAATATGATATGAGAAATCCCAGGGTGATTTTGGAAGCTGCAAGGTGAAAGAGAGAATGTGAGTATTGAGCGGTCAAGATGGCGCTCATCTTCTTTGTGAACAAAGCCAATGTTTTCACTGTGGTCAGACTGAGCACTGATTTCCAGACTGACCTCCTCCCAGGGCTGGACCTAATGAGCCCCGCTGACCTTATGGATGGACGGAATTTTTTTAACAATCACTATTCTCTTTTTGTATTATCAGATTGTCCAGTCAATTTACTAGGCAGAGATCTGACACTAGTACATGGTTCCATCATGAATGTTTGTTTTATCTTCTTTGTTAAATTATAAAATACTGCATAAAATGTGGGTGGTACATAATGTCAGATGAAGATATTATTTGATGACAAAGGAGTATCTGTTTGTTTTGTCCCAGACTTTTTTTATATTCTTTTCATTTTCTTTATATAAGTCTTTATGTTCTGTGATTAATGTTTTAAACATTTTGACTAAATTTTCTGCTTCTTGAGAATTATAGTTTCTGTATATTTGAAATCTGTGTCTGCAGCTCAGGTTGAAAATATGCAATACTTCTTTAGCTATAAATTCTGTATTTGTTGATAATTTGTTGAACTATATTAATCAGAATCTATTCTTTTGTAAACTACTTTAATTTCCTGAGTTATTGCAATTGCTGTTAAATTCTTTAAGACATTAACTAAAGTTCCATTAAGAAATTGTTCATTATCTATTATAAAATAATATTCTCACGTTTTAAGCAATTTTCTTTGTTACATGTAATATGGTTTAGATTGTTATACTGGTGGGAGAATTTTTTATATTTTCCACATTGTATTTAATTTTAATTTATATTACATTCTGTATATTGTAACACAGTGTGAGTGTCAGCCCATAGTCTGGTTGCTAGATGAAAGTCTGTGACCGAACCAGTACTGGAAAGCATAGGATGGCTAAAGCTAATGATAAAAAGTTGATACCGAGATAAGGTGTAATTTGTTTAAAATTAATATTATTTGTCAGAATTAGTTCCTTAGAAACACATGAGACAAGTTCATTACGTGGACTAGTAAAAAACACTCTTTTTCACCTGGTGTGAGTGAAATGTTACATGGTACAAAATGTTTAAAAGGAATAAAAAGGATAACGATATTTGGTTTTCACTGTAGGTAAAGTAGTGTTCTGGTCATATTTGGTTCTGGCTGACCAGAAGGTAGTCCCGAGACAGGTAACATGTTGGATGTCTGACAGATACTAAGAATTAAAGAGAAATTGAAGACTAACTTTACTTTGCTCAATATCTGGTTGAATGTTTTATTTAAGACAAAGGTACTCACAGATGCATGCAACATAAATTATAAAACAAAATGAGTAAATAAATCACAATGTGTTGTTTTTGATTAAAAAAAGTACATTAGTTGCAAAACAAATATTTGAATATGAACCAGACGACTCGCTTTGTCAGTCTTGCAAGGTTAACTCTCTGAAATGGTTGTTGAAGGAGTTAAATGCTAACAGCACAGGAATGTTAAAACCTCTCCTCTCCCACAATCCTCTCCTCTCTCATAGATCAGAACCGAGCAAGTTAAACTACAGCCAAATGTTTTTTCCCCCTCTTCACAAAAGAAGGGAAAAGATGTTCAGGATATAAGAGTTTAAATAAAATAATGTTTTTGTGTGTGAACAGGACTTGTTTAAAGTGATACATAATTTGACATTATGTAAATGATGTTTGTGGCAAAAGTAACCTCGCCACTGGTTTTTGAAAGGGCCTGTTTGCCAGCCTCCAGCCCTGTGACTATGGCCCCTGTAAAAAACTTTGTTTAAAAACACTGTTTGTGCCACCGAAGTGGTTCAAAGAGGCACTTTGAACTCCTGAACGGTCAAAGTGGTTCGAAGAGGCATTCGAACACGAGGCAGCTGCCATCTTAAGCCGCGCGTACAACGAGCGGTGTCTGGTCGTTCAGTTCATGGAACTCAAATCGGACACGAATACCACTAACTATTTACCTTCCGTGGATGTTCGGCTATTCAAATGGGAGTCGAATGGCATTCAGTAAGAATAAACTCCCGAAGGAGAGACATAGACTAAGTGCCATACTAACTCTCTCCGTTCGGTATTTTTTATTGCACTTCGAATCCCCGAAGTAGACAGACCGTACAGCCTAATTCTCTGGAACTGTTTTGGGCATGGGACCATGTGTGCGGTCGGTCAAAATGTGACGTCCATAGAATTCCTGAACCCCTGCACTGATCTGGGGGATATGTTGGTCACCCAGATCAGGGCTATCAGGGGATGTGACATTTGTTTTTTTGTTCTATAGAAATATGTGTTTTTTTTCTGCCTGGAGATAATTGGGTTAATTCAGTATATGACTCGATTATCTCCCAGGCAGAGGGGAGGGATTGTATGCTATGTGTGGGAGTGTCGTGCACTGGAATACTGTTCTTATTGATTTGTGGATATTGTAACTCAGTTCCTCACAAGGTCCATGTGGGCGTACCCCTTGCATGGGGATTGTCATATAAGGCCAAGTGTGGCACCATTAAAACCAGTTCCAGCTTTACCCTCAACATAGAGCCTCGCCTCATGTTTGTAGGGACCTGCTATACAAGCTATAACCACTAGCTCTTGTAAGAGCTTCACAGCATTACTCTCTTGGAGAAGAGGTCTTCCCATTGGGAGCTGGATCCAGGAGTTTGGTCCAGGGTGGAAAGGGACGGCGAGACCCCAGCCAAGCTGGGGTGGCTAAGGGGCTACGGTGCTCATGGTGTCCGGTGTGGTGCTTATAGTACTCAGGGCGACTAGTAAACAGCGTTTGGTGGAGGCACCCCATTGGGGGGTGCCAGGCCGTCCTTCACAACATTATTGTGTTGTGCTGTAATTAAAGGACCACTCTAGGCACCCAGACCACTTCAGCTTAATGAAGTGGTCTGGGTGCCAGGTCCTTCTAGGGTTAACCCATTTTTCATAATTATAGCAGTTTCAGAGAAACTGCTATAATTATGAATGGGTTAAGCCTTCCCCCTAATCCTCTAGTGGCTGTCTCATTGACAGCCACTAGAGGCGCTTGCGTGCTTCTCACTGTGATTTTCACGGTGAGAGCACGCCAGCGTCCATAGGAAAGCATTGTAAATGCTTTCCTATGAGACCGGCTGAATGCGCGCGCAGCTCTTGCCGCGCGTGCGCATTCAGCCGGCGGGGCGTAACGGAGGCGGAGAGGAGGAGGAGAGCTCTCCGCCCAGCGCTGGAAAAAGGTAAGTTTTTACCCCTTTCCCCTTCCAGAGCCGGGCGGGAGGGGGTCCCTGAGGGTGGGGGCACCCTCAGGGCACTATAGTGCCAGGAAAACGAGTATGTTTTCCTGGCACTATAGTGGTCCTTTAAAGAAAATCTCTCTGTGTGCTATTTTTATAGTAGAGAAAAAAGAATGATCAAAAATGACTTGAGAAATAAACAATCTTTAACTTGCACTAAGCAAGAGGGGGGCCAGAAACAATGCCCCTCTGAGAGACTTTGATGCCGTATGGAAGTGGTTATATGTTAACTAGATGTGTTTGTTCCATTCTCATCCTTTGCCCTGGTAAATTGGAAATCTAATAACCTGCTGTGGACTCTGGTGGAATAACTGCTTTATTATACATTATTTTTGAGCCATTTTACCAACCAATAGGGGAAACAGCGTGTTTAGGCAATGTATTGTTTGTGTGCTGGGGATGCAGTGTTTGTTGGTGATAAAAAATGTATGTATCCTGGAGATGCAGTGTGTCTTGTGCGCTATGGATGCATTGTGTGTATGTGCTGGGGTTGCAGTGCATGTGTGTGCTGGGGATTCATTGTTTCTGTGTGTGTGCTGGGGATTGTCATGGGTGGCGGTACGGAAACCGGGACCCCTGAGTGCCTGATGATGTTGAAATGGACTATCAGGGCCTGGTGCAGGGTAACCACATGCCCGCTGGTGTTGAGCACCAGCGTTTGTGCATCCACATACCAGGGCCCTGATGCAGCTACTGCAGATCCCAAGAGCTACGAGCTTGATATGCAGACCTCCCTGGATCTGGATAGGGGGGCTCTGCACCAGACATGTATCCAGTACAGAAACAAGGCAAGGCTAGAATAGACATCAAGCAAGACAAGACTAGATGAACCCAGAATCAGAGCAGGACAGAAAGCAGTACCCAGAACATGTACACGAGACATGAGGGGAACATGAACAGGGCAGGACACGAATGACATGAACTGGGAATACAAGACAAAATAAAACAAGACCAGATAAGCAAGGCAAAACAAGAGAAGACAAAACATGTAAAACTATGGGGATTTAGTTACATTATATGATCATACATTGCATAAGCCTGCCACAACATGAATGCACCCCATATTCGGCAGGTCTGACTCTAACTGCCTAATGTCTGCTAAATGAACAATAATAAAACACGCACAGCACTTACCTGCAAAGGAATGAGCAGAGGAAATGAAACCACTGCTGTAGGACCAGACTGAAACAAAAAGGATTAAAGGGAAAGGAATGGGTGTGGCAACAAAAAAACAAACATTTAAAGGAGTCCAAGAGACTGGGAATTCCAGGAACGGAATACAGGAATGAATCCAGAAAACCCAGCATAAAGAAAACCAGACATGGAATAGAAAACCAGAAAAACCAAGAAAAACTAAACAAGAATTGTAAAAAGAGTACTGGATACCAGAAGTCAAGGCCAGACATCTCCACCGAATAGAGCAGGATGTGACAGGGTTGCAGTGAGCGTGTGTACTGGGGATGCAGTGTGTGTGCTTGAGATGCAGTGTGTGTGCTTGAGATGCAGTGTGTTTGTGTATGTGCTGGGAAATGTGCATGCTCTGTGTGCACTGCAGTCCCTCAAGTTGATTGTACACGTTGTATGCGCAGCATGGTGGTTTGGCTTATGGTTGGAGTAGTGTCTGGACTGTTTCCTTGTGGATTCGCTCCTTACATCCCCACTACCGCTGCTCAGTCCTGACTCCTGCTCTGCTCCTGGCCGCCGGCTCCTGCACCATGGGGCTTTGTATGCTTGATGTCTGTGTTGCCCTGCAGATGGCCAGTTGCTGCACACAGATAGCCAGATATTGAGGAGGTTTCTGTCACTCCTACCTGGGAGCCAGCTGAGCCAGCCTACAGTCCTGCTGCAAAGTATCGTAGGTAAACTAACCACCGAAGTGATTTTAGAGTCCAGGAATTTCAATTAGAAATATATGCATAGCTGTAGATCCCTGGGCAACCCTAGAACTTGGGACTAGGGACTCTTATTTCTAACTGCCATTTTGGAAATCCAGGGCTTTTAAGACAATAACTGATAAACACACTGATCTAGACATGTTTTGCTAATCAATACATCAGCAGCAATCATAATTGTAATGTTTTTTAAAAATAAATAATTTCAAGGCACGTTGCTGCATATTCTCAGTTTATATATTGTAATTTGTGGGAGAGCACCAAAACATCTATCTCTAGAAAAATTATAATATCTATATCTACTATTGGTGTTATGCTATCTCTAGTAATGTATCCACAAATAAAAAAAACATAGAAGTTGCTGACTGTTTTTTTAGCCCTTCTGGCGTGTTGTTAACATCTAAAATAAATTGAAAATAAAGCATAACTGCAATAGGCAACCTGTTAGTCATACGCAGTAATTTCACTTTAGAAAAAAACATTGAATTTCAGCAAAATCTTTCACAACACGTAATTCTGCCAAGAATAATTTCTTAAGTATTGTGAAACATATAGTTATATAATTGTTAGTGTTTGTGCATCCCTATGCTGACATTCATGTAATTGTAATTTGTTGGATGTGCAGGGAGAGAAGTTAGTTTATTTAATGGATTTGGCAAGAAACTCTTCAAGTAAAGTATTTATGTCCATTCCAATTAAAATGCAACCAAATGGGTTTGTAGATGTGTTTATCTGACTCTGAAACCCGTTACATTTTCATTATATCCCTTAAATTTCTTTTAGCGATCAAATTATTTACTGTCTTGGTTCTAAATTAATCTTCTTTATAATAAGTAAAATAGATTAGAATTAGAATTGCTTATCTTTAGTTATTCAGAGAATTGATGTAATATACTTTTTTTTTTATAGCCTAATGGATTATATCTATTTATGGTTAGTTCTTTTTCTTGTACACTGTATCTTAGAGTTGTTATTGTACTCGACAACTGTAATTAACCAATATGTATTCAAAAATATATAGAGAAAAATAATACATCAGCATTATGGATATTAAATTATTTTGTGGTTTAAGGTGAATGCTAGACCTTTCTTATAAAATCAGCTAGACCAATAGCTACTCTGCAACAGATGATGTGGAGTATCACAATTATCTGTTAAAAATAAATACTATTTCCTGGCTAATCATGGCAGCATCACTTATGGGTTAGCTCCACCCTCAGCAGGATCAGGACAGAAAACAATTAAACAATTAACTAGGCTGTAGGCATAAAGGGTTCCTCCTCCCTCCATACCTCAGTCTTTTTTCTGTCCTCAGTCGGACAACAGGAATTTATTCTACAGTCAGATTTTCTTTTTTGACCACCTCCCACATTTACCGTGGGCTAACCAGATTAAGTTCAGCCTCTCTTCATCTGAAGAACTCAGTAATCAGGCGGCACGGGCAGAACTAACTAAGTTTGGTGTGGGCAGTTTAGATGCTGTCATACATGAAGATTCTGGACTAAATCTATCTGGATTTCAGGAATTCTGGCACAATTCAGAGTGACCCAGGGGCTGGGGGGGGCAGAGTGACCCAGGGCTGGGGGGGGCAGAGTGACCCAGGGCTGGGGGTGGGGGCAGAGTGACCCAGGGGCTGGGAGCAGAGACCCAGGGCTGGGGGGGCAGAGTGACCCAGGGGCTGGGGGGGCAGAGTGACCCAGGGGCTGGGAGGGCAGAGTGACCCAGGGCCTGGGGGGGGGCAGAGTGACCCAGGGCTAGGGGGACAGTGACACAGGGACACAGGACTGGGGGGAGGGGATTAGTGGTACAGTGATACAGGGCTAGGGGTCAGGGGATTATTGGGACAGACTGAAACAGGGCTAAGGGAAAATATGACAGGGAATTAAAGGCTCTAACCCCACTCTGTCTTGATAGCCATGTGTCACCTTTCCCCCTAATCCCTTGTCAGAGCTATAGGGGAACAAAGTGACACACAGCTAGAGGGATGGGGTAATGAGGGGGTTAATTTAAATATTTGAAATGCCGCTTTCCTTACCTGCTCACTGGTGATGCTGCCAGGCCAATGAACCGCTCTGTGTATGTCCTGTCCAGGTGCAGCAGTGACTCAATGCAGGGAAAGCTGCACACTGGGTCTGAGCTCAGTTCAACTGAGACCGCCGGGGAATTGGAATGCAGGGAGGAGGAAGTGCCCCGCCCATCAGTCTCCGCTCACCTATCAGAGCAGAACTGGGAACCGGGCAGCAAATCAAGAGCAGGAAATATTTTTAAAATGTGAATCACAGGCAAAGAGCCAAGGATTCGGATTTTTGCGCCCCCCCTTGTGTTGCGCCCTAAGGCGGCCGCCTGTGCCGCCTTATGGACGCGCCGGCCCTGCCCCCAATATCAGTTGTACAGAGTTGGGATGGTAGACAGGACCCTGACTTAGCAGATCGTTCCTGATTGGAAGCCGCCAGTGTTCCTCCAAGAACATTTTGCACAGGAGAGGGAACCAGGGCCTCCTTGCTATTATCACTTGATTCTCCATCCAAATTTTCTTTAGTAAGCGAAGAATTATCGGTAAGGGAGGAAACACATATCCCAGATCGAAATCCCAGATTTGACACAAGGCATCCTGACCCATTGCCCGATGGTCTGGAAGAAGAGAGAAGTACTTCGGACCTGAGTGTTCCTGTCCGTAGCCATTAAGTTGATCTGAGATATGCCCCACCGAAGGGTAATTGCTTGGAATGTGTAGATTCCATTCTCCAGGAAGAATGCTCGATCTGCTCAGGTAATCTGCCAAAATATTTTGAGGACCTGGTAGATATACTGCCTTTAAACCCTGAAGATGATTCTGTGCCAGAGACATAAGAGGAGTCAGTTCCTTCAACAGGAGTTTGCTCCGAGTACCACCTTGGTGGTTCACGTATGACACCACTGCCCTGTTGTCTGTCTGAAACATAATCCAAGCATCTTGTATTAAGGGAAGAAACCCTTGAAGGGCCTTGAGAATAGCTCTCAACTACTTTAAGTTTGAATTCATTTTTCTATCTGTGTTGGACCACCTTCCCTGCTTCCAAAGAGATCCCAGATGAGCTCCCCAACCTTGTAACCTTGTAACTACTACAGAACCCATGAGTCGGAGACATTTTTGATCCAGACGGGGAAGAACTTTAGGAGATGACCTCCTATCCCTGGCTGGACCTGCGCACCTTCAGAATCCCTTATTAGAAGGTCTGGTACCTCTACCTCTGGAGAACTTTGAGGAAGAAGAAGATGGCTGAATTGCTCTCCAACTGGAGTATCTCGTGTACGCTCTGCCTGGACGATATGTTCTGGAGTCACAAAAGGAACGATCCTTAAATTGTTTATTCTTTCACCTACTGGATAAGGGACGCCTTTTGTCCTGTGGAAGAAAGGCTCTTCTACCATCAGCTGCCTTTTGGATGGCCTCCTCCAGAACTTTGACGAATAGTAGATCCCCTTGAAAGGGAAGAGCAGAGTTATCTTCAGCTTCAGAAGACCCGGACTCTTGTCTGAGGCGTTTTGCTTTCTGGAACTTCCTTGAAGAGGATCTAAACTCTTTCGCTATAGCCTGAGAGATCCACTGTTTAAAATCTTCCTGAGGCGAATCCTTCTTGCTGCCCTCTCTGGCCACATCCAACAAACAAGACCTGCACAGCTTCTTTTCCTCCATAGCAATCCCACTACAATTTAAGCATCTCTTCGTCTTGTCCTTATGCTTCCTAGGAGAGGATTCCAGTGATATGATGGGGCTGAAAATATATAAAGGCCATATATATATATATATATATATATATATATATTACTGGCCCATTTGGCACTCTTTTGTTCCACCTAAGTGAAAAAATAATTAATATTGGTTCACCTATTTCTTCTATCAGAATGTCTGGAGGCAGAGGGAAAAGCCATAGCTATAAGAGAAGAAACACTTACATGAAGGAAAAAATGAAAGATAAAAAACAAAAGGCTAAGAAAAAGGGATTTTAGAAATCCTCTTACCTTCTCAGAAGAAAAAGTGATCCTGGCAGCACTCTTTACACAGAAAACACCAAAGCTACAAGGTACAGCAGCGTTTGAATTTCACGCTATGTACCTTTAAATCCTCCTACCCGCCGATCCGCGCATGCTCGGAGACTCTGCAGCAAAAAAATTTCAAAGTCCCTAAATTCTCTCATCGCGCAAGCGCGCCGGTACAGCCCACTGGCGCCATAATGAGATCAGAAGCAGAGCTCCTAGATGCCGAAAAAGCTGTGCGGCCGAGCAGAAGAAGAAAACTACTACAGCACCTGCAGAATGCTTCCATAGCAAGGAGAAACAGGTAAGATAAACACTAACTGTACATCCAAACTTTTAGATATCAGCTGCCTGATAGCAGCACTAAGGGAGATATACACAGAAAACTAAGCTTCTCCAAAACCCTTTGCCTCCTGTGGTGAAATATAACACTCCACATCATAGATGGGGAACATGTATAAGGGTTTTTTTAAGGTAACCGACCCCTATAAAACAGATATACATATATGTATATAGACAGCACCATAATTCAGTTTAGTCACTCTGCCCCCCCAACCCCCAGGCCCTGGGTCACTCTGCCCTCCCAGCCCCTGGGTCACTCTGCCCCCAGCCCTGGGTCACTCTGCCCCACCCCAGGCCCTGGGTCACTCTGCCCCCAGCCCCTGGGTCACTCTGCCCCCCCCAGCCCCTGGGTCACTCTGACCCCCCAGGCCCTGGGTCACTCTGCCCCCCAGTCCTCCCCAGGCCTGTGTCTCTCTGTCCCCCTCGTCCCCCTAGCCCTGTGTCACTCTGTCTCTCTAATCTCTGCCCTTGATTACTGTCACTCTGTCCTCCTAATCCCTGTCCCCGATTACTGTCACTCTGTTCCCCTAATACCCTATCCCCTAGCTCTGTGTCACTGTCCCCCTAATCCCCTGCCACAGCCCTGTGTCACTCTGTCCCCCTGATCCCCCGTCCTCATAGCCCTGTGCTAATTTGTCCTCCTAATACCTTGCTCCCCTAGTCCTGTGTCACTCTGTCCCCCTAATACCCAATCCTGCTATCACCTTGTCACTCTACACCCCTAGCCCTGTATCACTTTACCCCATAATTCCCTGTTACTCTCTGTCCCCCAACCCTTTGTTACTCTATCTCCCTTATGTCATTGTAATGCCCCGTCTCTCTGGCACAGGGGTAGGCAACCTTCGGCTCTCTAGATGTTGTGGACTACTTACGCCCATAATGCTGGCAAAGCGTCATGGGAGGTGTAGTCCAAAACATCTGCAGTGCCGAAGGTTGCCTATGCCTGCTCTAGCATTTTGTTCCCTTTGTTTAACTTTTTTTTTTTCTTCAATATATTACAAGATCAACAATATCAACAATATAATAAATATTGCAGACTATTATAATTACTGTCTCATGGTTTTGGTGCCCAGTTATAGAGTCAATGCACTCACACAGGGATTCCTAGCCTGAACTTTGACTCATAACAAGTACCAGACTAGAAGGAGGGGTCTGCAGTGCACTAGTCATAAGTACAGGATGTGTTTTACCACCGGGCCACCAGGGAATTTAGCTCCCTCCATACAAAAAAAAGTAAACAGGAGTAGAGGTAAAACATATTTTTATTATATGAATTAAAACCCACTACACACAGCCAACACATGCACATGAAACATATCACACACACAGACCAAACACAGCCACCACACATTACATCACATTATTATGACATTTATTATAGTGGAGCTCTGTGATAGTGTTATACAAAATGCACATTCATTTTTATAGGTGTGGAGCTCTGTAATAATCTGCTATGCACATTACCGATTTCTGATACACTCAAAAAAGACATTTCTGTTTTTTGTTTGTTGTGGATCTCTGGGATTAACTCATACGCAACACACAATACTGTGAATTGTAATGCCCAGGATCAAGATAAATTAGGAAAACCCAGTCCAGAGCAATACAGCTAACAGTATTGTGTTGCATGATTGAGAATCAAAAAGCACCAAAGCAATAATCTTTGTGTTTTGTAAGTGGCGCCTCTGTATATATACATCAAGGGAGTGATGGGGCAGCAAAATGCATTTCCGCCTGTGTACCTAAAAATTCTTGCACCGGCCCTGATTGGGGGCCTGGCTTTTGAAAGGGAACGGCTCCTGCAAACAGGATTGTCTGAGGCAGTAAGAAATCTACGTCTAAGTGTTATCACCATATATGGGAGTCATTTAAGTCCTGGACTCTTAACAAAGATGATCAGAACCCTGATCAGAACCAGATTTTGGAGTTCTTACAGGCTGGCTTGGATAAGGGTTTAAGCCTGAGTACCTTGAAGGTGCAGTGTTCTGCACTATCGGCCCTCTGTGACTACTCTTGGGCTTCAAATCCCCTGATTGCCAGGTTCTTTAAGGCTACCATTCGCATTAGATCTCCTCTGCACAACTATGCTCCTCCATGGGATCTTTCTGTGGTCTTAGATGCCTTGTCCGAAATTCCTTTTTCCCCTCTAGCGAACTTGGATTTCTCTTCTCTCACATACAAAACTCTGTTTTTGTTGGCCGTTACTTCAGCCAGAAGAATATCGGAGGTGAGAGCTCTCTCCTGTGCAGAGGAATATATTCAGGTTTTCCACGACAGAGTGGTTTTATGTCCGAATATGGAATTCCTTCCCAAAGTTGTCTCAAAATTTTACTTACACCAGGAGATCATTCTGCCTTCTTTTTTTCCTGAACCTTCCTCGGATATGGAGGTAAAACTTCATAATCTGGATATTAGGGAATACTTGATCAGGTATTTGTCTGTTTCTGGTACATTTCGTAAGACGGATCAGTAGATGGATTTCCAACATCATCACTAAAGCTTACACTCTGAAAGGTGTTTCCCCTCAGAAACAGATTAAGTCTCATTTGACTAGGTTTTTGGCTTCTTCATGGGCTAATTGGGCAGAGGTGTCTTCTGATGACATCTGAAAGGCAGCAACGTGGTCTCTTCCTATGACTTTCATTAAACATTATAGGCTGGATGTAGCCTCTTCTTCTACTAAGTTTGGCAGAAGCGTGTTGGCTTCTGTTAGTACGGCATAATAAAATTATGTGTGATAGCAGTTAATGAGTGTGGATTGTTTTTCCCACCCCTTCTAGCTTGTATGCATGGGTATTACCAATAAGTGATGCTGCCATGATTAGCCAGGAATACCGAAATTGTATTTCATACTTACCAGTAAATTTATTTTCCTGACTATTTCTCTTGGTAGCATCAGGTTCCCGCCCTGGGTTTTGTATGAGCTTTTCAATTGGACTGAGGTATGGAGGAAGGAGAAACCCTTTATGCCTACAGCCTAGTTAATTGTTTAATTGTTTTCTGTCCTGATCCGGCTGAGGGTGGAGCTAACCCATAAGTGATGCTGCCATGAGAAATAGCCAGGAAAATAAATTTACTGGTAAGTATGAAATAAAATTTCGGTATTCATAGGTACATTTCACAAATTGATCCCTACGAATTAGATTCCACACAATACTACTGGAACTATTACAATGTTTTTGGAATAAACAAGTGTCCTTATATAATATTCTGTAATTATAAAATAGAGAAATGGATAAAATCAGGTACCCAAATAAGTATCATTTGCAAATCACAGATCTTATACCTCCCTTAAATACAGGACTGCATAGGCTTTATACAATTTCAGTTTTAGTAAGTCCCATATCTTTCTTAAAGAAAGCCTTACCTCCAGGATGTCTTGGGTGTTTCCAGATATGCTGTCTGTATACAATATGCAAGAACTGGATACATAAAAATAAATAGTTGCAAGTAGTAAATGAAGAAATCTTGATTTTATTAATGACACGGAGGCTCCTATTATGCTATCTCTTTCTCTATTTTCGCTCAGCATCATAGATAAAAAATATAAACTTGAATGTAATATGAATAAAAGGATCAAATACAACAAATCTGCCTAGGAACAGGGCAGCCAAACAGGATACAGGAACAGTGTATAGAAGGTCTGAACTAGCAGTAAACCTCCTCTTTCTTTGCTGCTCCCTCAGACCAGCTAAGTATTCCTTTTTTACTCCACATATATTTACAGTTTATTTAGATATTTACATTTATATTTCTTTTTATATTTATATATCTGTATATTGATTATTTCTGTGTGTGGCAGTGTTTTATACTGCCTTTTGCTTCTGTACTTAGACTGTGTCTCCTTGCCTGTGCTACATCCCCCTGGGGAGCACAGGCTTAGGATTCCGGCCTTCTCTGTACTTCTCCCCGCGGCCCACGTGCTTGGAGCGCCGCCATTCCCTTGCCGAACTGACACCGCAGCGGCCCCTCTAAGCTTTTAGGATACCGCCGCGTGTGCCCAGTCCCCATTGCTGCGTGGATACCTTTCATTTCCCGGTGGCATGTTGATTTGCCTTCTCCCCCTTCCGCGGGCTTTTCATCACGAAAGCACACGAAGGCGGATGGCCTACTCACGTGGCTGATGAACCTCCCGGTGGCACAGCTCCTACCCTTCTCCTCCCTGTATGTATATGTGTAGGGTATTTTTCTCTGTCCTATTCTAGCTGCCCGTTTAGCTTGCATTTTAGGGGCTTGTGTCATACCTCCCTGGGAGTGCTAGTCTAGTTTGGGCTTACCCTATCTGACTGGCTTTAACTGCACTGTGGTGCTACTTTTGGGTTACAGGCCTGCAGCTCCTAGCTCCATAAACCCTGTGGTGCTTAGTATATATCTGTGCTGCTCTGTCATACTCCATTATGCAGGCACATGGAGATGGGGCGGAGGGGGCTTACCCCAACCCTGAACTGCTGCTGCTTTCTGCAGTGGAGGACACGTGTTTGATGCCCTCACAGGAATTCCAGGCCCTCCTAGATTCCACCATGGCAGCCTCCATTCAGAGGACCTTGGCGTTTGCGATGGGGACTGTGTCTTCATCCATTTCCCAGTCTTTTGCACAGGCCCTTTTACATACCCAAAGCCCACTTCCTTCATGATTTGATAAGGTGGCCAAGACTAGACATATGACCACTTTGCCACTGATACAGGATAAACCTGATCTGGCGGTCCAAGATGGCGCGTTACCACTGCAAAAAAGAGCCACTGGCAGGACAAAATCGTCCAGAAACTGGCGCGAGCCCGGGATGATGGGTCAGATTCCGACCAGAGTGGGGAAACTGGGTCTGATGACATTGATTATGCCTCCTATGAGGAGGAGGGTTCTGTGGTGTCACCCTCTCAGACCCTTTTGCATGTGTCTGGTGGGCCAACCGCTCTTGTCGGCAGGGGTGGGTGATGGTTTTGTCTCTTAGGCAATGCAAATACAGCGTTGTCTGCTGAACTCTGTAAGGCAATTTTATTAAAGATAGACCCAAAGCTGATGAATTTGGCTGTTATGGAACCCTGTGCCGCAGCAAAGGGCATGCTGTTCAGGGATTCCTTTGTTAAAGACCTTTACGGCCTTGCACAAGGCCCAATCCAACCATAAAAGGGTTTTTTGGTTCTAAGGTTTTCACTGGGGCCGGGAGATCTAGCAGCCGCCCACTCAGCCGAGTATTCAGAGGTTCCTACACTGCACCGTGGATTCCAGATTATAAGCCAGCACCCTTCTTCCCTTCACGGGGATGCGCCTGGTCAAGTGGCAGTCATGGGCAACCTTCCAGCAGATGCCCTTATGGTGAGTACACTGAGTTCTCATTCTTCCAAACTAAGTGTGGGGGGCAGGCTGGCTTTGTTTGCAAAAACATGATTACATACAGATGCCTGGGTGTTCAGGGATTTTTGCCTCACCATGATTTTGCCTCCTTTGCAGGCACAACACTTGATCTTTTGTCTCTACCAAAAGATCAAGCCGATCTCATATCAAAGGAAATTGCGAACTCCACTCCAAATGAGCAATTCACAAGGTCCCATTCGGGACTCCAGGGTTCACGAGCAACCTGTTCCTGCTGGCCAAAACAGGCGGAGGTGTTCGCCTGGTGATAAACCTGTGAAACCTCAACACCTTCCTACAATACCACCATTTCAAGATGGAGGGCATTCACTGTCTCCGGGATCTACTCCAGCTGGGAGATTGGATTGCCAAACTGGACCTCAAGGACGCATACCTAACAATACCCATAGCGGAGGGATACAGAGATCTGTTGCACTTCACATGGAAGGGTATGAGGATTACTAGTTGATCCAGCACGCATAAATAGTATCACACCTAGGACTAAGGATAACGTATAACCGGATCTTTGAATGGCCGGACTTAACGCATCCAAGAATAGTCCGAATACTTGCCTAGGTCAGGGATACCGAATAAGACACAATGATGAGGGAAAGCCAAAAGTCAAGGATATCAGAAATCAGGGAAGTCAAAACGAAGCCAAAGTCAAATATCAGAAATAATACGATCAGGAACACTCTCTCGGATAACCAGCAAAGAGAAACATAGAAACGTAGAATATGACGGCAGATAAGAACCATTCGATCCATCTAGTCTGCCAATTTTTAAAATACTTTCATTAGTCCCTGGCCTTATCTTATAGTTAGGATAGCGTTATGCATATTCCACACATGCTTTAACTCCTTTACTGTGTTAACCTCTACCACTTCAGCTGGAAGGCTATTCCATGCATCCAGTACCCTCTCAGTAAAGTAATACTTCCTGATATTTTTAAACCTTTGCCCCTCTAATTTGTTGTGGTAGTTTTTCTTCTTTTAAATATAGTCTCCTCCTTTACTGTGTTGATTCTCTTTATGTATTTAAATGTTTTTATCATATCCTCCCTGTCTCGTCTTTCATCCAAGCTATACATGTTAAGCTCCTTTAACCATTCCTTGTAAGTATTATCCTGTAATCCATGAACCAGTTCAGTAGCCCTTCTCTGAAATCTCTCTTAAGTATCAATATCCTTCTGGAGATACGGTCTCATGTACTGCGTACAATCCTCCAAGTGAGGTATCACCAGTGTTCTCTACAATGGCATGAGCACTAATCACCCCTAAATCCCTTTCCTCAAATATTCTGTACTCTGCCCTTAGGTTTTTACATCCATGATGCATTATCTTGCACTTATCCACTCTGACCATTTTTCTAGTTTACCTAAATCATTTGCCATTTGGCTTATCCCTCCTGGAACATCAACCCTGTTACATATCTTAGTATCATCAGCAAAAAGACATACCTTACCATCAAGACCTTCTGCAATATCACTAATAAAAATATTAAAGAGAATAGGTCCAAGTACAGATCCCTGAGGTACCCCACTGGTGACAAGCCCATGCTTTGAATATACTCCATTGACTACAACCCTCTGTTGCCTGTCACTCAGCCACTGTCTTACCCATTCAACAATATTGGAATCCAAACTTAAAGATTGCAGTTTATTGATAAGCCTTCTATGTGCAACAGTGTCAAAAGCCTTACTTAAATCTACGTAAGCAATGTCTACTGCACCACCCTGATCTATTATTTTAGTTACCCAATCAAAAAAATCAATAAGATTAGTTTGGCATGATCTCCCTGAAGTAAACCCATGTTGTCTTTGATCTTGAAATCCATGTGTTTTTAAATGTTCAACAATCCTATCCTTTAACATGGTTTCCATTACTTTCCCCACTACTGAAGTAAAGCTTACTGGCCTCTAGTTGCCCGACTCCTCCCTATTACCTTTCTTGTGAATGGGCACAACATTCGCTAACTTCCAATCTTCTGGGACTACTCATGTTAACAATGATTGGTTAAATAAATCTGTTAATGGTTTTGATAGTACACCACTAAGCTCTTTTAATAACTTTTGGTGTATTCCATCAGGTCCCATTGACTTATTTGTCTTTACTTTTGACAGTTGAAATAGAACCTCTTCCTCTGTAAACTCACATGTTACAAATGACTCATTTGTCCTTTTTCCTAAGTGAGGCCCCTTTCCTTCAATTTCATCTGTAAATACTGAACACAAATATTCAAAATGTTTTGTCCCCTTTTTTACTGACTGTGCTATTTTCTCTTCTGTGTGTGATTTGGAAACTCTTATTACTTGCTTAGCCTCTTTCTGCCTAATCTTATAGACCATTCTGTCTTTTTTTTATGGTAACTAAATGCTAACTTTTCGTTTTTTTCTATTTTGGCCCCATTTCTCTTGGACTCCATTTAAATTGCTCCAGTCTGATAATGACTCCTTTACACATATTCTAATTTTAGAAAAGTATGTTTTTCTAAAGTCTAAAACTTTTGTTTTTTGTGTGGTGTGACTCAGTCACGGTTCTTATATTAAACCACATTGACTGATGATCACTGGATCCTAAACTTTAACCTACAGTTATATCTGATACCAAATCTCCATTTGTTAACACTAAATCTAGTATGGGCTCTTTAGAAGTTGACTCCTCAATGACTTGTTTTAGAGACAATCCCAGTAGGGAGTTTAGAATATGTGTGCTCCTGGCACAAGCAGCTATTTTGGTTTTCTAATTCACATCAGGAAGATTAAAATCACCCATGGTGATAACTTCCCACTTCATTGTCATTTTAGCTATTTCCTAAACTAGTAGATTATCTAACTCTTCTATTTGTCCTGGGGGCCTATAAATCACACGTACACAAGTTACTGTGTGATTACAAAATTCTAATGTAACACAAACTGACTCTATTTTCACCTCATTAACTTTTATTAGGCTAGATTTTATGCTATCCTTCACATACAGGGCCACCCCTCCCCCTTTCTTGCCTTCCCTGTCTTTTCTATATAAAGAGTACCCTGGTATTGCTATGTCCCAATCATTTTTCTTATTATACCATGGCTCAGTAACTAAATCTACATTATCAGTTGCCTTATTACCACAAGTTCATTCATCTTATTCCCAAAACTGCGAGCATTTGTAGACATGAGTCTAAGCGTATTTTTTTTTTTTTAATAAATATTTCTTTATTTGCATGAAAATCATTCAGGTACATGTACATACATTACATTGGGTGACAAATCTTTAGTATAGCATGCAGTTAAACATTTGATACGGGTATGTTGCAGTTGACAGACTCTGCTCACGTAGACTACCTTAGGCGTGTCAATAACTTTTCAATATATCCTATGAGCGACCTGGAGGTATAATACCACCCCACTTGAATGATTTGCCCTTTACACTTGTTACCCGCATGGTGTCCTGTGTTGAACTATCTTTAAAAATTTAATTTTTTTTAATAATATATATATTTTTAATTAGTATATATAAACATTTATTAACATTTCCATTCACTAACAGTGCCTGGCACCGATCAGGACATCAAACAAAGCTCTTTGCTCTACTATACCTATACATGACACTCTTTATTCACTCTAGGAGGGACAATTAGGGCCCCCTTTCCCCCTAGATAGTTTCCAGTCATCCCTATCTCCATTGGGGTCTGTGGTCTGCCTGGTTAACCTATTTGAGCCATAAAGGGATTAAGGGGAGGGAGGGAGTATGGTGGATCTGTCCCTACGTCAGGGGGGTGGGTCAGGAGTGGTCAGTATTGTGTTACCCCAGTATGATATATCCAATGGTTTAGACGGCTGCTATTGTTTTATTGTGGTTCAAGAATTTACACCAGGGTTCCCATGTGTCTGTGTAGAGTTGGTAATTTTTGGATAGGGAAGAGCAAACCTCTTCCATTGTCCTAATGCTCTCTACTTTTTGCATCCATTCGCTACTAGATGGAGGATTTGCCCTTTTCCAATGAATTAGAATTGTTTGGGTCACTGCAGTGAGCATGTGCCTGAGTAGCATGGTGACAGTCCTCAGTAGTGGGGAGGGGAGTAGGTGGAATATGAAGGTTTCGGGCGAGAATGGCAGGCTCATCCCTGCAATGTTCTGAATAAGTGTGGATATTCTGGACCAGAATTTTTGAATTTCTGGGCAGGACCACCAGATATGTGCTGTGTTCCCATCAGCTTGAAGGCATCTCCAGCATAGGCCGGATGTGTTTGTGTATAGTTTTCTGAGCTTGGCCATGTGTAGTGCCATCTAACTATCCTCTTGTAATTGCTCTCTTGTGAAGCTAGATTAGTAGAAGATTTGTGGGTCTGCAAGAGGATCCGTTTCCAGCTTTCATCTGAAAGAGAGAGGTTAAGTTCCCTCTCCCAGCTCGTTCTAGCTATGTTGCATTGTGGCTATTGTGTGCCTTGGATTAGGGAGTACATAGGGGTAATCAGTTTTCTCTTTAGGGTATGGTGTGGGCATGGCTTCTTAAATCGTCTGAGTGTGCGATTGCCATTAGGAATTAACTTTCCCGTCTGCAGAAAATGTGTTAGCTGTTTGTAATGGAATCTCTGTATGGTTGTATGTGTTGTGTCTGGAATCAGAGAGTCTAGCAAATTGATACCCTCGACATCCAGGAGAATGTGTAGAGTTAGATATGGGGATGTATGATATTCTTTAAATGCTGTCCCATCTTCCCCTGGTTTGAAGAGGGGGTTGTGTAAGACCGAGTACTGTGGTGATGGGTATGGGGAGATATCGTTGTGGTTTCTAATGTGTTACCACATTCTCAATGTGGGGGTTATGGTCAGGTGTTGTGAGTTGCCGAGCAATGCTTGCCCAGATTTCTGCCATGGGACTGCATAGATAGTGACTTGGAAGAATGTGTCCTCTATTGTCACCCATTATTTATCTGTGTGGACTTCCGTCCAGTCATATATCATGGCCAGGAGTACCGCCTCGTGGTATGTTTCCACGATGACAGTCTCAATCCTCCTTCGGTCTTTCGTCTAGTCAGCAGTGCGTAGGCTAGTCTAGGGTGTTTGTGTGCCCAAATGAATGCAGTGAATATTTTACGTATAGTATTGAAGAATGTTTTCGGTATGGTAATAGGGAGCACTTGGAGTATGTATAGAATTCTAGGTAGGACATTCATCTTTAATATGTTTATCCTGCAAAACCAGCCAAATTGCGGTATGTCACATGTTGTGAGGTCTTTGGAGATAGAGTGTATGAGGGGAAGGAAGTTGCGGTTGTATTATTGTGATAGTATTGCAGGAAGCGAGACTCCCAGGTATTTGATTGCCCCTGTTGCCCATGTGAACGTGAAGGAAGATCGTATGTGTTGTTTTACTGTAGTTGATACATTCAACGATAAAATCTCGCATTTGATCAGGTTCGCCTGGAAGTTTGAGACTGCACTGTAATTGGACATTTCACTAAGTATATGTGGTAGGGAGTGGACAGGGTCTGAGACTATGAAGAGCATGTCGTCCGCGAAGGCAGACACTTTATGTTCCACCCCCTTTGTTACAAAGCACGTGATATCAGGGTTGTCCCTCACCCCTTGTAGACAGGGTTCAAGGACAAGTACGAAAAGGAGTGGGGACAAGGGGCACCCCTGTCTCGTGCCATTCGGATAGTTGGCCGTTAATGCATAGTCTTGCTACTGGTTTGCTGTATAACTCTGCTGTATAATTTACCCAGCCATCTCAGCCAGTTCGGGCCAAACCCCATCTGCTCTAGCGTGCCCAGCATTAGGGACCAATCCACTCTGTGGAACGCTTTTTCAGCGTCTATCAAGAGAAGTAGTGACTGGTGTTGTGAGGTGAATAAGGTTGATAAGTTTAGTGGTGTTATTCTTAGCCTCTCTTCCCGGTATGAATACGGTTTGGTCAGGGTGGATCAGTCCCGGAAGCAGGGGATGCAAGCGGTTCGAGAGAATCTTTGCGAAGATCTTTAAGTCTATGTTAATGAGCGATATGGGTCTGAAACTCCCACATAGTTTGGGGTCTTTACCTGGTTTAGGTAGGAGTGTGATGGTTGTTTCCAGCGTTTGGGGAGGGAGGGTTTGGATTCCTAGGGGGGATTGAAGGCATCCATGAATGGTTGGGTTAATTGTGTGGTGAAACTTTTATAATATTGGGCAGTGAAGCCCAATATTATAAAAGTTTCACCCCCAGAGGTAGGGAGTCAATGGCCACCTCGATTTTGTCTTTTGAAATAAGGAGATTGAGGGCATGTCGGAGGTTGGGCGGTGTGGCGGATTTAATTCTACCGTTTTAGGAATTCTCTAATCTTATCGGTTGGTGGTGGGGTCTCCCTGAGATTATAGAGTTTGTGGTAAAAGTCCTGGAATGACTCTGTTATGTCCGTCATTTGATTTCATTATAGTGGGAATAAATGTGGTCTGTCTTTGTTTTTTTTTTTTTTTTAAAGCCTGTGCCAGTAGTCTCCCGACTTACCAATTTGGTATTTTCCTCTTAATTTGGGCTCCGTTTAGGATAGTTAGCTCTGATCTCTTGGCATTTTGTACGTGGACAGGTCGAGATTACTTTTATGTCTGTCCTCTAGGGTCCTGATTTCTGACAGTAGTGTTTTCGTCTGTTCTTCCCTTTTACGTTTGTGGGCTGAGGCTAGTTGTATAATTTTGCCCCGAACGACGCTCTTGTGCGCCTCCCAGATTATTGGGTGCGTTTTGTGTAAAGTATTGGTCCAGGGTATGTTTGTCTTTGTCATTTAAAAAGGTGTCATTTAACTTCCATTGGGCTCTCGTGGGGTGGAGGGAAGGGATCCGAATGGCAAGAGGCAGGGGCGCGTGGTCAGACCAGGTAATTGGGCCATATGAACAATGAGTTACAAGACTGAGAAAACGGTGGGGTAGGAAGAACATATCTATCCTTGTGTAAGAGCACATTGAGGTGGAATAAAATGAGTAGTCTCTTGTCGCCGGGTGCAATATCCACCAGTAGTCTAGAAGGGGGTGCATGTGTTTGCTTGTGGGTAGCTGGTATGTGTGTGAAGTGGAGGTGGAACCTAGGGTGCTGTCCAGTGACACATTAAAGTCCCCACCCAGAAGCATAAGGCCTTCTGTAAAATTCTCTAAAGAGTTTTGTATTTTGCTAAGGGAACGTCCCTGCTGCCTGTTAGGGAGATACAAATTTGCTAACGTCACTGAGGTATTGCCTACGAGTCCCTTCACAAATAGGTACCTGCCATTGTCTTCAACTTTATGTGCTTTATAGGTAAAGGGTACCGTAGCCCCAAATAGGATAGCCAACCCCCTCGATTTGGATTTAGTTTAATTGCTGAAGTATCCAACTAGGTACCGTCTTTCTCTAAGGGTTGGTGCAGCATCCTTGCGGAAGTGGGTCTCCTGGAGGAAGACCACCTCTGCCTTATGGCGGTGTGCTTCCTGTAGTGCCATTCGCCTTTTCTTGGGTGTGTTTAGACCCCTGGTGTTGAGCGTGATTACCTTAATAGTCGCCATGGTCTGCATTCTATTAGGTCAGTGTGTGCTCGTGGTAAGTCTTCCCTGATGTAGGGCAAAATGTCACTCTAGGGTGTGGGTGGTACAGAGCATAGTACAAAAATATGAAGGCAACGGATTTTACAAAAACGACAGTAAAAAAACCCAAACTATATACAATACAGTAGTGCTGACGTTAATACTTTTAGCAGTACAGTGTGCTTGTCATATCAAGAGGTATGTGTGCTGGTGTCGATCCTGAGGTTAACCTGGTTCTGCAGGGAACACTTTACACTGACACCGCTACAAGGGATAGAGGGCCTGGTGTGTCTTGATCACATAGATTTACTGCGTATGTGTAATGGATCCAATGGTACGCGAGTAATCAAGTACAAAGAGTGGTTATGGAAGAAGGGGTCTTATCTTCCACTTAGTCTAAATGGCCGGTGGATGTATGGGTTTGGTTCTCAATTACATAAAGGGTGGGCCACCAGGGTCAAATCTTGGAAGGTTATGTAAAGGATATTAGAAGTAACATGGTTTGGTCGTTAGCTGCTGATGTGGGTATGGGTGTTCTGGACAGGGTTTATTGCGTTAGTTCTATGGGGGAGGTGAGCTATCATCAATGTTCCCAAATCCCCGTCCCCGGTGTGGAGTTGACATGAGAGTATGGTGTGTGGGGCTAAGATATCAGGGGAAAAGCCACACTCGTTGGTGTTCAGTTTTGACGGAGTACCGGGCCTGGAGGTGCCCTTGACCAGGGGTGGTAGTGCCTCTGAAGTGGTTAGAGGGTGACATGATCATCTAAAAACATATACATAACTGGTAGTAATATACAACCTGTATCAAGCGGCACATGACTCAGTCTGTCTGTACATGGTCGGGGCCCTTGTGAGGGTAGCCTCCGAACACTGTGAGGTTTCTCTACTCCACCCACCTGGTCACTCAGGCCTCAGCTCCCTGTGAGCTTCTCCGGTGTCACTGCCCAGTTCATTGATGATGAGTAGTGGGAGGCAGTCTCTTCCAGTCCAGTGACCGTGTTGGGTGTCCTCCTGCGGCAAAATGAGGCCTGGTATGGGGATCTACGACCAAAGTGTAGGCCTTGCAATGTCCAGAAAGAGTAAGAGCCCGGTGTGGTTTCAGGAGCGTCAGGAGCGTCGCTGTTGCGTGGGCAAATACTGGAGTGGATTAGTGATCCTGGGGATCGTCTCTTTCAGTTGGTGTCAGTATGCTCCGTCCTTCGCTTCTGTTCCTTTCGGTGCTGTGGTAGCTGGGCGCCGATTGACACTGGGTCGGTAGAGTGCCAATCCATGACCCGTACTGGATTGAGTCTCAGCACTCTGATGAATGGGAGCATGTCTTGATGCATAGTGAGGACATGAATGGAACCTTTGTGCGCCACTACGAGGGCAAAGGGGAATCCCCAGCGATATTTAATGTTGCAGGTTCTCAATTGGTCCGTAATGTGTTTTAGGGACCTCCTGGCATGTAGCGTGAGCCATGATAGGTCTGAGAAGATCTGGATCTTGTGGTCATGATATAGTAGTGGCGTAGTTGTGGAGCGGAGTGCCCGCATAATCTCATCTTTTTTGTGGAAGTAGTGGACTTTCCAGATAATGTCCCTGTGGGAGTCCCTAGCAGTTTTGGGTTTGAGTGAGTGGTGTGCTCTATCAAATAAAATCTGTGTCAGCGGTCCTTCCCAGGATTAGATTGAAAAGTTCCCTTAATATGCCGTGCAGGTCTTCCCCTCCCATCTCAGGCAGGCCCCTGACCCGAATATTATTTCTCTGTCCCCTGTTATCTACATCATCTAACGATCTTTGTAAGTGTGCCAGGCATATTGCTTGTGACTCTACCTTTGAATGCAGCACTTGTAGCAGAGTGTGAGTCAGGTCCCTGTCGTCCTCCAAATCTTGGACCTTGTGGCCCACGTGTTTACCCTCCGTTTCCAGACCGTCCAGCCTAGTCTGGAATGTAGCCTCCAGTCTCCCCAGCATTACTGCCAGATCCAATCTGGAGGGGATATTCTTCAGAATTTCTCTGATGTCCGGGTCTGCACTACTGGATGCGCTTTGAGATGGTGCAGGACTGGAAGGTGCAAATTCTGAGTGTGGCGCCATTTTGGCGTCTGAGTTCCCCAGCACACGGTCGGCATAATCTTTAAATAACTTCGTAAGGGAGCCAGATTGTCCCGTGGAAGCTT
Source organism: Pelobates cultripes (assembly GCA_933207985.1). Lineage (NCBI taxonomy): Eukaryota > Metazoa > Chordata > Amphibia > Anura > Pelobatidae > Pelobates > Pelobates cultripes. The sequence continues at coordinate 275,547,368 of OW240913.1, forward strand.
CCCTGGCGTGCGGTGGCTATTCTGGGTTCTTTTATGGTTGCTCATTGTAATGTGTTACCTCTCGTAATGTTGATTTATTGCCTGGAGTGACCGGAGCTATGTCAGTGTGCGTCCATCCAGATCGGCAGTTGGCCACGCCCCTCGCTTATCATTTTTTAAACACACTTGCTACAGACACCTTCTGTCCTTGTTTTGGGGGGCAATTTAATTGATGTTTTATCCCCCTTTTGCCCCCCCCTCTTAGTTTAAATACATCCTAGCAAAGCCTCTGAACTGCTCACTGAGAACATTTGTTCCCTTTTGAGAAAGTTGAAAACCATCTCTTTTGTACAGTTTATTTCCATTCCAAACAGAGCTACCATGAGAAATAAAGCCAAATCCTTGCTCCTGACACCATTCACCAAGCCACAAGTTAAAGTTCTTAATTTGCATCCGCCTGTCGTTCTGAATGTTATGCACAGGCAGAACTTCAGAGAATGACAATGTGGAAGCAATCTGCCGTATATCATTGGCAAAAACAGTAAAAACTTCCTTTACCTCTGAAACCTCATTGCAAGCCAATTCATTTGTCCCTAGATGGACAAGTACATCCAATTCCCCATCCTGCTTTGCTCGCTTAACAATATTACAAATACGCCTCCTGTCTCTGTGAGCAGTAGCTCCGGGAAGACATTTCACAAGACCACCATTGTCCATCTCCACACCTCTGCTTTCTATTAGGCCTCAACCTGTCTCCACAACACCACTACACTTGGTGCCTGAGCCTGTCTCCACAACACCACTACCCTCAGTGCCTGTCTCCATAACACCACTACACCTGGTGCCTGAGCCTGTCTCCATAACAACATTACACGCTGAAAGTGCAGAAAATGAATTATGTAGAGCAACAGACTGTGCAATATGCCTTTTATCCACAACTCTAAGTCTACCAGATCCTACAGTAATTAAACTGCAATTCCTAGTACGTCTCTGCAGCAATGGTTTTGCAGCAGTTCCAGCCTGAGTTTGTTTACCAGAACTGGGTGATAGAGTTTGATAGAGCCACGACAGGGCACTGATCAAAGGGCAATTTGGGTTTAAAAACCCTCCTAAAGCTGTAATTGGCTGTATGTGGCCTCTGACCCCAAAACGTGTGCACGTCTATAACGTGACGTCGCACACATGTAAGTGCCATCTTTAATGTGGGCAAAAGCTTTTTCCTCTTTAAAACCGTAACCACAGCTGCTGGCATCTCCAGGAACGCCGCACACACTGGGGACCAGGACGGAAAGAGGTTGGGTAGTGAACTGCTGCGAGCAAGGTAAGTATGTAATATTTCTGTCGGCGTGATCGCTGAGTTTCCGTGCGGCCATGCCGACAGAACCCCACGGCACCGTGACACAGAGGCGTCGATGGAAATATACCAGTCTGCCATTCGAATTTTCCTCAGCTCCCTGGTGCTTCACCAAAGTCATGAAGCCGGTGGTAGCCTTTCTCAGGGCACAGGGAGTTCGGTTGCTCATTTACCTAGATGACATCCTGCTCATGTCTACGTTGCCCGATCACCTCCTATGTCACTTGCAGTGGACTGTTCAACTGCTCGAGGAGCTGGGCTTCCTCATAAATTGGGAAAAGTCCATTGTAACCCCGGTTCAGAATATAGAGTCGACTTCGAACCCCAAAAACTCTATCACCCAGTTCCTATTCCTTCCGAAATCGAAGATGAAAGCCATCAGAAAGGAGATCAGGAGAGCCCTCCGGATTACATCCCTCTTTTGGCAAGAATAATAGGTCTACTCGCTTCATCGATCCTAGCAATTTTCCCGGGGCCCCTACATTACCGTGCTCTGCAACGATTGAAAGGCTCCTACCTAAGCGGTGTGCTGAATCCCAACTGGTATTGGACGTGGAATCATGGGACGAACTGGAGTGGTGGCTCGGCCACATGGATGTGTGAAATGGTCGGGTGACATTCGGTTCAGCTCCGGACATGATTAACTGAGTCGGATGCCAGCTTACGCGGCTGTGGGGCGCATTGCGGGAATGTTTCCACAGATAGCAGATGGTCAACAGACGAATCAAGGCTCCACATCAACTGTCTGAAATTGTTGGCAGAGTTTTTCGCCATCTGGAACTATTGTGGGGACCACTGGACATAGACCTAGTCGCGTCTAGGCTGAACACCCAATTACTCCGATATTACAGTTGGTCGCTATGCCTTTCCTCCATTCAAACTTATCTCTTGGACACTGTGTTACCTATGCAGACATGACTGTTCTCTGGTGATTGTTGCTTCGATGTGGCAAACACATTTTCAGCTTCTGAGCAAAAAACAAGTCGCAAGAGTGCACTGAGGACGGACAGCAGCTGAAATAGCCTGCCTTTCGGTGGGTCCCTGCTCAGAACTCAAGCTGGTTTTGGCTCATCTTGTGCCATTACAGAGAGAACATCTCTGAAGCATATCAGACTGGTCCCACCCATACGGGCAGTCCAGATCCGAAATGCCAGCAAGTTCCCTCTGCACGAGAGATACAGCAAACCCAGACAATCGTTGAGCTAAAACCAGCTTGAGTTCTGAGCGGGGACCCACCGAAGGGCAGGCTATTTCAGCTGCTGTCTGTCCTAGGTGCACTCTTGCGACTTGTTTTTTGCTCTCGAAATAGCATAATAGTTTGAGTTGAGGAAGTCAGCAGGTATCTCTTCAGCTGTGATGAAGCCATAAATCCCAAGAAGCAAATTGGAGTGTCTAGTGGGAATTAGGCATTATTAAAGTTATAATTCCATATCACCAGAGATGAAAATGCCTGCTACCATTAACCTATAGAATAATCTGTTTTATTCAGTTTTTTCTACTTTCCTGGGATAAATTTAGAAAGATATGGCCCAATAATTTATTTGATTCTGAAAATATGGATAGAATATGGGGTAGAGTTTAGGGATATATTCTGGAGTATTTTGAACTTTACAAGTTGAACATGAAGCAGTTTATTTCCTGTTGCACACTCTAGTCCATTTAAGGAAAAATATTTGGAATACAGGTGTAGCTACTACTTTTTGTTGATGTTTAAATTACAGAGACACTTGATGCCTTACTCAAAGAAGCCTGATAAGACAAATTATTGAATATTACATTCAAGTCTGTTTTACTTGTGAACTGAATACACTTATTTCCTTGTTAAATCATTCCTAATAGACAATAGAGTTACTCGTGTGGCTTTATAACTACATTGGTGGAAAGAACCTATGGAAATAAACACCAATACCCGCTTAAATACAAAGGCAGTGGAAATGCTTAATTATAAGAGACAGCTCCTAAAACCTCTTGACCAAATTATGTTGTTTAAAAAGTCCTGATATCCAAACTGTAATGTTTTACAAATGTATTGGCAGACAACCAAGTTTCCACTAGGCAAATGCTGTCTACTGGAATATTTGCAGTAGCTGCCCAACAGTAAGAGAGGGCCTTGATAGAATAAGCTTTTATGCCCTCAGGAGCCGGTACATCTTGTGTTGTATACATTTAAAAAATTGCTGCCACAATCCACTTGCTTATTGTAGACTTGGATAACACTTGTCCTTTGTGGAATCCTCCAGAAATAACAAAAAGGCAGGTTGATTTCCTCAAACTCTTAGTTCTCTCCAAATAAATGGAAAATGACTCACCATATCTAAGATATACCATATTGTTCATATTGTTTGTTCTGCAGTGTATGCATCTGGATTAAAGGAAGGTAGAATAATCTCTTAATTTAGGTAAAACTCTGAAGGGAATTTAGACTTAATTTCAGAAATACTGTGCAGGACTAATTTATCTGGAAGGAAAGTTGTATAGTCATGCAGACTTGAAAGGAATTGAAGGTCTGTGATCCTTACTGCTAATGTTAATGCCACCAGTAACACTGTCTTTAAGGTGAGGAGATATTCTGATGCATCTTGAAGAGTTTCAACAGGAGAGGCTGATAAAGCTTCCAAAACTAACCATGGCAGGGACCAAGATTGTATTAGGGAATTAACCTTGAATGCTTCAGTCATGAATTTTGATACCACATAATCTAAAGCCCATCTAGTGGATTCCAATAAAGGATTTACCCGAAAAATAGATTATTCGGCAAATATATTAGATGTTGCAGAATTCTTAGAAGTAGGAGAGTTCTCCTGCAGCTGTAATTAATTTGCCTATCAAATGCTCATCTATATTCACCAGCGTTGATTCTTTATCTTCTCCTAAGGTATTTAAACCTTCTTCTTCCATAGGATGCTCTTTAACCAAATCCTCCTGAGCTTAATCCCATAAGGTTTCTGTGGATAACTGATATCTAGGTCTTTTCCTAGATTTTCTATCTTCTAAACTGATTTCTACCACCAAATCCAAGACAATTTCTGCAGGAGGTGCGATTGTTACACAAGCAGCTATTGCAAAGCCATTGATCACATAACTTCCATCCTTCCAGTGCAGGAAGTTATCACATACCATACAACAATTAGTTTTATGTTTCCTTTTTTTTCTGTAGGTTTTCCCACTTGCTCTTGAGCACGGCCACTAAAATAAAACATTCAGTTTTACCTTAGACACCTAGAGGAGTCAGAGCCCTCCATATTCATGGACAGCTAGCATAGGACATGTGTAAAATGATATTAAAAATATAAAATTACATTAGGTTGACAAATAAATTAACATAAAAAAGATATATGAAACCTATATAGGAATTGTCTAGTAGCCATGAGGACAGGAGAAAGACTGGCGAGGAGGGGTAAAGAGGTTTCCATGATAATCTCTGTTTTAAGTTGTGTCTTGTTAGCCAAGAAGTGAGGAGCTACCTGTACGTAAAGCTACCATTGATTGACCAGGAAAATCCAGCTACCAGCTGAGCAGTGGAAACTGTGGTGAATCTTCGAACATTGTTTTGCACAATCATTAGACCGATTTTGGCAACATCGGTGCATAGCCCAAAAATTATCTCTCACAAGGTTGCAGTGAGCAACTTTGAGTGGTGGGTAACCTTTATGCATTACACTGACGCACAGGAAAATTAGCTTCTAAACATATAAGCTACCGTTGCAAGAAAAAGTATGTGAACCCTTTGGAATGATATGGATTTCTGCACAAATTGGTCATAAAATGTGATCTGATCATTTAAGTCACAACAATAGACAATCACAGTCTGCTTAAACTAATAACACACAAAGAATGAAATGTTGCCATGTTTTTATTGAACACACCATTTAAACATTCACAGTGCAGGTGGAAAATGTATGTGAACCCTTGGATTTAATAACTGATTGAACCTCATTTGGCAGCAATAACTTCAACCAAATGTTTCCTGTAGTTGCAGATCAGACGAGCACAACGGTCAGGAGTAATTCTTGACCATTCCTCTTTACAGAACTGCTTCAGTTCAGCAATATTCTTGGGATGTCTGGTGTGAATAGGGTAATCCCTATAAGTCAATCACAAAAAGGGAGAGAGAAATAGGAGGATTTCTGTGTATCCTAAAAGTAGTGAAAAATAGGTATGCAATATAATTTATTTAATAATCCTACTATTTCTCTTTCTCTCTTTGTTAATAGTATGAAAAATACATATGAATGGTGACATTAAGTTATCCAACCGGTGCTTGAAAATATAATGTACTGAAAATGTTAATCCCAAAGATGTATCACAAAGGAATAAAGATTAGATTGTCTTCCATGTCCTCTGAGCATTGTAACTAGCCTGTTGTACTGGTTAAGTTGCCGCGTGGGCCCTGGTGCCCATCCAGGGTAATTTGTTAAATTGTTTAAGAATGATTTGACAACTTACTTAGGTGTTCATGTTACATCTGAATTCTCCGGAAGGAATGTCTCCCCTGAACTAAGCATGGCCCAATATAGCTCATTGGCTGAGACCACTTACAGTTGTAATAAAAATGATTCAACCCCCATTGAAAATCAGGTTTCTTGTGAAAATGTACAGACTTTCAGCTTCTTGCAATGAAAAAAATCAAACAAAAGCAATTGAAATAGTTCAATACAATGAATGCTTCAAGTAGTTTCCCAAAATTCTACTGAAAATGCAACTTATAACTTCTCCAGTCTCAAAATTATCCAACCCCCTGAATAGAATCCCTTACAACAGCACAAATATGCAAAACAGGTGTTGTCTCATGCACACCTGATGCAACTAATCAAGGGCTTAATTAGTTGCACCGTGTGTTTGAGCTGGAACACTTGAAATACCTGAACTGGTTAGGGGTTTGTTTAGTGTCACGTTTGCAATTCAAAAAGTCAAAAGAATGTTCATCAAGGTTAAAAGAAGAGGTCATTACCCTTCACAAACAAGGAACAGGATGCAAAAATATAGCGAAGGCAATGAATGTTCCTAGAGACACCATTGGAAGCATAGTTCGAAGTTCAAAGTTGAAGTAACAGTGGTTACACTACCTGGACAGGGCAGAAAAATTAAGATATCAATGGCTGCAACCAGATTTCTGAGAAGGCAGGTTGTGAATAATCCTTGAGTGACTGCAAAAGACCTGCAGCAAGACTTGGTGCGTACTAAACACTGAAAGTTTCCATGCCAGAACTCTAAGACGTGCACCACTTGTGACCCAAAAGCACAAGAAAAGTCTGCTCCAATATGCTCAAAATCATATTAACAATGAAACAAAACTGGAACTTTTCGGCCCAATTGATCAGCCATATGTCTGGAGGAAATAGAATGAAGCATGTGCTGAAAAGAACACGCTGCCTACAGTTAAGCATGGTGGTGGCTTGGTTATGCTCAGGAGCTGCATCCTCGGGCACTGGAAATCTGCAGAGTGTGGAAGGCAAGATACATTCATTGAAATATCAGGAAATCCTATTAGAAAATGTCATGCCATCTTTGAGGAAGCTGAAGCTTGGACCTTCCAACATGATCTCAAGCATGTAGTATATACCACAGGAACATTTTACTCTCTTTATATCACTGACTCTATTGCACCATCTAGTGATTTTTGGTACTCATCATCACTTATTTTTACTGTGTTAGGAATACCTGTGTTTTAAAACATAATTATTTTATACAATTTATGTTTATTGGTATATTCCTATCTAATACTCTATATATATATATATCTTGCACACCACTGAGGAAGTGTGTATAGATATATAAGCTCTGCACAATATTGCTAATATGACTGTATTAGAACCCATTAGAATTTACTCTAATTGGTTTCTCCTTGCAGGAGAATCTGGAAGCAGGCAGGTGGACCTAGGCAAGTTGACATATTACTCTTGGAGGTCACCAAGGCTCTCCTGAATCCAAACTTACTACACTGGGCTGTAGCTGTTATTGTACTTCAAATGTTCCTTATAATACACATCCTTAATATGCAGAAAATCAATACAGTCAAAACAGCATTAAGAGATTGCAAATGGTAATTTAATCGAAAAACTACCATCAGTTTAGCTTTACATTTACATTTCAGAACAACATTAGGGGTGATGTGATCTTTTTGATGATATATGAAATGTGTAATTACGTCATATAAATGCTAAAATCTTAAATTGAAGTTACTTGACTCTGTCTGTGTAGCGGTACTTACCCTTTCCAGTGGCCGGCCGGGGTCCTCTGTTCGAGCCGCGCGCGGTCCTGCTGCTGCACGAGCCGCGCGCGGCTCAGCCGACCGCTGTAACTATTAGCGGTCACGTGTTCTACCTACTCTAAGAGCGCGCCGCGGGTATCGGGCGCGCTCTTAAAGGGACAGTGGGTGCCTAAATTGGAAAAGGCATCCCATTGGTCCCTGTCATGCCACACTCCCCATACACTTACCTTTTGGGGGCGTGGATGTGACAGGGACCAATCAAATTAGATGTTTAGGTATTTATACTCACCTTCTTTCCTTTGTTCCTTGCCCTATCGTGGTTTCTGTATCAGTTCCCTTTAGCGCTTGTTGTGTTCAGTTGTGTTTCTCCGTATTGACCTTGGCTTTGTTTCTGACTACGTTTTCTCTTTATCCTTATCTGTTCTGGTTGTCGGCTTGTTGTTTACTGTGTACCAGACCCCGGCTTGTCCTAGTTTACGCTGTCTCTCTGTGCCCTTGATTTCGGATTGTTCCTGACTCTGTCTCCTCTCATATACGTCGAGTCCGGCCATTCTAAGGTCCGGTAGACGTATCTCTCCTCTGTGTTGTCTTTTGTTTAGCTGAATCCTGCGTGTTGGGGTATATTCTCGTTACATTACGATAGGGCCATGGACCCCGCAGATTTGGCTCAGCAAATGGCTTCTCACGAGGCAAGGTTTGTAGAGCAGGATCACCGTATGGATCAGATAGCACAGGCTCTCCAGACGCTCTTGTCTAGAACCATTCCTGCAACCGCACCTAACCCTCCTACACCTCATCCTCCCGAAGTATCCAATTCAACCAATGCTTCGCCCCATTTAACACCTCCTCCTAGGTATGGAGGGGAAGCCAAGACATGCAGAGGTTTTATTAATCAAATAGAATTCCACCTTGAGATGTATCCTCATTCCTTTCCCACTGATAGGTCTAAAGTGGGGTTTTTGATGCATCAACTTACTGACAAAGCACTAGAGTGGGCAAATCCTATTTGGGAGGCCAATGGACCTATGGTTCATGATTTCAATAGTTTTCTTGCGGCTTTTCGTAGAACTTTTGACACAACAAAGAGGTCAAAGAATGCCGCAAGAGCATTAATGAGGATTAAACAGGGGTCTAGGTCTGTGGCGGATTATGCTATTCAGTTTCGTACCCTTGCTTCACAGGTAGATTGGACCAATAATGGGTTAACTACTGCGTTCATGGAAGGTTTATCTGACACTATATTAGATGAGGTAGCGGCAAGGGAGCTTCCTATTCCATTAGAGGATCTTATTGACTACCTCATTGATATAGATAATAGAATTCGCGACAGGCTCTATACCAAAAACAAGAATAGACGTCTGGTCACATCTATTAACCCTAGAGTTGATAAACCTGAGAGTGTTAAAGTACCCGAGGAGGAACCCATGCAATTAGGGGTTGCCAAACTCTCGGATACTGAAAAACTACTTAGAAGAAGGAATGGACTCTGCCTATACTGTGGTAGGCGAGACCATATGGTAAGGGAATGTCCTTTGCGTCCGGAAAACTCTCGCACCTAAGACCTTATAGGGGACTGGCCTTGGGTGTGATCTCTAAGTCTCCTAAATTGCCTCCTAATCGTTTGCTTCTCCCTGTTTCCCTTCATATGGGGGTGAGTTGTATAGCAGAATGCATATTAGCCTTGGTTGATTCTGGGGCTGCTGAGAACTTTATTGACTCTGAGTTTGTTACGAAAAATAACATTCCCGTCAGAGAAAGGGAGATACCCTTGGCCATTGAGGCCATAGATGGTAGACCATTAAGTTCTCCAATTGTTACTCATGAAACTGTACCATTACACATGTATACAGGGGTTTTACACTTTGAAACCATTCAATTCCAGGTTATCACATCTCCCTCTTCTCACATTGTGTTAGGGTACCCATGGTTACGTACTCACAATCCCATTTTCGATTGGGAGTCAGGGCAAATAAAATCATGGAGCGATGCCTGCCATGAGTCCTGTACTATTGAAGTCACCCCTTTGAATTCTATTAATGTCCCTACAACTCCTCCTTTGTCCACTGTTATACCCTCTCAGTACTTATTTCTCAAAACTGTCTTCGATAAAAGGGAGGCTGACAAATTACCACCTCACAGACCCTACGATTGTGCTATCGATTTATTGCCTGGCACAATACCTCCAAAGGGCAGGGTGTACCCTTTATCTGTTCAAGAAAACCGTGTCATGGAGGAGTATATTAAGGAATCATTAGAAAAGGGGTTTATTAGGAGATCCTCTTCTCCGGCTGGAGCGGGGTTCTTCTTTGTATCAAAGAAAGAAGGTGATTTAAGACCGTGTATCGATTATAGAGGTCTAAATAAAATCACCATCAAAATGCATATCCTATACCTTTAATCACGGAATTATTTGACAGACTCAAACATGCTACTGTATTCACTAAATTGGATCTTAGAGGTGCATACAATTTAATACGTATTAAGAAAGACCACGAATGGAAAACGGCATTCAACACTAGATCTGGCCATTACGAGTATACTGTTATGCCATTTGGTCTATGCAATGCCCCAGCAGTATTTCAAGAATTTATCAATGACGTTTTAAGAGACTTTATTCACACATTTGTAATTGTGTACTTAGACGACATATTAATATACTCTACAGATTTACACACTCATCACAGGCATGTTACGACAGTTCTGAAGACCCTTCTTGCTAATGGTCTTTATTGTAAACTGGAAAAATGTCTATTTGACCAATCCGAAGTCCAGTTTTTGGGGTATTTAATTTCCGCTAAAGGTTTTCGTATGGATCCCCAGAAGCTTTCTGCTGTCATGGAATGGCCTCTTCCACAAGGTTTGAAAGCCATTCAGCGTTTTCTTGGTTTCTCTAATTATTATAGACGCTTTATTAAAGGTTTTTCCTCTATTGTAGCGCCTATCACCCGTATGACAAGAAAGGGAGGCAATACTCGTGTCTGGTCTCCCGAGGCACTTCAGGCTTTTGAGTTTCTTAAAACCACATTCGCTTCTGCACCTATTTTACAGCACCCTATCCCCACACTGCCCTATATTCTTGAAGTTGATGCTTCTGATATCGGGGTAGGTGCTGTCTTATCCCAAAGAGAGTCGCCTGAAAAACCATTGCATCCTTGTGGCTTCTTCTCCAAACAAATGTCCAAAGCAGAAAAGAATTATGATGTGGGTAATCGCGAACTCCTTGCTATTATTTTAGCACTGAAAGAATGGAGACATTTGTTAGAAGGAACTAAAGATCCTATTCTCATATTTACGGATCATAAGAACTTATCCTACCTTAGTGAGGCTAAAAGACTGTCTTCTCGGCAGGCTAGGTGGTCACTATTTTTGTCCCATTTCAATTACATTATCACCTATAGGCCAGGTGACCGCAACACTAAAGCAGACGCTCTGTCCAGACAGTTCGAAACTGCTGACAAACAGGAGATTGATGTTACTCCTGTGATTCCCCCAGAAAGGATAATCGCTACCACTGTTTTGTCTATTTCTTCGTCCCTCTTGCAGGCCATACAAGCGAAACAAAGCATGGCACCTAGCGAGAGACCTACTGATAAACTATTCGTTGATGTTCCCGAGAGACGGGAGATTCTGTCGTTGTATCATGACACTAAGACTGCTGGACATCCTGGTATTTCCAAAACGGTGTCAGCAGTTTCTCGGTATTTTTGGTGGGATTCCTTACGCAAGGATGTCACTGACTATATAGGTGCTTGTACTACTTGTGCCTGTATGAAATCCTCTCGTAGGGTTCCTTGTGGGCTGTTGCATCCGTTACCTATTCCCGAGAGACCTTGGTCTAACCTGTCCATGGATTTTATTGTTGAATTACCTCCCTCGAATGGTAACACAGTTATCCTAATGATAGTGGATCGGTTTTCCAAGATGGCTCACTTTGTGTCTCTTCACAAGCTGCCCACGTCCAGGGAACTAGCACTTGTTTTCGCCAGAGAGGTGTTTCGATTACACGGCATTCCCGTATCTATTGTATCTGATAGGGGTAGCCAATTTATTTCCAGGTTCTGGAAAGCCTTTTGTTCGGAAATGGGTATTTCTCTCTCATTTTCTTCCGCTTACCACCCCCAGTCTAATGGAGCTGCCGAACGTGCCAATCAATCTCTGGAGCAGTACCTTCGTTGTTTCGTATCCCACCATCAGAACAATTGGTCTGACCTTCTTCCTTGGGCTGAGTTTGCTCGGAATAACGCTACTCATGATTCTTCCGGCAAGAGTCCTTTTTACGTTGTATATGGCCAACATCCTGTTGTTCTTCCGGCTGCTTTCTCCTCACAGGGCATGCCAGTTCTGGATGAACATTTGGCTAATTTGCGTAATACTTGGGAGCAGGTTCAGCGTTCTTTGGTGGATTCCGCTGCTCGCCAGAAGGTGCAGGCTGACAAGCATCGCAGGGCGGCTCCTTCTTATGTTGTGGGGGACAGGGTTCTGCTTTCTACGCGAAACATTCGCCTCCGGGTGCCTTCTATGAAATTGGCTCCCCGCTTTATTGGTCCTTATCGTATTCTGCATAAGGTTAATCCTGTTTCGTATGCCTTGGGTCTCCCTAAGAATCTGCGTATTCCTAATGTCTTTCACACCTCGTTGTTGAAGCCTTTCGTACGCAACCGCTACACCCGACATGCACCTCCTCCCCCTCCTGTTTCTGTGGAGGGTCATGAGGAATTTGAAGTTTCTGCAGTTCTTGACTCTCGTTTCCTTAGGGGCCGACTTCAGTACCTAGTGCATTGGAAGGGCTATGGGCCTGAGGAGCATAGTTGGATTTCCGCTGATGCGGTTCACGCTCCTCGTCTTGTGCGCTCTTTCCATTCTCGTTTTCCTGCCAGGCCTGGCCCTCCCCGCCCGGAGGGCGTGTCCTCAGGGGGGGGTAATGTAGCGGTACTTACCCTTTCCAGGGGCCGGCCGGGGTCCTCTGTTCGAGCCGCGCGCGGTCCTGCTGCTGCACGAGCCGCGCGCGGCTCAGCCGACCGCTGTAACTAGTAGCGGTCACGTGTTCTACCTACTCTAAGAGCGCGCCGCGGGTATCGGGCGCGCTCTTAAAGGGACAGTGGGTGCCTAAATTGGAAAAGGCATCCCATTGGTCCCTGTCATGCCACACTCCCCATACACTTACCTTTTGGGGGCGTGGATGTGACAGGGACCAATCAAATTAGATGTTTAGGTATCTATACTCACCTTCTTTCCTTTGTTCCTTGCCCTATCGTGGTTTCTGTATCAGTTCCCTTTAGCGCTTGTTGTGTTCAGTTGTGTTTCCCCGTATTGACCTTGGCTTTGTTTCTGACTACGTTTTCTCTTTATCCTTATCTGTTCTGGTTGTCGGCTTGTTGTTTACTGTGTACCAGACCCCGGCTTGTCCTAGTTTACGCTGTCTCTCTGTGCCCTTGATTTCGGATTGTTCCTGACTCTGTCTCCTCTCATATACGTCGAGTCCGGCCATTCTAAGGTCCGGTAGACGTAGCTCTCCTCTGTGTTGTCTTTTGTTTAGCTGAATCCTGCGTGTTGGGGTATATTCTCGTTACAGTCTGCAGCCATTCTATAAAGTATAAGTCTATAGCTGGATTATTATAAATTTACCACATTAATTTGCAGCTGTCAGGCAAACAAGGGTTCTACACAAAAATTATAACAAACTTAAAAGATCACTAAAGCCATGCATACCACTTCATCATGAAGTGGTCTGGGTGCAGTGGTTCTGTCATTTTAACCCTTCAAGGTAAAACAATGTCGTTTTGTAGAGAGAGCACTGTATACCTTGTAATGTTAAACATGGTCACACAACTAGGTCACATGACTCTGCAGTTCATAGGATGCAAATCAGGTCCCTAATGCTCCCCTATGAGGAACATCGAATTTGACTATCAACGGAGGAAGTCAGGCCTCCTTGATGACATCGCGGGAGGCAGAGAGGTGAGCAGCATCTAGAGAGTCATTGTGCTGGACATTGTAAGCAAAACATTTATTTTATTTTTTGGAAAAAGAGTAGGGGACGTGAATATAACTAGGGTTAGGACTGCAGGTTTGTCTTAATGCTATAGTATTCCTTTCAATTCTACTGTAAATATTGTAACAGGCTATGAACAGTTATTCCACTTTTTAAAATTGGGTTTCTCCAAAATATATTACAAAATAAAAGAATAATATTGAATACATTTCAGTGTGGCTATAATTTAAAATCCCAAGTGAAGGGATGTTAAATAGAAAGGTTTGGATACAATTAAATGTTATCAAAAAATGGCAAAGTGGTTACAAAATAATGTAGTAAAAATATTTAAAGATAAGGTTTACATTTAGAAGTCTTCAGCAAATATCCATACAAGGTTTTTTTTTAGGAAGATATTGGTATATATTATATTCTGATGAGACGTTTACATGATTTTATGGAGTCATAACCTCGAATCACATTTAGAAAGGTCTGAAATGTCAGGCTGCTGAATGTCATTATTATGGTTCATAGGGCAATGAAAACCCTTGTAAATGGAATGCTAGCTTCCCTTCTGGTGCATGTGCCAATGTGCCCTCTTATAAATAATAAAAATGACAGTTTGAATTACTTACTGTGAAATAATATAAATGGTTCCAGAAAAAGATTTTGCAAACTGAGATATTATGGCATTACTTTCAGCTAAGATGCCCTGAGTATATGCAAGAAAAAGATAAACATTACAGGATGATTTCTTCTTGTAAATTGTGCTTGATTAAACATTCATGAAAGCCTAGAAATAGCTGTCTCTTTATTAATGTATTAAAGGGCTTAGTTATGGCTGTTTACTTGTTTGTTTATAGCACACAAGAATTTCTAAAACCCGATATCCATTGCAGATGTCTCCATCAAATGGGCCTCTTTTAAGTGTCATGGGCCATTTGATGAGTGGTGCCATAATGGCATTCATAAGAGTGTCATGACAGCACAGCATGCAATGGTGCCTTTTATGGTGTGACCTTAAGGGCTAGAATAAAAAGGAGATTTAAAGGAGACGCGTTTAAATCATATAATTAAGTTTAGGGGATATTTATGTTTAGGGGCAAGGCTGGATTTGCAATAGGGAGAGTGGACAGCTGCCTGCAGGCATCTATCTACAGAAGGGCCTACCCAAAGTATGAATATGCATTTTTTGTTTTTAACAAATATATTAATATACTTTTTTGATTTTACTACATTGTAAAAGCTAAAGGATCGAGTAAGAAATGCCCTTCCTGATAGGGCCACCTAAGAATTCAGCTCTTGTATGCACTTGAAATGTAAATCTCACCTTGGTTAGATCATTTTGAATGCTATAGTTGTTTGTGAACATGACAGTTATCAGAGTAAAAGTAGGTTGCAGGAACCGCACTCACTCCCAGCGGCCACAGGTGCTCTGGAACAGGTCCAGCTATCCCAATACGACAAGGCAATAAGAAAGATTCACAGGCACTCCAAAAGTGAAAGCCGCAGGCAGATTTATTATCACAAAATGAGCAGCAACGTTTCAAGCTTGACAAAGACCTATTGTTAGGTCGAAACGTTGCTGCTCAGTTATCAGAGTAATGCTCCACACCACATCCAGTGTCATTGAAGGCTAGGCAATACACTGGCATATCTTCATGTTCTAAGAATGCACAATTACAGAACAGAGAACCCTTGAATACCTCACACTTTTTGCAATGTTCACCAAACCTACATTTCATTATAATGGTCATTTTTTTTTATGCCACATCTATATAGTGATAAAAACCATTCTAAAATACCCACTTTAACGCCAGGTGTCTATGATAATCTATAATAGTTAAAAAAAAAAACAGCTGAGGTGGAAAAATGTTTCTATTTTATCTTAACATTTATAGTCCATTTGGCAGTTTCCCCTCTTTTCCCACAAATCCCATTAGAGAATAAACTCTTATATGCAGAGATGGTTCTTGTTTTTGCATGGCTTTAGGCAAAACTGAAACATGAGGCCCCACTGACACCAATAATTAAAAAAAAAAAAAAAAAAAGGAGGCGATAATACATTTAACTGTGTAAATTGCATATTTTAAGTTAAGCCTTAACACATTTGAGGAACTAGGCATTCACAACTCTTAGAATTACATTTTTATCTCATGACTAATTATTCTTACATATATCTATATACAAATACTGGGTATAGCTAAAAAGTGTGACTGACTACTCAGTATTTTTGCTACTGCATTCTAAATCTGAAATACATTTGTCAACAGTGGTTTAGGGAGAAATAGATCATTTTACAAAACTGTCTTCTACATAACATGTTTAACCCCTTAAGGACTGGACTGTTTTTGCGATGTTGTACATTTGCGACCAGGAATATTTTTACACTTTTCTGGTGTTTGTGTTTAGCTGTAATTTTCCGCTCTCTAATTTACTGTTCCCATACAAATTATATATTGTTTTTTTCAGGACAAAAGGGGCTTTCTTTACATACCATTATTTATATAATCTCATGTATTTTAATTTTAAGAAATTAAAAAAAATGATAAAAAATTGAAAAAAATACATGTTTTTTTACTTTTACTTGAAACATATTTTACTCATCTACAAAAGCGAATGAAAAAAACAGCTAAATAGATTCAAAATTTTGTCCTGAGTTTAAAAATACCCAGTGTTTACGTGCTTTTTTGCTTTTTTTTGCAAGTTATAGGGCTATAGGTACAAGTAGGATATGGCGGTTTCAAAACAAACATTTTTAAAATGTATCAATAGTGACATTGTAACACTATTATCTGTCATAAATCTCTGGAAAACACTCCACATGTATATATTTTTTTTAAAGTAGACAACCCAGGGTATTCATCTAAGGATATTTTGACACTTTCTATGCAGCCATTTTACCACAAGTCTTTGCCAAACTTTGCATAGATAGTTGTTTTTTTTGTTTTTTTTCACATACATTGCAATTCAGGTATAAACTTACAGATCCTGTTATGTCTTGCTGCCAAAAAACACACTAATATATGTTCAGCAATATCTCCAGAGTACAGTGATACCACTCATGCATAGGCTTGTCGGATTGTTTGGGGGCTAAAAGGCCACATTTGGCAGGTGCGCATATCCATTTTTCAACTTGGAATTTTGACATGTAGTCAACCTGCGCACATGTCCTATTTGGGACATTTGTAAGGCCGGCCAATGTATTTTACCCCCACCAAACCATATATTTTTGGAAAGTAGACACCCTAGGGTATTTCAAATGGTGGTTTTTTAACACTTTTCATGCACTAATTCTACCACCAGACTTTGTCAAACATTTAGGTAGTCATTTTTTGTGTGTTTTTTTTCACACACATTGTACTTTAGGCATGAATTAACAAATCGTGTTATGTGTCACTGCCAAACAACACGCCAATATGTGTTCAGCAACATCTCCTGAGTACAGTGATACCACCCATGCATAGGCTTGTCGGATTGTTTGGGGGCTAAAAGGCCACATTTGGCAGGTGCGCATATCCATTTTTCAACTTGGAATTTTGACATGTAGTCAACCTGCGCACATGTCCTATTTGGGACATTTGTAAGGCCGGCCAATGTATTTTACCCCCACCAAACCATATATTTTTGGAAAGTAGACACCCTAGGGTATTTCAAATGGTGGTTTTTTAACACTTTCCATGCACTAATTCTACCACCAGACTTTGTCAAACATTTAGGTAGTCATTTTTTGTGTGTTTTTTTTCACACACATTGTACTTTAGGCATGAATTAACAAATCGTGTTATGTGTCATTGCCAAACAACACGCCAATATGTGTTCAGCAACATCTCCTGAGTACAGTGATACCACCCATGCATAGGCTTGTCGGATTGTTTGGGGGCTAAAAGGCCACATTTGGCAGGTGCGCATATCCATTTTTCAACTTGGAATTTTGACATGTAGTCAACCTGCGCACATGTCCTATTTGGGACATTTGTAAGGCCGGACAATGTATTTTACCCCCACCAAACCATATATTTTTGGAAAGTAGACACCCTAGGGTATTTCAAATGGTGGTTTTTTAACACTTTCCATGCACTAATTCTCCCACCAGACTTTGTCAAACATTTAGGTAGTCATTTTTGTGTGTTTTTTTTCACACACATTGTACTTTAGGCATGAATTAACAAATCGTGTTATGTGTCATTGCCAAACAACATGCCAATATGTGTTCAGCAACATCTCCTGAGTACAGTGATACCACCCATGCATAGGCTTGTCGGATTGTTTGGGGGCTAAAAGGCTACATTTTGCAGGTGAGCATATCCATTTTTCAACTTGGAATTTTGACATGTAGTCAACCTGCGCACATGTCCTATTTGGGACATTTGTAAGGCCGGCCAATGTATTTTACCCCCACCAAACCATATATTTTTGGAACGTAGACACCCTAGGGTATTTCAAATGGTGGTTTTTTTACACTTTCCATGCACTAATTCTACCACCAGACTTTGTCAAACATTTAGGTAGTCATTTTTTGTGTGTTTTTTTTCACACACATTGTACTTTAGGCATGAATTAACAAATCGTGTTATGTGTCACTGCCAAACAACATGCCAATATGTGTTCAGCAACATCTCCCGAGTACAGTGATACCACCCATGCATTGTTGGATTGTTTGGGGGCTAAAAGGCCACATTTGGCAGGTGCGCATATCCATTTTTCAACTTGGAATTTTGACATGTAGTCAACCTGCGCACATGTCCTATTTGGGACATTTGTAAGGCCGGCCAATGTATTTTCCCCACCAAACCATATATTTTTGGAAAGTAGACACCCTAGGGTATTTCAAATGGTGGTGTTTTAACACTTTCCATGCACTAATTCTACCACCAGACATTGTCAAACATTTAGGTAGTCATTTTTTGTGTGTTTTTTTTCACACACATTGTACTTTAGGCATGAATTAACAAATCGTGTTATGTGTCACTGCCAAACAACACGCCAATATGTGTTCAGCAATATCTCCTGAGTACAGTGATACCACCCATGCATAGGCTTGTCGGATTGTTTGGGGGCTAAAAGGCCACATTTGGCAGGTGCGCATATCCATTTTTCAACTTTGAATTTTGACATGTAGTCAACCTGCGCACATGTCCTATTTGGGACATTTGTAAGGCCGGCCAATGTATTTTACCCCCACCAAACCATATATTTTTGGAAAGTAGACACTCTAGGGTATTTCAAATGGTGGTTTTTAACACTTTCCATGCACTAATTCTACCACCAGACTTTGTCAAACATTTAGGTAGTCATTTTTTGTGTGTTTTTTTTCACACACATTGTACTTTAGGCATGAATTAACAAATCGTGTTATGTGTCATTGCCAAACAACACGCCAATATGTGTTCAGCAACATCTCCTGAGTACAGTGATACCACCCATGCATAGGCTTGTCGGATTGTTTGGGGCTAAAAGGCCACATTTGGCAGGTGCGCATATCCATTTTTCAACTTGGAATTTTGACATGTAGTAAACCAGCGCCCCTGTCCTATTTGGGCCAATGTATTTTACCCCCATCAAACCATATATTTTTGAAAAGTAGACAACTCAGGGTATTTTAAATGGTGGTAGTTTAATACTTTTCATGCAATAATTCTACCACCAGCCTTTGGCAAACTTTTGGGTAGTAATTTTCTTCATGTTTTTTTACACATACATTGTACTTTAGGCATGAATTAACAGATCCTGTTATGTATCACTGCCAAACAACACCCCAATATGTGTTCAGCAACATCTCCTGAGTACAGTGACATCACCCATGCATAGGTTTGCTGGGTTGTTTGGGGGCTAAAAGGCCACATTCAAGACTTGTACATATCAGTTTTTCAACTTGATATATAGGTATGCTTGGCCTATCTTCAGTTTGGCATATTTTTGCATCCCCCCGTTAATGTTAACATCATGAAAGTTTATATTTTTATAAAGTAGACATTCCAGAGTATTGTATATGAGGTGTTTTCACATCCTTCCCCCAACCATTGTGCTAAACAAATTTCAGAGAACGTGCATGGTGGTAATTTTTTAATTCTGCTTTTTATGCACACGTCATCTGGTTTTGGCCAGCCAGTTATATGTTACTACCATAAAACTTTTTTAACCAAATGTGCAGGTATCAAATGCACCTTTAGCAGCATTCTCTAAACTAACTCCTGCAAAAAGAATCTAATTGGAGATTTGGGGGGAAGGAAACTGACTAACTAAAATTTGCTGCTTTCAAAAGAAAAAAAAACAGTGCAAAGGGGTGTCTGTCCTTTTCCTTTTTTTATAACAGACCCAGCAACATTTCAGGGGATTTGTTTTTTTTTTGCAGTTGGTGGTATCTTAAAAATAAAATGTCTGGACTCCTTTGGCACCGTTGTTGGAACTTGACCATCTCCATAAATTATTGTGGAAATCAGCTTGAACTAAAATTGGAGAAAGGTGGTTCTTTCTGGATTCATTTTTTTTTTAAAGAGTAAAAATTAATTATGTGTTGCTACTTGCATCAGGTTGTTGTAGAATTATTAGGCCTCTATAAGTTTGTAAGGCCCTTTTAAATCCTCTTGCTATACCTCTAAGAGGCCCCATAGTTTTACAAGAAAGCTTTGTCTATAGAACATAGAATTTGCATGTCAGCAAGAAATAGCTTTGATAAAATGTGTATTTACTAAAAGCCTTGAAACCTAACCTTGAGAAACTAACAGTGCCAGTCTACACTCTAAATGGATAGCTGCCAAAGGCCCCTCCCGTCGAGTGAGCTCCTCATGTTAACAAAATGGCGCTAAAACCTGGAGGAGACAATCATGACGAGGATAGTGACCTAAGATGGTACACCCCGTAAGGAGGGCATTTTACTAACTACTTAGCACCTAAGCCAATTAACAATGTCTATTTGTCTATATCTTGATTTTCTTCAATGATGTAATAATGCCTTTAAAAGGGCCTGCGAGCCTGCTTTTTAATCAGAAGCCATTAAACTTCTCCGAAGTTCTTTCATTAACCTGAACTCTGTGTCTCAGTGTGAATTTACTTCTGCGTGCACGCAACTTTATTATCTTTAATTTGGACAGGAACAGATAGTCATT
This sequence comes from Pelobates cultripes, assembly GCA_933207985.1. Classification (NCBI taxonomy): domain Eukaryota; kingdom Metazoa; phylum Chordata; class Amphibia; order Anura; family Pelobatidae; genus Pelobates; species Pelobates cultripes. The sequence goes on from OW240913.1 coordinate 275,567,992, forward strand.
CAAACTAATTGGTTTGCAGTAAATCATCTACTACAAGGTAGATAGCCACCTTTTTATACCAGGCTTTTGTCTTTCTTAAGATAAGATATGGCTGCATCAGCTGATCAGCCAAATCAACACCCCCCATGTGCCTGTTATAAGCCCTGATGCACACCGGTTTTGTCTGTACCCTGCCTCGGACAGTGACGTCTGACATGCCCTCGTTATGGATGGTTGTTAGCATGTGAACATCCTTCCTGTCCTTAAATTTTATTGCAAGCACTTTAGCTTTGTGCAGACCTTTACATTCACTTTTTTTTTTATTTGGCCTCTATAAAAGGTCTGGGGAAATCCTTGGCATATCTTCTCACACTGCCACAGGCCAGTATCTAGAAACCCTAAAGAGTTTGAAACAAACGGACAATGCTATAAAAATTGTCCACATAAAGGTGGTAACCCTTATTGAACAAGGGGATCAGTAAGTCAAAAACAAGTTTCCCGCTTGTCCCCAGAGAGTCAGTACAGCCAGGAGGGTCCAGTTGACCATCTTTCCCCTCATATATACGAAAGGCAAATGTATAGCCACTTTCGCTCTCGCACAGTTTGTAGAATTTTACGCCATACCTAAAGCGCTTTGAGAGGATGTATTGTTTGAATCCTAATCTCCCTTTATATTTCATTAACGATTCATCAATAGATAAATTTTTTTGAGGAGTATAAACTTCAGTAAATTTGTGCTGAAGATGGTCTACCAGTGGGTGTATTTTATGAAGCCTATCATATTGGGTGTGATCTCTGGGGTGACAGAGGGTATTGTCATTGAAATGTAAGTATCTCAGCAGCAGCTCAAATCTTGTTCTAGACATGGTTTGAGAGTACACTCGACTAGAACAGATTGGGTTGGTGCTCCAGTAAGAGCAAATTGATGGCTTCTTTATAATCCACATGAGAATTGTAAGAGCCCAGAATTTTTTAAGTTCAGCGACATCTGTGGGATGCCAAGCACACTCCTCCCTGACTGCATAGCTATCTGGATTAGTATCAATAAATTGGGTAGCATATAAATTAGTCTGGGGAGCAATCTCCTCCCACATGGTATCCCCTAAAAATAGCTAAATATATTGCATAGGGGAGAAGTCATCCACATTGACATTAATGCCTGTGTTGGCACTAAAAGGGGTGATTTGGGGCTCAGCTAACTGTGGAGAAACCTGTTCCTCCTCCACATTCGGCGTAGCAGAGAAAGCACAGCTTCTTTTTGCAGCCGGCTCACACACAGATGACATGTCAGAAAACTGACCTGGGTCAAAATCGAATGCAGTGTCAGTGGCGTCAGAGTCTGGCTAACGCAGAGTTACTAACACACAATTTTTTTTTATTTTATACCAAAAACAGACTAAAACTGATAAAAACAGACTAAATGAGACTAAAACTTCTGTTAGCAGCAATCTGTAAACTAACTCCTGCAAAAAGAATCTAACTGGAGATTTGGGGGAAGGATACTGACTAACAGAAATTTGCTGCTTTCAAAATAAACAAAAATAAATAAATCAGGAACAAGTATTATAAAAATGTATTTTCTGTGTGGTAGACCTTAAAACATGCTCCAATACACAGTCCAGGTTTTGTAGGGCAATCGGGACAGTGAAAAGGGGTGTCTGTCCTTTTCCCTTTTTATAACAGACCCGGCAACGTTTCTGGGGGTTTCTTTTTTTTGGTGTTGGCGGTATCTTAAAAATAAAATGTCTAGACGACTCTTGCACTGTCGTTGGAACTTGACTGTGACGAAGTGCCCTTCGCCACTTGTGCCTGGAGAGGACTGCTTGCCCGCCTCTTGCCCTGTGACTATGGCCCCTGGTTTGTATTGCCCTTTAAAGACATGATTTGGGCATAATGGATTTGTGTTGTGCTGCTGCTGGCCCTTTAAGAACCATCTGGGGACATACTGTGGAGTTACTGGGTGGCCACCATTTCCTGTATCAGAAGCACATGGTGAGAACAATGGATGGCGGCCATTTTAACTCACAGACACTGTTTGGACTTTTCAACACGGTGCCATCTCGCCAGTATTTGGTGAACAGAGACATCGTGCAGTGGTTTTGGACTATACAGCAGGGGACATATTATACAGTGATTGTTTTTCATTTAGCCTGTATATGTTCTGCAGAATCTGCATTAAACTGTATTTTCCAAAGTACTGAACGGATCTGGGTGAATTTTGGATATGTGGTTCACCCAGATCCCCCGGTTCCAAGGATATACTTTTTATGGGGTTATTGCATGTTTTGGGGTCCCTGTGTGTTTTATGAAACTGTATTATTTCTGGCCAGCAGATAATTGAGCTTTGTGTATTGTAGAAACTCAATTATCTAGCCTGGCCCAGAGGAGGAGTTTTGTGTTACATAAATTGTGAGTTCTGTGTGCCAGTAAATCAGTCTTGTTCCAGCATTAAGCCTTGGCTCATGTTTGGGGGAAGGGATACCTACACTCTGGGGATTGCTATAATCACTTACTCCCCAGAGGAAGCTCTTGCAATAGCTTGATTTGTTCCTGTTCCTGCTCTCTGGGGAAAAAGAGGTTCACCCACTGGAAGCTGGATCCTGGCCTTGGGTCCAGGGTGGGTGGAAACAGCAGAGACCCCGGCGCAGTTGCATCGCTGGAAGTGGGGTCTGCAGTGTTGATGGTGTCGGTTGGAGTGCTTGGAGTCCTCAGCGAGCACTAGGAGCATCGATTGGCGGAGGTACTCAGTCGGAGTGCCAGCGTTCCGTCACATTTGGTGGCAGCGGCGGGATGGCGTCCTAGTGCGAGAACCAGCAGCTCGGAGACACCGGTAACGTGTGGAGTTACGGATTTATAATTGAGTGCAACGCTAGCCTCTGCGCAGCATCCCTACCTGCAGCAACATGGAGCTAGCAAGACCCTGGACAGCAGCCAGTGAATTGCAAATCCGCCTGTCACAGTGCTATGAGGGTGCTGATTTCATGAAGGAAGTAAAGGCACGGCTGGTCTGGTTTGGCCCAAACCCTTCAGATGAGGTGGTCCATCAAGTGATGCGCATGTTGAGTGCTGAGAACCAAGACGCACGGAACTTCGAGTACCAACTGTGGAGTTTGGGGGTATTGACACCCCGTCTCCAGCGACAGAGTGAGTTACAGGGAGAGGAGAGCAGCGACCTCCCTTCCCAGCGGCAGTGCA
>OW240913.1:275571265-275594294 GCA_933207985.1 Pelobates cultripes
AAGGGATTCATCGATGGATAAAGTTTGTTGGGGAGTATAAACTTCAGAAAATCTGTTCTGAAGATGGACTACCAGTGGGCGTATTTTATGAAGCCTATCATATTGGGGGTGATCTCTGGGGTGACAGAGCGTATTGTCGTTGAAATGTAAGTATCTCATCAGCAGCTCATATCTTGGTCTAGGCATTGTTTGGGAGAATATAGGAGTCGAACAAATTGGGTTGGTGCTCCAGTAAGACCGGATTGATGGCTTCTTTATTATCCCCATGAGCATGGTAAGAGCCCAGAATGTTTTAAGTTCAGGGACATCTGTGGGATGCCAAACATGCTCCCTGACTGTATAGCTACCTGGATTGGTCTCAATAAATTGGCTAGCGTATAAATTAGTCTGGGAAGCAATCTCCTCCCAGATGGTATCCCCTAAAAATAACTCCATATATTGTATAGGGGAGAAGTCAACCACATTCACATTAATGCCTGCGTTGACACTAAAAGGGGGGATGTTGGGCTCAGCTAACTGTGGAGGTACCCAGTCCTCCTCCACATTCAGCGTAGCAGGGGAAGCACAGCTTATTTTAGCAGCTGGCTCACACACAGATGACATGTCACTAGACGTGCCGCTAAACTGACCTGGGTCAAAATCGGACGCAGTGTCAGTGGCGTCAGAGTCTGACGCCAAGAAGGCATATGCCTCCTCCAAGCTGTACATGCGCTGCATGTTTCACACCAACAGACTAAACTAACAAAATACTAAACACAATATTTTTATTTATTTTTTAAACACTAAAACAGACTAAAACAGACTAAAACAGTAATCCCTAAACTAACTCCTGTTAGAAGAATCTAATGGAGATTTGGGGGAAGGAAACTGACTGACTACGACAGGCTATGACAGACTATGACAGACTACGACAGACTACGACAGACTAAAACAGACTACGACAGACTAAAACAGACTAAAACAGACTACGACAGTCTAAGACAGTCTAAGACAGTCTAAGACACAGATTTTTTAAAATAAAGTTAACCCTTAAGGGCAAAAAAAAAATACAGACAGTACAAATGCACTGTCTGTAACAGATCTGGCAGGGAAGGGGTTAAAAGGGATTTTTTATTAACTTCTGATACTTTATAATTTTCACAGGAACAGCTGCTGCAACAAACTATCACGATCTCTGTCTCTCTCCTCTCACAAAACGCTACAGAGGGGAGAGAGGCAGAGATCAGTGTCAAAGTGAGTGTTTGTAACACCCACTTTGACACCAGCCAACTGTGAGCGATCGCGGATCGCTCACACGCCGTGATTGGCTGTTACTATCTGCCTGGGATGCCAGGCAGATAGTAACAACGGGATTTCGGCGGAAGCGATCTCTGATCGCTCCCGAAGCCCGTTTTCCGTTAGGACGGTTCAGGACCGTCCTCGGTCGGCAACGCAAAAATGCCGAGGACGGTCCTGAACCGTCATGCGTCCTTAAGGGGTTAATGTGCCAATTTCTAAGTGAAATATTTTGAGAACAAGCATTTTTTTTTTGGATGGACATGCAAAAAGAAAAACAAAAAAGTAACATATATGAAAGAGGGTGGGAGAGAATACATCTATGGTCCATGGGCAAAGGGGCATGAACCCAGTAATGTAAAGAACTGAAATGACCGAATGCCCTGACTACAGAACTGTAGAAACAAAATAAAACTTAACCTTCATTAAGTATATATTAAGAATAAAGGAATTGGTAAATAATGCATAGCAAATAGATCGATTAAATGGTAAATCTCTGCCCAATATAAACTGAAAGAGAGACGTGTCAATGGACAGAAAGATTTTCAAGTGGTAAAACAACAATGAGAATTGAATCTCATGAAAACAAAAGTATTTAAAAGTGTGATTAAGGATCAAATTAACAAAAATCAAAGTACAACAGTATGTACACTGGTAACTAGGCATTCACAGCTCTTAGAATATATTTTTTATCCCATGACTAATTATTCGTACAAATATCTATACACAAATACTTGTGTGTGGCTGACTACTCAGTATTCTTACTCCTGTCTCCTAAATGTGAAATACATTTGTCAACAGTGGTTTAAGGAGAAATAAATCATTTTACAAAACGGTCTTCTACATAACATGTTTAATGTGCTATTTTCCAAGTGAAATATTTTTAGAACAAGCATTTTTCTTGGATGGACATGCAAAAAGAAAAACAAAAATGTAACATAGCATAGATGTTCAATAGCACAGGGCACATACCAGGTACAAAGTACAATTTTTTTCAAGTAATACCAAATTAATAACTCACTTTTTGTATATAACAAGAACAAAAAACTTAATAGTAACTATAAATAAATGTTAAAAAAAAACAAAACAAAAAAAAACTGTTTCAATGTACCCAATGACACAACAAACCTAAATTACACTAAATAAATCATATCACAAAGGGGAAAAAAACACTGAGCTAATACATTCAACATCACAATACATATGCTAATTGTATTTGGTGCTCATACGTAAATTTCCTTCTAGAAGTTTTAACAAGAATAAATTGAGGTTTTTTTAAGTAAAGTTTTTAACAATACTATGTGTTTGATTCAATACCAGTTGCTTTTTAAAACAATTTATACATTTTGCAGTTATAAGTTAATTTATCAAAGATGAATAATTTAATTTTTAAGCCAGATCGTGGCAAATTGACAAAATTGAACTTAGATATGTTTTTATGTCAATTTTGAATAACATAATTTGGCTTGTGAAACCATAACTGCAATTGTTAAGATGACACTTAATGCATCATTAATACTTGGATAAGCATCAATTAATTCATTATCAATGAGGCATTTCTGAGAATTACATGTTTCCAATTTTGTATGTACAGTACTGATACACATTTGTAGCACTCTGTACATTTCTTGATCTTATAGTTCATTATCAGAAAAATTGGATACAGTATGTAGTGGTTTTACATAGTTACAAAGTTACATAGCTGAAAAGAGACTTGCGTCCATCAAGTTCATCTTTCCTCATATATGTTTTTGCTGTTGATCCAAAAGAAGGCAATAAACCCAGTCTGAAGCGCTTTCAATTTTGCAACATACTAGGAAAAAATTCCTTCTTGACCCCAAAATATGAGTCAGATGTTTCCTTGGATCAAGCCGCTATTACCCCACTAATTAGAAATTATATCCCTGTATATTATGTTTTTTGCAAGTATTTATCCAATAGCAGTTTAAACATTTGTATGGATCCTGATAAAACCAGTTCTTTGCAGTTTTGTAAAAGGTCTTCATCTGATTTCATGCCTAAAGATGAGATATCATATAAAAAAACAAGAAAATAGTTGATGTATCTCTGTACAGGGCCGGTGCAAGGGTTTTTGACTACACAGGCTAAGATGCATTTTGCTGCCCTCCTCCCAGCCGCCCCAAAAAATGCATCTTCACCTCTGTGTCTCGTAGCCCCCCTTTTGAATTTCTTCCATTACTCCATTAGTGTTTCATATCCCCTCTCTTGAATGTCTTACCCCTTTTGCCCCTTTGTGCCTTACACCCCCCTTTAGTGTGTCTCTTACAACTCCTCTTATGTATTTCTTTCTTCCCCACCAGCCCCTTTGTGTCTTTCTTCCCCTCAGCCCCTACCTATCTATCTTTCTCCCCCCTCAGCCCCTATCTATGTCTCTCCCATATAGACGTAGATACAGGCAAAAATACAAATATACACACAAAACAACAATAGCTCAGCGCAAATTAACAAACAAGATGTAATAAGGCAGCAACCCTAAAGAAGGGAACCCCTCATACCCTTCAACAAATAAGTAGAGCAACACACAAAGGATGAGGAAGAACTGCGCCAATAAAAGTAAAATAGTCCCAAACATAAAGTCTCACTGGAACAGCAATAGAAGATAAGAGATACTTGGTAAAATGTAGATAAATGAACTCTTCAGTAGAAATAAGTGCGTCTAAATATCTCAGGATGTTCGTATATATATATATATATATATATATATATTCTGCAATAAGTCTAAAATCCAAAATAAAATGTGATAGGAAGAGTTAGAAAACTCACATTTAAAAGAGCTATGGCCAGCTCTGGTGTGAAGGGCGTACAACGGTATAATCCCCGCTTTTGGGAGAAAGAATGCGTCCGTCAACACCATACGGTTTTCCAAGGCTTCAAAAGGGAATAAAAAAGCAACACTAGTGCTCTCAATTGTGATAAAATTAGATAAAAGTAGATAAAATTATACTCACAAGAATAGAGCAGAAACACTGCTCTATCATTAAAGAGTTGATGGTATGATCCCCACATGGGATTTTCTTTGAGTACAGGAACAGTAAAATGCCAGGAAAGAGAAAAATAAAAACGAGTATATAAGATACAATAAAAAGAGGTTTAGCACAGCGTTTCACCATATGTGGCTTCTTCAAATGGGATAAGGATAATAACCTGGCAAAGGATGTTTATATAGGGGTCTGATAATTTAAAAGTGGGGCCAAAAAAGTAATTAGCCAATCAGAAATGAACATATAAATGACATAACAAAACTAGAGTTGAGCAAAGCCGAAATGTAAAGTTCGTGTTTGTACCGAACATCAGGTTTTTTTGAACCCCGGACCCGAACACGGACATATCACTGTATGTTCGGGTTGGAGTTCGGTGTTCAGCGATTTAATGGCGCGTTTTCAAAGGCTGCAATCAACAAGCATTTGACTCGTGTGCTCTTAGAAGCCATCATAGCCATGCCTACTAATGGCATGGCTGTGATTGGCCAGTGCAGCATGTGACCCAGCCTCTATATATAAGCTGGAGTCGCGTAGCGCCGCACGCACATGCAGTCTTATTAGTGTGGGGGGGATGTTAGGGACAGCTTAGGAAAGAATTCTGCAAACTAGTACATTAGTGGGGTAGGGTGCACTTCATATCTGAGAGTCAAATAGAATCGTCAAATACTGCTGTCACATTGCAGTTTTAAAATTTTAAAAAATTTGGGTCCTAGACTGCTAAATAGTATTTTAGTGGGGTGCACTTCATATCTGAGAGTCAAATCGAAGCGTCTAATAGTGTGCTTACTGCACAGGGGTAAACATTCTTATTTTCTGGGTGCTATTCTGCTAAATAGTAAATTTTGGGGCGTGCACTTCATACCTGAGAGTCAAATAGAAGCGTCTAATAGTGTGCTTACAGCGCAGTTGTAAAAATTTGAATTTTCTGGGTGCTAACTTGCTAAATAGTAAATTTTGGGGCCTGCTCTTCATTTCTGAGAGTCAAATAGAAGCGTCTAATAGTGTGCTTACAGCTCAGTGGTAAACATTCTTATTTTCTGGGTGCTAATCTGTTAAATAGTACATTTGCGGACTGCACTTCACATCTGAGAGTCAAATAGAAGCGTCTGATAGTGTGCTTATAGCGCACTTGTAAAAATTCTAATTTTCTGGGTGCTAATCTGCTAAATAGTACATTTACGGACTGCACTTTATATCATATCTGAGTGTCAAATAGAAGTGTCTAATAGTGTGCTTACAGCGCATTTGTAAAAATTCAAATTTTCTGGTTGCTAATCTGTTAAATAGTAAATTTTGGGGCATGAACTTCATATCTGAGAGTCAAATAGAAGCGTCTAATAGTGTGCTTACAGCACAGTGGTAAACATTATTATTTTCTGGGTGCTAATCTGCTCAATAGTACATTTTGGGGCGTGCACTTCATATCGGAGAGTCAAATAGAAGCATTTAATAGTGTGCTTACAGCGCACTTGTAAAAATTCTAATTTTCTGGCACTAATCTGCTAAATAGTAAATTTGCGGACTGCACTTCATATCAAGGAGTCAAATAGAAGCGTCTAATAGTGTGCTTATAGTGCACTTGTAAAAATTTTTATTTTCTGGGTGCTAATCTGCTAAATAGTACATTTGCGGACTGCACTTCATATCTGAGAGTCAAATAGAAGCATCTAATAGTGTGCTTACAGCGTACTTTTAAAAATTAAAATTTTCGAGGGGCGTGGTTTGGACACCAACGAAGATGGCTGCATAGAGCGAGTGCTCCGCACTCTGGCGCTCAATACTTTAATCAGCAAATCTTGCCCCAATCACCCCATTACTGCAGCCGGATGTCAAGCTGCAGACCACCCAAGAAAAGAGGCACCAACGAAGCTCTGTCAGTGGTGGACATGTTTGCAGCACAGAGGTCTGCTGCACGTGATGCGCCCACGAACAAGAGCCCTAGCACAACTCACCCCACGGACCCCCTCCGAACATAAGACTCCCCACCGGAGGCATCATTCAGTGCTATCCTGCAATCCCTTGTGGATGTCAAAGGTTACTTGGCCGAAGAAATCAAGAGATGAGCCAAGGAAGTCAAAGCGGAAATTGTCGCCATAGGGGCTCGAACCACCCGGATTGAGTTACAAATGGGCAACGTGGTGCAGGCTCACAATCGAGCAATAAACCTCACAAACACACTCCTCACAAGGGTTACAGATCTGGAATTGGAGCTCGAGGACATCTCCAACCGATCAAGGAGAAATAACCTGCGCATTCGTGGCCTGCCGGAATCGGTTGGGGAAGCGGACCTTGAAGAGACTCTAGTCACCTGTTTTAAGCAGAGCCTCCCAGACATCCCAGAACATCATTGGATGGTGGACAGGGCACATAGAGCCCTGCAGGCTCCCCTGCGATGTAGTTATGAAGTGGCACTATTACAAGACCAAGGAGGCCATAATGCACCACAAATAAGTAACGTAGTATCGGTCCAAATAAGTAACGTATTACCGGTCCTTAGAATGGCCGGATTTAGAATACATAGAATAGTCAAAAATACTAGCCGAGGTCAGGGAACACAGAAAGGGACGCAGCGATGAGGAAAGCCAGGAGTCAGGATACCAGAATATAGAGAAGTCAATAAACAAAGCCAAAGTCAAAAACCAGTTAGAAAACTAATAACAGGAACGCGCTCTCGGACAACCACAAGGGAAACCACGACAGGGCACTGAGCAGGATGAGAACTGGGCCTAAATACCCCTCCTTCAGTTCTGATAGGCTGTAACTGGCCTTTGACCACAAAGTCAGTTACCAGGTTCCATTTGCATAATTGCTGCTCAGCATTAACCCTTCTGCGGATTAGGTTGCTGCTCGGCACAACTTTTCCTGTGTGGACAGTAAATGTCATTAACCACATTTCTATAAGCGGATGAATATGTGACACCAGGTTTCATTTGCATAATTGCTGTTCAGCATTAACCCTTCTGTGGATTAGGTTGCTGCTCGGCACAACTTTTCCTGTGTGGACAGTAAATGTCATTAACCACATTTCTATAAGCGGATGAATACGTGACACATACCCACTTTTCTTAAAGTCTTGGGCTTGGACCTGCTGGCGGACTTCCAAACCCCACATTCCCAAGCAGGGACACTTGCCATGCTAGCTGAGAATGCTGAAGCACAAGATCTCCAGTGGGACTGACTCTGGGACAGTGAACACATGAGGACTCGGACACAGACCATGCGCAGGCCCTTGCTGGCTCTTGAACGCTTTGAAGCCACATAAGTATATATATGAGCATCATAGTGCATTGTTTTCATTTTAATATGGTCACTGATAATATGTTCACTGATAGCATAAGGGTGATGAAAATATAGCATAGATTGCTGTTGGATGGGGGTGGGGAGATGGGGAGGATGGGGGGGGGGAAGAGGTATTGTGTTTATTGAGACGCTCTGGGGTGGGACGGAAAAACCACAGATGCAAACACTGCAGACAACCGTACGGCCAAACCTGATACGGCCAGCGCGGCGGGAAACCCAGGGAATCCCAAAAGGGCGGGAAACGGGCCAATGGTGAGGGACTGCCATACTTTAACAGTGTCTTGAATGTATAACTTGCCCCATGGCCTAAGGGAGGTGCGGAGATGCCCCTGATGTGGGCACGAAAACCGGACGCCTCCCCCTCACACGTGGCGCCATAGAACACGCGGCTTCCCTGGCAGCGACATCTTTTTCTGTGAGACCGCACACTGGGCACTTAGGCCTTAGTGCGGCCTCACACTACTACATCGCCGCCCAAACCCCATTGTGCAGATAGGGCAACTTAACACAGCCTACCAGGGCCCTCCACACATGTGGGCAGTCTTAAACACTGCCATAGTGCCGTGTGGTCCCCCCACCCCCTCGCTGAATGGGCTCTAAAGGTTGGGGTTTATATTTTTCGCTCCGCTTGAGCGTTGCTGGGGTGCTCTTCGGCTGTGTTTCCCCCCCGTTTGAGGAGAATCTCTTGGCGCGGAGGTGGCCCACCCCCAGAGCTCCTGGCATAGAATAAGACCCGGAACAGACTTGTGTATTGTTGTTTTGTTATAACGTTAAGTATAAATAACCGCACTTGTACAACAGAGTTTTAAAAATTGTTCTTCTGTACACTACTATAGCTTTTACTACTTACAATACGACAGCGAATCCTTGTTCAACTGGTATCAGCGCTGTAATACACACGAAATACTAACGTATTCTTTTTGTTTCTCTTGTTTGTTTCTACTAGTTTCGGCCAAATAACCTATACGGACGACTTTTCCTACACTTCTTCCACACCCTCTACCCTGTACCTTCCTCACCCCCCACCCCCTCCCATACACCCCTACTGGACCTGCTGCTTGGAGACAACACTACCACCCAAACCCTACGAGACACGCGCGCGGACGAGCCGCACCCACATAACCAGGTACTCTATAACACAACACCACCTCACAGAATGGAACTCAAACTGACGTCTCTTAACGTAAATGGGCTTAACAGCCCAAACAAACGTAGGCTCCTTTTCCGCAAACTCAGACGACAGAAAACTGACATAGCATATATTCAGGAAACCCATCTATCACGCACCTCAGGGACACAACTTACAAACCATGTGTACACCAAGGTGTATGCCTGACAGGCCCTGTGTAAGAGGAATGGGGTCGAAATACTTATCCATAAAAATTGCCCGCTCACTATAACCCAAACCTATGAGGACAGAGAAGGCCGGTACGTGGTCCTGACGGGCACGCTTCACTCTAATACGTACGACATGATTAACTTATATGCACCCAATGCTCCCTGCAGGGAATTCTGGACTGAATTAGAAATACTGATCCTAGGCCTTCCCAGGGGAATTTTTCTATTAGGGGCAGACCTAAATGCCACACCATGCCCGGCGATAGTCAGGGGTGGAGGCCTTCGCCTACCCAGGTCCCAGAATAAAGGAGGACAAGACAAACTCCTGAGCACCTTCCCCACCCACATGGGCCTATTGGACCCATGGAGGATCCAACACCCGAGCGTACGGGACTACACTTTTTATTCGGCAGTACATGCTACCTAGTCCCGCATAGACATGTTCCTTGTCAACCCGCTGGCCATGTCATGGATCAAAACATCTGACCTGAACCTCATTTCATGGTCCGACCATTATGACATCGCCATAACCCTCAAACTACCAGGCCCACACGCCCCATGGAAATGGAGACTAAACACCTCGTTACTCAGAAACTCCCATACAAAGGAGGCAATCCAAACCGAGATCACACGTTACTTTCAAGAAAATGACACCCCGGACGTATCTCCCACTACACTATGGGCGGCCCATAAACCTGTGATTAGGGGACTGCTCATTAAAACAACCACACACTTAAAAAATAAAAAAACTTGAAAAGCTATTAGAGCTACAGAGGCTATTGCGTAAGACCGAAATGCAAAATAAACAAAGGGCCACCCCACGCACAACTAGGGAACTGACAGACAGGCGACAACTTAGAGAGCTCATGTTAGACAATGTAAGCAGAGATATGATCCGCACCAAACGTTTCTTTTACGAAAAATCCAATAAAATGGATACACTACTAGCTCGGGCCCTCAGACCTAAACGCACAGAATCCAACGTCACCGCCATCAAAGACACACAGGGGCGAATTCTTAATAGTCCTGGGACATAAAGGATGACTTCACTAAGTGTTATACCCAAGTGTACAGCCACTCCCCAACACTTACGACAGCAAATAGAACACACATGGAACAAATCGCGGATTTCTTGCAGAAAGCTAAACTGCCGCGACTCCCAGCACACACAACCGCGCTCTTAGGAGCACCCATAGAAAACGATGAAATAGACACAGCCATCACGGACCTTAAAGGGGGAAAAGCCCCAGGCCCAGATGGGTTTGACAGCTCCTACTACAAAACCTTCAGAGAACAATTGATCCCCCACCTAGCCACCATGTACAAAACCTGGACAGACAATGAGTCACCTAACGTTGACCTCTCCACAGCAGACGTAGTCATAATCCCCAAACCTGACAGAGATAACACTAATGTGGCCAACTATCACCCCATCTCCCTCATCAATTTCGACCTTAAAGTGTATGCAAAGATCCTGGCCACTAGACTCAATCTCATCCTCCCTAAACTTGTCTTTGCAGATCAAGTGGGTTTCGTCCCTAACAGAAAACTCCACGGAAACACAAGACGAGCAGTGGACTTAATATGGTGGGCTAACAAGAAGCGAACGCCTTATCTGGTCCTGTCTCTGGAAGCAGAGAAGGCCTTCAATAGAATTCAATGGCCCTACATGTTTGCTCTCCTCGAGGAAATGCACCTTCCCACCATGTTCATAAGGGCGACCCAAGCTCTATACACTGCCCCAAGAGTGCAAATGCTAATCCCAGGGTCACAGCCGGTTCCTTTTGAACTGAAAAACGGTACCCGCCAAGGGTGCCCCCTTGTCCCCCTCCTATTCATCCTGGCGTTGGAACCCCTACTGCCTCTAATAAGAACAGACAGCAGGATAAAGGGGGTACAGGTTGCAACCGAGGAATTTAAAATCTCGGCATATGCTAATGATATCTTACTTACCATTACAGACCTTAGAGAAACTATTCCTCATATCCTCAATATTCTAGACACATATCAACAGGTATCTGGACACAGAATCAACATAGACAAATCAGTTGGTATGCCGATAGGGCTCTCAGACACAGACATCCAATGGCTGCAACGTACAACATCCTTAAAAATTAGCACACAACCCATCAAATACTTAGGTGTCAAGCTCACGCAAAACTACGCGGACCTGTACACAGAAAACCACCAAAGACTAATAAACGCCCTACATAAGGACCTAGACAGGTGGCATGACAAGCCCATTTCATGGCTAGGAAGGTTGCATGCCATTAAAATGAACCTTCTCCCACGCCTCCTCTTCATCTTCCAGGCGTTACCCGTAGAAGTAACTAAAAATTATCTTAAACCACTATAAACTGCAATTGACAATTTCATCTGGGCTGGGAAGAGACACAGAATAACAAGACACACACTGTATACCCCAAAGGGCAGAGGGGGTCTAGGGCTCCCGAACCTATACCTCTACTACCTGGCAGCTCACCTAGCACAAATCATAGAATGGCACTCACCACCAGACACCCACAGAGGGGTTGACCTAGAAACACACCTTATGAGCACCGACCTACCCCAGTACTGGATATGGGTTCCGAGACGCGACCGCCCAGAGCTATAACAGTCTTAAACTCAATTCGGATCTGGAATGCTACAGCACACAAATATGATCTCACACACCCTATCTCACCACTGACACCTTACCTCCGAAACAAAGCCTTTCCCCCAGGCATGACCCCTCGGGACTTCCGATGCCTTGAGAACACGGGAGCACAACGCCACTGCCACCTATTTCAGGATGGTACATTTCACACCTTTGATAACCTAAAAACCAGGGCCCCTCTAACCAACAAAGATTACTTTCGATATCTCCAACTTCGAGATTTTGCTAAGAAACCCAACATAGCAGCAGCGGCCAGAGTAAAGCCCACGTTTTATGAAACATTATGTATGTTCGATAGACCACGTGCTGGCCTCATCACTCGCATATATGAGCAACTAAGCGCACCCACAAAAGAATCCCAAACACCCTCTTACATATTGCAGTGGGATGTATAGCAAAAAAGGGGATGATCTGCTAAACAAATGACAAGAACAGTGCATAGCGCATAACTGTGTGTATGAATAAACCAAATGTATAGTTTTCAAATGGCCACTCACACTTTCGTTGAAATAAGAATGCCTTGAAAATAAATTGCTCTTTTCAGCATAAATGCCTTTCCAGGAATGATTCTTCCACCAAATGTATAGTTTTCAAATGGCCACTCACACTTTCGTTGAAATAAGAATGCCTTGAAAATAAATTGCTCTTTTCAGCATAAATGCCTTTCCAGGAATGATTCTTCCACCACTTTTAAACTCTCATGGAACAGTTAAAAGGTGTGTGCTCAAAGAAAAAAAACAATAGAGCTTGTAGTACACATTTAAAAATGTAGAAAAAATAATTTAATCACTTACATCTAAATATAAAACAATGGATGTATTCTCACTGTCACCACCAGGGGTCCTACGCGTTTCGTCCGTATGTAGGACTTCCTCAGGGACTTCAGTGACCAGAAATGACAGCATACAAATGAACAATAAACATCCCTTCCCTTCTCCACCCTTTATACCTCCCCCAATGTCCACAAAACTCTTCATTTAATCCAGGTGTTTGGATTTTCAATTCGGCGGCCAGTGTCTATGACGTCATCCTCATGCGTCAGTCGATCTCACATGCGTTCCACCATGCGTTCCACTGCCGAAAACCCGGAAATGCTTCATGCCTTCTGTGTATAAATCACGTATCTCTATTCCAAGTCCCTCTCATTAGAGGCAGATTCAATATACATGGACCAGAGGCAAGAAAAAGGGGGGGGGGAGGGGGGAGGATTATACACTTCAAATAGTACTACAAAATTCTAAATATATATAACTATCACAACCTACTCATAATACATCAGATTTAATCACAATAAAACTATGTGAACTCTATAATATATGTGCACATAGATCAAATTAAAACTAGATAAAGATATATGATATCTATATTGAGTAATAGGCAACATTAAAGAAGCCTTCCTCATGGACAAACTCACAGCACAGGTACGAGACACACACACACACACTTTCTCAAGGTATGGGAACTGTGGGAAGACTATATTGAGTCCTGAGCCCAAACTACATGCCCCCTCAGGGGGATAGCAGCTACCCCTCTTCAACAGACTCCTGCCTCCTCCCGACAGCAGGTCCTACATCTCCCCCTCCCTTTCTCCCCACCCCACTCCTCCCCCCTCCATACCACTACTCTATTTCTAAATACCACTGTACCGCCCTATGTAGCAAACAATGGACATCCTCAACTTAACTACCCCAAAGGTTACAGGGTAAACTAAGATCGCATGCTTAAGGCGCGTAAGCACATGCACGTGCTACGCACGGCAACTACGGGCCAACGACACGAACACACGATAAACCTCTCTACCAGCGAACAAGGCCCTCTACCACTAACAACATCACACACTGGGAGAATTTCCACCTCCTCCCATTCCGTTTTCCTTCTATATCTCTTTTTTTTTTGGTTTTAGTGTTTTAATGATGTTATAAAATTGAAAAGTGACAGTACATAATATTGCAGAGAGTGCACGGACCAAAACAGTAATACCATGCTAACATTGGCTTCTGCGTAAGCCATAACAATGTAAACACGAAATATTGTATTACATATGCAAATGCTGGCTTCTGCGCAAGCCCTCACAATGTCACAACAATTGCGTAATATTATCTGTCACGACCAAAATAAATATAAAAAAAATAAAAAATTCTGGGTGCTAATCTGCTAAATAGTACATTTTGGGGGCGTGCACTTCATATATGAGAGTCAAATAGAAGCATCTAATAGTGTGCTTACAGAGCAGTGGTAAACATTCTTATTTTCTGGGTGCTAATCTGGTAAATAGTACATTTTGGGGCATGCATTTCATATCTGAGAGTCAAATAGAAGCGTCTAATAGTGTGCTTACAGCGCAGTGGTAAACATTCTTATTTTCTGGGTGCTAATCTGCTAAATAGTACATTTTGTGGCCTCCTCTTCATTTCTGAGAGTCAAATAGAAGCGTCTAATAGTGTGCTTACAGTGCATTTGTAAAAATCTGAATTTTCTGGGTGCTAATCTGCTAAATAGTACATTTTGGGGCGTGCACTTCATATCTGAGAGTCAAATAGAAGCGTCTAATAGTGTGCTTACAGTGCACTTGTAAAAATTCTTATTTTCTGGGTGCTAATCTGCTAAATAGTACATTTGCAGACTGCACTTCATATCTGAGAGTCAAATAGAAGCGTCTAATAGTGTGTCTACAGCGCACTTGTAAAATTCTAATTTTCTGGGTGCTAATCTGTTAAATAGTACATTTGGGGACTGCACTTCTTATCTGAGAGTCAAATAGAAGCGTCTAATAGTGTGCTTACAGCGCACTTGTAAAAATTAAAATTTTCTGGGTGCTAATCTGCTAAATAGTACATTTGCGGACTGCACTTCATATCTGAGAGTCAAATAGAAGCGTCTAATAGTGTGCTTACAGCGCAGTGCTAAACATTCTTATTTTCTGGGTGCTAATCTGCTAAATAGTACATTTTGGGCCGTGTACTTCATATCTGAGAGTCAAATAGAAGCGTCTAATAGTGTGCTTACAGAGCAGTTGTAAAAATTCTAATTTTTTGGGTGCTAATCTGCTAAATAGTACATTTGGGGACTGCACTTCTTATCTGAGAGTCAAATAGAAGCGTCTACTAGTGTGCTTACAGCGCAGTTGTAAAAATTTGAATTTTCTGGGTGCTAATCTGCTAAATAATACATTTGCGGACTGCACTTCATATCTGAGAGTCATATAGAAGCGTCTAATAGTGTCCTTATAGCGCAGTTGTAAAAATTCAATTTTTTTGTGTGCTAAATAGTACATTTGTGGCCTGCGGTG
The DNA here is from genome assembly GCA_933207985.1 of Pelobates cultripes. Classification (NCBI taxonomy): domain Eukaryota; kingdom Metazoa; phylum Chordata; class Amphibia; order Anura; family Pelobatidae; genus Pelobates; species Pelobates cultripes. The sequence continues at coordinate 275,586,126 of OW240913.1, forward strand.
CTTTTCTTGCAGTCCAATAAATTAAAGAAAAAAAAATGATTGACTGTTGGCGGTTACATTGTTGCCTGACATAAAACATCTGTTAGTTTGGTGGGTGAACGCAAAGAATGAGGAGAGCGTCAAATAAGGGACGTGTCCCTGGTCGTGGTGCTTCTGGTGTTGGTGGAATCCCTGTTGCAAGGAGAGGACGTGGTTGATCTGTGCCAGCTCCACGCACAAGTGAAAGACCTTCCTCATGTGCGAGTATGCGACAGAACCTTCAGTGTTATTTGGTAGGCCCGAATACCGCTCTACGAATGGAGAGGCCAGAACAAGTACATGCGATAGTAGATTGGATGGCTGACAGTGCCTCCAGTTCCTGCACATTGTCTCCCACCCGGTGCCCTGCTGAAAGCTCAGTGTTGGCACCTGCAACCTATGGCCATCTGTCTATCACCTCACCCCCTTGCAAATCACCCAAGCAGTCTGAGCCACAAGTCATGCAGCAGTCTCTTATGCTTTTTGATGACTCTGCTGGTGGGGTTTCCATGGGCCATCCACTTAGCCCTGCCCAAGAAGTGGAAGAGATTGAGTGCACTGATGCACAACCACTTATGTGTGAGGATGTGGACATGCAAGGACCACCGCAGCACATTTCTGATGATGACGAAACACAAGTGCCAACTGCTGTGGCTTGCGGCAGTGTGCAGACTGGCAAGGAGGGCAGGGTTGAGGAGTGGGTGGAAGATGATGTGGAGGATGATGAGGTCCTAGACCCCACATGGAATGAAGGTCATTAGAGTGACCAGTGCAGTTTGGAGGAAGAGTCGGTGGTCGCACAGAGGCACCAGCACAGCATAAGAGGGAACAGGGTGCAAAAGCGAAGAGGCCGTCCCCTAGATGGTACGCCCTCCACACCCAGGAACCGAGCACACCAAAGCCAGCTCCAAGGAGTTCCCTGGCGTGGGAGTTCTTCAGACAATGTGCTGACGACAAGACACGAGTGGTTTGCACGCTGTGCAATCAGAGCCTGAAGCGAGGCCTAAACGTGCTAAACCTGAGCACAACCTGCATGTCCAGGCATCTACATGCAAAGCACGAACTGCAGTGGAGTAAGCACATCAAACACCAAGAAAGGTCTCGGGCTCCTCCAGCTTCCTCTTCTGCTGCTGTCTCGGCCTCTTCCTCCACTTCTGGAGTGACAGTGGCACCTGCCACCCCGCAAACAGAGGATGTGGCAGCAACGCCACTACATCCGCCACCGTCCCCAAGCATCTCCACACTGTCCCATGGAAGCGTTCAGCTGTTCATCTCCCAAACACTGGAGATAACATAGAAACATAGAAACATAGAAACATAGAATGTGACGGCAGATAAGAACCATTCGGCCCATCTAGTCTGCCCAATTTTCTAAAAACTTTCATTAGTCCCTAGCCTTATCTTATAGTTAGGATAGCCTTATGCCTATCCATGCATGCTTAAACTCCTTTACTGTGTTAACCTCTACCACTTCAGCTGGAAGGCTATTCCATGCATCCACTACCCTCTCAGTAAAGTAATACTTCTGATATTATTTTTAAACCTTTGTCCCTCTAATTTAAGACTATGTCCTCTTGTTGTGGTAGTTTTTCTTCTTTTAAATATAGTCTCCTCCTTTACTGTGTTGATTCCCTTTATATATTTAAATGTTTCTATCATATCCCCCCTGTCTCGTCTTTCCTCCAAGCTATACATGTTAAGATCCTTTAACCTTTCCTGGTAAGTTTTATCCCGCAATCCATGAACCAGTTTAGTAGCCCTTCTGAACCCTCTCTAAGGTATCAATATCCTTCTGAAGATACGGTCTCCAGTACTGTGTACAATACTCCAAGTGAGGTCTCACCAGTGTTCTGTACAATGGCATGAGCACTTCCCTCTTTCTACTGCTAATACCTCTCCCTATACAACCAAGCATTCTGCTAGCATTTCCTGCTGCTCTATTACATTGTCTGCCTACCTTTAAGTCATCAGAAATAATCACCCCTAAATCCTTTCCTCATATGTTGAGGTTAGGACTCTATCAAATATTCTGTACTCTGCCCTTGGGTTTTTACGTCCAAGATGCATTATCTTGCACTTATCCACATTAAATGTCAGTTGCTACAATCTGACCATTTTTCTAGTTTACCTAAATCATTTGGGCTTATCCCTCCTGGAACATCAACCCTGTTACATATCTTAGTATCATCAGCAAAAAGACATACCTTACCATCAAGACCTTCTGCAATATCACTAATAAAAATATTAAAGAGAATGGGTCCAAGTACAGATCCCTGCACAGATAAAGAGGAAGTACGGCCCTACCCACCCGCGATCCCTGGCCCTGAATGCCAGCATTTCGTGGCCTTTGAAATGCTGTCATTCCGTCTGGTGGAGATGGACAGTTTGAAAAACCTGATGGTGGTTGCTGTCCCACAGTACGTGGTTCCCAGCCACCACTACTTTTCCAGGCGAGCCATCCCTTCCCTGCATAACCAATTGGCGGACAAAATCAGGTGTGCACTGTGCAACTCCATCAGTGGCAAGGTCCACATAACCACAGATACGTGGACCAGTAAGCACGGGCAGGGATGCTATATCTCCCTAACTGCACACTGGGCAAATGTAGTGGTGGCTGGGCCTGATACGGATAGCAGTTTGGCGCATGTCCTTCCACCACCAAGGATTGCAGGGCATTTCTCTTTGCCTCCTGTTGCCTCCTCCTCCTACTCTGTTTCCTCCATCTCTACCACCACCTCATCTGGGCAGCGTAACACCTTCACCACCAACTTCAGCACAGAAAGGGGGAAACGACAGCAGGCTGTTTTAAAACTCATATCTTTTGGGGAAAATCCCCACACTGCGCAAGAGCTGTGGACGGGCATGGAACAACAGACCAATGAGTGGTTGTTGCCACTGAGCCTCAAGCCCGGCCTGGTAGTGTGCGATAATGGGCGAAATCTCGTAGCAGCTCTGGGCCTAGCCGGTTTGCCGCACATCCTTTGCCTGGCGCATGTGCTGAATTTGGTGGTGCAGAGATTCCTGAAAAACTACCCAGATATATCAGAGCTGCTGCAGAAAGTGCGGGCCCTCTGTGCAAGCTTTCGGCGTTCTCCCCTGATGCTGCTCGCCTGTCTGTGCTGCAGCGTAACTTCGGCCTTCCCGCTCACCGCCACATATGCGACGTGCCCACAAAGTGGAACTCCACCTTGCACATGCTGGAGAGACTGTGCGAGCAGCAGCAGGTGATAGTGGAGTTTCAGATGCAGCACGCACGGGTCAGTCACTCTTTGCGGAACAGCACCACTTCACCACCAATTAGTGGGCCTCCATGCGAGACCTGTGTGCCATTTTCGAGTACTCCACCAACATGGCCAGTGCCGATGTCTCCTTGAAAAAACGCTGCGGACGATGATGGGAGAGGATGTGGCACAGGAGGAAGAGGAGGAGGAGGAGGAGGGGTCATTTCCACGGTTAGCAGGCCAGTCATTCACAAGTGGCTTGGAGGGTGGGTTCCTGCACCAGCATATGCCAGGTACACAATTGTCCAGCCAGGGCACAGCTCTGGAGGAGGATGATGAGGATGAGGAGGAGGAGGAACCGTGTTCACAGCAGGGTGGCACCCAACGCAGCTCGTGGGCATCACTGGAGTGTGGCTGGGAGGATACGGAGGAAGCAGACGATACACCTCCCACAGAGAACAGCTTGTCCTTGCCTCTTGGCAGCCTGGCACACATGAGCGACTACATGCTGCAGTGCCTCCGCAATGACTGCAGAGTTGCCCACATTCTAACCTGTTCTGATTACTTGATGGATCCCCGTTACAAGGACAATGTGCCGTCCATAATTCCCTCACTAGAGCGTGATCGGAAGATGCACGACTACAAGCGCATGCTGATCGACGTGCTGCTGAGGGCATTCCCAACTGACACCGGGGGCTCAGTGGAAGCACAAGGCAATGGCAGAGGAGGAGGAAAAGATCGCCAGCTGGGGCACCACCAGCACCTCAGAAGGCAGGGTTAGCATGGCCAAAATGTGGAAAAGCTTTGTCAGCACGCCACAACAACCAGCACCACCATCTGATATGGAACGTCTTTGCAGCAGGCAGCATTTCAGCAACATGGTGGAACAGTACGTGTTCACACGCCCACACGTACTGACTGATGGGTCTCCAAATTGGGCACATGGCCTGAGCTTGCCTTTTATGCCTTGGAGGTGCTGGCCTGCCCTGCAGCCAGTGTGTTGTCTGAATGTGTGTTTAGCATGGCAGGGGGCGTTATCACAGACAAACGCAGCCACCTGCCCACAGCCAACGTGGACAAGCTCACGTTTATTAAAATGAACCAGGCATGGATCCCACCAGACTTGTATGTACCTTGTGCAGAATAGACATTTATACCGGCCTCACCCAGCCATTGTTATACTCAAGTGCACTTATTCTTTGTTTTCTTTTTTTATATGTCCCAATATTTTGGGGGCTACCCCAATAAAAAAAACAAAAACAAATCAAAAACAGTGTTGGCTACCTCCTCCTCCTCCTCCACCGCCGCTTCCACCTACACCGCCACGGTGTATACCCAGGTATATCAGATCTGCTGCAGAAAGCGCGGGCCGTCTGTGCGTGTTTTTGGCGTACTCACCCTGCTGCTGCTCACCTGTCTGCACTGCAGCATAACTTTGGCCTTCTCACTCACTGCCTCATGAGACTGTGCGAGCAGCAGCAGGCGATAGTGGAGTTTCAGCTGCAGCACGCACGGGTCAGTCGCTCTGCGGAACAGAGTTTTCTTTTTTTTATATGTCTCAATATTTTGGGGGCTACCCCAATTAAAAAAAACAAAAAAATAAAAAACCGTGTTGGCTACCTCCTCCTCCACCGCTGCTTCCACCTACACCGCCATGGTCACCACCTCCTTAACCTATGGGTCACATAGTATAAACTAGGTACACATTAGCAGAGGCTTGTGAATGCCTTTTCTCCATGCATCAGGAGTTGAGCATTTCTCCATGCATCAGGACTGCAAGAAATGCACCGCAGGCCGCAAATGTTTCTTTTTTTGTATGTCCTAATATTTGTGGGCTACCACAATTACCTCCTCCTCCTCCACCGCTGCTTCCACCTCCTTTTGCAGCTCTCTAGCTTTCCAGGAGTTTTTTAGAGGCATTGTTGTGGCCAAAAGTTCGGGTCCCCATTGACTTCAATGGGGTTCGGGGTCAAGTTCGGGGTCAAGTTCGAGCCCGACCCCGGACTTTTTTTCAAAGTTCGGCCGAACCCACCAGACCCGAACATCCAGGTGTCCGCTCAACTCTAAACAAAACTGTAAAAAATACATATAAATGAAATACATGGGTATAGGTGATATTGGGATTGTAGTCAATGGGAATTTGATAGTTTTAAAAATCACATGATACGGAAGTAATATGTGTCATAGGGAGTGGGAAATGACCGTCAACCGTGATGGAGGGGGGCGGACCTTAAGGGGTATGTGTGCGCTCTCGAGCATGCGCGTTCGCTCGAGGGCGTCAGCCGATCGCACATTAAACATGCACGGTTGGCTGAGAGGGAAAGACTGGTGAGTGCTGGCAGCAATCTTACGACTGGCGGAACTCACCAGATATAAACTTATCTAGCCAGCCTCACATGCTCAGTATGCGGCCGGCTGTTTTCTATATCATTAGTAACAGCCACTTTACATTGGCTGGCAATTTCATCTATTTCCCCTTATATCTGGGGAGGTCCGGTTCTGGTGACAGCTATATTTGGGACTACTTGACTTTTATTGGCGCAGCCCTACCCCATCCTTTGCTCTCAAAAATACATATATGCACAAATATACAAACATACAATAGGCATTGAAAGCCATGTTTTAGTGTTTGCCAAGGACACAAAACTTTGAAAAGTAATAAAATGTGAGCAGGGATTTAGATAGATTAGGGACTGGGCACTAAAATGGCAGATGGAATTTAATGTAGAGAAATGCAAAGTTATGCACTTCGGGGTCAAGAATGAACAAGCAACTTACACCATAAATGGTATGAATTAGGGGTAACCACACACGAGAAGGATTGTTATAGACAACAAATTAGGCAGCAATATGCAATGACAAGCTGCAGTTGCTAAGGCCAGTAAGGTTTTGTCATGTATAAATAGTGGCATAAATTCTCAGGATGAAAGTATGATTTATAAATCGCTGGTAAAACCACACCTTGAATATGCTGTGCAATTTTGGACACTTGTTCTAAAGAAGGACATTATGGCACTAGAAAAAGTGCAAAGACAAGCTACAAAATTGATAAAAGGAATGGAGCATTTTAGTTACGAAGAAAGGTTAAAAAAAAGTAAATCTCTTTAGTTTGGAAAAATGGCGTCTCAGAGGGGATATGATAACATTATACAAATATATTTGGGGCCAGTACAAACCATTATCTGGAAATCTATTCATAAACACGGCTATACATAGGACACAAGGTCACACATTTTATTCGGGAAGAAAGGAGATTTAATCTAAGGCAAAGAATAGGTTTTTTTACAGTAAGAACTTGTCACGGGTGGCGGTACGGAGACCGGGACCCCTGAGTGCCTGATGAAAAGATGAGAGTCTTCAGCGTGGAAGTGGATTATCAGAGCCTGGTGCAGGGTAACCACATGCCCCCTGGTGTTGAGCACAAGGGTTTGTGTGGCCACATACTAGGGCCATGATGCAGCTACTGCAGATCGCAAGAGCTAGGAGCTTGATGATATGCAGACCCCCCAGGAACTGGATAGGGAGGCTGTGCAGCAGATATGTATCCAGTACAGAAACAAGGCAAGACTAGAACAGGCACCAAACAAGAAAACAAGACAAGACTAGAAGAACCCAGAACCGGAGCAGGACAGAAAGCAGAACCCAGAACATGTACACAAGACATGAGGGAAACATGAATAGGGCAGGACAGGACTGTATATTAACTGGGAATACAAGACAAAATAAAACAAGACCAGATATACAAGGCAAAACAAGAGGAGACATAACTAAGTACTAATATGTGCAATAAACATTGGTGATTTAGACATACATAAATGGCCAAGATGTATGCAACCCAGCACTGCCTCAAAGTACTCCAATTACGGTGGGTTCCTATCTTCCTAGATATGACTAAATAATCAATAATAAAACACACACAGCACTTACCTGCAAGAAAGGGGCAGAAGACTTGAAACAACTGCCTGTAGGAGCCAACTGAAACAAAAATAATTAATGGGAAAGGAACGGGTGTGGCAACAAAAACCAAACATTTAAAGGAATCCAAGAGACTGGGAATTCCAGGAACGGAATACAGGAATGAAACCAGAAAAGCCAGCATAAAGAAAACCAGACATGGAATAGAAAACCAGAAAATCCAAGAAAAACTAAACAAGAATTATAGAAAGAGTACTGGATACCAGAAGCCAAGGCCAGACATCTCCGCAGAACAGAGCAGGATGTGACAGAACTATAAGGATATGGAATTCTCTGCCTGAAGAGGTGGTTTTATCAGAGTCCATGCAGATGTTTAAACAGCAATTGGATAAATACTTCCAAAAACATAACATACAGGAATATAATTTCTAATTAGTGGGGTAACAGCTGCTTGATCCATGGAGATATCTGTCTGCCATTTTGTGGTCAAGAAGGAATTTTTTCCTAATTTGTTGCAAAATTGGAAATGCTTCAGACTGGGTTTTTGTGCCTTCTTTTGGATCAACAGCAAAAACATATGTGAGGAAAGCTGAACTTGATGGACGCAAATCTCTTTTCAGCTATGTAACTTTGTAACTTTTTAATGTAACTATGTAACTATACAGACACACAACCATACAAGCACACAGACATAGTTATTTAGGCACACAATAGTAATAAAAGGCACACAATCAAACAAACACAGTCATACAATCTATACAGACATACATTCATTGAGACACAGGCACACAGAGAAATACAGACACAGACATAAAGAAACATACGGATAGGCATATAGAGACGTACATACAAAGTGATATAGAGACATACATATGCAGACAGTCATACAGAGATATACACACAAGGCATGCAGAGACATACATACACAGACAGTCATACAAAGACAAAGACATACAGTCAACACTGCATACAGACATACAGTCAACACTACATACAAACACACCTCTGTATTAGA
>OW240913.1:275594394-275614970 GCA_933207985.1 Pelobates cultripes
TGACCGCGCAGTGCCCCAAATTTGCAGTAAGAGGACCGACCAAGCCTCTTCTTCCATCTCCCTGTTACAAAATCAATGCCGTGTACACGACCACTGATAGGAGACGCGGAAGGTATTAAACTGATCAGAACAATACTAAACACACCACTCCTATCTGGTGTCACATTAGCTTGACAGCGCAGTGCCCAAAATTTGCAGTAAGAGGACCGACCAAGCCTCTTCTTCCATCTCCCTGTTACAAAAATCAATGCCGTGTACACGACCACTGATAGGAGACGCGGAAGGTATTAAACTGATCAGAACAATACTAAACACACCACTCCTATCTGTTGGCACATTAGCTTGACCGCGCAGTACCCCAAATTTGAATTAAGAGGACCGACCAAGCCTCTTCTTCCATCTCCCTGTTACAGAAATCACTGCCATATCCATACAAATTGTACAGAATGTCAGGATAGTTTTCCAGGGACAAATGTTGTCGCCTGTTGAACGAGGTGACCTTGCTCGGGTCCCAGGTGTACGGTTCCTAAAATGGCTGCCATATACACGTCCACTGATAGGAGACGCGGAAGGTATTAAACTGATCAGAACAATACTAAACACACCACTAATAAGGTTTCTCTCCTGTATGGCTCCTCAAATGATGCTTAAGATTAGAAGCGGCTGAAAAGCATTTCTCACACCCGAACAAAAATATATTTTTTAACATTCTCTCCACTTTGAACGAAATGACGTTTGGGAAGAGATTAACATAATTAAACACAGGCAGTAAAAATACAGTTTTTAGCCATACCCTGTAACTTTAAAACTACACATCCCATCTTCATAATTACATATTTGGAATCAGCACACTTAAAACATAAACATAACCAAAAATCAGCCAAATCCATCCAGGGGTTAAAAAGTTAGCTGGAGGTCCCTTTATGACCGACCGCAAGCACATTTTCCTGCCCAAAACAGTTCCATAGATTTGGGCTGTGAGGTCGGTCTATTTCAGGCTGAAAAAACGACTAAGTCCCATCGCGAATGGGACTTAGTCTCTGCAGCTGAAATAAGGCTGAAAAAAAATAAGTCCCATGCGAATGGGACTTAGTCTCTGCTGAAATAAGGCTGAAAAAAACGGCTGAAAAAAGACTAAGTCCCATCGCCGAATGGGACTTAGTCTCTGCAGCTGAAATAAGGCTGAAAAAAACGGCTGAAAAAAAGACTAAGTCCCATCGCCGAATGGGACTTAGTCTCTGCAGCTGAAATAAGGCTGAAAAAAGACTAAGTCCCATCGCGAATGGGACTTAGTCTCTGCAGCTGAAATAAGGCTGAAAAAAACGGCTGAAAAAAAGACTAAGTCCCATCGCCGAATGGGACTTAGTCTCTGCAGCTGAAATAATTTCCCATTTACTGAACCAAGTGGGAAATAGCAAGGCAGGCACAAAGGGTTTGCACCAGGTCTGGGGACACAGGGGACACCGTCTTAAAGGGGCCGTGTCCCCAACAAGTCTGGGGACACGGCCTTAAAGGGGCAGTGTCCCAATCTTCCTGATGTCCCAAAAAAGGTGTTTAAAGGGCCAGCACCAGTCACATAAAGAGTCCATAAGCCCCAATATGCCCACCGACAGTCTTAAAGGGCCATACACACCAAATAAAAGTGCATACATTTTCACAATCTCCCAGGGGCCATAGTCATGCGGGAGGAGGCTGGCAAAGAGGCTTCTCCACAACCCAGGGAAACAGGGCAATTTGCCATTTAAAGGGCCCGTTACAAATAGCAGTTTGTAACAAGGTGTCAATCCATATCTGCCAAGTGACCCGATGTAGGGGGAACAGTCCCTATTCTGCTCTGTGTCAGTGTGTATCAGGGGCTCTGAGGACAGGTGTCAATCCATATGTCAAGGTGTCAATATGTCAGGTGTCAATCCATATTGATTGTGATTTAGGAATGTTAGGTGATTTCTGCCCTTTATGGATTAAAACCAGACTCTGTATCAACTGTGTAATTTTCCATGGGAGTTTTGCCATGGATCCCCCTCCGGCATGCCACAGTCCAGGTGTTAGTCCCCTTGAAACAACTTTTCCATCCCTATTGTGGCCAGAAAGAGTCCCTGTGTGTTTTAAAATTCGCCTCCCCATTGAAGTCAATGGCGTTTCGGGCGGTTCGCCGGTTCGCGAACATTTGCGGAAGTTCGCGTTCGCCGTTCGCGAACCGAAAATTTCGGGTTCGCGACATCACTACATATTATCATTATTATTAATTTTTATATATAATTTCTATATAAAATATATATATATATATATATATATATATATATTTTTTTTTTTATAATCGGTTGTGATTAATGTGTGAAATACAAATCCTTTAATAAACGTACTCCAGGGTCTATAAGAGTTAAAATAGTGGGCAACTCTTCACTTTAAATCAGTCAAGGGGAAACAGTGCCAATATATCAATTTTTGATATTAATAAAACATATTAAATACATTTTTGTAATTTTTATAGAATATTATTTTTAATATGTATTACCCCAGAAGAAATATCCTTACAAGCTGAAGAGGACCAACCAGAGGAAGAAAGCTGTGCCTGTGATTGACAGGTTCAGGTAAGTGAATCTCACCTTTAACTCCCTGCCACCCTGCTTTTTCCCCCCTGTGTCTTTAGAATTTAGACCAGGGTACATCTGTGTCCAGTGGCGTACATATAAGCCTGCGGACCCCTGTGACCGGGTACCAGCCACCATGTTTTGCTGACCCCGACCAAGCGCCAAACCACCAGGTCCGCACATTCAAGGGGCCCATCGCGTGGCCCATGCTGTTAGGGCCATCTGATGGGTATGGATTTCCAGGGAGCCCGGTCAGCAAGGCGGAGCTTTAACAGAGCCCCCTGTGATGAGATCACTGCTGGGAGGAAGTGACTTCCCCGGTCACTCCTCCCAGCTATCAGAGAGCGATGCAGAAGGAAGGAGGGGGAGTCAGCCTGAGCCACCACTGGACCCCAGGGAAAGTCAACCTCCTGCACCTAAAAGGTAGGAAACAGGAGGGTGACCAAACATTTTGTATGTGTGTGTTTGTATCTATGTTTGTATGTGTTTTGTGTCTGTCTGTATGTGTGTATTTGGCTGTGTGTATGTATATATGTGTGCCTGTCGGTTATATGTATGTATCTGTCTTTGTATGTGTGTCTGTCTGTGTGTATATATGTCTTTATGTATGTGTCTGTGTATATGTATGTATGTATGTGTCTGTGTGTATGTGTGTATGTATGTGTCTCTGTATGTATGTGTGTCTGTATGTGTGTGTCTGTCAGAGTGGGAGAGGGAGGGAGTGAAAGAGAGGGAGAGAGGGGGGCCCCATGGATCAGTTTCACACCGGGGCCCAAACCAGTGCCAAGCATTCTTTCTCCACTGCCGTGTAGCTCACTTCTCTTGATAATAATTTCCTGCTAAGATACGCGACAGGGTGCTCTTAAGATTGTGTGTACGCCACTGTCTGTGTCCATTGTCTCACCTGACTCCTACTCGTAATAATGTGCATGTCTTGAATCTCCGTAAATGACTCTCCCAACTCCTGCGAACAATATGGGCTGAGAAAACATTGATAGTCTGAGAAACGTACTTTCGAGATAAATTAGACCCAGCACTTAAAGATATCAGGTATCCCACAGGGATTTTTGTTAATAAAGATGTCAAAAAGGCTCAAGTATCAGGTGACCTAAATATCTCCCGGAACTCCACTTTGAGTGTTCAATGCACAATTTTGCCCCACAGCCTCAAGCATATCAATGGATACCTGTAAAGGGCAGGTTTGGTCAACTGTTGGAGGGTTGTGCACAAGGAAGGTTGGGATTACTCATTTTACTTCAGAGTATATGAAGTTTATGTACTGGTAGGTACAAGAATTCCTACCACTCCTAATTTCTTCAGAAATATGGATAGCTACATGTCTGACAGTTCCCCAGTCTTTGAAGACCTTGTGGCGGACACCCTGATGGGAAGAGGGGTTTCGCCGCAAGAGATGTTCTTTTCCCTCCAGTGTGAGTAGAGCTGCAATAATCCTGGAAGTGATAATCCTAAAAGGCAGTGATGAAGCTGTTCCCTACAAGCACAAGACAAGGCTCTGTGTTGAGGGTAAAACTGGAACTGTTTAATGGAAGCCAAAGCTGGCCTTTTATGCAAGTCCCATGCAAGGGGTTTCTGATGACATATTCCGGGGTCATTCCGCACTGGACCTGAGAGGGGACAGTAGCATAAGCGCACACATAATTATATTACCTCTCAGATTCAGGACATGCATAATAAAAACACCTCAAAATACATACTTAACAATAGAGTACCCCCTCAAGTCCTATATCCCCGGGTAGCCTGGATCTGAGCGCCCAACATATCCAGAAAGCACTCAGATCCCACAAACGCAGCCAATTCCACCGGGATATAGTTTAGACCGACCGCACACGAGGCACCTGCCCAAAATAGTTTCATGAGATCAGGCCGTGCGGTCAGTCTTTTTTGGGAGTACCAAATACAACATTATATACGAATAAATGGTTTGTGCGTACGCTCCGACAGTGTGTCTGGTTTGGGAGTATGCGCCCACTGAACACCATTCAGTTAGTATGAATCCAACCTAACATAGTTGGAAGTGTTCACGCCGTCGAGTGTCCGATTTTCGTTCCATGAACTCGACGACCAAACACTGCTGTCTGTGTTCGCGGCCCAAGATGACCGCCACCACGTGTTCACACATACGAACGGCGACCACCCAGCCGGCCACTTAGTACGTAGGTGTTATTGCGGTTTCAGAATTTCAGAATTGTTATCAGAGGTTAATGGAGTCAACAAGTGGCACACTCCGCATGAGGGTGGTCTGTCATTTGGTGATTTATTTGTTATTCGAACAGGGCAATGTTAATATACGAAAGTGAACGCAATCTACTGAATAAACAGGCGAAGGGAACAAAGGGCTTTTTAATCCAGGGACAAGGAGATCTGTCACATTGCTTCCCACTTTTGGGACACTCCAGCTGACCCGGCTTGACCTTTTTCAGGTCAACTTGGGGATGTCCGGATTTAACTTAAGTTGATGAGCTCTGTTTGTTGGGACAACCTGTCGGTGTTGCCATTCTGCTTACTGGGCCTATAGTGAATTGTAAAGTTGAAGGGCTGCAGGGCCAGGCTCCACCGTAACAATCGGCCATTGTCCCCTGTAACCTGGTTAAGCCGACCAACGGATTGTGGTCGAGGATTAGGGTGAACTCTTGTCCGTACAAATAAGCAGTCAGTTTCTTTAGCGCCCAAACCAGTGCCAAGCATTCTTTCTCCACTGCCAAGTAGCTCACTTCTCTTGCTAACAATTTCCTGCTAAGATACGCGACAGGGTGCTCTGAACCATCTTCTCTGACTTGGCTTAGAATTGCCCCCAGTCCGAACATGGAAGGATCTGTGTGGACAATAAAACGTTTGTTAGGGACTGGGGCAGACTAGACAGGGGCATTAATTAACGCTTGTTTGAGGGACTGGAAGGTGGCTTCACATGCTGGAGACCACAGGACCTGCCTAGGTAAATTCTTCTTTGTCAGGTCAGTCAGAGGTTTAGCTATTGTACTGTAGTCAGAGACAAAACGCCTGTAATACTCTACGGTCCTTAAAAATACTTGGGTCTTGGTACGAGGTGTGGGCCAGTTTGTGACGGCCTTAATCTTAGCAGGCTCTCGTTGTTGTTTTCCACACCCCACCCAGTGTCCCAAGTATTGGATCTCTGCCTTACCAAGATGGCACTTGTCCGGTTTCAGAGTCAGGCCCGCGGCCCAAATCTTATTCAGAACCACCTCTACATGAACCAAGTGTTCCTCCCAGGACTGACTGTAGATCGCAATGTCATCCAGGTATGCACAAGCAAAATCCTGGAAGCCATTGAGGAGTCTATCCACCATGCGCTGGAAAGTAGCTGGGGCATTCTTCATCCTGAATGGCATGACCCTGAACTGGTACAAGCCAAACGGGGTGACAAAAAGGCTCATTTGGGGATAGCTTCCTCGGCCAGGGGAATCTGTCAATAGATTTTATAGAGGTCTGTGGTGGTCAGATAACGTCCCCTGGCTATGCGATCTAATAGATAGTCTACCCTGGGCATCGGGTAGGCGTCTGTGGTGGTTCGGTCATTTAGTCATCTGTAGTCCACGCAAAACCATATGGTTCCGTCCTTCTTGGGTACGAGGACTACAGGCGAGGCCCATGGGCTGTCAGAGGGTTTGATAACCCCCAAGCGGGACACCTCCTATATTTCCTTCTGCATTCCTTCTCAGACTGCTTCTGAAATACGGGAGGCTGCCTAAGTGGGGCTTGACCAGGGGTTTCCACTTTGTGGACTGCTAACGGGGTATACCCTGGCTCTTGAGAGAACGTTAGTTGTTTCTTGGCTAACAACTGCCGGGCTTGCTCTGTCTCTACAGTAGTCAACCAATCTCCCAATTTTACAAGACTAATGAGATCCGTTTGGGGTTCTTGTTCTAAGAGATCGAGCAGGGGTAGGCTGGCTGTAGCAGGGGCACATACTGCAGCTATATCCTCTTGCATTTCCTGATACTCCTTGAACATATTTATATGAAAGGACCTTTTTGATCCTTTCATCGGCACAGGTGGCAACTACATAAGTGGTGTCACAGAGTTGCTCTATCACTTTGTAGGGGTCTTGACATGCTGCCTACAATTTATCTTGCCTAACTTGTATTAGTACCAGAACCTTTTGTCCCATCTATGCCTCCCACTGTGATTGTGGTACTGTTTCTTTAACGCCGGGTCACTCACGTGACCCCGGCGTTTGCATAAATCAGCCTCCCAGCGTGCAGCGTTATACATGCTTCTGCTGGGAGGCGTGAAGGATGCAAGCGGCGAGCGGCGGAGAGGAGACGCCGCTCGCCGACAGGTAAGAGGAGGGGAGACCCCTGACAAAAAGGTTCTGGTACTAAAACCAGTCAGGCAAGATAAATTGTAGGCAGCATGGCAAGGCCCCTACAAAGTGATATAGCAAGCGGTCTCGGAGCTCCAGTACATATGGCATGATCAGGTTCCGTTTCCCCCTCCCAGTGTTCTCTAATGAAATCAAGGGGACCTCGTATCCTTCTCCCACATAGTAACTCAAAGGGGGAAAACACCATGGATTCCTGTGGCACCTCTCGGTATGCGAATAGCAGGTGAGGCAGGAAACTCTCCCAGTCTCTGCAAGCGTCAGTAAATATCCTCAACATCTGTTTGAGGTACCATTAAAGTGCTCACATAGAACATTTGTCTGGGGGTGGTAGGGTGAGCTTAATATGAGTTTGATGTCAGTAAAGGTCCTCAACATCTGTTTGAGGTACAATTAAAGCGCTCACATAGACCGTTTGTCTAGGGGTGGTACGGTGAGCTTAATATGAGTTTGATGCCACAGACTTTCCACAGCTGCTAGGTTAGGTCAGCGGTGAACTGGGTCCCCTGATCTGAGAGGATTTCTTTGGGGAACCCTATACTTGCGAATATCTTAACCAGCGCATATGCAACAGTTCCTGCATTGATATTCGTGAGGGCAACTGCCTCGGTGTAGCTGGATGCATAGTCCACCACGGTAAGTATATACTTCTTACCAGATGGACTGGTTATGGCTAGGGTCCCCACAAGATCAACTGCTATGCAGTTAAAGGGCTCCTCAATAACAGGCATGGACAGCAGTCGGGCCTTGGGGTGATCCCCCCTTTTCCCTACCAGTTGACAAATATAGCAGGTGTTACAGTACAGTCGTACGTCCCCATGGCTTCCTGGCCAAAAGAAGTTCTGGTTTACCCTGTGAGACATGCGGCGTACTTCTAGGTGCCCTGCTGGGTGATACCTCCCCTAGAGTTCTCGGTTAAACGATATAACCTATCCTGTTCCCAAGCAAAACGTTCCCCTTCTAATCCCCCTTGGTCGGTCTCTGCCTTGGCTCTATACTTGTGGAGAGTAGGATCCTCCCGGGTTTCCCTCCCAAACTCCTCTGGGGTATCCCAGCCTAATGGGGTCGGGTCTACAGGTACAGTCAGGGGTTGGTATCTTACCTGGGTCTCCATGACAAATGGGCCAGCTTCCGCAGTTCAGGCTTGTAATCAGGTGGTTACCGGTTGAGCTTCATCAGGTTTTCGCGGGCAGTGGGTAAACAGTAAATAGCTCCCCCAGCTACTCTGACAGCCACTGTTTGTCCAGTGTGTTCATTTTCTTGACCAAACACTGCTGTCTGTGTTCATGGCCCAAGATGGCCGCCGCCATGTGTTCGCACATATGAATGGCGAATACCCAGCAGACCGCTTAGAACGTTGGTGTTATTGCGGTTTCAGAGGCATTATAAGAGGTTAATGGGGTCAACAAGCACTACACTCTGCATCTTGGTGAACTCTCATTCAATGATTTATACAAGGTGAACGCAATTTACTGAACAAACAGGTGAAGGGAACAAAGGGCTGTATAATCCAGGGACAGGGAGATCTGTCACAGACCTCAATTCCACCCTACATTAAATATATTGATAGACACTGAAAATATTAAGCTCTAACTCAGTATTTTACACAGAATGAGACAACTGAGGTATGCCCTGTGACAGCCCAGGAAGCACACATATGCATAATATGTGTCACAATATTAGTACTTGCAATGCAAGAAAGTAAGTATTAACCAGTCAGTCAGAGTGCAAAACTTGAACAAGATTATAAGGCTACTCTCGCTTTGACAAATACAAGAAACTGGTAGAAGCTCCAAAAGTTGCTCTCCCAAAAATATCTTCTCACACTTTGTAAATACCATAGATACTTTTATAACTATTCCAATAAATGTGGGAGACTCATCACTAATGTTTTATAATGTTTACGCTATGCCATATTCACAAGATTTCAAAGAAGATGAATAGGGAGACTTGACTACCTAAGAAATATTGACAGAGTTCCACGCGTACTACGGTTGGCTTTATAATTTATCTCCTAACCACTCCCCTAACAAAGAGTATAGGCACAAAGTGATTATAATATTTAGCCCAAAATGTTAAAAGAACTCAGCTCAAGAATTTGACTCCCCATTAACACAAGAAGATTTAAACCACTTAAGGACAGAGCTTCAAAAACTTGTCTTTCACTTAATGACAACGGCATTTTTTTCATTTTTTGCTGTTTGGGTTCAACTGCAATTTGCATTTTACTAATTTGTTGCACCAACACATATTATACATTGTTTTTTAAAGGACAGAAAGGGCTTTAATTTGATGTAACACATATATATATAAATGCTTATTTATTATAAAAAAAATACAGAAAAATGTAAAAAAAAATGTAAATTTTGTGGTTTTTTTTACAGTTTTTGCAATAATAATGTGTGCATAATTAGTGCAGGTTAAGAAAAGTAATTAAAATAAATTAATTTAGTTGTTCTGATTTACAGAATATACAATGTGTCTGGGATTTTAAGTTTTTTTTGGTAGTTACAGGTCACAAAGCACAAGGAGTAAAATAGACTTTTAATGTGGAGCGATTTTAGAATTTGGTATGTTTGTCTTGTAAGCTTAATAGCCATAAAAGAAAACAAAATTGCCACACAAAAGTATATATTTATATAAAGTAGACATCACGGGCTATTTACCTAAGGTTGTTTTGACACTTTCTACGAAGCCATTTCACCGCCAACCTCTGCTAAATATTGGAGTAAAATTGTGTTTTTGGGGTTTTTGGCACACAAACTTATAACAAAGAAATTCTCGTGTATATTTTGTAAAGTTGGTGTGTGCTATTCCTGTACAAAGTTTTATTTTGTGTTCAGTTACATCTGCTGAGTAAAAAGACACCCCCAATGAATGTCTTTGGCACTATTTCGTGAAGCTACAGTGCCATATAGGAGACCAAGCCATATCCGTTTTTACCAAACTTTGAATTTTGACGCTGGGCCTATGTGCAATTTCCAAGCATCTTTGCATGTTTTAAATTCAAACTACCCAACAAAGGCCTACCATTTCTTAAAGTAGACACCCCAGGGTGTTTCAAAAGGTATATTTTGAACCTTAGCGTGGGATCATTTTTCCGCTAGCTTGTACCAGATGTAGTTGTAATAAGCGTTTTTTCTGCCTTTTTGACATACAAAGTGAGTTTGCACAGTATATTTTGCAAACCTTATGTGTGCTACGACTGTATAATACTTCATATGCTGCTCAGCTATGTCGGCTGAGTACAGCAATACCCCCGTATGTACCTTTGACAGGTATGTGTGGACATCGGAGGGGCACATTTGGGACACAGCCATTCCAGTTTTTTTCAAACTTTGAATTTTTATGCTGTGCCTATGTCCCATTTTAGAGTATTTTACCAGGCTATATAATCCAAATACCCCATAAAGCCACACCATTTCTTAAAGAAGACATCCCAGGGTATTTCAAAAGGCATATTTTGAACCTTAGCGTGGGATCATTTTTCCGCTAGCTTGTACCAAGTGTAGTGGTAATAAGCATTTTTTCTGCCTTTTTGACATACAAAGTGAGTTTGCGCAGCATATTTTGCAAACCTTATGTGTGCTATGACTGTATAATACTTCATATGTTGCTCAGCTATGTCAGCTGAGTACAGTAATACCCCTGTATGTACCTTTGCCAGGTATATGTGGATGTTGAAGGGGCGCATTTGAGATGCAGCAATTCAGTTTTTTTCTAACTTTGAAGTTTTACGCTGTGTCCATGTTCCAATTTGGAGTAGTTTAGACGGTTGGTTATTGAAACTTCCCCACAAACACATACTATTTATTAAAGAATACACCCTGGGGTAATTCAAAAGGCATATTTTGAACCTTGGCGTGGGATAATTTTTTCTCTAGTTTGTTCCAGGTGTAGTGGTAATGAGCGTTTTTAAAATGTATTTTTTTACTTTTTATAACTTTTTTACTTTTAAAAACTAGTTTTTAAACTTTTGTTTTGCTTATTAATTTTTTTTAAACTTTCCTAAACTTTCTTAAAACTTTTTTACAGATTTAACATTTTTCTAAGCTTTTTTTTTTTACCGTTAACCCCTAACTAGCAGTACGCAGCACTAACAGTAAATTCCCCATTTTCCCATAACTCCCACCCACCCCAGCTAGCAAAATATATAGTTATAAAATATTTAAATTAATTAATTAAATAAATTGAACCCCTGAGGGTTAAAAAAATAAATAAAAGTTAATCCTCAGGGGTTAAAAAAAATTAGATCACAGTATAATACTGTGATCTCTATTTGATCGCTGTAGGCAGTGATCGACTGGCAGGGAAGGGGTTAATTTTTATTTGGACTAGGTAAAGGTTTTTTTTTAATTTTTTACTTAAACGTTATTAAAACATTTTTTTTAAGCTTAATTTTTAACTTTTTAAAGTTTATTTTAAAACTTTTTTTAACGTTAACCCCTAGTTAGCCTAACGCCAAATCCCCCAATTCCCCACTAACTTCCACCCACCCCAGCTAGCTAAATATATAATTTTAAAATATTTTAATTAATTAAATAAATTTAACCCCTGAGGGTTAAAAAAAAAAATCAGATCATAGTAAAATGTAATCCCTGCCAATTGATCACTGTAGTCAGTGATCAATTGGCAGGGAAGGGGTTAATTTTTTATTAAAATGGGTAAGGGGGGGGGACTTTAAATTAACTTTATTTTTTTTAACAGCAGGGGGCAGGATCATCACTGATCCGGCTCCCTGCACTTCACACAGAACCCGGAAGTGCAGGGAGCCGGTAGGTAAGTATACAGAGCACATGTGCTCGCTCAGACTTGCGGTCAGAGCGAGCACATGTGCTGGGCAGCCTGACCGGGTGCTCCCGGTATGCCTCTAATGCAGAGGCATACCGGAGCACCATTAACCCAGCGATCGCCGCGATAGCGTCGATCCGGGGTTAATTTTCCGTCACTCGTCATTAAGGGTTTCCCTTCTGTGACGGACCTCATCCGTCACCCGTCATTAAGGGGTTAAAGAAGCATTAAAACTCTCCCAAACAGATGGAGTGCCTGGCCCACGCTTTAAAAACCTTAAAACCTTTGCACACTTATTGTTACCAAAATTACTATGAGGTCTAAACTCCCTATTGTCAAGAAGCAACATCCCGACTGATACCCTAGCAGCTACTATAAAAGTGATATCTAAGGATGGGGATGATCTTCCCTACTTCTCTAGCTGAAGGCCTATATCCCTGCTAAATGCGGATAGTAAACTATTCACAAAAGTGTTGGCCCTTAGAAAAGGAAGATTATTAACAGATCTAGTTCACTCATATCAGGTAGAGTTCATTCCTGGTAGAGATGTGAAGGACAACACTGTACGTGGCCTAAATATAATTCATTTGGCCCATCATTCGGAACAAGAGCTCCTTCTCATCTCTGCCGACACACAAAATACTTTTGACCCGGTCAACTGGAGTTTTTGTAACTAATATGTGCATGGATAGCAGCTCTGTACACAATCCCTAGTGCCCACATAAGGATTAATGGAGAACCTTCCCCCATACATATTCAAAATGACACAAGGCAGGGATGTCCTCTATCCCTCCTCTTGTTTGACCTTAGTCTTTAGCCATTTCTGGAGGTGGTCAGACAACTCCAATATCCTGATATAAAAATATAACTCACAAAGCATTTATTAAACTCAAAAAAAGACCAGTAATGTGGGGGGAATTCTGATGTGCAAACTCTCCAGCAGTGGATTGGGAGAGTGGAGGAGGTCTATTGCATGGTGTCTTTGACTACAGCGCTGAATGAGACTACAGACGATTGCCAGCAGATTTGGGTTCCATGTGTTGACTACATAGTCAGGTTAACCCAGGTAATCTAACCAAGCCATACAAGCCAAGATGGGTGGGAGGAATTGAGAGACGCCAGGGAAGGGGAGCTGGGTTCCCCTCATTTTTATTTTTCTACATTCTCTTTCTCCCCCCCCCCTTAAATATTTGTCTTTTAGTATACATTTGTTTTGCACATTAATAATAAGGTCTTTGTATGTGATCTTTGAAATTAAAATGTGAAAATGCTTTTGAATAGTTAACTGTAAATAATTAGTATAGATTGCTATGTAATCAACTTTTGAAACTTGAATAAATGGCACATTTTTGGCAACAGTATCGAGTCCTGTGAGTGCACTTCCAACAAGATATATATATATATATATATATATTGGATCCTTGTTTGCAGGTAGCACGGTCGTCTAGGGCAAAAACATGCACAGTCCTTGTAATTGCATATACTCAGGCACTTTATTTGCAAATCCACACAGGATACAGCAGTAAATTAAAACATAAATTTAACACAAAACCCTATAAACAAAAACCTAGCTCGGTCTGAGCACTAACTCACTTTGAACGTCCCTCTCTATCAGGGTTAAACTAACAAAACAATATTGCACCAACCTTATTAGAGAGCAACACTCTGCTATCTAGCCTGTTGCTTTCCTTTCTGCACTCCCAGTGCTCCAAGCCAGCCTTGCCTTGACTGCTTTCCTTTCTGCACTCCCAGTGCTCCAAGCCAGCCTTGCCCTGACTGCTTTCCTTTCTGCACTCCCAGTGCTCCAAGCCAGCCTTGCCCTGACTGCTTTCCTTTCTGCACTCCCAGTGCTCCAAGCCAACCTTGCCCTGACTGCTTCCTTGACTCTATCTGGAGAGAACAGCCTCTCTCTCCTACCTGCTTCATGGGAGGAAGCCAGCAATCCCTCTCCTTTTTCTGCCTAGTCGGGAGGAGTTTATTCCCACTGCAACAGCTCATTAACTGCAGCTGAGCAGTGGGTTGGAGACGATCAAAAAAACCCTGGCCTGGATCCATGTCTCCCCAGAAAACCACTAAACTGTGGAGTGGAGCATTGGCCCACCCTTCTCTCCAAATGCTCCACCCCAGGGGCCCATAACTAAACAGTGTTTTGTGTTGCCTACAACACATCCTACACATACTCCCCCTGGGGTTAAAAGGCCTATCTGCCTTCACTTTATCACATATCCTCCTCCCCAGCTCAGACCCATCGGGTCGAGCGGCCTTAGAACACAAACCGTGAACATTCATGTCACCTAGGGCTCTACCAGCCCTGACTAGCTTCTCAGTTACAGGACGTGGCCTATTGCAGATGGCTGCTACCTTGCTCCCTTGTAGTTTAAGGAGCCCCCACCCAATAGGATAACCCAAATAGTTAGCAGTGTTAGCGGTCAAACCGGCAGCCTTTACATTATTCACAACTAACCGGACCTTCATCAGGTGTGCTACCCAGTACACCCTGTGAAGCACCACATCAAGGTAGGCAGCTGCATACTCTGGCAGGAACAGAACACTTTTCATCAAAGTAATCTCACTCCCTGAATCTGTCAGTGCTTGTACAATCTTCCCTACCACCATCACCACTTTTAGCTGTGCTGTAACACCACCACCAGTCACCATACACATCTTTAAGCAAGTCAATACAATCCTATGCAGAGCCATTATTCCTACGTCACATTGTATTGGCTCTTCACTCTCAGGACAGTTATATGCAATATGTCCTTGCATGTGGCAGTTGAAGCATCTGAGTTCTTTCTCAGTCTGGTCTCGTATGGAGCGCTGTTCTTGTGCCGGAGGCCCAGACTCCCGGCGTAGCTCATCTTTCCTTTGCCTGGTTTCCTCTGCTTGCTCAGCCTTGAGTGGCCACCTCTCAACGTCAGCAATGCTTTCCTCTGGACTGTCTGGTGGTCTCCCTGTTCCCTTGGGGGTGTCCAGAGATGCAGTCATGGCCTCTCGCTGGATCATGACAGCCCCGGTATCAAACAGCCGGTCAGGCAATCCGAGTCCCGCCTTTACTTCCACGATGGTGTTCCCAGAATCTGGCAGCTGTTCCAGGTAGTTAGTGCGCCCAGGCCTTGTAGCAAGCAGATCCAGTTCTACGGCTCCCGAACAATTCTTCAAAGTCTTTGTAGCAATACCAGATGTCTTTGAAATATTTAATTCTGCTACGCCAATGTCACCTACTTTGTGACGTTCGCCTTGGTCTGGCTTAGCTGCGGACGTGCCCATCTTATCATCACAGCTTGGTTCTGGAACTGTCGCTCTCTCTTGGTTTAGATCAGAAGCGGCTACTTTGCCTTTCTTGTTTTGACTTCGTTTTGCCACAACTTCTCGGCCTTGCTTTTCTCTGCCAAACTGTTCAACAGCTGGTCGACATTCTTGGGTAGCCTCGGCTACTAAACAGTGCACCGCATTGCTATACTCAACTGGGGTGCTTTGCTTCTCTCTGTTAAGCTCAGCTCCTTTACTGTTGTCTTCTCTGACTCCCCAAGTCAGTCTGCTTTTCATGCCTTTGACTTGTTCACATGGGTGTACATTAGGGGCTTCTGCTTCATTTTTCTTTCCCTGGCTGTATTCACTAGCTTTACTTACACCTTCTGGGTGGTTTTTGCTTACCACCAACTCTTTTTCAAAGACCTCTTTATCACTACATTTAGGCTCAATTTCATCCTTCTTGCCTTCTAATTCCTGTTCTCTCTCTCCTGCGTGTTTCTCAACAGCACGCTTTGCTGCCTCCATGCTTTTCAGCTTGCTGAAAACTTCTTCTACTGCCTCTGTCATCCCATGCAGGATGTCAGTAGCTTGGTTACAGGGTCCCTTGTCCCCACGCTCCCTGCAGGGGGCAATCTGCAAAACCTCAGCAAGGGCAGCTCTATGCTCCTGCTGAGCGTCCCTCAGGTTCTTAACCTGTGCAGCCAGGAAACTGTTTGTGCCTTGTTGTTTAGCCGTTGCCTGTACCACAGCTCTCAGCAGGTCCTCCATTATAGCACCAAGAAGGTAACAGTCTTAAAGGTACAGTGCTGCCTATTTTTTTTTTTTTAAACAGGTCTGCAAAAATAAGAGTCCTCAAGCAGACTACCAAATGACTGGCACACCCACAGACCCTCACTGTGCTACTTTGCCCGCATTCTCCACCATATTGTGATCCTTGTTTGCAGGTAGCACGGTCCTCTAGGGCAAAAACATGCACAGTCCTTGTAATTGCATATACTCAGGCACTTTATTTGCAAATCCACACAGGATACAGCAGTAAATTAAAACATAAATTTAACACAAAACCCTATAAACAAAAACCTAGCTCGGTCTGAGCACTAACTCACTTTGAACGTCCCTCTCTATCAGGGTTAAACTAACAAAACAATATTGCACCAACCTTATTAGAGAGCAACACTCTGCTATCTAGCCTGTTGCTTTCCTTTCTGCACTCCCAGTGCTCCAAGCCAGCCTTGCCCTGACTGCTTTCCTTTCTGCACTCCCAGTGCTCCAAGCCAGCCTTGCCCTGACTGCTTCCTTGACTCTATCTGGAGAGAACAGCCTCTCTCTCCTACCTGCTTCCTGGAAGGAAGCCAGCAATCCCTCTCCTTTTTCTGCCTAGTCGGGAGGAGTTTATTCCCACTGCAACAGCTCATTAACTGCAGCTGAGCAGTGGGTTGGAGACGATCAAAAAAACCCTGGCCTGGATCCATGTCTCCCCAGAAAACCACTAAACTGTGGAGTGGAGCATTGGCCCACCCTTCTCTCCAAATGCTCCACCCCAGGGGCCCATAACTAAACAGTGTTTTGTGTTGCCTACAACACATCCTACACATACTCCCCCTGGGGTTAAAAGGCCTATCTGCCTTCACTTTATCACAATATATACATAAAGGAAAATAAGATAGCACTCTCAGGACTATAGAAAAAATAAATAAAACTTAACTTTTAATTAGCTTATACAAAAAAAATCAACGTTTCAGTCTGTTAACCACAGACTTTCATCAGGATTAATACATAAAAATTCATACCTTACATATATAGTACAATACATATTGGCAATCAACTTACGAACCACCAAAACGATTATCTCCCTGTCAGCCCAGTCTGGAGCTCACGTGGGTTCGGCCGGCGTCGGAGCGTGCGTCAATGACGTCATCACGCGACGCCGGCGTCATGACGTCATCACACGAGCAACCAGCCGGCAGCATCATGGGGAGATTGTTGCTATGGAAAGAAGCTTCCTAGCAACCAATAAAAACAAAACAAAAATGCACTGGAAACCAAAACATTCAAATGATTCAATTAGGCAAATACAAAATAGAGACATAATTAACTACTATGAAGCCCAACATTATTACAAACAGAGCATACTCATGCTACATATTATAAAGAAACCACAAACTGTATGGCAAAACAAAGTACCCAAATCTCAGACCTTAAGCATGGAAAAAAAGGGTTAACAATATATATATAAAAATATACCAAACAGAGAGAAAAAAAAAAGAAAAGAAGGAAAAAGCAACTGAAACCAGAATAAACTAATAATACATTGACTAGTGGCTCTAGCAGGCATATATTGCTGACATTAAATTGGAACTACTCCTAACTGTATGTGAGAATGCATATCGTTGTCCAAACACCTGATACTCTCACAATGTAGGTGAAGGATATACATATCAATATAACTTAGTACCTTCATAATGAGGCATCATAATGGGTAAGTGCCTTTCCCCCAGGATGGGCATCAATACCCATGCTTCATATTGTCCCAACTACAAAGAGTGCCGCCCAGTGTACTCTATGTCTAGGCAACCAATAAACAATGATCCATACTGTCAAGAGCCTATAATCAATAAGTATAAT
This sequence comes from Pelobates cultripes, assembly GCA_933207985.1. Taxonomy (NCBI): domain Eukaryota; kingdom Metazoa; phylum Chordata; class Amphibia; order Anura; family Pelobatidae; genus Pelobates; species Pelobates cultripes. Next base: position 275,612,014 of record OW240913.1, read on the forward strand.
CATATTAAAATATAAAATATAAAACAATAGAAAAATATATAGACAAAAAGACTACACTGGGGGATAAAACATCCCTGATAATGCGAGTTGGGTGACACCACCCAAAACGATGTAGACCCAGCTCATATAGTAAAAAGCAATATTCCTCCACAAAATCACTGCCTGTATATTGCAAGAGAAAGGGAAAAGGACCAACATATAACTGGACACCGGTCGAAGTGGCTGACCCCCAGGTCGGGCCACTTTCGCCTATTCCAGAATGGATCAGGTTACATACAAAAATTATAAAAAGACAGTGAATATTTTTCTCTGTCTCCGTTGCCAGCCGAACCCACGTGAGCTCCAGACTGGGCTGACAGGGAGATAATCGTTTTGGTGGTTCGTAAGTTGATTGCCAATATGTATTGTACTATATATGTAAGGTATGAATTTTTATGTATTAATCCTGATGAAAGTCTGTGGTTAACAGACTGAAACGTTGATTTTTTTTTGTATAAGCTAATTAAAAGTTAAGTTTTATTTATTTTTTCTATAGTCCTGAGAGTGCTATCTTATTTTCCTTTTTGTATTTTGCTGGACAAGCACCGGGCACACTAATTTTTTGTCATATGGAGTGCAGGATTATTCTCTTTGTTATATATGTACATATATATATATTTATATATATATATATATATATATATATATATATATATAGAGAGAGAGAGAGAGAGATAGTCAACTGCTCCTACCCAATCTTATGTGAAAATTAAAAAATAGTGTTAATAAACTGAAGAAATACCCCTTTTAGTACACTATTTCTGCCTATTGCATTCGGTAGATGTAACTACCGAACAAAGACCACCCCCCTGGCTTGTTGAACATCAAAGACTGCTTCAATTGATGCCTCTGTCTGTGCGGCCAGCGTTCGTACTGCCGAACGCCACGTGACAGAGAAAACCGCAGCCATCTTTGTTCATGCGAACAAAGGCAGCGGGACTTGGTCGTCGAGTGTATGGAACTGAAATCGGACACTCGACTTCCTGAACACCGGTCTCAAACAGACGAACGCTGGAACTCTACTTACCGAATAGCTAGAAGAGTGCTATTCGTTTTTTTGGTGCATTCGACAGAGGGGAACGACTGCTGCTAAGAGCCAGCGGGATCCATTTGGTAGTTTGTTCGTTTTTCTCCTCTTTCTAAAGTGACCGGCAAAACCCACCAAACTCATGGAACTGTTTTGGGCATATAGCCCAGGTTGAGCCGGTCACAGAAGACCTCCATAGTTTTTGCGAACCCCTGAACCGATCTGGGTGAAATTCGGATATGTTGGTCACCCAGATCAGGGCTATCAGGGGACATGTTATTTGTGGGGATACGCCAAGTATAAAGGGGTGTCCCAGTTATTGGGGAAAAAGGTGATTTTTCTGCCTGCAGAATATTAAGTTGTTATTTTATCAGACTTAATTATCTCCAGAGCTAGGGGAGGGAACTGTGGGTGTGTGTTATGTTTTTACAGTACGTGATTGGTTAATATTTGTCCCTCCCTGAGGGATCTCCCCTTGCATGGGGACTTGCATAAAAGCCTGTGTGACCCATTAAAAGTTAGTTCATTTTGTACCCTTCTTCTTGACTTCGGCTGATGTTTGGGGAATTTTGTGTTTCACTAAGGGAATCATCTTGTGAAGCTATTGGGATTACTATATGGTTCGTCTACTTTATCTACCGAACGGAGGGCTATAATCACTAAGGCTCTGGCGGTTCTGGAGGAAACTACCGAATGAGGTTTAAATATACTTGGTTTCCTTACATAAACGTTGGACAAAATAACTGCATTTGCATTTTTGGTAGGTGCTTTACACATATATGGTAATGTGATTATATTCTCAATGTGCATATTTTCCTGTGGTTACATTACATAAAAATTGGCTTCACAGGGTATTTATAAAATCAGCACAGAGTAGTCTGGATATCTCAGCCCTTATTCTGAGTACCTTGGAGACTTTGGCTCTAGAAAAAAAATATCTGTGAGGTTTAGAGAATATGACTTTAAAATGAACCATTGAAAGCATAACACAGAGTAACCTCAAGGAATGTCTGCCAGTGTTATGTGTCTTAATCAGCATTTAAATTACACCTGCTTTTTTCATCTTTGATGCTCCCTTCAGTGATTTTGTTGGGGAGAATTGCACAACATCAGGATGAAAACATCTTGCATTTGATCAAATGTAATAGTATCACATGCTGAACACATTACTGTGATGCATACATTTGGGGTCTGATATGAAAATCACTGATTGTTTAATTAGTTGAAAATAAATGTCCATACAATGTCTCACTGGAATTGAGAGACAATAAGACATGCTGGCATATGTATTATGGAATCTTACTTGGGATAAATTAGTAAATCACTATGACACAGGCAGCAATGAACAGTAATTTAGATCTAATTGCAAATACATATATATTTATAATTGCTATTTTACATATTTTTCCCATTTTAGATCAAATCGTTAGATTTAGTTAAAAAATATGCCTTTCTACATTCCCCCCCCACCCCCTCACCCTCCAAATCACTGTAAGGGTTATTTTAGTTAGTTTTTAGACTAAAGCTAAGCATTCTGGGGAAGAATACTCTGTTATTGTTTACCTTTAACGTGTGTTTCTATTTTGTACAGAAATTCCATCTGCATACACACATTGGTCAAGGCAGTTTTTGAAACACACTCTAGGTTAGAGGAAAATCAACTCATAGACAGGCTGCTTCTTCCTTAATGATTGTGAGTCTCATTCGCATATACTTACCCTGAATCTCTACGTGTGCTTTTAGCACTTGTGCATTTTTTTTATACTTGCAGTAATAAATAATTTGTATATTTTGTCATGCATGGTGAGGCTTTTAAACATACCAAGAGGAAAGATGAGATTTTTTTTTCTCACAAATTCATAATGTGAGTAAACTTTACCAGGACAGGAAA
>OW240913.1:275615070-275690835 GCA_933207985.1 Pelobates cultripes
TGATGATATTATCGTTCTTATACATTTCACTGCTCTGAAACACTCACATTTCTGGTCAGTGATGTCTCATAAGTACAACGGTACCCCACATGTATATGTTTTTTGGGGTTTTGGAAAGTTATAGGGTCCAATACAGGGCTTGTCCATTTATGTTTTTACATACTGAAATTTGACAAAGTGATTTTCCACTACTATGTCACCTTTGAGAGCGTATGGCAGCCTGGGTAATAACATTTCCCCTATTATGGCATACCATTTTCAAAAGTAGGCAACCCAGAGAATTCTAAATGGTGTGTATCGATATGTTTGGCCTAACCAGTTTATCAGAAAAGCAGGGCCCCTATTGTGGTTATAGTTTTATTTGTGCTTTTTCAAACACATTAACTTAAAGGACCACTCTAGGCACCCAGACCACTTCAGCTTAATGAAGTGGTCTGGGTGCCAGGTCCCTCTAGGATTAACCCTTTTTTTTTTATAAGAAACTGCTATGTTTATAATTAATCCAGCCTCTAAAGCCTCTAGTGGCTGTCTAACTGACAGCCGCTAGAGGCGTTTGCGTGCTTCTCACTGTAAAAATCACAGTGAGAAGACGCAAGTGTCCATAGGAAACATTATGAATGCTTTCCTATGAGACTGGCTGAATGCGCGTGCAACTCCTGCCGCGCATGCGCATTCAGCCGAAGAGGAGGAGAGGAGGCGGAGAGGAGGAGGAGAGCTCCCTGCCCAGCGCTGGAAAAAAAGGTAAGATTTAACCCTTTCCTCGCCATCCAGCCCGGCGGGAGTGGGACCTTGAGGGTGGGGGCACCCTCAGGGCACTATAGTGCCAGGAAAACGAGTATGTTTTCCTGGCACTATAGTGGTCCTTTAATTTCAACAGGATATTTCATATTCCTGATATGGGTTAGTGCAACAAAGCCTTAGTATTTTGTTTCAACATTGTCTCCTGAATATAACAGTACCCCCATATACCAGTTTTTCAGTTTTTTTGGGGAAGTCACAGGGACAAATATATTAGTTGTCCATCTAAAAGTTGGACATTTGTCAAAGTGATTTTCTGGGCCTATGTCACCTTTGAGAGCGTATGGCAGCCTGGGTAATAACATTTCCACCATTATGCAATACCATTTTCAAAAGTAGGCAACCCAGAGAATTCTAAATGGTGTGTATTGATATGTTTGGCAAAACCAGTTCATCAGATATACAGGGCCCATATAGCGGTTATAGCTTTATTTGTGCTTTTTCAAACACAACTCAATTTCCACAGGATATTTCATATTCCTGATATGGGTTACTGCAACAGAGCCTCGGTATTTTGATTACACATTGTTTCACGAATATTATAGTACCCCCACGTACCATTATTTCAATTTGTTTCGGTAACTCACAGGACCAAATATATTAGATGCCCTTTTCAGCTTGTAAGTTTCAAAACGTGTCACTTTTGGCAATGTGTCACTTTTGAGAAAGTATGGCAGCCCAGGAGAGAAAATTACACCCATGATGGCATAGTATTTTTAAAAGCAGGCAGCCCAGGCTATTCCAAATGGCATAGTTTGAGTTGTTTGGTCTAGCCACTTTAACAGACATGCAGTACCCATATAGCGATTTATACTTTTCTTTGTGTTTTTTTACACACGTTCCATTTTCACAGGAAATGTCATAATCTTGATATTAGTAAGTGCAATAAAAAAATCTGTATTTTTACCATTTTTGCAGGTTTTCCACAAATTGAACAGTACCCCCACATACACTTTGTTCTGAAGGTGAGAGACAGAGAGAGAGAGAGAGAGAGAGATCTTTGATCTCACACAGAGAGTCACTGTGTGAAAAGTTTGAAAAGTTTTTTTTTAAAGCGATTTTCTTAACACTTTCAGAGCTAATCACAGTATTAACCCTATGATTACAGTTTTACATTGTAAAGTCATATTTTAACAAGTACTACAAATGTAGTATTTTGAGTTGTTTGGTGTAGCCACTTTAGAATGGCTAGCATAAAACAGGGACAGGCCAAGGTCAGTGAAATCCAGAAGTCAGAGTAGTCAGTAAAACAAGCCAATGGGTCAGTACAGGCAGCTCACAAAGCATGGTCAGGACAAGCCTAGGTCAGGAAATCCAGGGAAATCAAGCAAACAAACTGCCAAAGTACCATACAGAGTGATTTAGTAAATCAGCTCTGTATGGTAGACTTTGAAATAGTCTGTTATGCAGAGGGCAGGTAGGGAGGGACAGGAGGGGCAATAATAACTTGTGTCCTTTCGGACTCCTCTTTTCCAGCAAACCCGGCATTTACGTTGGGGTGACCTCTTACAGGGTGTGGGGGGGATTCGGGAAGGGAAATGTTTGCTGAAAAGTCTTTGGACATCTTCAGATTCCAAAGGAGGGTTAGGATTGGGGGCCTGCGCAAATAACATTTGAGACAAAATTTGGACCATAAACTCTAGAAACGGGTATGGTCTACCTATGTCTTCCTTTTTATAAAGCACATAGGAGTTGAAAATTGCAATCTGGGTTACGTAGATTGCAATTTTCTTGTACCAGGTCCAACTCTTTCGGTTCACCAGATAGGGCTGTATACACTGATCAGCCAAGTCTACTCCCCCCATAAACTTGATGTAGTCTACAACGCACTTCGACTTCTCCAGCTGCTCAGTTCCACCTCTCACAGACACTGGCACTGAAGTTTCGTTGTGCATTGTAGACAGCATGAATACGTCCTTCCTATCGGTGAAGCGAAGGGCAAGCAACTCATCCTGGTGGAGCGCTGAAAGGGAGCCTCTACTGCGTCTGCCTCTTTCCAAAGTTTGGGGGAAACCTCTGCGGTTCTTCCACACTGTGCCACAGGATAGGGTTTAAAAGCAAAATAAAGTTTTAAATAACTCTATGCTTGAATAATAGATGTCAACCTATAGCCTGAATCCCTTATTTAACAAGGGAAGGATTAGGTCCCATACTATCTTGCCACTTGTACCCACAGAATCAGGGCATCCCCTGATAAATAAGAAACACCCATGTATATCCAGATTTGGATTCGCACAATTTGTAAAATCTGACCATATCGGGACTGTTTAGAAGGGATATACTGCTTAAAAAGTAATCTACCCTTAAACTTCATTAGGGACTCATCTACACAAATATTTTCTTCAGGGTCATAATTTTGGGAGAATTTGTCTGACAGGAGTTGGATTAGGGGATGAATTTTGAAGAGCCTGTCAAACAATGGGTTGTTTCTTGGGGGGCACAGTGCGTTATCACTGAAGTGGAGGAAACGCAGAAGCTGCTCATAGCAATCCCTCTTGATAACACTTGGGAAAAGAGGGGTAGCCAGGATGGGGTGCTTGTACCAGTAGGACCTGATACTCGGCTTTTTGACAATACCTATAACTAGAGTTAGGGCCCAAAATTTGTGCATTTCTGCGAGGTCCAAGGGGTGCCACATATTTCACCAATTGTAATGTGACCACGGATTCGCAGTCAGATATTGGTTGGCAAATAAATTGGTTTGCTCAACCATTAGTTGAAAAATGTCTTCTGACATGAACTGCTCGAAATATTTAATTGGCTCCCAAACATCCACCATAACAGTGATGCCAGGGGTCGCAGTGAATGCGGGTATTTCTGGCGATGTCCGGTTTGGTAGCACCCAGTCTCCATCTGGCATTGGGCTTTCTGAGCGTCCTCTTGTAGGTGGTGGTGGGGCACCATCACTTGAGGACTCACTCACAGGCTCAATGTCAGAGGCAGTGATAGTGTTACTGTCTTGCAGAGTGTCACTATCACTGACTGCCAGAATGGCGTACACCTCCTCCGCTGAGTAGCAACGTGCCATTATAGGGGGGACTAATCAAAAATTAATAAAAAAACTAGGGGAGAAATTACTAAATTCCTGCCTGCCTAATACCCACTACCCACCCTCAAAAACCCACGAAAATTAAAATAAATGTGCTGATCACAGTTTAGACTGCTACAATCAGCACTGAAAGGGATAAATAAATATTATTATTTATTTTTTTATATTCGTTTTATAAAATAACCCCCCCAAAAAAGTCAACCTGATCAGAGAGCCCTCTGATCACAGTGATCACTTGTACAGTACCGTACAGGCAATACTGTACAGTACAGTGATCACGGCAGCAGGGAAAGGGTTAAGGGAGATTTGGGTTGCTGCAGCTGACAAAGGATCAAAAAAAATGTACACAAATTTTTTTTTACCCTAAATTTTTTTTTTTAGAATAGTACAAATGTACTAACAGCCCTAATCAGGCTGATCCCAGTGTTATTGCAGTGATCAGCACTGAAAGGGTTAAAAAATATATATTTTTTTTACATTTTACTAAAATTTTATAATTCTTTCTTTTACAGGAACCACCAATAACGATCTCTCTGCCTCTCTCTCTCAGATCGAAGTGAGGTGAGGAGAGGAGAGGGGCAGAGACAATGTGTCAGGCCCCCCCACAGCGAACTGCAACTTGGGAGGGATCAGGGAAACGTGGGTGGGCTTAAATGCTGCGGCGTGCTATGCCGCCCTAACGACGTTTAAGCCCATTAAAGCCGGGACGGCATAGCAACCTGTCCAGGATTTAGGGATTACCTGGGTGTGTCTAAGGTGTTTAGAAAAAGGAAAAAAAAAACACCTTAGACTCTAATTCATATGTGCGGAATTAAAAGCTTGTTTGCCCAAGCAGAAATCTCAATGCCAGGAAAGATTTCTGTTCTTTGGATATATATTGAAATTTGGGTTCTCTCTCTCTTTTGGTTTAACAGCAAAAAACTAATTTTTCTTTTCTTTTTCTAAACACCTTAGACACACCCAGGTAATCCCTAAATCCTGGACTCGTAGGGTGTCCTTGAGGACTGGGTTGAGAACCCCTACTTTAAGTCAACATAAGTAAGGTAAATTTGGGTTTTCTCTCTCTTTTGGTTTAACAGCAAAAAACAAATTGTGCGATAGTTTGAACTTGAATAACTTGAGTTTTTTTCAGCCTCTACTTTTATGTAAATATGTAAAAATAGAATATATGTATACCATTTTCCCAATGTGTTGACACTGTAGGTAGGTAATGAAATCTAGGAATCAAAACTATAAACACACATTTGTATAGTTCTAGCTATCATTATTAAACTTCATTGCTATGTTAATCCTTAGAGGGTTGTGATGTAAAAATAACAGTATATACAGATGACACTAATTTGAAGAACAAAGAAAGTGTGGGGAAGAGAAGAGCTTTATAAGACTTAGAGAACTGACTAACTTATAGAGCTAATAAATGCAAATTAGGCACATGCAGATAAGCAAGGAATAATAAGCTCCCAGCAAATACAAAAAGCGTATCTGCTTAATGGAAATGTGCAGCTTTGAACTGTCTGAAAATAATATCTGAGAACATGTTACTGAAGAAAAAAAAAAAACCACAGTTTCAGTCATTTGCAATCTGTGGGAACCACAGGGATAAAATCCAGCCTATTTTTAATGCTGTGTAAAAAATGAATCACTAAAGCAGGGCACCTGCATCTTTGTCCTTAATGTTTTATATATTCTGTATTTCCTCTGAAGTGGGCAAAGGTACGAAGTTTGTGAAGTTACCTTTAGTACTTTTATTTTTATTATTCACATCTATATAAATCATATCACATTCGGCCTTGTTTGTTTTTGTGTCCTTGTGTCTCTATGTATGTATATCTATTTATATACGTCCATATAAAAAGACTCCAAATTCATTATGCTCAGTTAAAAATAAAACTTTAATAAAAAAATAAAGGTATATATATATATGTAAAATGGGTTGCTTTGTCTTTGTGTTAACAATCGCACTTATTGATCTACTTTTATGGTAATTACCTTGTGTTTCACCTTGTGTTCTTAGGATGAGATTAGGGTTGATGAAGTTTTATTTTCTCATTGTTGTCACAATTCACCTACAAACCAGTTCTTTAAACCAGTTCTTTACATTTTTAGTTATTGATATACAAGTTTTATTGTGGTTGGCTCCTATGCAGAAACTTTCCAACTGTTAGAAGTAAAGGCATTTGTAATATTATAAAACACCACTGTAGATGAAATACTAGCACAAACATAAAAGTTATTTACTATTCAAAGTTAAAGAAAAAGACAAGACCTCCGCATACTATTGATTTACATTTATTAAAAAAGCAATCATATGCTCATATACAAGCTGTAGAATACATATCTGTAAACTTAAGTGTGCCATAATAGTCACTAGCTGGTGGGAAATCTGCTTTCGAAACAGAAGATGAGACCAAATGCACAAATAATACAACCATACACTCTTGACATGGCCCTACAGAGGAGTCTACATTAGCAAAACATATTTGAATAGGATACACAGAAGATATTATACTTACAGATGGTAAGATAGGTGACTCAGCTGTATTATGTTTATGAGTAATGTGACAAAAAAAGAGTATTATGTCACAATTATGTATTTCCACTTCGAGTGACCTGTTCAATGTATTGCTTTGCAGGAGAACTTTATAAACATAAAATATTTAGTCAACGCCTAGTACACATCAACAATGCAAAAACAGGGAACTGGGTGCAGTAAGGGTGCTACTACAAAGACCAAAATATATACAAAATACTGACTAAAGCTATTTAAAGTCACCAATTTAGTTACCAATTTTAATTGACTATATATAAGCCCACCTCAATACCAAAATATCCCAAAACCGTTAGTTCAACATTGGAGATAAAAACGCTAACTGCAACACTCACTGCTTAAAGTGAGTGCTGTTTAATGTATATTGTTTTTCTTTGTAACCAGTAGTTTACACTTTTTGGTAGTTCATTTCGGAGCCTATAAAGATCCAGCTGCACCCTCTAGTGGCTGTGTATATATCTAACTCTGGCTTATCAATCTAGCAGTATGATCCAACTGTGCAGGATATATTTATCTATCTAGATTTCTTAATTCCATGTTATATATGTCTCATGCACTGTTTAATTGGAATCTGTCTTACTGTTGGATACAGAATTAAAACTCTATTTATAAATGTTTGTCCACTTGTTAGCATGTGATCTTGCCTGTATCTTTATTTTTTTATATTTTGCACTTTTAGGCAAGATAGACATAGGTGTTCAGACCTTGTTATTTAGTAGTTAATTCACTTTCTAAAGATGTTCACACAGAGCCCCATTTTCACAGTCAGCCTCACTTTGGATATCTGGGAGGGTACTTAAATGTGTTCATTATGCAAAACTATGTCTTGAGAAAAGTCTCCTATTGAGACTGAAATGTCAATACACTCTCCTTTCGGAGTTAATAAAGCAGTAAAAAAGCTTAATTTAAAAATTCACAACAGTGTGCTTCTCCTTGTTTTATATACATATATGCATCTAAATTCATATAGATATATTATATATTTTTTTATATTAATGTGTTCATATTAAAACATATTTATTATATTATATATTAAAAGTATCACTTATTTAAGCATAAAACACTCAAATTGTAGAGAAAAAAATAAGAAACACATTATTTTAAAACTACAGCGAGCATACACCACACACTACACATATACATACATATTACATACAGCCTGCACACACCACTCAAACACACTACATACACCCATCACACACCACACTTACAAATGCATCACATAGACATTATAAATAGCCAGCACACACCACACACCTTACATACAGACAACACATACACACACCTAGTACATGAAGCCAGGACAGATGACACACATTATTACAAAGGAAGAGGGGAAGATGGTGAGACCCTCAGGGTAATTTACTAAACTCAGAAAATTGCAAAATAAGTCTGAATGAAAAAACTGAAGCAAATATTTGCTTGTACTAACTTTAACGAAGTTATAGAATATTTCCAGATAAACTGCCTCCAATTTTCCATTCAGATTTAATTTGTGAAAAATGCAGAGTTTAGCAAATAGTCTTGTCATTTTCCAGCGCTTTAGGCCAGAGGTTCCAATCTTTGTAATTTCTATTTTTTTTTTCAGTACAAAAATTTCACAACGAACAAGTAGATTGGCCTACCACTTTAGTCATTGGGCAAGTAGATTTTTATTTATTTTTTTAAATCCACACTTCTTCAATTACTCAAAAAGTTTTCAGAGACACTTTTCAAATGTATGTTTTCTTGTGGTAACCTCAATAGTTATCTGGAGAGGAGGGACATGGTGTTCAACCCGAATGGAATCTAGTCTGGATACACATTAATATTGTGGCAAGAAACTGATTTTCAATAATAAGTAGTAGTAATCATATAAACTAATAACATCCTGTAGGATAAAATTAATTGCTTTGGTTTCTATTATAGCTAGATAGTGAGTAGATGTAATAGCTTTGTACATCTTTATTATGCAAAGTTCTTTGAAATTATCTTTGATTCCCTATTTCACTTCCTGCTGGTTTCACAAAAGTACATTTGAATGATTTCAAGATCAAACATTTGCACAGTGCAGCAATTGTAAGATGCCTCAAAATCAGAAGTATGGACATAAGTATGAACATAAGCATCACTTTTTATAACAAATGTATCATAACTAGATATACTTCAACAGCAATAAATAAAAATGCTATAAATATTAAAATCCAGAAAGCCAGAGAGGGAAGATGCCTGGAAATGAGTGTACACCTACATACATTTTTCTCATAACCAGGTGAATTTACAATTTAATTTATTTAGTTTTTTTTAAATTAGTTTTTATTACCTTTTTACCTGTACTAATTACATGGAAGAGATTTTTTTATTTAATGTATTTTAAAGTGCACAATGGAATCTAGTGCCCCCACTGACTAGTACAGTGATGTTGTCTTTGTTCACGCATGCACATTCTATTGCCCTCCCCCCGGCCCCCACCCCTGAATGTCGGGTGGGGGCCCTAAACTAAAATAATGGGGCGGGGGACTTATTGTCCTCCCCCCGTCCCCCACCCCTGAGCGGCGGGTGGGGGGCCTAAAGTAGAATAACGGGGGGACCTATTGTCCTCCCCCGGCCTACACCCCTGAGCGGTAGGTGGGGGCCCTAAATTAGAATGAGGGGGGACCTAACATCCTCCTCCCTGGCCCCCACCCCTGAGTGGTGGGTGGGGGCCCTAAATTAGAATGATGGGGGGGACCTAATGTCCTCCCCTTGGCCCCCTACCCTGAGCGGTGGGTGGGGGCCCTAAAATACTAATTAGGGGGGGACCTAATGTCCTCCCCCCTGGCCTCCACCCCTGAGCGGTGGGTGGGGGCCCTAAAATACTAATTAGGGGGGGACCTAATGTCCTCCCCCCGGCCCCCACCCCTGAGGCAGGGGCCCTAAATTAGAATGAGGGGGGAGGACCTAATGTCCTCTCCCCTGGCCTCCACCCCTGAGCAGTGGGTGGGGGCCGTAAAATACTAATTAGGGGGGGGAACCTAATGTCTTCTGAGGGGGGACCATTTAACTAAGTAGCTGAAAAAAAAAACTTACCATTTGATGTTTTCTTTCATCTGAAATCTTGGCCAAAAAAGGCCAAATAAAAAGCCATAATAACCGATGAACTTAAAAAAAGAAAAAAAAAAAAGAGCACAAAAAAATAATAATCCATCTTCACCCATGGAGGGCTCCGCGCAGACTGAGCACTGCAGGGTTGGGGATGGCTTAAACCCACCAATCAGAGTGCACTGAGCCTAATTGTAGCGCGGGGCAAGGTTTTATAAGCCTTCCCCCGCCCTGCAGAGCTCAGTCTGAGCGGAACCCTCCATTGGTGAAAATAGATTAATTTTTTTTAGCGCTCGTTTTTTTTTGTGGTTTTTTTTAAGTGCGTTGGTTTTTGGGGGAGGGGGTGACTAGGGGTTTGGGGTGGGGGCAAGGGGGGAGGACAATAGGTCAGTAATTTCAGAACTTCGGGACCTCTGTAATTTGGCACTTTGGCAATTCGGCACTTCAGCTATTTGGACATTCGGAAGTACCCGAATGTCCGAATTGCCCGAAATTCGTCCGAATTCCTATTCGGCCCGAAACGAATTGCACATGTCTAATTGATAGATAAATATAGATATTTGTGTATGGGATAATAGTGGGACGTATGACTGAAATGAATATAATTTAATAAGAACAAAGTCGAGAGGTTAGACCTGTAAAAAAGAGGGCCCACCTAGTTAAATTAATATGAAATAATAAAGATTGAGGTGGGAGGGGAACTTCCAAAATCGGCGATGACAGGTAAGCAGGGGTTACTGGGTTTAAATAGGACCAATAATCCCTCCCACAATTTCAGTCATATGCCTTCCACTTGTGTACGGGATAATAGTGGGATGTATGATTAAATTGAATGTAATTTGATAAAAACAAAGTCGGTTGAGGTGTGCCGAAACCGACGAGAGGTTAGACCTGTAAAAAAGAGGCAAAAAATTATGAAACTTTTTTATTTATTTCACAAGAAACATTATTTAGACATATTATAGAAAGCAAGTCTTTTTTTCTGTCTCTGGGTTTGGAATGTATCTGTTTTATGCAGAGGATTTCCAGCTTCCCATATTCTTAATGATATGTGTTGGAACGTGATTACTGGAGGCTGCTGTGGCTGCCCCAATACGAAATGAATGACCTGAGAAGGAATGTGGATTGAGGCCTAGTCTTAGTAATAGTATAGCAGGGCTTCCCAAACTTTTATGGGCCGAGACCCACTTTTCAAAATGGTAATTTTTCAAGACCCACTTGCTTTCAGTGCATATTTTAAAAAGTGAACACCATGGCAATCAGCTTCAGAGGCATACAATTGGCACACCATGGCAATAAGCTTTAGAGGCATACAATTGGCACACCATAGCAATCCACTTTAGATGCACACAATTGGCACACCATGACAATTACTTTAAGAGAAATATAATTGGCACATCATGACAAACAGCTTTAGAGGCATACAATTGGCAAACTATAGCAATCCGCTTTAGATGCATACAATTAGCACACCTTGAAATCCGCTTTACAGGCATACAATTGGAACATTATGGTAGCTTTAGATGCATAAAATTGGCACACTATAGCAATCCGCTTTAGATGCATACAATTGGCACACCGTGGCAATCAGTTTTAGAGGCACAAAATTGGCACACCATGGCAATCTGCTTTAGATGCATACAATTGGCATACCATGGCAATCAGCTTTACAAGCATAACATTGGTACATCATGGCAGTGGCGTACATACCAGGGTCGCAGGGGTCGCGGCTGCGACCGGGCCCGGCCCACCAGGGGGCCGGCCGCCCCTGCGACCCGGTATGCACCCACAGGGCCAGCCTCTTCTCCTGGGGGGCCCAGGAGGCGGCCACCCCAGGTCTCACCGAGGCTGGCCCTACTGACCCCGGTGGGCGGGCTGTCTGGGTGGCCGGCGCGCGAGGGAGCTTCCTCTTCCGCTCCCTCGCGCGACCCACTGGGAATCACCCACACTTTGGAAACCGCTGTAGTATAATTGGTAAGAGGTTTCCCTTGAAGAGATACTAGTGGGTAATCAGGGTTTTTTGTGATCTGATTTTTAATTAACTTGTCCAATGCTTGTACTGGACACCATTTGGAAAAAGTAGGATAATAATTAATTTCTACTGGGGGGCCAGTCTGGCTAGTTTTGGTATGAGGGATTGCCAGAATATTATGGTCGTTCACTTCACTAAGTATTTTTGCTTAAGACATGACTTAAGTTCAGCTGGTTTCTCCACAGAAAATTCTTTGGGTCTCAAGAAACCGTAAAATGCCAAATATGCCACTGACTTGATTACCAGATTAGTGGAATTGACCTAAAAGTGACTGTAATTATTTCTTGGTACAAGACCCTTGAGTGGTGCAGACTTCAATATAGGTTAAAATCCTGTCTACCTTCTCCTGAGGCAGGCTAGCTTGCATGGATACTGAATTTAGCATGATACCCAGGAAAGTTAATTCGGTGCTGGGACCTTCTGTTTTGTCTGGGGCTACCGGAACTCCCAAATCCTTAAATAGAGAAAGCGTGTGTTGTAAACTGTATGGTGTGTAGTAGTGTGGTTCAATGGAGAGAAAATCGTCAAGGTAGTGAATCACTACTGGACATCTGCTTTTGTTATGCAATAGCAAGGTCAAGGTCTTTGCGAAAATATCAAAGATTTTTGAGCTACTTTTGGAGCCAAAAATCAGTCTAGTAGTGAAATTGTATTTATTCTCCCACTTAACGCCATGAAGATGCCAGAGTGATTGGTAAATTGGTAGTAGTTTAAAAGCATTTGTGATGTCTGTTTTGCTTAACCAAGCTGCCTTGCCAAAGTTAATAATAGCTTGTATGGCATTGTCAATTTTTGCATATTGTAAAGAGAAATCCTCTGATGGTATTAGTGCATTTAAACTTGGGGTAGTGGAAGAGTGAGGTGCTGAGGAATCGATGATGAGTCTCTTTTTGTTATTAAATTTACCTCTAGCTATGCCTAGATGGTTTGTTCTCCAAGAAGTGAAAGGTGGGGTAGTGAAAGGCCCTATTATAAAACCATTTTTAATTTCTTTATTGAGGAGTTCCTGCAGACTAGTTATGTCTGTGAGTGCGGATTGTAGGTTGGGGCATTCTAGAATACCTGTGGGGAGTGCAACAAAGCCAGTGTGAAACTCACTGGAGAAACCAGAGGTAAGAAAGTCGACAAGATTTGAAGAAGGATATATCAGTCAAGTAACATTGCAAATTGGGTACGTTTATTGGAGTTAAGGATTTTTTTGGAAACAATTTGTTTGGACACATTGTTTTAGTGTGTGCTCTGAAACAAAGTGAGCAAACGTGAAGAAGTCTGCAAGCACTGTAACTACATCCCCCTGCATTAAAATGATTACATACTTGAACTTTCCAAGAAAAATGATAGACCTGCCTAATTTATCTTTGAATTCTCTTTGAGCCATATTTGGTTGAAACTCTGAGTTGGCATTGCTAGTGGAAGGTATAGCAATGTTATTGGGACAGAAGTTAACAGTATGTGAAGCTGAGGAACATATTGCACAAGCTGGTGTTTTACATCCCTCAAAATGTCTGCAAAACAATTTTGTGTTTAATTGGCCCCAGTCAGTAGGAGTATTGAATTGAGCCAGTGACGTTGCGGATCTAGCTGAAAAGGACTTTTTTACGCGTAGACTCCATATTTATAAGCTAGGTCCACCAGCTTATGTAAGTATAAATCTAGTTCCTCTCTATGCTGGGGAAAAGAAGAGCAAATAACATTCCTATATAATCCAAAGGCTAAGACAAACTCTGGAATATTTAACTTCCTGTTAAGTCTAGGGTCTCTAGACTTCATTACCACGGATAAATCATCAAACGTGTATGACCTGTTTTCAATTATATTCTGTGATGCAATGAGGAGAGAAGCCAAATTAAAACCTTTGCCTTCTAATATGTCACGTTTTAGGTTTTGTGGAATGAGATGTGCTTGAATAATGATGTTAGTACTTTTAGCAGGTAGAGGATTAGAGTTACCTCCTGTGCTTGGTTCTGGCTGAGTTACGGAGGATTGTTTGGTTAGTGGATTCCAGATTATCCAACTGGTTGTTAATAGTGGTTACAGAAGTCACTAGAGAGCAGATCATGTTATGTAGTTCTGACAAACTGTTTTGGATATTACATTCAGAACTAGGGCCAAGCCTTTCATTATCATTATGCGTGTTTAACAAGCAAAATAGTTCAGCTTTCCTGGCTGTGGCAGCAAAGGGAATGTTCTTTCTTTTAAGTTCAGCCATAATTTTTGAAATTGTCCAAGATCTGTAGCTGAACGCTGGGCTGGTTACAATGGTTTGCCTTGTCTGGGAATTAGATCTGGTAGGGGTACTGGTAAGTGACAGGCCATCTCCTTGTAGTGAAGCGTTAGACATGCTATGGGTGTGAAGTAGATGACTTGGTTATTATGATATCCTGACAGGTATGAAGTAGCCCAGCTCACTAGATTTAATGCCCAAAGGCGAAATTATATTATTCTAACTAATTAGGTGACAGGTGACGCCCTCACTAATTGCCTAGTGGCTTTGAGAGGCTCTACCTATGATTTGGCTCATGGGGGCTTTTCGTGCCAATGATGTAAGTGGTTGGGTGTTGGCCCCTCAGTGACATTTACAAGATTTAAGATAGATTGGCCGTGACAGGTGAGGCCCTGACTATAATACAATGGGCTTGTACCTCCGAGCATGACGATGGGAGTTGGCCTTGCGGGACCGCTCAATTTAAGGCAAAGGGGCCTATGAAGAAATAATTCCTAATTGGCAAGGACTTTTATGTAAAAGTTTACTTCATATCTATTTTTTTTTTTTTTTTTACACGTACCTGCTAGTGGACTGGTAGGGCGTGTTTGGTAAGATGACCCCCACTTGCTCATAAATATATCATAATGAATGAGTTATAACCTTAGCCCCCAGAAGTAGTTGTAGACCAATGACGAGAATAATAAAGAAGAAAGAGAAAACTAAATACTAACCAAATTTTTAACTATTTAGGTTGAAATGGGAGAGCTTGGACTTGTCCTTGGAAAGTGTATTAACTTGAAAACTATTTATAGAGGGAAAGAAAAGCCAGAACTTGTATTATTAATAGTCCTGGTTATAACAGAATAAATGACTGAAGGGAAAAACAAAACAAAGGGATAGGGTAGAGCAAACTAGAGACCTACCTATTTATATAATCTGAGTTAGGTTTAATGACTGGATGACGGCATACCAATATCTGTAATTATAGTATTTTGGAGGGAAGAAGTAAAAGAAAGCTTTAATCTATTTAACAAGAATTGGTATAATTTGAGTTGGAAAAATGCTGTTCTGATTAATTTAACTATTTCTTTTAAACAAAATAGTTAATACAGGCATCTAACGAACAAATAATAATAATTAAATAAAATAAAATTTGTAATCCACTTAAGACAATGAAAATAGAAATATATGAAACAGTTTTTTATATTGTGCAAGCGATAATATGAACATTGATGAATCATGCGAACGTATTGAAATGACAGAGACTAAGCTGGCAGATATTATGGATGGAGAAAAATGTAACACTCTAATGGGAATGAACTTGAATAGTCTAACCAACCTAAATTGCAGCCAGCAAAATTCTAATACAACAAAAAATTCACCTAAATAATAGTCGAACAGTAATGCTTGAAACTGCAATGTGTGAAAAAGAAACAAATTTCACTCCTAGGGAATGGAGAGAAATGAAATACTCAAACAGAACCTTCATACGAATTTAGTATTGTGATTTTGGTGCGAACGGCATTGGCCTTCTATTATGTGAAATAGCTTATATATAAGTACATGAGAACCCACAAATGCCATTCGTATGCTTCCCATATGAATGAAAATAACACTAGTACATGAATGAAGCAGACTGAAACCTTATTTAACTGAATGGAGAAACACACAAAATTTGAAATTAAATGAATGCAACTAATGTACGATATAAAATGTGTTCATATAACCGAACTACTTACAGTTAGCCTGTTCGTACGATGGCTGTGTTAATTTTTTCTAATACTCCCGAAATTGCACGAAAGCAATTTGGATCATTGTGTTCGTACGGACTGCCGGCGGGCGGGAAATGACGTAAGAGTCTTTGCGAACCGGAAGTAGAACAGAGGAACTTCCTAAATCGGCAAATACAGGTAAGCAGGGGTTACTGGGTTTAAATAGGACAAATTATCCCTCCGACAATTTCAGCCATATGCCTTCCACATATTTACAGTTGTGTATATATTTCTTCCAGCGCACTCCCCTATCCATTGAACAGGAACTTCAATGTTGACAGATTTTAAGCAGACATTAGGCTGTTAGAGTAGAACCTAAAGATGGGGTACATTGACGTTGTGGCAGGTTTATGCAATGTATGATCATATAATGTATGATCATAAACCCCTATTATTTTTGCATACATTAGGTGTTTAAAAAAAAAAAAATAATAATAAAATCTGTCAACATTAAAGTTGATGTTTAGTGGATAGGTGAGTATGCTGGATCTTGTGTATTATATAAATTGGCCCTCAGCAGCACCCCATTTATGCATGTTTAGGTGAGTGCAGCCCCCTGGTCTCATATATATATATATTTTATTTATTTATTTTCTACACATTATTCAAGCTTACAAAAGACATAACAAACAGTGCCAAGGCTTTAGGATGTGAAGTATAGAATTTTCCATGGAAACAGTTACTTGCTGTGAAGGCTTGCACTGTACTGCTTTCCAAATCCACATAACACTCTCTAGTGATTCTACCTGTAGAGATCAAGAGCTGTAATTGCTTTTAATGCAGTAGTAGACATACAGCAAAGTATCGATCCTGGCAAAACTAAATAAAATAAAAAACAATTCAACCAACAAATTCAGTTTGGTTTTGCTTGTCTTTCAATACTACCCATCTTTCTTTCTAATGCACTATAAAAACAAAATCCTCGTTAATTCTTGAATTATTTACGATTTTTTTTTTTATTTGTAGAAGAGTTCTAAGAATTTTTTCTTATATTCTAGTAAGAAATGATGGCTTTGATGCTCCTTGATACTCATAAGATGATCTGTTCTCTAATGTTTATTAACGTAAGCCTTGTAGAAAAGACTGTAGCTTCTGAGAATAACGATGCATTTGCTAAAGTTAGCAGATCACAATGAGAGAGGCCCTCCCATTGGATTGCATTAATTAATAGAAATAGCTAGAAAGGTTATCAAACAACGTATAAATGGAGATTTCATTCCATGTGAAAACATAACCCTTACCTATCATAACATTTTCTGGAGCCTTTTGACATGGAACAAAGTTTCCATGAAATAATACTGGATAAGAATGTTCTCACCACTAACTGATTCTATAAAAAAAGAAAATTTAGTATCTACTGCCAGTAGGCATGATTCATTGTCCATTGTAAAAACTAGTGTCAAGTAAAGTGGTGCATATTCGTAGTTTAATTTTCAAAATATAGTTACCTAACGTGATGTGTGTAATGGATGGAATGGTTATCCAGTAGAGGTGGTGTGATTAATTATAGATTGGTAAGTATTGATGAGCTGTCAGAGAGTGCTTGACAGGTGCCACACACTTCTCAGTATGTACCATTGGGTAATAAATATAAAAGAAACAAATTAAAACCAATGTGGCTTAGTAGAGAAGTAAAACAAGAAATTAAAAATAAGAAAAGGACATTTAAAGCATTTAAATCTGACAAATCAGATGCATCCTATAAAAGATATAAGGAAGCCAATAATGCGTGCAAAAAGGAGATTAGATTTGCTAAACTTCAAAATTAAAAAATGATAGATAAAGAGAGCAAAACCAACCCCAAAGCATTCTTTAAGTACATAAATTCTAAAAAAAAAAAAAAAAATGAAAGTGCAGGTCCTCCGTATATATTAAGGAAGAACCCATGGCAATAGATGTGCAAATGATTGCTACTAAAAACTTGCAGAATAATTGTAATTGGTTAACTGAAGACAAGGTGCTGCAGCAACTAAAGAAAGTTAACATAAACAAAGCTCCAGGGCCTGACAGTATCCATCCACAAGTACTTAAGGAACTAAGTGTAGAAAGTGAACCTCTGTTTTTAATCTTTCAAGATTCTTTTCTTTCAGGAAGTGTTCCACAGGATTGGAGGAAGGCAGATGTGGTTCCTATATTCAAAATGGGTTCAAAATCCTTGCATGGAAATTATAGACCTATGAGCTTAACTTCTGTGGCTGGGAAAATATTTGAAAGGTTATTAAGGGATAATATTCAAGAATTCCTTAAGAAGAACATGGTTATCAGCAAAAATCAGCATGGTTTTATGAAGCACAGGTCATGTCAAACTGATTGATTGCGTTCTACAAGAAGTAAGTAGAAGTATAGATCAGGGTGTTGCAGTGGATGTGATCTATTTGGATTTTGCCAAGCCATTTGATACAGTTCTACACAATAGATTAGTGTTCCAAATCAAGGAAATCGGTCTAGATGAAAATGCTTGTTCTTGGGTGGAACATTGGCTTAAAAATAGAGTACAAAGAGTTTTCATTAATGGTAAATTTTCAAGCTGGACAGAGGTGGCAAGTGGGGTCCCTCAGGGTTCTGTTCTGGGACCCCTTCTACTTAACATGTTTAGAAATGATCTCGAAAAAAGCATTGCACGTCATGTTTCAGTGTTTGCAGATGACACAAAACTCTGTAAAATAATACAATGTGAGCAAGATATTACTTTGCTGCAGAGGGGTTTAGATAGACTGGAGGACTGGGCACTCAAATGGCAGATGAAATTTAATGTTGAAAAATGCAAAGTTATGCACTTCGGCGTAAAGAATACACAAGCAACGTATACCCTTAATGGAAGCGAATTAGGGATAACAACTCACGAAAAGGACTGGGGAATTGTTATAGACAACAAACTATGCAACAATGTGCAATGTCAATCAGCAGTGGCTAAGGCCAGTAAGGTGTTGACATGCATGAAAAAGGGCATTCATTCTCGGAATGAGAATATCTTTTTGCTTCTTTATAAATCACTGGTAAGACCACATATTGAATATGCTGTGCAATTTTGGGCACTTGTTCTAAAGAAGGATATTATGGCACTAGAAAAAGTGCAGAGGCGGGCTACAAAATTAATAAATGGAATAGAGCATATCAGCTATGAAGAAAGGTTAACAAATTTAAACCTATTTAATTTAGAAAAAAGTAACCTGAGAGGGGATATGATAACATTATACAAATATATTCGGGGCCAATACAAACCATTGTGTGGAAATCTATTCACAAACCGGACTTCACATAGGACACGAGGTCATGCATTTAGACTGGAAGAGGTATTAGCAGTAGAAAGAGGGAAGTGCTCATGCCATTGTACAGAACACTGGTGAGACCTCACTTGGAGTATTGTACACAGTACTGGAGACCGTATCTTCAGAAGGATATTGATACTTTAGAGAGAGTTCAGACAAGTGCTACTAAACTGGTTCATGGATTGCAGGATAAAACTTACTAGGAAAGGTTAAAGGAACTTAACATTATAGCTTGGAGGAAAGACGAGACAGGGGGGATATGATAGAAACATTTAAATACATAAAGGGAATCAACACAGTAAAGGAGGAGACCATATTTAAAAGAAGAAAAACTACCACAACAAGAGGACAAAGTCTTAAATTAAAGGGGCAAAGGTTTAAAAATAATATCAGTAAGTATTATTAGTGGATGCATGGAATAGCCTTCCAGCTGAAGTGGTAGAGGTTAACACAGTAAAGGAGTTTAAGCACGCGTGGGATAGGCATAAGGCTATCCTAACTATAAAATAAGGCCAGGGACAAATGAAAGTATTTAGAAAATTGGGCAAACTAGATGGGCCAAATGGTTCTTATCTGCCGTCACATTCTATGTTTCTATGTTTCTAAGAAAGAAGATTTTGTCTAAGGCAAAGGAAAGGTTTTTTTTACTGTAAGAACAATGAGGATTCTCTGCCTGAAGAAGTGGTTTTATCAGAGACCATACAGATGTTCAAACAGTTACTAGATGCATACTTTCAAAAACAGAATATTCAAGGACATAATCTTTCAATGTAGGGTAATAACTGCTTGATCCAAGGATAAATCTGACTGCCATTCTGGGGTCAAGAAGGAATTTTTTTCCTAGCTTGTTGCAAAATTGGAAGTGCTTCAAACTGGGGTTTTTTGCCTTCTTTTGGATCAACAGCAAAAAACAAATGTGAGGAAGTCTGAACTTGATGGACGGAAGTCTCTTTTCAGCTATGTAACTATGTAACTCTAAGTTTTGGAAGGATTGAAAGATGTTATTTTTATTTTGGAATCACACAAATTATCTGGCCTGGTTACAAAGAGATCCAAAATACCTGCATCTATGTATACATGTACATAAATGTAATGCTTGTGCGTTTTCATCAAAGTTTAGGAATGCATAAATTGCCCTCATAAAGCTTGAGTTCCTTCCACTATCCACCCCACCCCCCTTTCCCCAAACCCCATTCCCTCTCTTTTTTCCTTATGTTTATTTATGACTAATTTGGATGGGGCAACTTCAGATCCATTTATAAATTGTCTTGGTGAGGCAACATTTATATTAGAATAGGTGTGGGTAATGTTAAAAGGGATTCTTTTTATCATTATTTTCTATGTAGTGCAGACAAATAGTGAGTTTTAGCTAGTCACCCACTGAAGCAAGTCACAGACACATTTTAAATCAACCAATTACTGAATTATGAAAATTGATTTGGAGGTGTTTTATAATTTTAACCCCTTCAACCATGCCCTGCCTCAATTGTTTTTTTACGTACAGAGCTGAACAGTTTTTAAAAACATTGTAATAAAGTATATTATAGGGAGAGTATGTCAGGTTGCTTTTAAAGCCAGGGGGGTAATCCCTATAGATAATGGAAATAAACGATGCGAACATATATAAAAGGAAAAGTGGAGAAAATAAACTTCAACTCTAACTTTCATAGGCCTGGTGCTGACAATTATGATGTGACTAATTACAAAATCTTATCGACCAAAAACACTAAAATAGCCCTACCCAAGCATCATTTATCTGATGGAGATGGTGTTGGAGGGAAACTCATAGGATGAAGCTATGAGAAAACACACACCCCATGCTAATCTCATGCTTTCATCTTTCAAGTAAATCCATACCCCCTAACAGCAGTGTCCAGCGAAGTAGGAAGTCTCTGGACGGAGTAAAAGTGTGGGCCACTGTTGCAAAAAGGGGCAAACATACCCAAAAAGTGGGCATGTCTGTGTCCCCATGTCTCCCAGTCCCTTAGTGTCTGTGTCCCCATGTCTCCCAATGTCCCCATGTCACAAGGGGACACTGAGAGACATTGAGAAACTGAGAGACATGGGGACACTGAAAGACATGGAGACACTGGGGGAGACATGGGGACACTGGGTGACTTTGAGACACAAAGGGACACTTGGAGACATGGGGCACTGAGAAACTGTGATACATAGAGGACACTGTGATACCTAGGGGACACTGGAGACTTGATAAAGACCTGGGTACAGGTCAAAACATTGCGGTGTCCAATAAGCCTGCTTAAATCTATCACAATCAGTGCCTGAGATTTTTTATTTTATGCTAGGGGACACTGAGACAATAGGGCGCACTGGGAGACATGGGAATACTGGGATACTAGGGGACTCTGGGAGACAAGGGGACACTGAGACACTAAGTACACTGAGACACTACAGACACTAAGAGACCCCAGGGACACTGGGAGACATGGGACACTGAGACACTGTGATACTTAGGGGATTCTGTGATAGATAGGGGACACTGGAGACTTGATAAAGACCTGGGTACAGGTTGAAACATTGTGGTGTTCAATAAACCTGCTTAAATCTATCACAGTGAGTGCCTGAGATTTTTTTATTTTATACTAGGGGACATTGAGACACTGGAAGACATGGGGACACTGGGAGACTAGGGGACTCTGGGAGACTAGGAAACACTGGCACACTATGGACACCAGGGACATTGGGAGACATGGGGACACTGAGACACTAAGGACACTGGCTAGGAGACATGGGGACACTGGGAGTACCCCAGGTCTCAAAGTCACCCAGTGCCCCCATGTCTCCCTGTGTCCCCCAGTGTCCCCATGTCTATCAGTGTCCCCTAGTGTCTCAGTGTCCCCATGTCGCCCAGTGTACCCTAGTGTTTGTGTCCCCATATCTCCCAGTGTTCCTTAGAGTCTGAGTCCCCATGTCTCCAAGTGTCCCCATGTCACTAGGAAACTAGGGGACACTCAGAGCCATTGGGACACTGAGAGACATGGGGACACTGAGACACTAGGAGACACTGGGAAACCTGGGGACACTGAGACATTTGGGGAAACATGAGGACACTGAGACACTTGGGGACACTGAGAGACTAGGGGACACTGAGACCCTAGGGTCCCTGAGAGACACCAGGGACACTGGGAGACATGGGGACACTGAGACACTGGCTGGGAGACATGAGGACACTGAGAGACTAGGGGCCACTGGGAGACATGGCCCACTGCGTCCCTAGTGTCTCAGGGTCCCCATGTTCCCCAGTGTCTCAGTGTCTTCATGTCTCCTAGTGTCCCAATGTCTCTCACCATCCCCATGTCTCCAAGTGCCCCCTAGTGTCTCAGTGTCCCCAAGTGTCCCTATGTCTCCCAGTGTCCACTAGTGTCTCAGTGCCCCCTAGTGTGTCAGTGTTCCCAGGTCTCTAAGTGTCCCCTATTGCCTCCCAGTATCCCCTAGTGTCTGTAACCCCATGTCTCCCTGCAGCCTTTCCCCCCATACCTCATTTACCTGAGCTGTAGGCTGTCTCTGCAGGCTCAGAGCTGCTTTCTGGACTCTCTCTGCAGAGCTGCTCTCCTGTGGATCAGTAAGTAGAGAGGCAGGGATGGAGATGCTGTGACTTCTTATCCCTGGCCGGCACCGGTATTGCAGAATAATATCTGTTTATAATGAGACTGACATTTGTATTGCCGGTATTACTGCAATACTGGCACCGGCTAGGCAGCCTCCATTACCGTAGAAACACTGGCCAGGTAACCCTAAGAGTAGTGTGTAAAAAAAAAAAAGTAAAAACATTTTTTTTCAAACAATGGGCCTATTCTATGGGCATGGGCCTTGAGCTGCAGCTCCATCAGCCCTTATGTTAATCCGGCCCTGTCTACACAGACACTCAATCAAGAACTAAAAAGAAAACGGATATTGCACCCCTGTTGGTCATCACTTCACCCAAACCGATCATTCCATCCAAAACCTCAGGATTAAAGTTCTTAAAGGTAATTTCAAAGACTCTCATGAAGGAAAGACATTTGAGTTGAAAATGATCACACATTTCAACACCAGAAATGAAGGACTCAATGTAGACTCTGGCTTTCTCACACACTACCAAAACTTTTTATAAACACACATCTTTTTCAATATTCTCGCTTCACCTTCATTTGATCAATTTATAAATAGAGATGTCGCGTACCGTTCGCGAACTTCCCGCGAACGGCTCGCCACGGTTCGCCACGAACCGTTCGCGGTGAGCTCTGGTCAGCTGACACATCCGGGCCAATCTCCAGCAGACCCTCCCTCCCAGACCCTCCCACCTCCTGGACAGCATCCATGTTGAGGCAGCTTCAACGGTTCGCAACATCTCTATTTATAAACATACATATATGCAGCTATAAAAAACAGACACAATGTGTTTCTTTTAATACTACATACTATATATTTGCATGCCCTGCTCTGCTGTTTGTTTGTTTTTGGTGTGTTTTTTTTGTTTAGTTTTGTTTAGTTCTTTTTTTGTTTTTGTTTTTTAACTAGCTTATTCACTCTCCTCTGTTCATTTACTTTTTCTGGCTATTCTCAGCCAATATGCACCTTTCACTTTCAGGCATATCTTCTGCTATTTATGACACCCCACTCACCCCACCCTCCCTCCCCTTCTCTAACATCAGTTTTAAATGTGGTAAACTCTATCAGATTGATCAGTATTGCTTCAGACCTGTGGAAGAGAGGAAAACTCTTGAAAGCTTGTCTTTGAAATACTATGTTAGTCAAATAAAAAAGGTATCATTGCACACTGCAATATTCATCTTCGCATCTTGTCTACTGGACTAATATAGCTAATCCAAAATATATATATACAATACAAAGTTCCTTGCACTCACATTTAATGTTTTTTGTGCCTCAATATTAGGCTTGCCGGGAGCCAGTCCTTGTAGGGATCTTGGTATAGACAAATTCGAAATGCAGGCTGCACTCACGGTCTTTAAATTTCAATGGTGTTTATTTCATCAAACAGACAGATCAACGTTTCGGTCCTCACAGGGACCTTCCTCAGGATCAAGTAGCCGAATATCCGAATTGCCCGAAATTCGTCCAAATTCAAATTCGGACCGAAACGAATTGCACATGTCTAATAAGTAATTTATCACCAGTTTCCTTAAAAGTATAGGGTCAGGTGCACGTTATTTCTTTCCTGTCTTGGTAAAGTTTACTCACATTATGAATTTGTGAGAAAAAAAAATCTCATCTTTCCTCTTGGTATGTTTAAAAGCCTCACCATGCATGACAAAATATACAAATTATTTATTACTGCAAGTATAAAAAAAATGCACAAGTGCTAAAAGCACACATAGAGATTCAGGGTAAGTATATGCGAATGAGACTCACAATCATTAAGGAAGAAGCAGCCTGTCTATGAGTTGATTTTCCTCTAACCTAGAGTGTGTTTCAAAAACTGCCTTGACCAATGTGAGTATGCAGATGGAATTTCTGTACAAAATAGAAACACATGTTAAAGGTAAACAATAACAGAGTATTCTTCCCCAGAATGCTTAGCTTTAGTCTAAAAACTAACTAAAATAACCCTTGCAGTGATTTGGAGGGTGAGGGGGTGGGGGGGAATGTAGAAAGGCATATTTTTTAACTAAATCTAATGATTTGATCTAAAATGGGAAAAATATGTAAAATAGCAATTATAAATATATATGTATTTGCAATTAGATCTAAATTACTGTTCATTGCTGCCTGTGTCATAGTGATTTACTAATTTATCCCAAGTAAGATTCCATAATACATATGCCAGCATGTCTTATTGTCTCTCAATTCCAGTGAGACATTGTATGGACATTTATTTTCAACTAATTAAACAATCAGTGATTTTCATATCAGACCCCAAATGTATGCATCACAGTAATGTGTTCAGCATGTGATACTATTACATTTGATCAAATGCAAGATGTTTTCATCCTGATGTTGTGCAATTCTCCCCAACAAAATCACTGAAGGGAGCATCAAAGATGAAAAAAGCAGGTGTAATTTAAATGCTGATTAAGACACATAACACTGGCAGACATTCCTTGAGGTTACTCTGTGTTATGCTTTCAATGGTTCATTTTAAAGTCATATTCTCTAAACCTCACAGATATTTTTTTTCTAGAGCCAAAATCTCCAAGGTACTCAGAATAAGGGCTGAGATATCCAGACTACTCTGTGCTGATTTTATAAATACCCTCTGAAGCCAATTTTTATGTAATGTAACCACAGGAAAATATGCACATTGAGAATATAATCACATTACCATATATGTGTAAAGCACCTACCAAAAATGCAAATGCAGTTATTTTGTCCAACGTTTATGTAAGGAAACCAAGTATATTTAAACCTCATTCGGTAGTTTCCTCCAGAACCGCCAGAGCCTTAGTGATTATAGCCCTCCGTTCGGTAGATAAAGTAGACGAACCATATCGTAATCCCAATAGCTTCACAAGATGATTCCCTTAGTGAAACACAAAAATCCCCAAACATCAGCCGAAGTCAAGAAGAAGGGTACAAAATGAACTAACTTTTAATGGGTCACACAGGCTTTTATGCAAGTCCCCATGCAAGGGGAGATCCCTCAGGGAGGGACAAATATTAACCAATCACGTACTGTAAAAACATAACACACACCCACAGTTCCCTCCCCTAGCTCTGGAGATAATTAAGTCTGATAAAATAATAACTTAATATTCTGCAGGCAGAAAAATCACCTTTTTCCCAAATAACTGGGACACCCCTTCATACTTGGCGTATCCCGACAAATAACATGTCCCCTGATAGCCCTGATCTGGGTGACCAACATATCCGAATTTCACCCAGATCGGTTCAGGGGTTCGCAAAAACTATGGAGGTCTTCTGTGACCGGCTCAACCTGGGCTATATGCCCAAAACAGTTCCATGAGTTTGGTGGGTTTTGCCGGTCACTTTAGAAAGAGGAGAAAAACGAACAAACTACCGAATGGATCCCGCTGGCTCTTAGCAGCAGTCGTTCCCCTCTGTCGAATGCACCAAAAAAACGAATAGCACTCTTCTAGCTATTCGGTAAGTAGAGTTCCAGTGTTCGTCTGTTTGAGACCGGTGTTCAGGAAGTCGAGTGTCCGATTTCAGTTCCATACACTCGACGACCAAGTCCCGCTGCCTTTGTTCGCATGAACAAAGATGGCTGCGGTTTTCTCTGCCACGTGGCGTTCAGCAGTACGAACGCTGGCCGCACAGACAGAGGCATCAATTGAAGCAGTCTTTGATGTTCAACAAGCCAGGGGGGTGGTCTTTGTTCGGTAGTTACATCTACCGAATGCAATAGGCAGAAATAGTGTACTAAAAGGGGGATTTCTTCAGTTTATTAACACTATTTTTTAATTTTCACATAAGATTGGGTAGGAGCAGTTGACTCTCTCTCTCTCTCTCTCTCTCTCTATATATATATATATATATATATATATATATATATATATATATATAAATATATATATATATGTACATATATAACAAAGAGAATAATCCTGCACTCCATATGACAAAAAATTAGTGTGCCCGGTGCTTGTCCAGCAAAATACAAAAAGGAAAATAAGATAGCACTCTCAGGACTATAGAAAAAATAAATAAAACTTAACTTTTAATTAGCTTATACAAAAAAAATCAACTTTTCAGTCTGTTAACCACAGACTTTCATCAGGATTAATACATAAAAATTCATACCTTACATATATAGTACAATACATATTGGCAATCAACTTACCCACCACCAAAACGATTATCTCCCTGTCAGCCCAGTCTGGAGCTCACATGGGTTCGGCCGGCAACGGAGCGTGCGTCAATGACGTCATCACGCGACGCCGGCGTCATGACGTCATCACGCGAGCAAACAGCCGGCAGCATAATGGGGAGATTGTTGCTATGGAAAGAAGCTTCCTAGCAACCAATAAAAACAAAACACAAATGCACTGGAAACCAAAACATTCAAATGATTCAATTAGGCAAATACAAAATAGAGACATAATTAGCTACTATGAAGCCCAACATTATTACAAACAGGGCATACTCATGCTACATATTATAAAGAAACCACATGCTGACAAAACTGTATGGCAAAACAAAGTACTCAAATCTCAGACCTTAAGCATGGAAAAAAAGGGTTAACAATATATATATAAAAATATACCAAACAGAGAGAAAAAAAAAAGAAAAGAAGGAAAAAGCAACTGAAACCAGAATAAACTAATAATACATTGACTAGTGGCTCTAGCAGGCATATATTGCTGACATTAAATTGGAACTACCCCTAACTGTATGTGAGAATGCATATCGTTGTCCAAACACCTGATACTCTCACAATGTAGGTGAAGGATATACATATCAATATAACTTAGTACCTTCATAATGAGGCATCATAATGGGTAAGTGCCTTTCCCCCAGGGTGGGCATCAATACCCATTCTTAATATTGTCTCGTCTTCAAAGAGTGCCACCCAGTGTACTCTATGTCTAGGCAACCAATAAACAATGACCCATACTGTCAAGAGCCTATAATCAATAAGTATAATCATATTAAAATATAAAATATAAAACAATAGAAAAATATATAGACAAAAAGACTACACTGGGGGATAAAACATCCCTGATAATGCGAGTTGGGTGACACCACCCAAAACGATATAGACCCAGCTCATGTAGTAAAAAGCAATATTC
The DNA here is from genome assembly GCA_933207985.1 of Pelobates cultripes. Lineage (NCBI taxonomy): Eukaryota > Metazoa > Chordata > Amphibia > Anura > Pelobatidae > Pelobates > Pelobates cultripes. Next base: position 275,642,516 of record OW240913.1, read on the forward strand.
CTCCACAAAATCACTGCCTGTATATCCCAAGAGAAAGGGAAAAGGACCAACATATAACTGGACACCGGTCGAAGTGGCTGACCCCCAGGGCGGGCCACTTTCGCCTATTCCAGAATGGATCAGGTTACATACAAAAATTATAAAAAGACAGATAGTGAATATTTTTCATTAAGAGGTGGAGATCGAAAAAAGATGCTCCTCCAACGGGAATTATTTTGGATTAGAACATTACAAACTGTCTATCCTGATGGACTTAATGAAAAATATTCACTATCTGTCTTTTTATAATTTTTGTATGTAACCTGATCCATTCTGGAATAGGCGAAAGTGGCCCGCCCTGGGGGTCAGCCACTTCGACCGGTGTCCAGTTATATGTTGGTCCTTTTCCCTTTCTCTTGGGATATACAGGCAGTGATTTTGTGGAGGAATATTGCTTTTTACTATATGAGCTGGGTCTACATCGTTTTGGGTGGTGTCACCCAACTTGCATTATCAGGGATGTTTTATCCCCCAGTGTAGTCTTTTTGTCTATATATTTTTCTATTGTTTTCTATTTTATATTTTAATATGATTATACTTATTGATTAGATGCTCTTGACAGTATGGGTCATTGTTTATTGGTTGCCTAGACATAGAGTACACTGCGTGGCACTCTTTGTAGTTGGGACAATATGAAGCATGGGTATTGATGCCCATCCTGGGGGAAAGGCACTTACCCATTATGATGCCTCATTATGAAGGTACTAAGTTATATTGATATGTATATCCTTCACCTACATTGTGAGAGTATCAGGTGTTTGGACAACGATATGCATTCTCACATACAGTTAGGGGTAGTTCCAATTTAATGTCAGCAATATATGCCTGCTAGAGCCACTAGTCAATGTATTATTAGTTTATTCTGGTTTCAGTTGCTTTTTCCTTCTTTTCTTTTTTTTTTTCTCTCTGTTTGGTATATTTTTATATATATATTGTTAACCCTTTTTTCCCATGCTTAAGGTCTGAGATTTGGGTACTTTGTTTTGCCATACAGTTTGTGGTTTCTTTATAATATGTAGCATGAGTATGCTCTGTTTGTAATAATGTTGGGCTTCATAGTAGTTAATTATGTCTCTATTTTGTATTTGCCTAATTGAATCATTTGAATGTTTTGGTTTCCAGTGCATTTGTGTTTTGTTTTTATTGGTTGCTAGGAAGCTTCTTTCCATAGCAACAATCTCCCCATGATGCTGCCGGCTGGTTGCTCGCGTGATGACGTCATGACGCCGGCGTCGCGTGATGACGTCATTGACGCACGCTCCGACGCCGGCCGAACCCACGTGAGCTCCAGACCGGGCTGACAGGGAGAGACAATCGTTTTGGTGGTGGGTAAGTTGATTGCCAATATGTATTGTACTATATATGTAAGGTATGAATTTTTATGTATTAATCCTGATGAAAGTCTGTGGTTAACAGACTGAAACGTCAATTTTTTTTTTGTATAAGCTAATTAAAAGTTAAGTTTTATTTATTTTTTCTATAGTCCTGAGAGTGCTATCTTATTTTCCTTTATGTATATATATATATATATATATATATATATAAATACCTTGTTGGAAGTGCACTCACAGGACTCGATACTGTTGCCAAAAATGTGCCATTTATTCAAGTTTCAAAAGTTGATTACATAGCAATCTATACTTATTATTTACAGTTAACTATTCAAAAGCATTTTCAGATTTTAATTTCAAAGATCACATACAAAGACCTTATTATTAATGTGCAAAACAAATGTATACTAAAAGACAAATATTTAAGGGGGGGGGGAGAAAGAGAATGTAGAAAAATAAAAATGAGGGGAACCCAGCTCCCCTTCCCTGGCGTCTCTCAATTCCTCCCACCCATCTTGGCTTGTATGGCTTGGTTAGATTACCTGGGTTAACCTGACTATGTAGTCAACACATGGAACCCAAATCTGCTGGCAATCGTCTGTAGTCTCATTCAGCGCTGTAGTCAAAGACGCCATGCAATAGACCTCCTCCACTCTCCCAATCCACTGCTGGAGAGTTTGCACATCAGAATTCCCCCCACATTACTGGTCTTTTTTTGAGTTTAATAAATGCTTTGTGAGTTATATTTTTATATCAGGATATTGGAGTTGTCTGACCACCTCCATAATTTTAAAGAACCGGTCAAACAAGGGAGGGATAGGGACATCCCTCCCCAGTCATTTGAATATGGGACATGTGGGTTCTCCATTAATTCAAGGGGGCACTAGTTATTGTTACAGAGCTGCTATCCATGCCATATTATTTAAAAACTCCAGTTACCAGGTCAAAATATTTGTGTGTCGGCAGGACTGAAGGTGTGTCTTGTTGTTATGAGGGCCAAATGGTTATATTTGGCCACGTACAGTGTTGTCCTTCTCATCTTACCAGGAATGAACATACCTGATATGAGTGAACTAGAAAGTTAGTTCTCTTGTTTTCTTCTTCTTAACTGATTTGTGAATAGTTTGTTTTGCTTTACAGGGATATGGCCTTCATTAGATTAGTATTAAGATCATCCCCATCTACTAGGTATACTTTTATAGGGCTGCTAAGGCTAAGGCTCGGGCGGTTCTTCTGAAATAGGGATTTAGATACATAGTTCCTTGGTAAACATAAGTGTTTGAAAAATTTTGCATTTTTAAAGCGTGGGCCAGGCATACATCTAATGGGATGTTTCAATGCTTCAATACCCCTTGTCCGGGGACGGATAGGTGGTTCAGAAGGGAAACCCTTAATGAAACAGACGGTCTTGTCGTCAGCTCAAAATTACCCCGGTCGACGGATCTCGGGATCGCTGGGTTAATGTGCTCCGGTAATATCTGCATTAAGGAAATTGGAGCATAACACAAGTGCCCTCAACTGTGCTCACTCTGCCGCAAGTCTGATCAGCATCATAAATTACACCTGCTTTTTTCATCTTTGATGCTCCCTTCAGTGATTTTGTTGGGGAGAATTGCACAACATCAGGATGAAAACATCTTGCATTTGATCAAATGTAATAGTATCACATGCTGAACACATTACTGTGATGCATACATTTGGGGTCTGATATGAAAATCACTGATTGTTTAATTAGTTGAAAATAAATGTCCATACAATGTCTCACTGGAATTGAGAGACAATAAGACATGCTGGCATATGTATTATGGAATCTTACTTGGGATAAATTAGTAAATCACTATGACACAGGCAGCAATGAACAGTAATTTAGATCTAATTGCAAATACATATATATTTATAATTGCTATTTTACATATTTTTCCCATTTTAGATCAAATCGTTAGATTTGTTAAAAAAATAAAGTTAATTCTAAAGTCCCCCACCCCCTCACCCATTTTAATAAAAAATTAACCCCTTTGCCAATTTATCACTGACTAAGCTGATCAATTGGCAGGGATACATTTTAGATGATCTGATTTTTTTTTTACACCCTGATAATTCTTTTTTTTTTTTTAACCACTCAGGTTAAAAAATTAACTAATAAAAATTTCCTTATATATTTAGCTATTGGGTAAGTTAGTGAATTTTGGATTTGGCGTTGGCAACTTTTTAACTTTAAAAAAATTTTAAAATAAACTATAAAAAGTAAAAAATACCAAAAAAATGTTTTTTTTCTAAAAAATCAAAAAAAACTTTACCAGACAAAAAAAATTAACGTTCCCTGCCTATACTTTAAGGAAACTAAGATCAAGTACTTATACTGTGCAATTTTTTTTTTAACCCCTGAGGATTAACTTTTTATTTATTTTTTAACCCTCAGGGGTTCAATTTATTTAATTAATTAAAATATTTTATAACTATATATTTTGCTAGCTGGGGTGGGTGGGAGTTATGGGAAAATGGGGAATTTACTGTTAGTGCTGCGTACTGCTAGTTAGGGGTTAACGGTAAAAAAAAAGCTTAGAAAAATGTTAAATCTGTAAAAAAGTTTTAAGAAAGTTAAGGAAAGTTTAAAAAAAATTAATAAGCAAAACAAAAGTTTAAAAACTAGTTTTTAAAAGTAAAAAAGTTATAAAAAGTAAAAAAATACATTTTAAATATGCTCATTACCACTACACCTGGAACAAACTAGAGAAAAAATTATCCCACGCCAAGGTTCAAAATATGCCTTTTGAATTACCCCAGGGTGTATTCTTTAATAAATAGTTTGTGTTTGTGGGGAAGTTTCAATAACCAACCGTCTAAACTACTCCAAATTGGAACATGGACACAGCGTAAAACTTCAAAGTTAGAAAAAAACTGAATGGCTGCATCTCAAATGCGCCCCTTCAACATCCACATATACCTGGCAAAGGTACATACAGGGGTATTGCTGTACTCAGCCGACATAGCTGAGCAACATATGAAGTATTATACAGTCGTAGCACACATAAGGTTTGCAAAATATACTGTGCAAACTCACTTGTATGTCAAAAAGGCAGAAAAAACGCTTATTACCACTACATCTGGTACAAGCTAGCGGAAAAATGATCCCACGCTAAGGTTCAAAATATACCTTTTGAAATACCCTGGGATGTCTTCTTTAAGAAATGGTATGGCTTTATGGGGTATTTGGATTATATAGCCTGGTAAAATACTCTAAAATGGGACATAGGCACAGCATAAAAATTCAAAGTTTGGAAAAAACTGGAATGGCTGTGTCCCAAATGTGCCCCTCCGATGTCCACACATACCTGTCAAAGGTACATACGGGGGTATTGCTGTACTCAGCCGACATGGGGTTACAGACACTAAGGGATACTGGGAGGCAATAGGGGACACTTAGAGATCTGGGAACACTGACACACTAGGGGGCACTGAGACACTAGTGGACACTGGGAGACATAGGGACACTTGGGGACACTGAGACACTAGGGGGCACTTGGAGACATGGGGATGGTGAGAGACATTGGGACACTAGGAGACATGAAGACACTGAGACACTGGGGAACATGGGGACCCTGAGACACTAGGGACACAGTGGGCCATGTCTCCCAGTGGCCCCTAGTCTCTCAGTGTCCTCATGTCTCCCAGCCAGTGTCTCAGTGTCCCCATGTCTCCCAGTGTCCCTGGTGTCTCTCAGGGACCCTAGGGTCTCAGTGTCCCCTAGTCTCTCAGTGTCCCCAAGTGTCTCAGTGTCCTCATGTTTCCCCAAATGTCTCAGTGTCCCCAGGTTTCCCAGTGTCTCCTAGTGTCTCAGTGTCCCCATGTCTCTCAGTGTCCCAATGGCTCTGAGTGTCCCCTAGTTTCCTAGTGACATGGGGACACTTGGAGACATGGGGACTCAGACTCTAAGGAACACTGGGAGATATGGGGACACAAACACTAGGGTACACTGGGCGACATGGGGACACTGAGACACTAGGGGACACTGATAGACATGGGGACACTGGGGGACACAGGGAGACATGGGGGCACTGGGTGACTTTGAGACCTGGGGTACTCCCAGTGTCCCCATGTCTCCAAGCCAGTGTCCTTAGTGTCTCAGTGTCCCCATGTCTCCCAATGTCCCTGGTGTCCATAGTATGCCAGTGTTTCCTAGTCTCCCAGAGTCCCCTAGTCTCCCAGTGTCCCCATGTCTTCCAGTGTCTCAATGTCCCCTAGTATAAAATAAAAAAATCTCAGGCACTCACTGTGATAGATTTAAGCAGGTTTATTGAACACCACAATGTTTCAACCTGTACCCAGGTCTTTATCAAGTCTCCAGTGTCCCCTATCTATCACAGTATCCCCTAAGTATCACAGTGTCTCAGTGTCCCATGTCTCCCAGTGTCCCTGGGGTCTCTTAGTGTCTGTAGTGTCTCAGTGTAGTTAGTGTCTCAGTGTCCCCTTGTCTCCCAGAGTCCCCTAGTATCCCAGTATTCCCATGTCTCCCAGTGCGCCCAAGTGTCTCAGTGTCCCCTAGCATAAAATAAAAAATCTCAGGCACTGATTGTGATAGATTTAAGCAGGCTTATTGGACACCGCAATGTTTTGACCTGTACCCAGGTCTTTATCAAGTCTCCAGTGTCCCCTATGTATCACAGTGTCCTCTATGTCTTTCAGTGTCCCCATGTCTCTCAGTTTCTCAATGTCTCTCAGTGTCCCCTTGTGACATGGGGACATTGGGAGACATGGGGACACAGACACTAAGGGACTGGGAGACATGGGGACACAGACATGCCCACTTTTTTGGTATGTTTGCCCCTTTCGGCCCACACTTTTACCCCGTCCAGAGACTTCCTACTTCGCTGGACACTGCTGTTAGGGGGTATGGATTTACTTGAAAGATGAAAGCATGAGATTAGCATGGGGTGTGTGTTTTCTCATAGCTTCATCCTATGAGTTTCCCTCCAACACCATCTCCATCAGATAAATGATGCTTGGGTAGGGCTATTTTAGTGTTTTTGGTCGATAAGATTTTGTAATTAGTCACATCATAATTGTCAGCACCAGGCCTATGAAAGTTAGAGTTGAAGTTTATTTCCTCCACTTTTCCTTTTATATATGTTCGCATTGTTTATTTCCATTATCTATAGGGATTACCCCCTGGCTTTAAAAGCAACCTGACATACTCTCCCTATAATATACTTTATTACAATGTTTTTAAAAACTGTTCAGCTCTGTACGTAAAAAAACAATTGAGGCAGGGCAGGGCATGGTTGAAGGGGTTAAAATTATAAAACACCTCCAAATCAATTTTCATAATTCAGTAATTGGTTGATTTAAGATGTGTCTGGGACTTGCTTCAGTGGGTGACTAGCTAAAACTCACTATTTGTCTGCACTACATAGAAAATAATGATAAAAAGAATCCCTTTTAACATTACCCACACCTATTCTAATATAAATGTTGCCTCACCAAGACAATTTATAAATGGATCTGAAGTTGCCCCATCCAAATTAGTCATAAATAAACATAAGGAAAAAAGAGAGGGAATGGGGTTTGGGGAAAGGGGGGTGGGGATGGGGTGGATAGTGGAAGGAACTCAAGCTTTATGAGGGCAATTTATGCATTCCTAAACTTGGATGAAAACGCACAAGCATTACATTTATGTACATGTATACATAGATGCAGGTATTTTGGATCTCTTTGTAACCAGGCCAGATAATTTGTGTGATTCCAAAATAAAAATAACATCTTTCAATCCTTCCAAAACTTAGAGTTACATAGTTACATAGCTGAAAAGAGACTTCCGTCCATCAAGTTCAGACTTCCTCACATTTGTTTTTTGCTGTTGATCCAAAAGAAGGCAAAAAACCCCAGTTTGAAGCACTTCCAATTTTGCAACAAGCTAGGAAAAAAATTCCTTCTTGACCCCAGAATGGCAGTCAGATTTATCCTTGGATCAAGCAGTTATTACCCTACATTGAAAGATTATGTCCTTGAATATTCTGTTTTTGAAAGTATGCATCTAGTAACTGTTTGAACATCTGTATGGTCTCTGATAAAACCACTTCTAAAGGCAGAGAATCCTCATTGTTCTTACAGTAAAAAAAACCTTTCCTTTGCCTTAGACAAAATCTTCTTTCATAGAAACATAGAATGTGACCGCAGATAAGAACCATTTGGCCCATCTAGTTTGCCCAATTTTCTAAATACTTTCATTTGTCCCTGGCCTTATCTTATAGTTAGGATAGCCTTATGCCTATCCCATGCGTGCTTAAACTCCTTTACTGTGTTAACCTCTACCACTTCAGCTGGAAGGCTATTCCATGCATCCACTAATAATACTTACTGATATTATTTTTAAACCTTTGCCCCTTTAATTTAAGACTTTGTCCTCTTGTTGTGGTAGTTTTTCTTCTTTTAAATATGGTCTCCTCCTTTACTGTGTTGATTCCCTTTATGTATTTAAATGTTTCTATCATATCCCCCCTGTCTCGTCTTTCCTCCAAGCTATAATGTTAAGTTCCTTTAACCTTTCCTGGTAAGTTTTATCCTGCAATCCATAAACCAGTTTAGTAGCACTTGTCTGAACTCTCTCTAAAGTATCAATATCCTTCTGAAGATACGGTCTCCAGTACTGTGTACAATACTCCAAGTGAGGTCTCACCAGTGTTCTGTACAATGGCATGAGCACTTCCCTCTTTCTACTGCTAATACCTCTTCCAGTCTAAATGCATGACCCCGTGTCCTATGTGAAGTCCGGTTTGTGAATAGATTTCCACACAATGGTTTGTATTGGCCCCGAATATATTTGTATAATGTTATCATATCCCCTCTCAGGTTACTTTTTTCTAAACTAAATAGGTTTAAATTTGTTAACCTTTCTTCATAGCTGATATGCTCTATTCCATTTATTAATTTTGTAGCCCGCCTCTGCACTTTTTCTAGTGCCATAATATCCTTCTTTAGAACAAGTGCCCAAAATTGCACAGCATATTCAATATGTGGTCTTACCAGTGATTTATAAAGAAGCAAAAAGATATTCTCATTCCGAGAATGAATGCCCTTTTTCATGCATGTCAACACCTTACTGGCCTTAGCCACTGCTGATTGACATTGCACATTGTTGCATAGTTTGTTGTCTATAACAATTCCCCAGTCCTTTTCGTGAGTTGTTATCCCTAATTCGCTTCCATTAAGGGTATACGTTGCTTGTGTATTCTTTACGCCGAAGTGCATAACTTTGCATTTTTCAACATTAAATTTCATCTGCCATTTGAGTGCCCAGTCCTCCAGTCTATCTAAACCCCTCTGCAGCAAAGTAATATCTTGCTCACATTGTATTATTTTACAGAGTTTTGTGTCATCTGCAAACACTGAAACATGACGTGCAATGCTTTTTTCAAGATCATTTCTAAACATGTTAAGTAGAAGGGGTCCCAGAACAGAACCCTGAGGGACCCCACTTGCCACCTCTGTCCAGCTTGAAAATTTACCATTAATGAAAACTCTTTGTACTCTATTTTTAAGCCAATGTTCCACCCAAGAACAAGCATTTTCATCTAGACCGATTTCCTTGAGTTTGAACACTAATCTATTGTGTAGAACTGTATCAAATGGCTTGGCAAAATCCAAATAGATCACATCCACTGCAACACCCTGATCTATACTTCTACTTACTTCTTGTAGAACGCAATCAATCAGTTTGACATGACCTGTGCTTCATAAAACCATGCTGATTTTTGCTGATAACCATGTTCTTCTTAAGGAATTCTTGAATATTATCCCTTAATAACCTTTCAAATATTTTCCCAGCCACAGAAGTTAAGCTCATAGGTCTATAATTTCCATGCAAGGATTTTAAACCCATTTTGAATATAGGAACCACATCTGCCTTCCTCCAATCCTGTGGAACACTTCCTGAAAGAAAAGAATCTTGAAAGATTAAAAACAGAGGTTCACTTTCTACACTTAGTTCCTTAAGTACTTGTGGATGGATACTGTCAGGCCCTGGAGCTTTGTTTATGTTAACTTTCTTTAGTTGCTGCAGCACCTTGTCTTCAGTTAACCAATTACAATTATTCTGCAAGTTTTTAGTAGCAATCATTTGCACATCTATTGCCATGGGTTCTTCCTTAATATATACGGAGGACCTGCACTTTCATTTTTTTTTTTTTTTTTAGAATTTATGTACTTAAAGAATGCTTTGGGGTTGGTTTTGCTCTCTTTATCTATCATTTTTTAATTTTGAAGTTTAGCAAATCTAATCTCCTTTTTGCACGCATTATTGGCTTCCTTATATCTTTTATAGGATGCATCTGATTTGTCAGATTTAAATGCTTTAAATGTCCTTTTCTTATTTTTAATTTCTTGTTTTACTTCTCTACTAAGCCACATTGGTTTTAATTTGTTTCTTTTATATGTATTACCCAATGGTACATACTGAGAAATGTACCTTTCTAATATTTGTTGGAAGATGTTCCATTTATCCTCAGTGTTCTTTTCACTAAAGAGTTTATGCCAGTCAATATATTGTAAAGCTGTGATCCGTCACTGAACTTACAATATTCATTGCAAGTGTGTGGCACCTGTCAAGCACTCTCTGACAGCTCATCAATACTTACCAATCTATAATTAATCACACCACCTCTACTGGATAACCATTCCATCCATTACACACATCACGTTAGGTAACTATATTTTGACAATTAAACTATGAATATGCACCACTTTACTTGACACTAGTTTTTACAATGGACAATGCATCATGCCTACTGGCAGTAGATACTAAATTTTCTTTTTTTATAGAATCAGTTAGTGGTGAGAACATTCTTATCCAGTATTATTTCATGGAAACTTTGTTCCATGTCAAAAGGCTCCAGAAAATGTTATGATAGGTAAGGGTTATGTTTTCACATGGAATGAAATCTCCATTTATACGTTGTTTGATAACCTTTCTAGCTATTTCTATTAATTAATGCAATCCAATGGGAGGGCCTCTCTCATTGTGATCTGCTAACTTTAGCAAATGCATCGTTATTCTCAGAAGCTACAGTCTTTTCTACAAGGCTTACGTTAATAAACATTAGAGAACAGATCATCTTATGAGTATCAAGGACCATCAAAGCCATCATTTCATACTAGAATATAAGAAAAAATTCTTAGAACTCTTCTACAAATAAAAATAAAAAATCGTAAATAATTCAAGAATTAACGAGGATTTTGTTTTTATAGTGCATTAGAAAGAAAGATGGGTAGTATTGAAAGACAAGCAAAACCAAACTGAATTTGTTGGTTGAATTGTTTTTTATTTTATTTAGTTTTGCCAGGATCGATACTTTGCTGTATGTCTACTACTGCATTAAAAGCAATTACAGCTCTTGATCTCTACAGGTAGAATCACTAGAGAGTGTTATGTGGATTTGGAAAGCAGTACAGTGCAAGCCTTCACAGCAAGTAACTGTTTCCATGGAAAATTCTATACTTCACATCCTAAAGCCTTGGCACTGTTTGTTATGTCTTTTGTAAGCTTGAATAATGTGTAGAAAATAAATAAATAAAATATATATATATATGAGACCAGGGGGCTGCACTCACCTAAACATGCATAAATGGGGTGCTGCTGAGGGCCAATTTATATAATACACAAGATCCAGCATACTCACCTATCCACTAAACATCAACTTTAATGTTGACAGATTTTATTATTATTTTTTTTTTTTTAAACACCTAATGTATGCAAAAATAATAGGGGTTTATGATCATACATTATATGATCATACATTGCATAAACCTGCCACAACGTCAATGTACCCCATCTTTAGGTTCTACTCTAACAGCCTAATGTCTGCTTAAAATCTGTCAACATTGAAGTTCCTGTTCAATGGATAGGGGAGTGCGCTGGAAGAAATATATACACAACTGTAAATATGTGGAAGGCATATGGCTGAAATTGTCGGAGGGATAATTTGTCCTATTTAAACCCAGTAACCCCTGCTTACCTGTATTTGCCGATTTAGGAAGTTCCTCTGTTCTACTTCCGGTTCGCAAAGACTCTTACGTCATTTCCCGCCCGCCGGCAGTCTGTACGAACACAATGATCCAAATTGCTTTCGTGCAATTTCGGGAGTATTAGAAAAAATTAACACAGCCATCGTACGAACAGGCTAACTGTAAGTAGTTCGGTTATATGAACACATTTTATATCGTACATTAGTTGCATTCATTTAATTTCAAATTTTGTGTGTTTCTCCATTCAGTTAAATAAGGTTTCAGTCTGCTTCATTCATGTACTAGGGTTATTTTCATTCATATGGGAAGCATACGAATGGCATTTGTGGGTTCTCATGTACTTATATATAAGCTATTTCACATAATAGAAGGCCAATGCCGTTCGCACCAAAATCACAATACTAAATTCGTATGAAGGTTCTGTTTGAGTATTTCATTTCTCTCCATTCCCTAGGAGTGAAATTTGTTTCTTTTTCACACATTGCAGTTTCAAGCATTACTGTTCGACTATTATTTAGGTGAATTTTTTGTTGTATTAGAATTTTGCTGGCTGCAATTTAGGTTGGTTAGACTATTCAAGTTCATTCCCATTAGAGTGTTACATTTTTCTCCATCCATAATATCTGCCAGCTTAGTCTCTGTCATTTCAATACGTTCGCATGATTCATCAATGTTCATATTATCGCTTGCACAATATAAAAAACTGTTTCATATATTTCTATTTTCATTGTCTTAAGTGGATTACAAATTTTATTTTATTTAATTATTATTATTTGTTCGTTAGATGCCTGTATTAACTATTTTGTTTAAAAGAAATAGTTAAATTAATCAGAACAGCATTTTTCCAACTCAAATTATACCAATTCTTGTTAAATAGATTAAAGCTTTCTTTTACTTCTTCCCTCCAAAATACTATAATTACAGATATTGGTATGCCGTCATCCAGTCATTAAACCTAACTCAGATTATATAAATAGGTAGGTCTCTAGTTTTCTCTACCCTATCCCTTTGTTTTGTTTTTCCCTTCAGTCATTTATTCTGTTATAACCAGGACTATTAATAATACAAGTTCTGGCTTTTCTTTCCCTCTATAAATAGTTTTCAAGTTAATACACTTTCCAAGGACAAGTCCAAGCTCTCCCATTTAACCTAAATAGTTAAAAATTTGGTTAGTATTTAGTTTTCTCTTTCTTCTTTATTATTCTCGTCATTGGTCTACAACTACTTCTGGGGGCTAAGGTTATAACTCATTCATTATGATATATTTATGAGCAAGTGGGTATCATCTTACCAAACACGCCCTACCAGTCCACTAGCAGGTACCTGTAAAAAAAAAAAAAAAATAGATATGAAGTAAACTTTTACATAAAAGTCCTTGCCAATTAGGAATTATTTCTTCATAGGCCCCTTTGCCTTAAATTGAGCAGTCCCGCAAGGCCAACTCCCATCGTCATGCTCGGAGGTACAAGCCCATTGTATTATAGTCAGGGCCTCACCTGTCACGGCCAATCTATCTTAAATCTTGTAAATGTCACTGAGGGGCCAACACCCAACCACTTACATCATTGGCACGAAAAGCCCCCATGAGCCAAATCATAGGTAGAGCCTCTCAAAGCCACTAGGCAATTAGTGAGGGCGTCACCTGTCACCTAATTAGTTAGAATAATATAATTTCGCCTTTGGGCATTAAATCTAGTGAGCTGGGTTACTTCATACCTGTCAGGATATCATAATAACCAAGTCATCTACTTCACACCCATAGCATGTCTAACGCTTCACTACAAGGAGATGGCCTGTCACTTACCAGTACCCCTACCAGATCTAATTCCCAGACAAGGCAAACCATTGTAACCAGCCCAGCGTTCAGCTACAGATCTTGGACAATTCCAAAAATTATGGCTGAACTTAAAAGAAAGAACATTCCCTTTGCTGCCACAGCCAGGAAAGCTGAACTATTTTGCTTGTTAAACACGCATAATGATAATGAAAGGCTTGGCCCTAGTTCTGAATGTAATATCCAAAACAGTTTGTCAGAACTACATAACATGATCTGCTCTCTAGTGACTTCTGTAACCACTATTAACAACCAGTTGGATAATCTGGAATCCACTAACCAAACAATCCTCCGTAACTCAGCCAGAACCAAGCACAGGAGGTAACTCTAATCCTCTACCTGCTAAAAGTACTAACATCATTATTCAAGCACATCTCATTCCACAAAACCTAAAACGTGACATATTAGAAGGCAAAGGTTTTAATTTGGCTTCTCTCCTCATTGCATCACAGAATATAATTGAAAACAGGTCATACACGTTTGATGATTTATCCGTGGTAATGAAGTCTAGAGACCCTAGACTTAACAGGAAGTTAAATATTCCAGAGTTTGTCTTAGCCTTTGGATTATATAGGAATGTTATTTGCTCTTCTTTTCCCCAGCATAGAGAGGAACTAGATTTATACTTACATAAGCTGGTGGACCTAGCTTATAAATATGGAGTCTACGCGTAAAAAAGTCCTTTTCAGCTAGATCCGCAACGTCACTGGCTCAATTCAATACTCCTACTGACTGGGGCCAATTAAACACAAAATTGTTTTGCAGACATTTTGAGGGATGTAAAACACCAGCTTGTGCAATATGTTCCTCAGCTTCACATACTGTTAACTTCTGTCCCAATAACATTGCTATACCTTCCACTAGCAATGCCAACTCAGAGTTTCAACCAAATATGGCTCAAAGAGAATTCAAAGATAAATTAGGCAGGTCTATCATTTTTCTTGGAAAGTTCAAGTATGTAATCATTTTAATGCAGGGGGATGTAGTTACAGTGCTTGCAGACTTCTTCACGTTTGCTCACTTTGTTTCAGAGCACACACTAAAACAATGTGTCCAAACAAATTGTTTCCAAAAAAATCCTTAACTCCAATAAACGTACCCAATTTGCAATGTTACTTGACTGATATATCCTTCTTCAAATCTTGTCGACTTTCTTACCTCTGGTTTCTCCAGTGAGTTTCACACTGGCTTTGTTGCACTCCCCACAGGTATTCTAGAATGCCCCAACCTACAATCCGCACTCACAGACATAACTAGTCTGCAGGAACTCCTCAATAAAGAAATTAAAAATGGTTTTATAATAGGGCCTTTCACTACCCCACCTTTCACTTCTTGGAGAACAAACCATCTAGGCATAGCTAGAGGTAAATTTAATAACAAAAAGAGACTCATCATCGATTCCTCAGCACCTCACTCTTCCACTACCCCAAGTTTAAATACACTAATACCATCAGAGGATTTCTCTTTACAATATGCAAAAATTGACAATGCCATACAAGCTATTATTAACTTTGGCAAGGCAGCTTGGTTAAGCAAAACAGACATCACAAATGCTTTTAAACTACTACCAATTTACCAATCACTCTGGCATCTTCATGGCGTTAAGTGGGAGAATAAATACAATTTCACTACTAGACTGATTTTTGGCTCCAAAAGTAGCTCAAAAATCTTTGATATTTTCGCAAAGACCTTGACCTTGCTATTGCATAACAAAAGCAGATGTCCAGTAGTGATTCACTACCTTGACGATTTTCTCTCCATTGAACCACACTACTACACACCATACAGTTTACAACACACGCTTTCTCTATTTAAGGATTTGGGAGTTCCGGTAGCCCCAGACAAAACAGAAGGTCCCAGCACCGAATTAACTTTCCTGGGTATCATGCTAAATTCAGTATCCATGCAAGCTAGCCTGCCTCAGGAGAAGGTAGACAGGATTTTAACCTATATTGAAGTCTGCACCACTCAAGGGTCTTGTACCAAGAAATAATTACAGTCACTTTTAGGTCAATTCCACTAATCTGGTAATCAAGTCAGTGGCATATTTGGCATTTTACGGTTTCTTGAGACCCAAAGAATTTTCTGTGGAGAAACCAGCTGAACTTAAGTCATGTCTTAAGCAAAAATACTTAGTGAAGTGAACGACCATAATATTCTGGCAATCCCTCATACCAAAACTAGCCAGACTGGCCCCCCAGTAGAAATTAATTATTATCCTACTTTTTCCAAATGGTGTCCAGTACAAGCATTGGACAAGTTAATTAAAAATCAGATCACAAAAAACCCTGATTACCCACTAGTATCTCTTCAAGGGAAACCTCTTACCAATTATACTACAGCGGTTTCCAAAGTGTGGGTGATTCCCAGTGGGTCGCGCGAGGGAGCGGAAGAGGAAGCCCCCCAGGAGAAGAGGCTGGCCCTGTGGGTGCATACCGGGTCGCAGGGGCGGCCGGCCCCCTGGTGGGCCGGGCCCGGTCGCAGCCGCGACCCCTGCGACCCTGGTATGTACGCCACTGCCATGATGTACCAATGTTATGCTTCTAAAGCTGATTGCCATGGTATGCCAATTGTATGCATCTAAAGCGGATTGCCATGGTGTGCCAATTTTGTGCCTCTAAAACTGATTGCCACGGTGTGCCAATTGTATGCATCTAAAGCGGATTGCTATAGTGTGCCAATTTTATGCATCTAAAGCTACCATAATGTTCCAATTGTATGCCTGTAAAGCGGATTTCAAGGTGTGCTAATTGTATGCATCTAAAGCGGATTGCTATAGTTTGCCAATTGTATGCCTCTAAAGCTGTTTGTCATGATGTGCCAATTATATTTCTCTTAAAGTAATTGTCATGGTGTGCCAATTGTGTGCATCTAAAGTGGATTGCTATGGTGTGCCAATTGTATGCCTCTAAAGCTTATTGCCATGGTGTGCCAATTGTATGCCTCTGAAGCTGATTGCCATGGTGTTCACTTTTTAAAATATGCACTGAAAGCAAGTGGGTCTTGAAAAATTACCATTTTGAAAAGTGGGTCTCGGCCCATAAAAGTTTGGGAAGCCCTGCTATACTATTACTAAGACTAGGCCTCAATCCACATTCCTTCTCAGGTCATTCATTTCGTATTGGGGCAGCCACAGCAGCCTCCAGTAATCACGTTCCAACACATATCATTAAGAATATGGGAAGCTGGAAATCCTCTGCATAAAACAGATACATTCCAAACCCAGAGACAGAAAAAAAGACTTGCTTTCTATAATATGTCTAAATAATGTTTCTTGTGAAATAAATAAAAAAGTTTCATAATTTTTTGCCTCTTTTTTACAGGTCTAACCTCTCGTCGGTTTCGGCACACCTCAACCGACTTTGTTTTTATCAAATTACATTCAATTTAATCATACATCCCACTATTATCTCGTACACAAGTGGAAGGCATATGACTGAAATTGTGGGAGGGATTATTGGTCCTATTTAAACCCAGTAACCCCTGCTTACCTGTCATCGCCGATTTTGGAAGTTCCCCTCCCACCTCAATCTTTATTATTTCATATTAATTTAACTAGGTGGGCCCTCTTTTTTACAGGTCTAACCTCTCGACTTTGTTCTTATTAAATTATATTCATTTCAGTCATACGTCCCACTATTATCCCATACACAAATATCTATATTTATCTATCAATTAGACATGTGCAATTCGTTTCGGGCCGAATAGGAATTCGGACGAATTTCGGGCAATTCGGACATTCGGGTACTTCCGAATGTCCAAATAGCTGAAGTGCCGAATTGCCAAAGTGCCAAATTACAGAGGTCCCGAAGTTCTGAAATTACTGACCTATTGTCCTCCCCCCTTGCCCCCACCCCAAACCCCTAGTCACCCCCTCCCCCAAAAACCAACGCACTTAAAAAAAACCACAAAAAAAAACGAGCGCTAAAAAAAATTAATCTATTTTCACCAATGGAGGGTTCCGCTCAGACTGAGCTCTGCAGGGCGGGGGAAGGCTTATAAAACCTTGCCCCGCGCTACAATTAGGCTCAGTGCACTCTGATTGGTGGGTTTAAGCCATCCCCAACCCTGCAGTGCTCAGTCTGCGCGGAGCCCTCCATGGGTGAAGATGGATTATAATTTTTTTGTGCTTTTTTTTTTTTCTTTTTTTAAGTTCATCGGTTATTATGGCTTTTTATTTGGCCTTTTTTGGCCAAGATTTCAGATGAAAGAAAACATCAAATGGTAAGTTTTTTTTTTCAGCTACTTAGTTAAATGGTCCCCCCTCAGAAGACATTAGGTTCCCCCCCCTAATTAGTATTTTACGGCCCCCACCCACTGCTCAGGGGTGGAGGCCAGGGGAGAGGACATTAGGTCCTCCCCCCTCATTCTAATTTAGGGCCCCTGCCTCAGGGGTGGGGGCCAGGGGGGAGGACATTAGGTCCCCCCCTAATTAGTATTTTAGGGCCCCCACCCACCGCTCAGGGGTGGAGGCCAGGGGGGAGGACATTAGGTCCCCCCTAATTAGTATTTTAGGGCCCCCACCCACCGCTCAGGGTAGGGGGCCAAGGGGAGGACATTAGGTCCCCCCCATCATTCTAATTTAGGGCCCCCACCCACCACTCAGGGGTGGGGGCCAGGGAGGAGGATGTTAGGTCCCCCCTCATTCTAATTTAGGGCCCCCACCTACCGCTCAGGGGTGTAGGCCGGGGGAGGACAATAGGTCCCCCCGTTATTCTACTTTAGGCCCCCCACCCGCCGCTCAGGGGTGGGGGACGGGGGGAGGACAATAGGTCCCCCGCCCCATTATTTTAGTTTAGGGCCCCCACCCGACATTCAGGGGTGGGGGCCGGGGGGAGGGCAATAGAATGTGCATGCGTGAACAAAGACAACATCACTGTACTAGTCAGTGGGGGCCAGGGCCGTCTTTAATAACGAATGGACCCTGGGCAAGTGTTTGCTTGGGCCCCCTGTCATCTTCCGGCTCCGGCATCAGTGCGGTGCGCGAGGGAGCTGAAGAGGAAGCACTGAGTGCTCTCTCGCGCGACCGCCTTCCTGCCCGACCGGCCACCCGCCCGCCGGGGTCAGCGGGGCCCACGGGGCAGGTGCCTCGGGCCCCCCAAGAGAAACTGGGCCCGGGGCAGCTGCCCCGTTTGCCCCGCGTTAAAGACGGCCCTGGTGGGGGCACTAGATTCCATTGTGCACTTTAAAATACATAAATAAATAAAATAAAAAAATCTCTTCCATGTAATTAGTACAGGTAAAAAGGTAATAAAAACTAATTTAAAAAAAACTAAATAAATTAAATTGTAAATTCACCTGGTTATGAGAAAAATGTATGTAGGTGTACACTCATTTCCAGGCATCTTCCCTCTCTGGCTTTCTGGATTTTAATATTTATAGCATTTTTATTTATTGCTGTTGAAGTATATCTAGTTATGATACATTTGTTATAAAAAGTGATGCTTATGTTCATACTTATGTCCATACTTCTGATTTTGAGGCATCTTACAATTGCTGCACTGTGCAAATGTTTGATCTTGAAATCATTCAAATGTACTTTTGTGAAACCAGCAGGAAGTGAAATAGGGAATCAAAGATAATTTCAAAGAACTTTGCATAATAAAGATGTACAAAGCTATTACATCTACTCACTATCTAGCTATAATAGAAACCAAAGCAATTAATTTTATCCTACAGGATGTTATTAGTTTATATGATTGCTACTACTTATTATTGAAAATCAGTTTCTTGCCACAATATTAATGTGTATCCAGACTAGATTCCATTCGGGTTGAACACCATGTCCCTACTCTCCAGATAACTATTGAGGTTACCACAAGAAAACATACATTTGAAAAGTGTCTCTGAAAACTTTTTGAGTAATTGAAGAAGTGTGGATTTAAAAAAATAAATAAAAATCTATAATATATCTATATGAATTTAGATGCATCTATGTATATAAAACAAGGAGAAGCACACTGTTGTGAATTTTTAAATTAAGCTTTTTTTACTGCTTTATTAACTCCGAAAGGAGAGTGTATTGACATTTCAGTCTCAATAGGAGACTTTTCTCAAGACATAGTTTTGCATAATGAACACATTTAAGTACCCTCCCAGATATCCAAAGTGAGGCTGACTGTGAAAATGGGGCTCTGTGTGAACATCTTTAGAAAGTGAATTAACTACTAAATAACAAGGTCTGAACACCTATGTCTATCTTGCCTAAAAGTGCAAAATATAAAAAAATAAAGATACAGGCAAGATCACATGCTAACAAGCGGACAAACATTTATAAATAGAGTTTTAATTCTGTATCCAACAGTAAGACAGATTCCAATTAAACAGTGCATGAGACATATATAACATGGAATTAAGAAATCTAGATAGATAAATATATCCTGCACAGTTGGATCATACTGCTAGATTGATAAGCCAGAGTTAGATATATACACAGCCACTAGAGGGTGCAGCTGGATCTTTATAGGCTCCGAAATGAACTACCAAAAAGTGTAAACTACTGGTTACAAAGAAAAACAATATACATTAAACAGCACTCACTTTAAGCAGTGAGTGTTGCAGTTAGCGTTTTTATCTCCAATGTTGAACTAACGGTTTTGGGATATTTTGGTATTGAGGTGGGCTTATATATAGTCAATTAAAATTGGTAACTAAATTGGTGACTTTAAATAGCTTTAGTCAGTATTTTGTATATATTTTGGTCTTTGTAGTAGCACCCTTACTGCACCCAGTTCCCTGTTTTTGCATTGTTGATGTGTACTAGGCGTTGACTAAATATTTTATGTTTATAAAGTTCTCCTGCAAAGCAATACATTCAACAGGTCACTCGAAGTGGAAATACATAATTGTGACATAATACTCTTTTTTTGTCACATTACTCATAAACATAATACAGCTGAGTCACCTATCTTACCATCTGTAAGTATAATATCTTCTGTGTATCCTATTCAAATATGTTTTGCTAATGTAGACTCCTCTGTAGGGCCATGTCAAGAGTGTATGGTTGTATTATTTGTGCATTTGGTCTCATCTTCTGTTTCGAAAGCAGATTTCCCACCAGCTAGTGACTATTATGGCACACTTAAGTTTACAGATATGTATTCTACAGCTTGTATATGAGCATATGATTGCTTTTTTAATAAATGTAAATCAATAGTATGCGGAGGTCTTGCCTTTTTCTTTAACTTTGAATAGTAAATAACTTTTATGTTTGTGCTAGTATTTCATCTACAGTGGTGTTTTATAATATTACAAATGCCTTTACTTCTAACAGTTGGAAAGTTTCTGCATAGGAGCCAACCACAATAAAACTTGTATATCAATAACTAAAAATGTAAAGAATGTTAGAACTGCTTTGTAGGTGAATTGTGACAACAATGAGAAAATAAAACTTAATCAACCCTAATCTCATCCTAAGAACACAAGGTGAAACACAAGGTAATTACCATAAAAGTAGATCAATAAGTGCGATTGTTAACACAAAGACAAAGCAACCCATTTTACATATATATATATATACCTTTATTTTTTTATTAAAGTTTTATTTTTAACTGAGCATAATGAATTTGGAGTCTTTTTATATGGACGTATATAAATAGATATACATACATAGAGACACAAGGACACAAAAACAAACAAGGCCGAATGTGATATGATTTATATAGATGTGAATAATAAAAATAAAAGTACTAAAGGTAACTTCACAAACTTCGTACCTTTGCCCACTTCAGAGGAAATACAGAATATATAAAACATTAAGGACAAAGATGCAGGTGCCCTGCTTTAGTGATTCATTTTTTACACAGCATTAAAAATAGGCTGGATTTTATCCCTGTGGTTCCCACAGATTGCAAATGACTGAAACTGTGGTTTTTTTTTTTTCTTCAGTAACATGTTCTCAGATATTATTTTCAGACAGTTCAAAGCTGCACATTTCCATTAAGCAGATACGCTTTTTGTATTTGCTGGGAGCTTATTATTCCTTGCTTATCTGCATGTGCCTAATTTGCATTTATTAGCTCTATAAGTTAGTCAGTTCTCTAAGTCTTATAAAGCTCTTCTCTTCCCCACACTTTCTTTGTTCTTCAAATTAGTGTCATCTGTATATACTGTTATTTTTACATCACAACCCTCTAAGGATTAACATAGCAATGAAGTTTAATAATGATAGCTAGAACTATACAAATGTGTGTTTATAGTTTTGATTCCTAGATTTCATTACCTACCTACAGTGTCAACACATTGGGAAAATGGTATACATATATTTTATTTTTACATATTTACATAAAAGTAGAGGCTGAAAAAAACTCAAGTTATTCAAGTTCAAACTATCGCACAATTTGTTTTTTGCTGTTAAACCAAAAGAGAGAGAAAACCCAAATTTACCTTACTTATGTTGACTTAAAGTAGGGGTTCTCAACCCAGTCCTCAAGGACACCCTACGAGTCCAGGATTTAGGGATTACCTGGGTGTGTCTAAGGTGTTTAGAAAAAGAAAAGAAAAATTAGTTTTTTGCTGTTAAACCAAAAGAGAGAGAGAACCCAAATTTCAATATATATCCAAAGAACAGAAATCTTTACTGGCATTGAGATTTCTGCTTGGGCAAACAAGCTTTTAATTCCGCACATATGAATTAGAGTCTAAGGTGTTTTTTTTTTCCTTTTTCTAAACACCTTAGACACACCCAGGTAATCCCTAAATCCTGGACAGGTTGCTATGCCGTCCCGGCTTTAATGGGCTTAAACGTCGTTAGGGCGGCATAGCACGCCGCAGCATTTAAGCCCACCCACGTTTCCCTGATCCCTCCCAAGTTGCAGTTCGCTGTGGGGGGGCCTGACACATTGTCTCTGCCCCTCTCCTCTCCTCACCTCACTTCGATCTGAGAGAGAGAGGCAGAGAGATCGTTATTGGTGGTTCCTGTAAAAGAAAGAATTCTAAAATTTTAGTAAAATGTAAAAAAAAATATATATTTTTTAACCCTTTCAGTGCTGATCACTGCAATAACACTGGGATCAGCCTGATTAGGGCTGTTAGTACATTTGTACTATTCTAAAAAAAAAAATTTAGGGTAAAAAAAAATTTGTGTACATTTTTTTTGATCCTTTGTCAGCTGCAGCAACCCAAATCTCCCTTAACCCTTTCCCTGCTGCCGTGATCACTGTACTGTACAGTATTGCCTGTACGGTACTGTACAAGTGATCACTGTGATCAGAGGGCTCTCTGATCAGGTTGACTTTTTTGGGGGGGTTATTTTATAAAAAGAATATAAAAAAATAAATAATAATATTTATTTATCCCTTTCAGTGCTGATTGTAGCAGTCTAAACTGTGATCAGCACATTTATTTTAATTTTCGTGGGTTTTTGAGGGTGGGTAGTGGGTATTAGGCAGGCAGGAATTTAGTAATTTCTCCCCTAGTTTTTTTATTAATTTTTGATTAGTCCCCCCTATAATGGCACGTTGCTACTCAGCGGAGGAGGTGTACGCCATTCTGGCAGTCAGTGATAGTGACACTCTGCAAGACAGTAACACTATCACTGCCTCTGACATTGAGCCTGTGAGTGAGTCCTCAAGTGATGGTGCCCCACCACCACCTACAAGAGGACGCTCAGAAAGCCCAATGCCAGATGGAGACTGGGTGCTACCAAACCGGACATCGCCAGAAATACCCGCATTCACTGCGACCCCTGGCATCACTGTTATGGTGGATGTTTGGGAGCCAATTAAATATTTCGAGCAGTTCATGTCAGAAGACATTTTTCAACTAATGGTTGAGCAAACCAATTTATTTGCCAACCAATATCTGACTGCGAATCCGTGGTCACATTACAATTGGTGAAATATGTGGCACCCCTTGGACCTCGCAGAAATGCACAAATTTTGGGCCCTAACTCTAGTTATAGGTATTGTCAAAAAGCCGAGTATCAGGTCCTACTGGTACAAGCACCCCATCCTGGCTACCCCTCTTTTCCCAAGTGTTATCAAGAGGGATTGCTATGAGCAGCTTCTGCGTTTCCTCCACTTCAGTGATAACGCACTGTGCCCCCCAAGAAACAACCCATTGTTTGACAGGCTCTTCAAAATTCATCCCCTAATCCAACTCCTGTCAGACAAATTCTCCCAAAATTATGACCCTGAAGAAAATATTTGTGTAGATGAGTCCCTAATGAAGTTTAAGGGTAGATTACTTTTTAAGCAGTATATCCCTTCTAAACAGTCCCGATATGGTCAGATTTTACAAATTGTGCGAATCCAAATCTGGATATACATGGGTGTTTCTTATTTATCAGGGGATGCCCTGATTCTGTGGGTACAAGTGGCAAGATAGTATGGGACCTAATCCTTCCCTTGTTAAATAAGGGATTCAGGCTATAGGTTGACATCTATTATTCAAGCATAGAGTTATTTAAAACTTTATTTTGCTTTTAAACCCTATCCTGTGGCACAGTGTGGAAGAACCGCAGAGGTTTCCCCCAAACTTTGGAAAGAGGCAGACGCAGTAGAGGCTCCCTTTCAGCGCTCCACCAGGATGAGTTGCTTGCCCTTCGCTTCACCGATAGGAAGGACGTATTCATGCTGTCTACAATGCACAACGAAACTTCAGTGCCAGTGTCTGTGAGAGGTGGAACTGAGCAGCTGGAGAAGTCGAAGTGCGTTGTAGACTACATCAAGTTTATGGGGGGAGTAGACTTGGCTGATCAGTGTATACAGCCCTATCTGGTGAACCGAAAGAGTTGGACCTGGTACAAGAAAATTGCAATCTACGTAACCCAGATTGCAATTTTCAACTCCTATGTGCTTTATAAAAAGGAAGACATAGGTAGACCATACCCGTTTCTAGAGTTTATGGTCCAAATTTTGTCTCAAATGTTATTTGCGCAGGCCCCCAATCCTAACCCTCCTTTGGAATCTGAAGATGTCCAAAGACTTTTCAGCAAACATTTCCCTTCCCGAATCCCCCCCACACCCTGTAAGAGGTCACCCCAACGTAAATGCCGGGTTTGCTGGAAAAGAGGAGTCCGAAAGGACACAAGTTATTATTGCCCCTCCTGTCCCTCCCTACCTGCCCTCTGCATAACAGACTATTTCAAAGTCTACCATACAGAGCTGATTTACTAAATCACTCTGTATGGTACTTTGGCAGTTTGTTTGCTTGATTTCCCTGGATTTCCTGACCTAGGCTTGTCCTGACCATGCTTTGTGAGCTGCCTGTACTGACCCATTGGCTTGTTTTACTGACTACTCTGACTTCTGGATTTCACTGACCTTGGCCTGTCCCTGTTTTATGCTAGCCATTCTAAAGTGGCTACACCAAACAACTCAAAATACTACATTTGTAGTACTTGTTAAAATATGACTTTACAATGTAAAACTGTAATCATAGGGTTAATACTGTGATTAGCTCTGAAAGTGTTAAGAAAATCGCTTTAAAAAAAAACTTTTCAAACTTTTCACACAGTGACTCTCTGTGTGAGATCAAAGATCTCTCTCTCTCTCTCTCTCTCTGTCTCTCACCTTCAGAACAAAGTGTATGTGGGGGTACTGTTCAATTTGTGGAAAACCTGCAAAAATGGTAAAAATACAGATTTTTTTATTGCACTTACTAATATCAAGATTATGACATTTCCTGTGAAAATGGAACGTGTGTAAAAAAACACAAAGAAAAGTATAAATCGCTATATGGGTACTGCATGTCTGTTAAAGTGGCTAGACCAAACAACTCAAACTATGCCATTTGGAATAGCCTGGGCTGCCTGCTTTTAAAAATACTATGCCATCATGGGTGTAATTTTCTCTCCTGGGCTGCCATACTTTCTCAAAAGTGACACATTGCCAAAAGTGACACGTTTTGAAACTTACAAGCTGAAAAGGGCATCTAATATATTTGGTCCTGTGAGTTACCGAAACAAATTGAAATAATGGTACGTGGGGGTACTATAATATTCGTGAAACAATGTGTAATCAAAATACCGAGGCTCTGTTGCAGTAACCCATATCAGGAATATGAAATATCCTGTGGAAATTGAGTTGTGTTTGAAAAAGCACAAATAAAGCTATAACCGCTATATGGGCCCTGTATATCTGATGAACTGGTTTTGCCAAACATATCAATACACACCATTTAGAATTCTCTGGGTTGCCTACTTTTGAAAATGGTATTGCATAATGGTGGAAATGTTATTACCCAGGCTGCCATACGCTCTCAAAGGTGACATAGGCCCAGAAAATCACTTTGACAAATGTCCAACTTTTAGATGGACAACTAATATATTTGTCCCTGTGACTTCCCCAAAAAAACTGAAAAACTGGTATATGGGGGTACTGTTATATTCAGGAGACAATGTTGAAACAAAATACTAAGGCTTTGTTGCACTAACCCATATCAGGAATATGAAATATCCTGTTGAAATTAAAGGACCACTATAGTGCCAGGAAAACATACTCGTTTTCCTGGCACTATAGTGCCCTGAGGGTGCCCCCACCCTCAAGGTCCCACTCCCGCCGGGCTGGATGGCGAGGAAAGGGTTAAATCTTACCTTTTTTTCCAGCGCTGGGCAGGGAGCTCTCCTCCTCCTCTCCGCCTCCTCTCCTCCTCTTCGGCTGAATGCGCATGCGCGGCAGGAGTTGCACGCGCATTCAGCCAGTCTCATAGGAAAGCATTCATAATGTTTCCTATGGACACTTGCGTCTTCTCACTGTGATTTTTACAGTGAGAAGCACGCAAACGCCTCTAGCGGCTGTCAGTTAGACAGCCACTAGAGGCTTTAGAGGCTGGATTAATTATAAACATAGCAGTTTCTTATAAAAAAAAAAGGGTTAATCCTAGAGGGACCTGGCACCCAGACCACTTCATTAAGCTGAAGTGGTCTGGGTGCCTAGAGTGGTCCTTTAAGTTAATGTGTTTGAAAAAGCACAAATAAAACTATAACCACAATAGGGGCCCTGCTTTTCTGATAAACTGGTTAGGCCAAACATATCGATACACACCATTTAGAATTCTCTGGGTTGCCTACTTTTGAAAATGGTATGCCATAATAGGGGAAATGTTATTACCCAGGCTGCCATACGCTCTCAAAGGTGACATAGTAGTGGAAAATCACTTTGTCAAATTTCAGTATGTAAAAACATAAATGGACAAGCCCTGTATTGGACCCTATAACTTTCCAAAACCCCAAAAAACATATACATGTGGGGTACCGTTGTACTTATGAGACATCACTGACCAGAAATGTGAGTGTTTCAGAGCAGTGAAATGTATAAGAACGATAATATCATCACTGAAAGTACAGTTTTTATGTGAAAAAAGCAAAAAAAAAAAAATCTGAACACAAACTTTGGCTACTGTTTGTGACTAAGTGGCTATTACAAAAGACTGGACATAACCTATTTTGAATACCCTGACATGTCTACTTCTGCAAATGGTATGCCATGATGGGGGTAATTTTAATTTCTGGGCTGCCATATGGTCTCAAAGGCAACATAGGCCCAGTAAACCAATCTACCAAATTTCTACGTGCAAAAACATAAATGGACAAGCCCTATATTGGACCCTGTAACTTTCCAAAACACCATAAAACATATACATGTGGGGTACCGTTGTACTCATAAGACATCACTGACCAGAAATGTGAGTGTTTCAGAGCCGTGAAATGTACAAGAATGATATCATCACTGAAAGTACAGTTATGTGAAAAAAGCAAAAAAAAATTCTGAACACCAACTTTGGCTACTGTTTGTGACTAAGTGACTATTACAAAACACTGGACATAACCCATTTTGAATACCCTGACATGTCTACTTTTCCAAATGGTATGCCATGATGGGGGTAATTTTAATTTCTGGGTGCCATACGGTCTCAAAGGCAACATAGGCCCAGCAAAACAATCTACCAAATTTCTATGTGTAAAAACATAAATGGACAAGCCCTATATTGGACCCTGTAACTTTCCAAAACACCATAAAACATATATATATGTAGGGTACCGTTGTACTCATGAGACATCACTGACCTGAAATGTGAGTGTTTCAGAGCCGTGAAATGTATAAGAATGATAATATCATCACTGAAAGTACAGTTGTTATGTGAAAAAAGCAAAAAACTAAATCTGAACACCAACCTTGGCTACTGTTTGTGACTAAGTGGCTATTACAAAAG
Organism: Pelobates cultripes; assembly: GCA_933207985.1. Taxonomy (NCBI): domain Eukaryota; kingdom Metazoa; phylum Chordata; class Amphibia; order Anura; family Pelobatidae; genus Pelobates; species Pelobates cultripes. Next base: position 275,669,891 of record OW240913.1, read on the forward strand.
ACTATACATACCCCATTTTGAATACCCTGGGTTGCCTTCTTTTTCAAATGGTATGCCATGATGGGGGTAATTTTAATTTCTGGGCTGCCATATGGTCTCAAAGGCAACATAGGCACAGTAAACCAATCTACCATATTTCTACGTGTAAAAACATAAATGGACAAGCCCTATATTGGACCCTGTAACTTTCCAAAACACCAAAAAACATATACATGTGGGGTACCGTTGTACTCATAAGACATCACTGACCTGAAATGTGAGTGTTTCAGAGCCGTGAAATGTACAAGAATGATAATATCATCACTGAAAGTACAGTTATGTGAAAAAAGCACAAAAAAATTCTGACCAACTTTGGCTACTGTTTGTGACTAAGTGACTATTACAAAACACTGGACATAACCCATTTTGAATACCCTGACATGTCTAATTTTGCAAATGGTATGCCATGATGGGGGTAATTTTCATTTCTGGGCTGCCATACGGTCTCAAAGGCAACACAGGCCCAGCAAAACAATCTACCAAATTTCTATGTGTAAAAACATAAATGGACAAGCCCTATATTGGACCATGTAACTTTCCAAAAGACCATAAAACATATATATATGTAGGGTACCGTCGTACTCATGAGACATCACTGACCTGAAATGTGAGTGTTTCAGAGCCGTGAAATGTATAAGAATAATAATATCATCACTGAACGTACAGTTGTTATGTGAAAAAAGCAAAATACTAAATCTGAACACCAACCTTGGCTACTGTTTGTGACTAAGTGACTATTACAAAAGACTATACATACCCCATTTTGAATACCCTGGGTTGTCTTCTTTTTCAAATGGTATACCATTACGGGGGTAATTTTCATTTCTGGGCTGCCATACCGTCTCAAAGGCAAACCAATCTAAAAACATTCTATGTGTAAATAAAATTAATGGACAAGCCATATATTGGACCCTGTAACTTTTGAAAAACCCATAAAACCTGTAAATGGGGGGTACGGTTTTACTCGTGAGTCATTGCTGAATACAAATATATGTATTTTATTGCAGTAAAAGTGAACAGTATTATGACATTCACAGTAAAAATTACATGCAGACCTTTAAAATTAACCAAATTTTGTCATTTATCTAAGTTTTTTTCATTTTTGTCACAAAAAAAGTTAGTTCCATATATAAAGTTTGATATGAAATGAAAGCTCTGATTCTCCTGAACAAAATGATATATAATAAGTATGGGTGTACGTAAAATTAAAGAGGTAAATTATTGTTGAACAGACATATAGCAAATTCTGTGGTTTGTTTAAATTTTTTATGGATCAAAACTTGTACATTTGGCTCCATCCTTAAGGGATTAAAGAATCCCTGACCTAGGTAGTCCAATGGTATTTTTTCTCTCTGGTGTCCAAACCTCGGTTTGTGATTTATGATAGCAAAAGACTTGTAGAAACTTTCTTTTTAAAACCTTGGGGATGTTTTACTTAGCCGAGGTTTTCCAGGGATTTTTTCCAGTCTCACTGTTCTATCTTTCCTAATTAACAGAAACATTGTTTCAGATATCCCATGAAGGGATATATATGTTTGTCAAAAATATAAGAGTTATTTCAAGTTACTACTTGTATATTTCTTTTAGGAAAACAAATATATGTGTAACATCACTGATATCTTATTTTACACATCACTTTATATTGCAACAATCGCTGATTAAAATTTCTTAACAGCCGAGCACCTAGGGGGAGGAGCTAGATGACGTAGCGCGGGTTGCTGCATCCTCGTGGTACGTGGCTGAGAGAGTGATCAAGGGAGCCGGCACTAAGAGAAGGGGAGACGACCCGACCTACCTGGCGTGCAACCCAGGGTGCCTCTTAGAGCCGCTGACAACTGACAGAGAGGACCCGATGTCGCACTGAGATGCCGGGAGATACTTCCTACACTAACTAGAATCTTAGTCTTCCACTTCACAGGACAAAAACATACAGTGCAAAGCTGACCCGGAGTGTACCTCCACAAGCTAAGTGCCTAAAAAAATTACAAAACTGTTTACACTCTCTAGAGATTAGTATAAACCCTGGGCCGCCTAAAGATTAGAGGACTTCTTGGAGAGAGGTGAAAACAACATAGAGAGCAGCATCAAAGGGCAATACATGACTTAAAGATTATTTAACCCAATTAAATCTTGCATATAGCATAGAACCGACTAACAATGGTCAGTAGTAAAAATTTGTTTAATGTGACCTGAGAGCCTTTGCTTTCCCTTTTGCTTTTTTTTTTCTTCCTGATTTTCCTTTTGTCATCTCATTACACCACTTTATACTTCTCCACTATTCCTGCTATTTAGATTGGTTATTCCAAAACCACACAAAGATAGGAATAAGGGAACGTAAAATAGAATAAAAAGATAAAACTTAACTATTTACCAGGGTGGAGAGGACAAGGCTGGGACGAAGGTGAGGAGAAGAGGGGCCTTGGGAGAAGGAAACATAAGATATAAAAAGATACTACACTGAAATCAAAAAAGCTCTAGCCTAAAGGACATAAAACCTCCAGAAAGAGAATAAATAAACTAAAAAAAATAATGGCTACTACATAAACACAAAACGGCACACACCTAAAAAGGAGAAAAAGTCTGAAAATAAATCAGAAAAATACCTTTCTTTCTGCTCACCAAATCCATGAGGTACTAAATCAAACCTGGAGGAATCTATTATCTCAAATATCCCATTAGAGGGAGCCACTAATAAAGGACAAACAGAAGAAAACCAAGAGTCAAGAGAAGGAAGAAATGAATATGACCACCTACTCACACACGTGGATACACAATTTGGGAAATTGAGAGAATGCGCCTCTTCTAAAATTAAGACGCACATTTTGAGAGCCATAAGAAGTAATGAATGCGGAGCAGAATACGAAACACTGAAAATATTTCATGATTTGTCATGGCAAACCAGACAAAAGAGGAAGACCTTATTTGATGGCACACAAATTCTAAGACAGAACAATATTAATTACTGATGGGGGATCCCCATGAAAATTATTATATCACATGAAGGGAAGGTTACACTCATCAACTGTGCAGAAGATCTAAAAAGCTGGTTAACTAAGAACAAAAGTGGAAGCAGTGCCAACTACTAGCAAACAAATAGTGAGGCCCCATATATATATAAAAACAGGGAAAGAAATGGGCATTAGCAGCACTTAACCTCTTAAAGAGGGAAGATGAAAAGAATCATATTTCGGAATTTTTTTGCTTTTTAGCGATTAATAGCACAAGGGTACAGACAGGATAATCAGGAAAATATATACAAGAAGAAGAAAATAAAAATAAAAAAATAATAGAGACATGTAGATTCGATTAGAAAATTGATCAAGAATTATTTGGCAGGGAAAAAGAGATTGAGGAATTCTTCAAAAACGTACCAATGCCAAAAATCCTATCCGACCGATTAAAGCTGATAAACTAGCCTATAACAGAAGTAGAGGTCAGTAAAGCCATAGATAAGCTTAAAATAAATACTGCCCCTGGCCCAGACGGTTTCATGCATACATTCTATAAACTAATGAAAGATCAAATAAAAAGGGAACTCACCGCAATTTTCAACTACATAATGAAAACAGGAGCTGTCCTGGAGAGTTGTTGAGAGTGAATATTGTCCCCATCCCAAAAGCAGATAAAGAACCACAACTGATTGGCAATTACAGACCTATATCACTAATCAATACAGATGTTAAAATATTATATTGACCAAGAAGAATTCATACCAGGAAGGTCTTTAATCAACAATCTCAGAAAAATAACAAACATATTAGAAGAAACAGGGATTAATGGAACCCCTTAAATGTTACTGTCAATAGACGCAGAGAAAGCATTTGACAGGATTGGATAGGGTTTCATGTTTGCCACTTTAAAACAATTGGAATCAGTGGATCAATATTACAAGCTATATCCGCTCTCTACAACTCTCCATCAGCTAACATAAGGGTCAGGATTCACATCACAAAACTTCAGTGTTAAAAATGGGACTAGACATGGGTGCCCTCTTTCCCCTTTACTGTACATAATGGTGTTAAAACCCCTTGCAATTTTAATAAGACAAAATAAAAAAAATCAAAGGATTTACAAATTCCTTAGGACAAAATAAATTAAATATTCATGCAGATGAGATCTTACTAACTTTAGAAGTATCAAAAACCTTGGTCCCAGAGGTACTGAAGGAGATAAACAAATACTCTAAAGTGTCAGGATACAAAATTAATATAGAGAAATCAATATTTATAGCTAAAAATATGAACAAAATGTTAATTAATTTTCTTGTACAAAACCTTGGGCCCCCAGAAAACAAGGACACGCTAAAATATTTAGGCATAAGCTTAACCTCAGTTTTAAAAGATCTAGTAGAAGTCAACTTTTTACCTTTACTAACACAAACTAATAAAAATTTAAGGGACTGGAAAGGTATGGCTTTTCCTGATCGGGTAGGATCAACATCCTAAAAGCATACATTTTACCAAAATGGCTGTATCTGTGGAGAATGATCCCACTCAATTTCCCAGAAAACTGGCTATCTTTACTACACTCATCCTTTTTTAAATTTGTATGGGGCGGCAAAAAAGCAAGAGTTAAAATGAAAGTTCAGGCCAGATCAAGGCAGGATGGAGGTGTGGGGTGTCCAGAAATTTTACAATGTCATCAGGCTAGTAGACGTTTTCATGTATTGCTTTCACAAAATATTGCTGCAATCCAAGAAACATGGTATAAAATGGAAAAAGCTAAAACCGAGGTAGGAAATTTAACGTCACTATTTTGGGTCCTAGACGTGAATAAAAAATTAATCAAAGAGGCACAAACTAAATCCCAGATATTCAAAGAGTTAACAAGTTGGTGGGACAAATTCACAATCAACATAGGACTCAGAATTGGAATAATAGATGTGCTCTCTTTTTCTAGTATTTCAGATATGTTAGACAACATAAAAATAGACACTTGGAGGACTGGGGGGATAAGGGAATTTTAAAATATAATAGCGGAACATAAAATGAAAACCTTCAATCATATTATGGAGGAATTCAACATTCCCCCCAAAGACACTTTTAACTATCTGTGAATTAAGGGGTTCTTAGCAGAATATCTCCTCCAAAATGAGGGGGAGAAAATTACAATCCTCAAACATCTACTTGAATTAAAGAACTATAGAAACCTAATGGCAAAATGTGCTAAAGTTATATACAGATGGAAACACAATAAACTGATAGAACTGATTTAATAAATGGGAAAAATAACTACAAGTACATATAGAAGATAAGAGTGGATAAGCTCTCTAAATAAACTAAATAAATATGTACATTGCCTAAACCTTATGGAAACCCAATTCAATCTTTTAAACTGATGGTGCCTAACACCAAAACGTTTAAAGAAAAATTTCCTATAGTCATCAGACAGATGCTGGAAATGTAATATTAATGAAGGCAATTTAATTCACAGTTGGTGGCAGTGCACACGCATAAATAAATTCTAGAAAAATGTTCTTCTGAACTTAGCACGCAATAATTAAAACAGGTATATCTAAGATGAGGCAAGGGCCAGAAAAGTGGAGGGAAGGAAAAGAAAAGAAGTAAAAGAACTCAACCCCTAAATGGGCAGACAAAATAGAATAATAAAATAAGGAAAATACACAAGGCATAAGAGGCTCTCTCTCTCTCCAAAAGTAAATGGGTAAATCAAATCTGATAAATAAGAATTTACAATAGAAATCAAACAAATGGTTGGAGGGGGAATTTAGTTGGATGGGGGAGAGGGGTTAGGGAGTTTAATAGGATAATATGAGATATTTGTGATGACAAGAGTACCAAGGCTTGAAACATAGAAGTATAAATGAAACTATACAAGGCAGGTACACGTCTGAAATATAAAAATAAAATATTTCTTAGCAGCCCAGAAAGACTGATGATGTATTAGAGAAAGGATGACGAGAAGATGAAGAGGAAACAGGACTGGAGACAGGTGCTGGGGAGATCCACTGAGGGTAAAATGAAGTTATTATATTTAATGTAAGAATAACATGGAGGATAACACTTGGACAATAGGAAGGTATTTACAGAAATGGGAAAGAAATGAGGGTAATGCATTTTAACAACAGCACAACAATAAAACAATGACCAACTTGTACAATTTATATTACAGATTGCCACCATATAGAGATGCAGGCTAAATGCAAAATGGTACCCAACTGACAAAAGGAGAAATAACTACTACTCATTGGAATACTTTAATATCATTTGCTAACTTCAGTATTGCTGGGTATATGTATCAGTATTCTGACATGCTTACAGTCTGCATAAATTTATCTCAGCTCCTTTACCTCAACTATAACCAAATACTTTCTGTCAGAGCATCAGCTATCCATCTTGACAATAACTGAATGCTTCATGCCATGATAATGGTGATAATGATGAACACTCTGACAGACATGGCTGTAGATTATTTGCTGAATGTTGCACAGGTTCAGATATCAAATCCTTGCTTGTGGTCATGATAACATTATGCGTCCGTGCTTGCTCCTCATGTTATGCTAAATGAGTACTTGGAAGATCTATAAAAATAAAGCCATCACGATACAAATCACAAAATAATAGTATCCTTTGTAGGATATGAACATTTTGTGTAAGAAGAACTATGAGCGCATGCAAGCAGCGGATGAATGAACCCTTTAAGAGATTATAAAATAATATTTTAAAGTTATGTGATGTATTTTTTTAATAGTGAATAAGAAATTAGTGGTCTGACTGCCTACTGGACTGTGTTAAGTAAGAACAAACAAATTAAATGATTACCCAAAGATGTTTATTTCTCAATGAGATATTATTTGATTTAAAGAAAAGTAGATTTACTAAGTTCCAGCTTATTCATATCAGCGTTAGCTAAAAAGAAATCCTGTTGTATTTTCTTTTAGAAAACAGTATGCTTTGCCTTGGTTTGGAAAGATTCTAATACATTATGCATCCATTAATTTGCAAGTGTTTGACCTCACAACAAAATAATGTCTGGATGATGACAAATGAATGGTAGCCTTAGAGCTATTTGTTGATTTATCCAAAAGGGATGTAAAATTGAACATGTAATATATCTTGAACATTGTTGACATTGAAGGTAGGTCATAAAACATCTCTAGTGTACACAACTTATTTCAGATATAAACATTGGGTGAATTAAATTCAAACATTTTCAATTACACTTAAAAGATACACTAAATGGAAATACATGAAACCCACTAGAGTATCTATTTCTATTATGAAAGAAATTAACATATATTTTGGGTAGTTCCTCCACAAAGCATTTCAAATGTGGCAAAAAGAAAACAAGGTTACTTAACCTTTCCTTATTATATAATAATTTAACAAAAGAATAAAAATAATAAAGATTTCAAATTACAATAACCAATACTTAAAGGGACCCTACTTAATAAGCAGTTTTGATAGTCTTAATTGTACATCATTTACAAGAATACTGCAGAATTTGTTTTTTCTTGAAAATATGTCTTTGTCATTTGCTTAAAATAGATTCTTCTACTTCGTTTCAGTGAATTTCCTTTACATACTATATTTCTGATGCTGAATATTCCACAGTAAACATTTATCTACCCTGTTCTATTACTGCCTATTCCTAAGGAAATATTTAATCCCAACGTTCAGCACCCACATTAAAATGTTAAACTGTTCAAATTCAGGATAGTCGTATAGAGAATTATACACATTTTATCAAAATAATTTAAAATAGCTTACATATATTTTAAATGTTCAAATGGCATATCATGTGTATAGTAACATCCCAGTATTCAAGTGATAGATATGCTTACTGGGACTACTAAGTGTCTTATTCAAATGCGTTGCTTAAAGAAATCCTGTTGTTTTTTCTTTTAGAAAACAGTATCAACTCTGCTAGAGCTCCATAGAGCAAAGTGTTGATTTATCCAAGGGCCTATACACATGAACCATTCAGATATAAACATTATGTGAATTTTATTCAAAGTTAAAATTTACTGAATGTGCAGGAGATAATAACGGTAACATTTTGTTAATCATCTATGTTAATCTTAGTAACATCTCTGCTCGATTCTCTGCCATTTAAAGTTAAAACACTTTGTTTATGCACCCATATTTGCATGTGACTTACAGAGTTCCTAATGACTTACTATAAAGAGTCACTGTGATAGTAGAAGAGGTATGATTACGATTTTGTCAGGAGATAAAAAGAGTAATCAGTAACAGACAAGTGACAAGTGATTAAAATCCTAAATGGCAGAGAATTGTTCAAGAATGATATAACCCCATAAAGTAAGAGAGCACAACTAAATTGAGATTAAGTTGTGATTGAAGCTATTCTCGCTGAGTTCTTTTAAATTTCTCTCAATGGTGATTTAAAATGAGCTTCAATAATTATATTAGCTATGTTTGATTTGGCAGCAAGGCATTAAAGGGACACTCTGGAATCCTAAAGTACTTTAGCTTGCTGAAATGCTCTTTATGCGTTAAGACTGTGTTCTCTTTTTTTTTATTGTACAAAGAGTGCAGATTTCAATAGAAATTGGTCCTTTTTAAATTAACCTTGTTTAGCTCTAAAGACAGGCAATTTCCCAGATGCATTGGGAAGTCTGTGATTGGATAGCAACAGAAAATTTGGGATGAGAAATAAGATGACTTTCAAAAGCAGCAGACAAGAAAACGGTAGCTTTTGTTGTTTTTAGTTATCCACCCCCCAAGGAAAACCAAACAAACAAAACAATAAAATAAATAAAAACCACCAAAAACATACTTAAATGAATGCATATTATAATTGTGGTTAAATCTATACATTTATTCATTTATTTATATTATAGAGAAGTGTATCTTTAATGGTGTTCTGTGATGGTGTGTGTCCATTTCAGCAACCCAGATGATTAATTTAAAAAAAGAAAAATCCTTACACAATCTTAATTACGAGTGTAGGTACAGAGACTTGTATAAAACTCACTTATTTTACCTGCTGCATTTAGAAGAGTTTATTATGTTATTGCCCAGAACATGACATAGCCATTTGGATTTTATTTTGATTTATTTTCCTATATTGACATTATGACCAGATAATAAAACTAGCTGTTTCGAAGTATGATTACATATCCTATATCCTCTGCAAACAAATTTAATAGCTCTCTGTTTACATACTAATTTAATCCTTATTTATACTTGTCTGTATTCCTGCCTGCTTGCCTGTCTGTCTGTCTACATTACACAGTTCCCGTACTATTTCTTTTATTCCCTAAACTGGTCTCTTTCTATTTTCAAATTTGCAGCTCGTAAAATAGCTAAAGAAAATATTTAGCAAATGTCATGTTGAATAGCTGTTAAACTGGTTTTTCTGCACTGTACTCGCAATATTTTAAAATCAATTAAATAAGGAGCCGAATGAATTCAGTGAAATTGGTCGTGCCGGAGAATTTTACAAGGGAATGAAATGTAAATAGAAAGAAAATCCGACTGACACACAATGTGAATTACTGTCCTGCAAAATCAGTCCAAGGGCATTCCATTTTTTCAAATATTGTTTTAAATAATAACTTTCTCCTGTGCTATTCCATAAATGAAAGATAGTGAGACACTGTGTACATGAGATTACTACAGAACAGGCGTTTTTCAGCTGATAGAATCCTGATGAGAATTTATGTTGCTATGGTTAGAAAAAAATATAAGAACATCATAATATGCCAGAGACCAAAGTATTTGTGGCTTGAAAAACAAACTGCAAAGTATAGACAATATAGAGGTTTTTCTATGTCGATAGAAAATGTTTGTGCATTTTAGAAGGAAGTGTATTTTTATTTTATATTGTTGACATTTGAAATGTGGTATTGAGTTTTTGCAGAAATTTTATTTCCAGTTTCCATCTCAGGTGCTCCTGACCATAAAATAATTTATATTTTCTAACTTACAGTGGATTTCATGAACTATCTATCTATCTATCTATCTATCTATCTATCTATCTATCTATCTATCTATCTATCTATCTATCATCTATCCATCCATCCTTATTTGCACGAGTAAAGGGGAAAAAAACCCTTTTGTTATGCCTTATTCCCTCATGTTTCATTGACCACTGTACCTTTGATGATGGGGCTAAGCTTACTCTTATGAAAAAAAAACACACCACCAAATATAGGCTATAAAAGGCCACAGCTAATTTGTTAAAATTCATTGTCCTTCAAAACTTGCAACTATAAATAGGTGCATTAACATGGACAATGAACTGAAACATCTTAAACCATAAACACATGACATAACCGAAAATCCCCACGTTGGACAAGGTATGAAGGTTCCCATCTGAAAATCAATTTGGGGAGAGCATACCCTGATTCTTTCCCCTTAACTGAGGTTTCCAGTTTCACAATCCACCAGGAACATCCCTCTGATCATTGCCATCAATGATGAACCATGCCTGACCTAATCACCTGCCCCGACTCTGACAGAAAACCAAAACCACCGAAAAAAGGGAGAAAGGGTAGGACAAAACTTCACAGGTAATTTTAAAACTAAAATGGCAACTTACCCCTTTACCTGACCACTACTTATAACCCCATAACTCCTCCCACACATCTTCTGCCTGACAACTTCCTGACAACTGCTAGCCTTGCCCTGCTCAGTCCCACGTCAATGCTCTCTCTGGTCTATTTGGACCCCTGTGAGCTTCAATAACTTCCATATACTTTTTTTCAGATTCTTGCATCTTAGTAAAGTACAATGCAACCAGACCATTATATATTCCCAGGGCATTTATGCCATAATCAGGGTAGCATTCTGCTTTGCTGCCTTGCTAGACTGCCTATTACACACCATACCCACTACAGCACACTGTACAGGTTATGGTACCCTGTCGGAGTAAAATATAAAACAGTTTTAGCACAGTTTGATAACTTGCCTGGGTTCTAGTGGGAGTCTGTGCTGCATCTAGTCTCCCCAAACAGGAAAAAAAGCCAACTGTCTCTATAAAGCAAAGCACAGGCTAGAGCCCTCAGCTGACACGCTAGCCAATGAGCCCAGTCCAGTGTGATCCTGCTTTGTTCTATAGAGTAATCCAGCATCTCCTTCTACAATAGACTTGATGCAGCATATTATTATTATTTTATTATTTATATAGTGTCAGCAAATTACAGAGCGCTGTACAATGGGTGGACTAACAGACACGTAACTGTAACCAGACATGGACACACAGGAACAGAGGGCTTGAGGACCTTTCTCAATGAGCTTACATGCTAGAGGGAGTGGGGTATAGTGACATGAAGGGTATAAGTAGGGGTAATGAAATAGGTTGCTAGAAAAGTATTCACTGAGAACTTAGTAGGTTATTCTTGACAGTTGCAATACAGGTACCCAAGCAGGACTGAGATATGTTGACAAACAGTGCATTTGATATTTTTCCATGGGGCACACCTGGTTGTAGTGGTTATGGTGCTTGGAGCTTTCCTTTAAGACATGTCTTTATAAGCGTATATGTCACAAGTGATGTGATATAAGTCATGTACTCATCTGACCACTTGTGACTAACATTTAAATATATGCATTACATGACCTATTTACTTTATGAGTTTTATAAAACAGTAGAGCTTTCTTTATGTCACTCATTTAAAAATCTTTCCAGATATAAACTTTTTTACTTTTTTTTTAATTCCCCAACCACCTTGTATTGAGTAAGCCTTAGAGAGCCTGTTGACTATCTCTTGTTACATACTGGGATCTCATGTACCCATATTTTACTATCACATATTTTAAGATATTTTACTCGTTACAGGTTTCATTTGGCTGGCTACATTATGTCTGCAAACAACTAAGATAATTTGCTGTAACAGGTGTAATTACCATTTGCTCCCAGCATTGTGCAAACTTTGCACTTAATCTGCGAAAAACTATACTCAGAAAGTGAAAAGCCATGTTATAAAGTCAGCTTATTATCCATGATAGTAAATAGCAGAATCTTTGCAATAGCTTCTGTTTATATCTCATTCTTTGCAATGTTGTTTCTTTCTAGTAACTTGACCCCATAAAGTCCCTGTCCAGGACATAATACTGTACATGCTAAAAAAATCAACTCACATTCTGCTGTGACCTTCTCTGCTGGAGAGTTCTAAGTTCTACGGCTGAAGCATAAAAGAGCATTTCTCTATCACTCACCATTTTTCCTAAGACTTACTGTGCTTTCAAGTTTTTGAACGGTATGTTATACATGCCAGGGGTTAGCAACAAGGACATATGGGTAAGGAAAATAATGCAGATCACAGCCCAGCAAGATAACCTCAAACACACAGTTTTGTTCATTGAACGAGTTAAATGAAAAGAACTGGACGGTAACCATGACACTTCCAGAATTCTTTTTGTCAAAGGTATTTATTTGCAAATCAAACTGAGAGACTTAAAGTGTCGCCATGTGGGGACTTTGCTTGATTTGCAAAGACTTTGAACAATTACTTTGCTGCTGGTGGTCCTGGTGGCCGGGAGTAGGGGGGTGAGCTCAGGGAAAGGTGAGATTTATTTACCGGGACATGTCCCTCATAAGTGCAACCATCTTCTTCTGGATGGTCTTCTTCTGCTCCTGGTACTTCTGTGCCAGAAACTGATGTGACTGCTATTGAGGTCTATAGAGGATAATTCATATTATTGTAATCTATAAAGCATCAACAAATTGCTGCAATGCTGGACTAACTGCCAATTATTTGCAACAAGACGAGTTGGACACACAGGAGCAGAAGGTGTTGAGCGCCCTGCTCAAACAAGCTTACATTCTAGAGGGAGTGTGCTAAAGTGGCACAAGAGGTAAGGATAGAATGTATTTCATGCATGGGAAAAAGTAGGTTAATAGAATAGAAATAGAATAGAAAGGGTTAGTTTTTTGGATTGCACTGTTGCAGGAAAGGAAGCAGGGTGGGTTACCAAGGTGACATTCCTAGACACTGGGCGGAGAACAGCTGATATGGTTTAGTTGATATGCTTTCTTAAAGGGACACTCCACTGCCCAAATACAAAATAAATAAAAATCACTGCATAGTAGATATACCCCAAATGAAAACTTGCATGCATTTAATTATATATCTTTTCATTGGGGATATGTCTAAAATCAGCTAACAAAACCTGCCGTTTTCTTGTCTGCTGCCTTTGCAAGCTCTCCTCTTCTAACCCCGCCCAGACCTTCTGTAGCTGTCCAATCACAGAATTCCTAATACAGCTCAATGAGAAGTCATTGCAAGTCAGTGCTCTTGGCAATTGCTGTTTCTTGAGCTTTATTGAGCTAATGAAACCAGGAAATAACATTACCCATTTGCTTGAAAGCCAAGGGAGTGTAACCAGGTTAATTTATAAAAGTGTCAATATCTATTGAAATCTGCTCTTTTTGCAAAATTAAAAAAGGGACTCACTCTTCATACATAAAGCTTTTCAGCAAGTTAAAGTTGTTTAGGGGTGTGGAGTGACCCATTAAAGAAGTACATTTTTAATAATGTTTTGAAGAAACTGATACTGGGTGAGAGTTAAATGGGGCAGGTAAGGGACTGCGCAGCCCTAGAGAAGTCTGGAAGGTGGGCATCAGAGGGGCAAGTACATACAGAGAATAAAGTGTAGTGTAGACCTGGACTGGACATACGTGTTGATTAGTAATGACAGATACAGCTAACATCACTAGTGACAGCGGGGAGATTGACACTTCTAGATGACGGAAGCTCCAACCACTGTCTAGGAGTGTCAGGCATAGAAATATGCTGAGACATCTCAATATATCTTTAAACTAGCAGTGATACACACAATAAGGGAAATTTAGGAAACAGGAACACTCATCCATATGATTTTTTATAATGTAAATAAATTTAATATTGCTATTGTTATATTGTGTGCAGCACTGCCGTTCAGCATCTCCACCCTCTGCATGGAGACACTGAACTTTCCTCATAGAGATGCATTAATTCATTGAATCTCTATGAGGATATGCTAATTGTCCTGGTCGACGTTAATTTGCTTAGATAATTGTGATTGGCTTAGATAATCACTTCTGATGATGTCAGCCAAGGAGGCAGATCGAGGGAAGAGCCTGTGCTGGAGGATCAGGGATGCCCTGGAAACAAGGTAACATTTTCTATATTTGGGGAGGGGAAGTGGGGCCAAGGGAGCTAAATAGAGAGTTTAAGACTATACGGTCAGGAATACATGTTTTAACAAGAAAAATAAGGAGTTCAATAACAACCCTCTTAACGGACCACTCTAGGCACCCAGACCACTTCAGCTTAATGAAGTGGTCTGGGTGCCAGATCCCTCTAGGATTAACCCTTTTTTTTTATAAACATAGCAGTTTCAGAGAAACTGCTATGTTTATAATAGGGTTAATCCAGCCTCCAAATCCTCTAGTGGCTGTCTCATTGACAGCCACTAGAGGCGCTTGCGTGATTCTCACTGTGAAAATCACAGTGAGAGCACGCAAGCGTCCATAGGAAAGCATTGCAAATGCTTTCCTATGAGACCAGCTGAATGCGCGCGCAACTCCTGCCGCGCGTGCGCATTCAGCCGAAGGGGAGGAGAAGAGGCGGAGAGGAGGATGACAGCTCCCTGCCTGGTGCTGGAAAAAAGGTAAGTTTTAACCCTTTCCTCTCCCCGGAGCTGTGCGGGAGTATGTTTTCCTGGCACTATAGTGGTCCTTTAATGATTATTCACCTTATAGTGAGAGAGATTCTAAGTAATAACTGTGAGCAAATGGCTAGTATATACCAGATTAGAAATCCAGATTAGATAACAGCTCTCAAAATTGCCACAGTACACAAAATATTGTGGATACAACTATAAAAAGAAAACATCACAACAAAGTGCAACACAGTAATATATAATACTACAATGCGCAAGAATGGATGCACTCACAAGCTGTTTCTGGATAATATCACCAACACGGGAATCCGCTGTTGCATACAGTAATTCATATAGTAATTCTTATAACAAGATGTTCTCCATAACACAGGGTGGTGTTAACAAATTTTTTCTCAAAATTGCGTAGTCCTGTATATGAAAAACCCTCAATACCTCAGTGCCAGAAGGCTCCTACATACCAAACTAAGTAGAATGTAGATTCTATGAACATTGTGTTCACACAGAAAAAATAATACATTTATTAGTCAGTATCAAGGGGCCGTCATCATTATAATGCACACCCCATTTAAAAAGCAACAAAACAAAATAAACATAGAAATCACCCGAGACACATTACGGCACAAAACAATGCGCCTTCGTCTGGTGCTTGTGTATATAGGTGTATATAGTTTTTTCTATGGTTTTCTATGTATATAGTTTTGTTTTTTTTAAATACTTTATTTTGTGGAAAAAATTATCGATTGCAGAGAAAGTCAGGTTGAATATATTGTAATCTGGCATTTGACATATTAATACAGTTGCTGGTTCTTCAAAGTGACAGTTAAGTCTGCAATTGATGACACACTATGCTTTAGGTTTCAGCTGAAGAGTAATAGACTCACAATGAAGTACATATTGCTAGTCTGCTCCAATCGACCATCAGTTTTAGAACATATATATAACAATAGTAGCCAACAGAAAAATAAAATAAAAATAAAAACAAACCCATGGGAAGACTCAGACATTCCACACAATGCCCTCCCTCACATGGGCTCTGTACCAGGTTAGCCTCCCACCTCCTTTACGTATTGTTCCCACAGGTCCCATACCTTGGTAAACGTTTTAGCAGTTTGTGGACCATTGAGGTTAGTTTATCCATAAGATAGTTATCTTTGATTTTGGCGGTTACCAGGGCTGGAGAGGGCACCTCCGGGTACGACCACTTCTGGGCCAAGGCCCTACGGGCTGCCAAATAAATCATATTGAGTAATTTCTGCTCGGTTCGAGTAAGGCCATCTTTTGGTTTGGATAAAAGGCAGGCTCAGGGTTCTAAGTTTAATTTTCTTTGCATTATTTTTGAGCTAAGCTGTGTGACTTCAGACCAATATGCCTGTTTGGAAGGGCACAACCACCACATATGGATATAATTCCCTTTGGCACCACAGGAGTGCCAATAGGTGTCTGTTGGGGTTAGCTTCATATGAAACTGTTTCACTGGGGTGGTATACCATTGGAACATGGTCTTAAATTCTTGCTCTTGGAGGGTTAAGCAAATGGAAGACTGAGCAGCGGCCTGACAGATGTCCTGCCAGTCTGAGCCCTCTAATGTTTCCCCTAGATCTGCCTCCCATTGGTCGGTATATCGTACATCGCCCCACTAAGGTGAGGTCATTATAAAAAAAGGATATTAGCCCCATGGGGTGTTGCTCTTGGAGGCACATCTTCTCAAACCACATTAAGTGTAGGGAAGCCGCGGCTTTCACCTTCTTTTTGGCAGCCATGTCACGTATCTGGATATAGCAAAAGTAATCTTTAGTGGTCAGATGTGAGAGTTCTTTAAGTCTCTCATATGTGAGATTATTGCTACGTATAAGTGTATGTATCATTGTAGGCCTGTGTGTTCAATACCTTTGAAGTCTCTGGCTCTCATTCCTGGTGGGAAGTCCCTTTTACTGAAGACAGGTGTCATTTACTAAGGGAGAACTTGTTTGCTGTTAGGTCCCAAATCCAAATTGAGTTGATTATCCCAGGCAAGTGGTTCTTATAAACGCTCTGTATTCCCTGGGTATCCATGTGAAAAATTGGAGGAGATCCTGCCCCATGAGTAATGATTCAATATTGTCCCAGCAGCGGGAGTCAGGCGGGGAATGCCAGTATGCTACCTGAGCTGTTTATGTGGCTAGGTAATAAAGATATACGTTAGGCAACCTTAGTGGTGGTAAAGTAAATTTCTTGCAATTCTAGGGTGTTTCCTTTGCCATATGAACATATCAATAGTTTTTTGCAAGTTTGCTAGGTCCCCCCTTGTGACAGGTACCGGCAGGGTTTGGAATAAAAACAAAAGTCTGGGGAGGATGTTCATTTTTACAGAGTGGGCTCTCCCCAACCATGAGATAGGCTTGTCTGTCCAGTGCTCCAGGTCCCTGATGAGAGCATGGAACATGCTCGTATAGCTTAGAGTGCCTAGCTGTGAGTCTGATTCCAACATAGGGGATGCTATCCACTGTTATGGGTAGTTTGTATTTGTCATGTATCAGTGCCATGACTGGGGCTGTGAGGTGAAAGGACATGGCCATTGATTTTGTGAGGTTAACATTATAGCCCGACAGGGTGCCATAGTTGTCTAATAGGTTGGTTAGGTGTTCCAAAGAGGTTAGTGGATCCGACAGAATGAGAAGAACATCGTCTGCGTATGCCAATGCTTTAAACTGTCTCCCAGCTATGCTGACTCCCTGTATGTGCGGGTGCTATCCGAGCTCCTGAAGGAGAGGTTCCAATGATAGGGCAAACAGCTTTTGTAGAGCAGAAAGGGGACACAATTGGCCCCCGTGATCATTGTTTGGACCTTCAAGTTGGAATACAGGGCACTAATTGCCATGACAAAGGGCTCTGGGAAGACCCATGTCCGTAGCAGTTGAAAGAGATACGGCCATCTCACTCTGTCGAAGGCCTTTTCCACGTCCAGGGCCAAGGCCAGAGAAGGCCTCCCAGAGTTCTGCATGTACCAGGCCAGCACCGCCCCCCTATAGTTTTTTTCTTTTATCCACCTATGTAAACACAATTTTTCTAACATAGGACAGGGTATATTTTTATTGCAAACCTAGGGTGCAATCCTCTTTATTGAGGATTATCCTTTTTTTCAGTCTCTTACTTCTAAAACATTCTAAACCAAAAGCTTCTTCTTCACCCCTTAAACAGTCCACCTCCATCTACCTTGCACATCAATGGGACACCTGTTACCCCAACCCCTCTAGCACACTTTCTAGTTTCTACTTACCATTTCTCCTCATATCCAGCCTGTCTCTAAACCTAATAACTCCCACCTTAAAGATATTGCCTGCATATGCCCTTTTCTAACCTAAGAATCAAGAAAGGATTTTGTTCACACTCTCATCATTTCCTAACATGACTGTTGTACACTACTCACTACTCTTCAGCCTTCTTAATACCCAAACTACCCCTCTGCTATCTAAAATGCTGCCACCAGGCTTGTCTTCCTGACTGGCCGCTATTCCCACACCTCACCCTAATCATTACACTGGTTTTATGGATCCTTCAGGATCCAATTCAGAATGTTAACAATAATCTACAAACCACTCAATAATTCCACTATTCTACATTTCCTCTTTATTGTTATGGTATAAACCCCATGGTGTAACCCTATCTGAATCAAAGAGAACATATTACTGGAACTTAGAATTGTAGGGCTTAGCATGGAAAAGATAGAATATTCATGAATAAGCCACATATCAAGGGAACAAAAAGACAAGAGAACATTTACATGTTATGATCAGGAACACAAATATGTTTTCTTGTCTTGACCCTATAGTGTTAAAACCACTATCTAGTTCCCCCCCTCCCCCCCCCCCGGCCCATCCTTGCCTCTCTAAATATAGTAAAATTTTACTTGTGTTCAATTCTACAGATGATTCCTATGCCCCTGCTTAGCTGACGTCATCAGAAGTGAATCTCTGAGCCAATCATAATGCTTTCCCATAGGATTGGCTGAGACTGTCAAGGACAGATCAGTGACAGAGCCAGCACAAGTCAAACACAGCTTAGGCCAATCAGCATCTCCTCATAGAGATGCATTGAATCAATGCATCTCCATAAGGAAATGTTAGTGTCTCAATGCAGAGCACTGTCCCAGGAAGCACCTCTAGCAGTCATTTGAGGAATGGCCAGTGGAGTTATCAATAGGCTGTAATGTAAATAGTGCATTTTCTCTAAAAAAGACTGTGTTTACTGCAAAAAGCCTGAAGGGAATGATTATACTCACTAGAACAAATACAATAAGCTGTAGTTATTCTGGTGACTATATTGTCCCTTTAACAAATACATCTAGTTGTTCCCTTCACTCTCTGAGCGACCTTCACCAGTCATCTACATTGCTAACTTTGCATAATTTTTCCAGGGCTGCCCCATTCATATGGAACTCGATACCCAATGCCATCAGATTCTCCCCTAGTTTCCAATCTTTTAAGAAGCCTCTGAAACCACATCTTTTTAGGAAAGGCCTTACTTGGTCACTCTTCTCTTACTACATTTGCTATTCTCATTCAAAATTGTATCAATACCTCAATTTACTCTCTCTCTCCTTCCACTCTCCTTTCACTCTTCCATTTAAGCAGGGCCCTTTTCACTTATTTTCTCTGCCTGTATTTTGTATGTCAGTTAATTGCTGTCAGATATCCACGTTCTCTAATTGTAAAACACTGAGGAATATGGTGGTCATATATAAATGATAATTAAATCTTCACCACTAATGAATACCAGCCAATTCTTCTTCTGAGGAATATCTCCAGGTTTTTTTCACATCGGAGCTGTTAATTAGTGATGTCGCGAACCCGAAATTTTCGGTTCGCGAACGGCGAACGCGAACTTCCGCAAATGTTCGCGAACCGGCGAACCGCCCGAAACGCCATTGACTTCAATGGGGAGGCGAATTTTAAAACACACAGGGACTCTTTCTGGCCACAATAGGGATGGAAAAGTTGTTTCAAGGGGACTAACACCTGGACTGTGGCATGCCGGAGGGGGATCCATGGCAAAACTCCCATGGAAAATTACACAGTTGATACAGAGTCTGGTTTTAATCCATAAAGGGCAGAAATCACCTAACATTCCTAAATCACAATGAATATGGATTGACACCTGACATATGACATATTGACACCTTGACATATGGATTGACACCTGTCCTCAGAGCCCCTGATGCACACGGACACAGAGCAGAATAGAGACTGGTCCCCCTACATAGGGTCACTTGGCAGATATGGATTGACACCTGTCCTAAGGATCCCTGATACACACTGACACAGAGCAGAATAGGGACTGTTCCCCCTACATCGGGTCACTTGGCAGATATGGATTGACACCTTGTTACAAACTGCTATTTGTAACGGGCCCTTTAAATGGCAAATTGCCCTGTTTCCCTGGGTTGTGGAGAAGCCTCTTTGCCAGCCTCCTCCCGCATGACTATGGCCCCTGGGAGATTGTGAAAATGTATGCACTTTTATTTGGTGTGTATGGCCCTTTAAGACTGTCGGTGGGCATATTGGGGCTTATGGACTCTTTATGTGACTGGTGCTGGCCCTTAAGACGGTGTCCCCTGTGTCCCAGACCTGGTGCAAACCCTTTGTGCCTGCCTTGCTATTTCCCACTTGGTTCAGTAAATGGGAAATTATTTCAGCTGCAGAGACTAAGTCCCATTCGGCGATGGGACTTAGTCTTTTTTTCAGCCGTTTTTTTCAGCCTTATTTCAGCTGTAGAGACTAAGTCCCATTCGGCGATGGGACTTAGTCTTTTTTCAGCCTTATTTCAGCTGCAGAGACTAAGTCCCATTCGCGATGGGACTTAGTCGTTTTTTCAGCCTGAAATAGACCGACCTTACAGCCCAAATCTATGGAACTGTTTTGGGCAGGAAATGTGCTTGCAGTCGGTCATAAAGGGACCTCCAGCTAACTTTTTAACCCCTGGATGGATTTGGCTGATTTTTGGTTATGTTTATGTTTTAAGTGTGCTGATTCCAAATATGTAATTATGAAGATGGATGTGTAGTTTTAAAGTTACAGGGTATGGCTAAAAACTGTATTTTTACTGCCTGTGTTTAATTATGTTAATCTCTTCCCAAACGTCATTTCGTTCAAAGTGGAGAGAATGTTAAAAAAAAATATTTTTGTTCGGAGTGTGAGAAATGCTTTTCAGCCGCTTCTAATCTTAAGTATCATTTGAGGAGCCATACAGGAGAGAAACCTTATTTGTGGTGTGTTTAGTATTGTTCTGATCAGTTTAATACCTTCCACGTCTCCTATCAGTGGACGTGTATATGGC
>OW240913.1:275695256-275705589 GCA_933207985.1 Pelobates cultripes
TGATTATTTTCAATTTATAGTAAGGTGGTGAAACCTAATGCCATCAACTTTGATCTGATTTTGAACCGCATCCATTGATTGCCCAAGCCTAACAGTACACTTGCAGCGGCTCCCAGGGACGTAATAGTTCGCTACGACTACTACCACGTCAAGGAATTCTTGTGAGATATACGTCAGGATTACCTGAGGAGTACAATAATATAAAGATCTTCCCAGACTTCTCAGCATACACGTCGAGAGTTCCAGCCCTTCACATCCGAACTTCGCCACAGAAACATCAGGTGTAGATGGGGTTTCCCTGTCAAAGTATTGTTTCGGATCGATGGACAAAATTATATCATCACCTCTCCAGAAGAGGGTATGGAACTTTTACAACACATGAACAGGTGAACCTCTGCTCCATCCCCTACTCTATCCCCATCCCCATCTATGCCTGCACCTTACAGTTAGAGTAGCAAGCATGATGAACCATGATTCCTGAGTTCAGCCTGCTGTTTCCAGCATGAGTAGATGTCCCATTCTTTGTTCCTGGTTTCTCATTTCCTGTTCTTATTCTCAGATTCCAGAACAATGCTTTCTGGAGCTCGGTTCTGGATTTCTGCATGTATTGCACTCATCGCTGGTTCCTGTCCCTTGGAATTTGTCATGAAAATGTGTTCTTCAGATGCTGGTTCCTGTCTCCAGGTCCTGATCCTGGACTAGTTTGTTTTTGTCACTGTGAATTTTTCTTTAATGTTTATCTTTCTTTATTCTTCTAATAATACTTTTCCCTTTTTGGGGGTTTTCTTAGTTTTTTTATTATTATGTATTTTTATTTTATTGTCTCTTAATGTATTTTATATTCACCTTTTTGTTCTCATTAATTTTGTATTAACACCATATACTTCATAACCCTACATTATTTTAGTTTAGTTTTTTTTATTAACTTTTCATAATGCACAGTGTCCCTGGTCTTCTCCCCGCAACGTAGGCCTGTACATTTTTTTTGAGATGGAGGAATTTTTTACTTCTCCTCTCATGGCCTTATTTTTTATATATACTTCATTTTGTATTTTATCTTTTTCCTCCTATTTGGAAACATTATATTTTTAGGGGGTTTTCTCCAAGTTTTCTTACCTTTTTATTATTTGTGTCTTGTGAATAAGGATCGTGTTATCCATAATGCACTGTTTTATTTTTTTTGATGTAGTAACTTGGTATAATATTTTAATGATACACGAAGTCAAACATAAATCGGTCAGGTGGACCTAACTCACTCAGGAAGGATTGTTAAATTTTAATATATGTTTTGGGTTGTGCAGCGTGTTCAAATAACTTCACCAATATTTTCTCTTGTTCATGTTTGCTCTTTTTGAGCGATAGGAATGGTTTTAAAATGTGTATCATTCAATATGAGGGGACTGAACACTCAACACAAACTGAGATTTTTATTTAAAAAAGTGAAACATAATAAAAGCCAGAGGTGTTGTTCAATTGTGACACATTTTAAAACAGATAATGTACCCAATATTCTGAAGAAAGACTACCCTACCCAGTATCACTCTGCATTTTGTAAGAAACAAGGGGCGTCTCCATATTTATTGGTAAAAATTTACCTTCAACACAGATGACATGGCTTTGGATCCAGATGACAGATACCTAATTTGGAAAGGTTCAGTAAATAGTATTGAGTACACTCTGGTAATTCTGTATTCCCCTAACTCTGGGCAATTTTGTTTTTTGTAATCTATTGTTAGCAAAATTTCAGATGGAGTCAGAGGCAGATTGATTTTGGGTGGCGACACCAATTTTGTTCTAGATTGTGAATATGATATTGTTAGATATGCTAATAGCGCCGCTAAAAATCCTAATAGTGAAAAATTGGCTGACATTTGTTCCTAATTTCTTTTTTCCCAGGGCCTATTTGACTATTGGCGTGTACAACATGAAGAAGAGAAAGACTATACACACCACTCAGCAGTTTATAACATATATTCTGGGATCGACAGGTTCTTGGTGGGTGAGACTATTATACCCCTTGTTTTGAGCTCTGGAATTTTGGACATTACTTGGTCCAATAATGCCCCCATAACAATTTGTATAGAGGAGTCTTTCCAGTCTAACTCAAACAGACAATGAAGACTTAGCAATTACTTAGTTACTGAGCTTGAGAATAAAACATTGGCTGAATAAGCGATTAATAATTATTTTAGGTAAAATGTGGCTCTATATTTGCAGGATATCTCATTGTGGAATGCCCATAAAGCGGTTCTTAGGGGACTTTTTATACAATGAGCCTCCTACTTGAAAAAAATTTGGTCTAAAATGTGAGAGATTTAGAAAAAGAACTGTATGCTTTGAATCACGCTAACAAAATTGGCCCTTCTTGCCCTTTGCTGAAAAGATTTCAGATGTTAAAGTTAAAATTAACACTCTCCAGTTGGAACACACAGCCTTGATGTTGAAGAGATTGAAACAGGTTTTTTATGCTAATGGGAATAGAGCTTCTTCGATGTTAGCCTTTAAACTATGCCACAGAGCTTCCCAATCCAGAATTGAGCATCTACTGGATGAGAGTGGCATTAAAGTAACTCATCCGGTTAAGATAAGCAATATGTTTGCAGAATATTACAAAAAAAAATTATAATTTGGTTTCCGATCCCAATATGATACAGCCCACGTCTGATACAATATGCTCTTTTCTGGACAGGGTCTCTTTAAAACAGATATCTATGGATAAATTCTTCCATCACCTCAAAAGAAATTACAGACACCATTAAGATGATCCCACAAGGCAAAGCCCCGGGTCCTTACAGTTTTAAGACTATAAGTCTTTCTCTGGCATTCTAACCTCTCATTTAACTTACCTATTAAATCATTATTGGAACACAGGTGGAATGCCGGGGAGGCTTTGTGCGCACAAATAGTCACGTTACCTTAACCTGGTAAGACACCTAATGTCTGCTCAAATGTTTGTCCCATTTCATTAATTAATAATGACACAAAGATTTATTCAAAGATTTTAGCTAATAGACTCAATTGACTTCTTTCTTTCCTAATTGACAAAGACCAGGTGGGTTTCGTTATTAACAGTTAGGCTCCAGATGGCACCAAGCATTTCATTAATTTGATTAATCATCTTAAATCTACTTGCATGCCTTCTTTGCTCCTTTCATTGGATGCAGAGAAGGCGTTTGATAAGATCCATTGCGGTTACCTGAGGGAAGTTCTGTCGTGTTTTAACATCCCAGATCCCTTTATCAGTGCTGTGTTTGCACTATATTGTCAACCAACTGCCAGAGTATCTGCGATTGATTTTATTTCTGAAAACCTTTCATTGTCCAATGGGACCAAACAAGGGTGCCCATTGTCTCCACTCCTGTTTGTGCTGGTATGGAACCCCTGGCTGTGATGATACACTGCAGAGCAGATATAAAAGGTTTTGGAGTAGAGGGTAAGGAACATAAAATGGGCCTTTTTGCAGACAACATCGCTTGTTATCGCTTAAAAAACTCAATTACTTCACTTACTCCCTTGATATCGATCATGCAGAAATTTCATTCTATAAATTGAATACAGCCAAAACTCAAGCGCTCTCTTTCTACATACTTTGGTATGATTTAGGCACTTTGAAAGGTCAGTGACTTCGATTGGAGGGACTCCTGTATCTCTTATATGGGCATTAACCTATGCAAGAACTTGTCCAAGATGCATTCTTACAACCTGGGTAAGGTCTGGGCCGACTTAAGGAACAATCTTGAGAGGTCGTGTAGTCTGGACATTTCATAGTTAGGTAGGGTTAATTCAGTGAAAAAAAGGCTCTCCTTCCCAAAATGTTATATTTTCTTAGAGCATTCTGCTCTCTTGAAACTTAACTGGAATAGAAAACCATCTAGGATTAAATTATCCATACTTCAAAAGCTCAGGGTTAGCGCGGTGTGGGTTTGTCAGATTGTATTAATTATTATTATGCAACTAATGCAGCGATGGTGCTGATATTCAATCAAGAGCATGACCGTTCCCTTTGGCTTGAGATGGAGGCTAGCAAATTCTCTCCCCATTCGATTAACCCCTTAAGGACACATGACATGTGTGACATGTCATGATTCCCTTTTATTCCAGAAGTTTGGTCCTTAAGGGGTTAAAGATATTCTATGGTTGCTTCCATTTCAGCGCAAAAGGTTGGCAGTCATGTTTCTTATGACCAAGACCACTATTAAGACTTGAAATATACTGGAAAATATGGAATTCAACCTTCTGCTGTCTGGTCTAGAGCTACTCATCTGTCAGTAATAAAATTAGCTATGCCTGAATTAGATGTGGATTCTTGGTCCTCCCAGTGAATTCATTGTATTAATGATTTTTCTTTATCTTCTATTTTTTTAACATTTGAACAGCTACAAAAGAAATTCCACTTAAGTATTTTTGTATGCCCCAGCACAAGCGAATTTGGTTTGAAAAATTAACGAGCATTTTAGGATTTATGACCAGGACCTGAATGCTAGAAAATTGGAATTGTCAAATTTAAAAAAGGTTTATATTTCAGACCCTGGCCAGAAACTAACCATTTCCATGTATTATGTTTGTTTTTTTTGCAGGAGAGGTATGCATGGAATTACCATACATGACAAAGTGGTAGAGTGATCTGAGTGAGGTGTTCATGGTGGAGGAATGGCATGAATCATTACTTGCATTGAAAGGCATTACATGTTGCCTTTCCCACTTAGAGTCTCATTTAAAATGAATTTATCGCTGATATTACTCTCCATTTAAAATGTTCTGACTACACCTCTCCACATCTAATTTATGTTGGAGAGGCTGTGGACAGACAGGTACTTTATACCACATTTTCTGGTCATGCCCAAAACTATCCAACTATTGGCAAAAAATATTGGAAATTATCATATCTGTCACTGAGTTCCTGTAGATTTAATTTCTGGATTATGTTTACTTAAATGTCTCCCTGAGGATATATCAATTCACAAAAAAATAATGTTAGGCCATCTCCTTATCTCAACTACATCAATCATCCCTAGATACTGAAAATATGTTTCAATTCCCTTTGTTAAAGATGTTTTAATGTTTTTATTTGAAAATAAAAGATGTGAACTTGCTCTCCATGAGCTACCAATGTACTCCTCAGACATGACTGGTCTGAGTGGGAGAAGGCAATTAGGAGTAAGTATAAACTTGACGATGTTTCCACCTGACCGAAAACTGATTTATCACTTATGTTTGACTCCTTATTTACAGTATTTGTCATTCATTTTATGATATCTATATAAATATAGACGAAGTAAGAAATTTAATTCATTTTTTTCTTCCTTTTACTATTTTAATTATTTAATTTTATACTATGGATGTGCAATTTATAAATTTTTCCCCAGTTTTTATTTTTTATGTTTTTCTTCATTTATGATCTTTGTGTTACCCATCGTATTAATAATGTAACCATAACAAAGATCCTTGTTGTCCATATACCATACTGTTTAAATACTATTGATTGTTAGAAACGTTGACAAAAATATACAATTATTATTTTTATTGTCATTATTTAAAACAATAAAAAAACATTTGAAAAGATAGATAGATTAAAATGACAATTTTTATATTAGTGTATAATGAAACTTGAATAAATCATGAGTAACCTAGACAATCAATGTAATAATGTCCAAAGCTGATCCTTTTTAAAACCAGCAGGAAATTAAAGCAGAGAACACACTCTAACTTATACCATTTATTCAGAAGCTAGTTCTTTCCTGCATAAGTTTCCAGACCAAAATAAGTAATAATTGTTCTGTAGAATATCATACGCATCGAAGGGCTGTCTCTCTTTTATTTGCGCACTCTGCGATAGACCACTGTGTGGAATAAAGTACATTGACATGCTTAATCTATCAGTTTTAGTTTTGTAACACACTGAGAGATCCTTTTAAGTTAATCAAAATATTAGAATGGCACACAACAAACCCCTGTGGTCTACTCTATTTAGGAGGAGTGAGCTGAAAGTATTAAGTATCAGAATAAACAAAAGCTATCAACTCATGTTTCAGAGAAAAAACAGCATGTGGTTTATTGTGCATATTAGATAGACAAATGTTTCAAATGTTTCTTATTGTTAAAGACTAAAAGACTAATCATATATAATAACAAAAATAAACCACACAGTTTAGCAGAAGTCTTCAATTTGTCAGAATTTTACAATAAAAATAATAAAAAGTTGTCTTCTATATTGCTGTTGTCTTGAATGAAGTCATTGGGTGTTTGATTTTGAAAAGTATCCAATCTTTAGTCTCCATTTTCTGAAGAAATGAGCAACTTTATAAAATTCAATGTAACTAGAACAGTTGCAATGAAGCCTAATGAATTTACCCATGAGTATTTTATGTAAGATAGAATGTCAAATGGAACCATTTAATAATAAATTGCTCAAATGTGGTATTCTAAAAATACGTCTTTTAATACATTGTTTATCTGGGTCACTCGTGACAACCACATCAAGATGATGACTAGCAATGAAAAATTGATCTTGTTTTAAATAATGTGGATTTTCATTAAGATGCAAATACATTCCTGTGTTTATCTCTGGTGTATATTTTTAAATAGATAACAAATCACCCACTAAGAAATAACAACAGAATAGCAAGCAGTGGACCTTATCTCTTCAACACATGAGATGGCCCTCTCTCAAGGAAACTGGAAGTCCCAATAGTCTATGTACAGAATGTAGCATTTTATAAAGAGTCTATACATTGTGCTCAGAATTTTTAATGTGCTCTTTTCTTTTTTTTTCTTTTTTTTTATGAGTAGAATATCTTAAACAAGCCAGAAGACAAAGAGCATATCAAAAAAGTTAAATTAACAATTTTGTGTTTCCTGTTGTCATGGAGTACCCTAGAATCTTACCTGTGAAGGCAGGGACTGAAGGCATAGTGTTACTCATTGAGTAATATGTCTCCATCTCTGACACTCTGCATCATTCAAATCCACCAAAATCACCTACACACTTATTGAGAATCTTAAGACAACTTTGTCTCACTAAAGAAATATTCATGTGCATGTGAAAACATAAAATAAAAAAGTATAGTGTAGTAAATTCCATTCAAATTGTGGTATTACATGTAGTACACAAGAGGAAAATTGCAGTAGCACTTATTAGGGAGATAGACACATATATCTAGCTCTGATTTGAATGCATTTTGCTTTGCTTTTTTTCTGTCATATTTTTTTAATTAAAGGGACACTATCGTCACAAGAACAACTACAGCTTATTTGTTCTGGTAAGTAGAATCATTCCCTTCAGGCTTTTTGCAGTAAACCCTGTCTTTTCAGAGAAATGCAGTGTTTACATTACAGCCTAGTGATAACTCCTATTCTGTGTCCCCACCCTCTGCATGCAGATACTGAACTTTCTTCAATGAGGAAATGCTGATTGGCCAGGGCTGTGTTTGACTTATGCTGGCTCTGCCCCTGATCTGCCTCTTTGTCAGTCTCAGCCAATCCTATAGAGAATAATTGTGATTGGTTCCAGTCATCACTTCTGATGATGTTAGCAGACAGCAGGCAGGTCACAGGCCGACATGGGCAGAGGCAGCAGATACAGGCTTAGATACAAGCAAGATGTTACTATATTTAGGGATGCAAGAGGTGGCCGTGGGGGGGGGGAGGGGTGCTAGACGGTGGTTTTAACAGTACAGGGTCAGAAATACATGTTTGTGTTCCTGGCCCTATAGTGTTCCTTTAAGAATTTTTTTTTTATAGAGTTTGTATTTATGTATTATTTTACATATTTTACATTTTTATTATATCTGCCAAACTTGTATCAGATTGTGGTAATATTTCTTCCCTATCCACCACCTACATAGATTTTTATATTCTATTTTTAGTATCTACTTTGACTTTTAGGTATATATTATTATTCTTATTGATTTTTCTGCCATTCAACACTATTAATTGCCATATGCATTTTTTAGATATTTTATCACTTTAAGTAATAGCGATGTATTTACTACAGGACTTGTCCCACTTTACTTTACAGTTATATCAGATGGTTTGTCCTAACACTACATGTGTCTATTGACTATTCTGTTTCTTATTATGTTTTGTTTACCTTTGCGTAAAGTATCCAATGTTCTGTCATTCACAATAACTCTTTCTAACTTGTAACAGCAGATGTATCGAGTGTTATTACGATACTGAATTACTAATCCCATGTAATGATTGTTTGTAGAAATTAGACTTTTTATTGAATGATGTACTAATTAGTATGTATATAATGTATGATTATATGATAATTTATTCATGATGTAATTGATTGTATGTTATCATTTTTATTATATTTTCTATTTACTATTTTAATGATTTTCTAAAAAGCTTATTTGCTCTAAATTCTTTGTTTTGGCAAATTGAGGGTTAATTTATTAAATGTATATAATTAACTGATCAGAGCAATTAATTAATTGAAGCTAGTGAGTATATAGGAAGTCAATATTTCTTTGATGCCATCCTCTGATGAAGTGATTTGAAATCACGAAACGCGTAAGGAAGGCATCCTTCGATCATTAGTTCCTGAGAGAGAGATTTGGAACGCATCCAGCCGCAGTGGAACGCACGTGGCGAACACCCGGTGTCAGTATAGCACGAGGTAGTCCTCCTCCTTCTCTGTCTGGCTGGCAAGAGAGCGAAACTTCTACCTATCTTTTTGGACCCTCAGTCTACTGTGACCCGGTATACCATCCATCTCTCATATGTGGGACTGTTTTTATTTTAACTATTGTTAGTCTTTATATATTTTGATGTGTGCTGTTCAGACAATAAAGTATAAATACAAGTTTGATGTCTGCTGTACATATATAAGACTAACTTTAGACTCTTTTATTAATATATCTTTATCTATACATATCTTCTTATAAGGGGTATGTTAGATGTTTGACTAATTTGTGGTATTGATTCTTACATATATAAGATCTCTACTATATTAACTATTTTGCAGCTGGTGGATACTACCTACCTTATTTTATAGGAGGTTCAGGTCCGACCAGCTGATACATTTGTATCCCAGAAGGACACATTAAGGATCCTTTTTACTTGCTATTCCCACTGAGTCCAGTATTCACTTTTTTGATTTATTTCAATTAAGCACCCCCTTTGTATTTATGTATGTCTTCTGATGGAACTCAGATATTCCTCTATAACAATCCATGTGGACAAATGTAAACAAGGAGTAGGTTTACATCCTTAGTTTTCTTGACATCTTGTAAAAAGCCAAAAGGAGCCAGGGGTATTTTAGATTTGTAACATGTATACCCCTGATTAATGTTTCCCTGTTCTTAAGGACATTTTTTTTAACCTTGATATCATACGAATTAAATCTTATGTTTTGTTTCTTACTTGTTGGTCTGAAATAAGAACGTGTCTAATAACACCATTTAGCTTAGACATTTGTTGATGAAACAATACCACAGCCTTTTTGTAAACGTTTTAGCAACATTGTCTATAGTTGCAAACAATAAGTCAGAGCATATCCATTTTTTCTAAGGCATTCTCAGTAAGGTAGTGTCCACAAAGAGTACTACAAAATTAATAAAAGTTTAATTTACAGTATATGCCACAGTAAGCTATAAGACAACATGAAGTCACAAGTTTTTCTCAGAATTTTTTTTTTCAGTTTTATAATCACCAAAGCCTAATTTATTATGGAATAGTCACTTGATAAATAGTCTCTTAAAAGAAAACATGAATATGCTCATATAATTCAATATTACCTTTATCTTTCACACTCAATGCAGTAGAAATAATGCAGTTTTTTTTACCTCCATGCATTTTGATAAGTTCCTGGAAAACACATATTTTAATAAACATTGGAGTTTATTCACTAAACAACAAGGTGTAGTGAACTGATAAACAAATTACAACATTTAGGTTAACTTAGCCAATTTCTTATAGCTGCTTTTAAGAATGTTTAGAAATGTGCCTAAATTTTGCAAGTCCATTCTCATTTCAGTCCTCTACTGTATGTTCCTTGTTTAACGTAAATTCATATAGCGGTTATAAACTATATTAAGTCAAATTGATGTAGATGAATAAACTCTTTTGCCTGTTCCAGAACCTATATCTTCTTCCAAGTATTCCACTATGAAGGCTATAATTATTTTTAACATTATATTATATTATTTCTGTTAACATCTAATCCGAAAATTTTCTCTAAAATTTGATACAGTTGTTTTTTTGTTTGATTGTTTTTTTCTTCATCCCGATTTCAACTTTTGCTTTGATAGCTTGAGCATTGTGTGAGACGATATGATGTCAAAATATAAAGAAATTGGAATTATTTCAATGCAGAATGCCAAGGGAT
>OW240913.1:275716430-275755208 GCA_933207985.1 Pelobates cultripes
CAAATGCAAACATTGTATACAAACATACCCCAGTATTAAAATTACAACATTACAGTGAGGTAAATAAGTATTTGATTCCCTGCTGATTATGAACGTTTGTCCACTGACAAAAAAATGATCAGTCTATAATTTTAAAGGTAGGTGTATTTTAACAGTGAGAGACAGAATAAAAAAAAAATCCAGAAAAACGCATGTCAAAAAAGTTATAAATTGATTTGCATGGCAATAGGTGAAATAAGTATTTGATCCCCTATCAATCAGCAAGATTTCTGGCTCCCATGTGTCTTTTATAGAGTAACAAACATAGATTAGGAGCGCTCTCTTAAAGGGAAATATGAGTGAAATAAGTATTTGACCCCTTCAACTTAGTACTTGGTGGTAAAACCCTTGTTGGCAATCACAGACGTTAGACATTTCTTGTAGTTGCACAAGGTGGAGTATCTTATATCTGGTCTTTGGACAATGAATGCAATTGATACAAGGAGGGGTGATATATATTTTAAGATGTCCATGCAACCTACTGTATGTAGGCAACATGTAAGGAACATGAACATGTAAGGAACATGAAAAATGTGTAGAAACACACAGTGTCTCTCACCATTTTACGTTGATGCACAATCAGAACCAAAGGTCGTATTCTTTTGTGCTATAAAAGAGGTAAAGAAAGATTGGAGAGGAGGGACTTATGCTAAAAAACAATTGGCACAGAATAACTGAAGTTTATATTTAATTTCAAAACTTTGATTCCACACTGTTTGAACTCCGACTTTGAAGTTTGCCATTTTGAATAATAATATTGCATTAAGAATTTTAAACACCTTTCAGGGGAGGGGACACCACTAAATAATTCCAGAAACACTTTATTGAACCACTTTATAAATACAAAGAACACTGCTAAAGGAGTATTCCACTTCCATATGTCCTCTCTATAGTAACCAATATTTAGAACTAAATGAAAATGCAAATATAATTGATTGAAAAACATTTAGCAG
Organism: Pelobates cultripes; assembly: GCA_933207985.1. Classification (NCBI taxonomy): domain Eukaryota; kingdom Metazoa; phylum Chordata; class Amphibia; order Anura; family Pelobatidae; genus Pelobates; species Pelobates cultripes. The sequence goes on from OW240913.1 coordinate 275,717,423, forward strand.
ACAATTAAGTACCATTACATGAATCGTGTGGGAAGCTATCTCAATATGTTGTTGTAATTTATATGATAGCATAAAAGCATTTTATTACACATCTTTTATTCATCCACATTGCTTCCTCCTGTTCTTGCTTTTTAATATATTGCTTCCCCTCTTTTCCCTCCCCAATGCACACTGCCAAGAACATTTTATATTTGATGGACATAACATTGATTTCCAGAAAGAAGGAAGAATGCGGACCTCCCATATTATACAGGAAGGAATTGCGTCCCAACATAGACACTCAAGACTGGAAATACATTGGATGCAAGCGGACATCATTTTTGGGCGAAATAGGAAACACCTGAAGGCAGTAAATACAAACTACATAAAAAGAAGAACAAGCTCTAGACCACATACACCAACTGAAGAAGCCTCCCAGAAAGGCAAAACACGTTTTTCTACAAGAAAGACTGTAAGAACTCTTTATTTTATTGATTTTATTTATCTGTTTGTTGCACTTTTATGGAAAATAAAGCACTTTTTCCATAATCACGAGTTTGTGACTACAATCAAAGGCTACCACTACCTACTCATACAGAAGAGGGAATAGGACCCCATAAATCCTACTAAGCTGACATCTTCAGCCAAGATAATACTGGCTCCCCACTTGTGAGTGTACCTGTTACCTACCCCAACACTAGTAGCTGGCAATATTGCACTAGTGTTTTTGTTTTTCTCTTTCATTCACTTTTTTTTTTTCAATTTAACAATTTTTATTTGAAGTGTGTTTAAACGTGGGGTACAAAAAGAAGAAGGGGGGGGGGAAATAAAAGCAAAACATTCCATGTTATTCAGTTAACTGTTTATTTGACACGCATGTGCCTCGTCATTCGGCGCCTGCTCGCCAGGGTACAGAATAAAGAAGGACGGGGGTTGTGCAGGTATTTTGCCCTTTAACATAATGGTTACCGTTTCACATTAAACACAGTCCTTTGTTGTTTCTTCTTGTTGTGCCCCTATACCCTAGGTTCCCCGGTGTTCCCGTCTATACCACTCTGTTTGTTCTTGGTCTCCCCTTCGTGTGGTTGGATATGCTGGATGTGGTGCCTCTAGGCTCCCCCTTGTGTGTCCCTTTTCCCCATTATTTTACCCGTTTAGAGCCATTGTCCTTTCCCCTTATTTCACTGTGTGTTCTTTTCCATGTATGCCCTCCACCTCTCTCCCGCTTGCCCTGTGTGTTTCAGTGTTCATATGTGTTTGTTTGCCATCATCTCGTATTTCCAGTTTAAAGAGATTTGGTTCAGTAAGACTTCTTTTGTGGGCACCTGGCTATATGCGTTACGGCTGAAATCAGCAGATGGAATATCAAGCATTCCTCTGTTTTGGTCAATGTGCATGGTACCATGAATAGTATGCTTTGTTCTATGGTGAGAGGCCATGGTCTTCCCAATAGATCTGTCGCTATGCCCTCCACCATTACCCAGTATGTCAGGAGTTGCGTACATGACCACCACACGTGTCCCATGGATCCCCCGGCGTGCCCACATCTCCAGCATATATTGGGGTAGTTCAGGTACATCTTGGCTAGTTTCTCCCGCACCATGTACCACCTGTATTGCAACTTTCTGATCATCTCTAGGTGTGCCATGCAATGTGTGTTGCCTTTATGTATTGTGAATTCCCTTTGCCATTGATCCTAGTTCATACCCCAGTTCTTTGTGCCATGCTGATTGGAATGCCATGTCTGTTTCTATTTTATCTTCTATAAGTGCATAGTTGTTCTATTGTGTATTCATGTGGTGCCGCCAGGCTTTGCAATTGTACTCCTGTGAGCAACGATTTTAATTGTAAGTAAGAGCTCTAGTGGGGATGGTGTACCGTGTTTGGAGGTCTGGGAAAGGTATCAGCTTGTCTTCCTTGTATAGGTGTTTAATCTTGGTGCACCCTGCTGCAATCCACTTTTTGGATTCAAATGTCGGGATCCCTATTGCTAGGCATGATATTGGGGCTTCCCCTGAGATTTCTCCTGCATCCCCTTTTCTTGTCCGGAGGTCGTTCCATGCTTTGAGTGTCTGTTGTGTGGTCGTTAGGTGGTGTATGTGCAGGGGGCAGAGTTGTTTCGGAATCCAAAATATGTCCCTAAGGGATTTTCTATTTATCCAGTGGGCCTCTATTTGGGTCCATTGTGGTGTCTCTCCCCCCACCATCGCCACTTTGACCGCTGCCAGTTGAGCTGCTTTATAATATGTCTGGACTTTTGGTAGTCCCAGTCCCCCTTTTGTGGTTGGCCTTTGTAGGAGCGTAGTAGCCACCCTTGGCCTTTTGTTGGCCCATACAAATTGGACTAGTAGTTTTTGGAAGGAGGCTAGGTATGAGATTTGTAGCGTTATGGGAAGGGTGCGCAGTAGGTATTGGAATTTTGGGAGCAGCATCATCTTGATCGCTGCCATCCTCCCCACCCATGAACGGTATTTACCCTTCCAGGTCTTCAGCGTGGTGGCCACTTCTTTCATGAGTCTGTTGTAATTTAGGTCTAGTAGCTTTTCTGTGTGTGGTGGGATATAAATTTCTAAGTATGTCAAGTGGTCTTTCCTCCAGTCGAATGGGAAGGCGTCTTTAAGTCTACTGAGTGTTTCCCCCAGCACCCCTATCCCTATAGCTTGTGTCTTTGAAACATTTCATTTGTAGTAGGAGTGTTTCCCGTATTCCGTAATGGAGGCCATCAGGTTGGGGAGGGATATATGCGGCTGTGACATGGTTAGGAGAATGTCGTCTGCGAATAGGGTTGCCTTGTATTCCCTGTCTTCTATTTTCACCTCATGTATTGAGGAATGTTGTCTAATTGCTGCCGCCAGTGGTTCCAAGGCCATGACGTATAGCAGCGGTGACAGTGGGCATCCCTGGCGGGAGCCACTGGAGATAAAGAAGGGGTTTGAAACGAACTCCGCATTTATGACTTACGCCGATGGCTCGTTGTATAGAGCCCTGACCTCTGAGAGGAAGCCCCACGGTGTCCCGAACTTTAGGAGGACCTTCTCTAGGAACTCCCAGCCCAGCCAGCCAAAGGCCTCTCAGCGTCTAGTGACACCAACACCCCAACCACTCTCATGTGTTGGATGCTGTAGATGATATTTAGAACCTTCCTAGTGTTGTCTCATCCCTGCCTGTTTTTTATGAACCCCACTTGATCCGTGTGTATGATATGGGGAGCATGCTACTAAGACGCAGTGCATAAATTTTCGCATAGAGCTTGGCGTCCGTATTTAACAAGAATATAGGGCGAAAGTTTTGGGGGCAGGTGGGTGACTTACCCGGTTTCGGGAGTGTTATAATGTGGGCCAGTAGGGATTCAGCTGGCATTCGTTGGTGTCTGGTGGCTCAATTGAATGCGTTAGTCAAGTGTGTTGTTAGGATAGTGGTAAACTGTTTGTAGTAACAATTTGCAAAGCCGTCCAGGTAGGAGTTTGATGGCCGCTGCTACCTCTGCGTCTGTAATGTTAGCTATGAGTTTTTGCTGTTGTTGTAGTGTAAAGGTGGATAGGGATATTGAATCTAGCTAGGCCTGTATTTCTTGTGGTTGTGATGTTTGAGTGTCCTTTGCCAGGTTGTACAACGAGGTATAGTATTGCGCAAATATGTTACTTATGTCCTTGGGCGCCGTTACTCTGTGCCCCGCAGCTGATGTTAAATAAGCTATCTTTTGCTGTGCCTGTTTGGTTTTAAGTTGTTGGACGCCCCGTTTGCCTGCCCTATTTCCTTGGGAGTAATGTGTTGCTTTTAGTCTGTGGAGGTAGTGGCCCCTTCTTTCCAAGGCCTGTGTGTGTATGGCTTGTGTGATTGTCATGATGCACTTCTTTAGGTCTTGGGATGGGGATTGCTGGTTTTGGGAGTTAAGGTCCTGTAGCTCCCTCTGCCATTCTCTCATTTGTGCTTGATTTTGCCGTTTTAAGAACGATGCCCTTTTTATCATTTGCCCCTGATCACCGATTTATGTGCCTGCCATATCGTGTTGTGTGATGTATCTTCTGTTTTGTTTTCCGTAAAGTAGTGGGTGAGCTCTGTTTCTAATTCTTTCGTGAAAGTTGTGTCTATGAGGAGGGAAGCTTTCAGTCTCCAGTAGCTCCTGTGTGTGGATTCGTATATGTCTGTCAAGGTCGCCACCACTGGAGCATGGTCCAACCACGTGATTTGTTCTATGGAACATCCTTTAACCTGTTCCAGGTGTTGGCCTGTTATCGGTATACCGTCTGTTCATGAGTAGGTATTGTTTACAGTGGATAGGAAAGTGTATTCCCATTCTCCCACATGTAGTGCTCGCCACACATCATAGTAGTGATGTTCGTGGAGCAGCTTCTGCATTGCCCTGCCCTGTCTCCTAAGCGGTCTCAGTCTAGTGGCCATGAGTGGAATTGTGGTATCCATCGTGGGTCCAGCACATGGTTTAGATCACCACATATTACCCCTATTCCCTTTTGCATTGTGGACAATTTCTTAAGTACCCTATGAAGAAAGTTTCTCTGTTCCTTATTTGGAGCGTAGATGCTTGTAATTGTGTATATAACGTCATTAAAGGCCCCACCACTATGACATACCTTCCCTACGTATCTATTTCTACCTGTATAGGGGTAAATGCCACATCTTTACTGATGAGTATGGAAGTGCCTCTGGATTTGCTGGTGTATGTGGGTCGTGATAGCCGTGAGTTTGCCTTCGTGTGTGACTAACAGCTTGACCGGGAATCCCTATCTGTACGGCTTCTTATGTTGTCTCAGTTGCTCTGTGATGCCAGAGAAGGTTTTCCTTTTCTTCAATGTCGCTGCTGATATGTCTGCATATATTGTTACTCCCTGATTTGGTGTTGGAAGGTTTGGGCGCTGTCTGCTTGCTCTCATTATATCTTCTTTAACATGGAAGTAATGGAGCCTCACCAGGATGTTGTGTGGTGCTTCTGTCGTTAGGAATCGTGGCTTGGGGACTCTGTGATATCGGTCCAGCAGCAGCATGTCTTGGTGCAGGTCTGGGGTTAGGTGTTTAAACAGACCTTGTAGGTAGGCGTGCAGATCCGTAGGTTATTGTGCCTTGAGCGGTCTTCCATATCAGCTAACTTATTTTCAGAGCTTGCCATTGTGTCCTGCAGTTCGTCCACTTCAGCTCGCATGTCATTATATGCTTCAGCGTGGTCAGCCATTTTGTCTTCTAGCGTTGACGTGCGTGCTCCCAGGTCTCTAATTTCAGAGTTGATTTCCTTTAAGGATGCTTGGATTGTGAGTTGCAGCATATGATGCATTTCGTCTAGCATTTTTTGTATTATGCCTTGGGTTGCTGGGGCATCTGCATCTGTTGTACCTTGTGTTTCAGTAAGGTGGTCGTGGGCGCCATATTGGGATTCCTCGGACATTGCCGTGGTTTTTATGTGAGCATTCCGGGCGGAAAAAAAGTAGCTTTTTTTGCTCTTGTCTGCTTGCCTTCTGCCCTTTTGTTGGGACATTGCTCCAGTCACGTTTTTCTCTTTTGGGGTGATCGTATCACTCGTTAAAAGGCAATGGTTGCACGGAGCTACTCTGACATGCGACCGCTACGCTCAAGCTCCAGGCCACGCCCCCCCTCTTTCATTCACTTTTAGGATTGTACTCCTTATGTATCAATTGCATATATTGTCCAAAGACCAGATGTAAGATAATTCACCTTGTGTATTTAGTTTTGTTTTTAAATTTGTCGGTGTGGGGTTAAGGGGATCCCACACAGATGTAAGAGTATCATGCATTGATTGTTATAACACTGGGATTTTGTATACAGATTGTTTATATGTTTCTTGTAGTTGGTCACCAGGTTTACACACATCTCAGGAGGGATTTTGTCCCACTCCTCTTTGCAGATCCTCTCCAAGTCATTAAGGTTTCAAGGCTGACGTTTGGCAACTCGAACCCTCAGCTCTCTCCACAGATTTTCTATGGGATTAAGGTCTGTAGACTGGCTAGGCCACTCTAGGGCCTTAATGTTCTTCTTCTTGAGCCACTCTTTTGTTGCCTTGACTGTGTGTTTTGGGTCATTGTCATCCTGGAATACCCATCCACGACCCATTTTCAATGCCCTGGCTGAGTGATGGAGGTTTTTACCCAAGATTTGATGGTACATGGCCCCATCCATCATCCCTTTGATGTGGTGCAGTTGTCCTTAGCAGAAAAACACCCCCAAAGCATAATGTTTCCACCTCCATGTTTGACAGTGGTCATGGTGTTCTTGTGGTCATAGGCAGCATTCCTCCTCCTCCAAACATGGTGAGTTGAGTTGATGCCAAAGAGCTCAATTTGGTCTCATCTGACCACAACCCTCTTACCCAGTTCTTCTCTGAATCATTCAGATGTTCATTGACAAACTTCAGATGGGCCTGTGCTTTCTTGAGCAGGGGGACCTTGCAGGTGCTGCAGGATTTCAGTCCTTCACGGCGTAGTGTGTTGTCAATTATTTTCTTGGTGACTTGGGTCCCAGCTGCCTTGAGATCATTAACAAGATCCTCTTGGCTGATTCCTCACCATTCTCATGATCATTGAAACTCCACAAGGTGAGATATTGCATGGAGCACCAGACCAAGGGAGACTGACAGTTATTTTGTGTTTCTTCCATTTGCTTCTTACCAAGCTGCTTGGCGATGGTCTTGTAGTCCATTCCAGCCTTGTGTAGGTTTACAATCTTGTCCCTGACATCCTTGGACAGCTCTTTGGTCTTGGCCATGGTGGAGAGTTTGGAATCTGATTGATTGCTTCTGTGGACATGTGTCTTTTATACAGGTAACAAGCTGAGATTAGGAGCACTCCCTTTAAGAGAGTGCTCCGAATCTCAGTTCATTTCCTGTATAAAGTGCACCTGGGAGCCAGAAATCTTGCTGATTGATAGTGGATCAAATACATATTTCACTCATTGGCATGCAAATCAATTTATAACATTTTTGACATGTGTTTTTCTGGATTTTTTTTTTTATAATTCTTTCTCTCACTGTTAAAATACACCTACCATTAAAATTATAGACTGATCATTTATTTGTCAGTGGGCAAACATTCAAAATCAGCAGGGGACCGAATACTTTTTTCCCTCACTGTATATACAAACACACCTTAATTCAAACATCAGCACTGCACACAAAAGTACACCTGCGTTTAACCCCTTAAGGACACATGACATGTGTGACATTCCCTTTTATTCCAGAAGATTGGTCCTTAACGGTTAAAAGCCAATACTACATACACACACCCCTGCATTCAAACTCAAACATTACATAGAAGTACATTACTGCATTCCAATGACATACACACATACTCCATACATAAACAAGCCTATATTCAAACACACAAACACTGCCCACAAATAAAACCCTGCAAGGATAGGCAAATTATATATCCCAAGCTGGCAATGCATTGCGGGAGTTGTACGACAGATGAGGATTTACCCTTTGGCCAACCGTGCACTAAAGGAGGGCCTAACATTTCTTGCACCAGAGTCCTCTCTACATTAATTCCGCCAATGACACTTCCACAATATCAAACACTAACCTGTTTGGTTTTCTCTGTACAGTGTACTTTGTCTGAAATTGTCCCAGAGATGTCTTTAGTTTAGCTGAGTACAATGCCAGTGTAGCCTCAGTGTCAACAGGAGGGGGTTTCAGTTAATAATTAAAACGTCTCACTCAAGTATATAACATACATTAAATAAGTTGTCAAATAGTATGTAACAGTGGCAAATAATTAATGTTGTTGGATTGTACAGTACCAATGCATCCCATGTCATAAATTACTTCAGAGATACATGAAGCTCACTCATATTAACATGTGATTAAGTTATGTAGCTATGTAGTTATGTAATGTTCTATTGAAAGGATTAGGTGTTTTTTTTACAAGTCCTGTAAATGTTACTGTAAACTGGACACTTTGCTTAGATCAGTTAGTTACTGCAGTACTTACATGTTGCAGGTGTACAGTTGTGGACATCTGGCTCACTCAACGAAGCAGTTCTTTCATACAATGTAATTAAAGCAGCACTGTCATGCCGAACTTACCTTTCTTTAATAGATTCCTCTTCCCTCCCTCTCTCAGTATCTGTTCTCTGTTTCTGCCTATCTGCTCTACTTTTCTTGTCTTATGGAGGTTTCCTACACGTGACCATCTCTGACCAGCGGAGGAGCAATGTGTGCTTTGTTTCCTGTGGTCAGAGAAATTTTCCCACAATTCTTACCTTTCCTCTGTGATCTTGCGATGCTTCCTGTCAATATTCCCGATGGTCCTGTTATTTAGTTAGTTATTTTGGTCTGTTCCTGCTCTCTGGATAACAAAAGAGGTCTACCTACAGGAACCTGGACTGTGGTCTTGGGTCCAGAGTGAGTGTAAGACGGTGAGACCCCAGCCAAGCTGTGGCGGTTTGTGGGGTCTGCGCTAGTTATGGTGTCTGGTGGAGTGCTTGGAGCCCTCAGAAAGCACTAGGAGCATCCATCAATGGAAGGTACCCAGTCGGGGTGCCAGGCGTTCCGTTACAGGTGGAAACCATATTGCCCTCCACCCTGGCCCTCACCCATGAGTTGTGGGGTGCCAGGCGTTCCGTTACAGGGGGGACACCTATTGCCCTCCACCCTGGCCCTCACCCATGAGTGGTGGGTGGGGGCCCTAAATGAAAAAATGGGGGGACCTATTGTCCTTCCCCAGCCCCCACCTCTGAGCGGCGGGTGGGCGCTCTTAATAACAATAAGGGGGGGGCTATTGTCCTGCCCCCACCCACCAACCCATGGGCAATGGGTGGGGGCTAAGTGTACAGATACACCTCCCTCCCCGGTGACTAGTGTACAAATACACCCACCCCCCGCTAGTTAATAGATGCCCCACCATGGGGCCATTTGTTGGAAGGGGGGTTTATTTTTGGCTTTCTGGCTGCACTATATCCATGTACCAAGGACCTCTCAGCCAAGAGTTAGTCCTGTGAGCTACAAATTACTTTATAAGGGCAGTATTCAAAGGTAGTGCAGAAGGAAAGGGCAGATGGACTAACTCCTGCCTGGAAGAAACCCTGGAGAAAGTATGGTCGGCATAGTGGGACAGGTCTGATTCCCAAGCTGGGGACATTCTACTCTGCTCCTATTACACTCTGTATTTTTCTGTGAGCAATGAAGAGGCAATAAACACTAAGTGAAAGGAGCCAGGTTGAAATCTCAGAACATTCATGTCAAGGGCTAGACCGTAATTAGGTAGCACAGGTCCAAGCAATAAACCAGGTAACAAGAGGAAAATACATATTATTCGATTGTTAACTCTATTTCATACAACCTATTTTTTCAAGAGAGTATTAACTTTCCTTTTGTAATTATTTTATTTTGTATCATTATATTTTTCAGACAGCCTCTCTGCCCTTTGGGTGCCAGTGTGTGTGCTTCTTAATACTCAGCTGTGCACTGCTTACAACCTTGATGCTGACTGGGTTCATTTCACTTTCTTCTGCAGATATAGCATAAAACTTTATCTTGTATGTATAACAGAGCTTGAAATGCAAAAGCGTTTGATATTATTAATGTAAAAACTACCAACAGTGCTATTTTCTAGGTTGTTCTTTGCGTAATTATTTCATTTTATATTTATTGACTTGCGCTAAACATTTGCATGTAAACTAAAAATTATACTTTTATTATATTCTCTGAAAACATTTTTAAAATCATAAATATTCAAATGTATTCTTATAAGTTATATTGAGACACACAACTTTTTCAGGAAAATGTTAAGGCAATCTGGAGTGTGAAATATTGTTGTTACGTGTTAATTTATACTTTTTAACTAAACAAAACTATTGCAAAATCTACTGCTTATGTAAGTATGGTAAGCAATACGACCAGCTAGAACAGCTTAGGAAATCTTATTGTATTAATTTAGTCCAGCTATGATACAGGACATTTAAAGAGATTTTTTTGTCAAAGCCTTTGAACTGCATAGAATTATTTTGTCATCATAATAGTTTTAAATGGGATGCTTGAGTTGCTGCATTGGATTTCCTATTTTATTGTAGCCATAAAACAGTTAGAACTACTGTAATCGGTCCATATTTAAATTTCCCTGAAATTTTTTAAATTATTTTTGAAAAGCAATACAAATTATGTATTATATATATGTTTTAAGGCCATTTGGCCTGTATTTGTGGGAGGGGCTTAAATTAATTCACTCCCCTATATAAGGGACACCCCTTACCTGACTCATATCGCTTGAGGTCAGCATCAGAATGATTTCCACTTCCGGGTCATCCAGACGCCATTTTACCTGATTACTCCATGAGGTTTTCTAAGCTGAGCTGTATCAGGAATTCAGCCACAGGCTTTTCCGGCCTACCACCTTCTTTCTTCAATCTATTGCTGTGGATGGTGTCCAAGTGACTCACAAACCGTAAGTCGACCTACCCGTTACGCCAGGCATCAGTCCCACGGCACCATGCACGGGTCAGGTCCTCACTTTACGGCTGCATTTGGTCTAAATCTGTCCTAAAACCATTGCATGTTCATGCATATCATTCGTTTAAACTCACTTGTTTATATCTGTCACTGGCTCATTTCGAGCATTAGCATACTCCCAAAAGGGAACACATTCTGTTTCAATTGCCTAAACATACTAGGCAATTCTGTGCGTGCATTTCGAATCTCACTGCTCGTTTCGTTTTGTTTCCCTGGCATACCAGGCTCACGATTCGTGCAATTTTCTACCAAACGGGTACTAGTTCATGCATTTACTATTGTACTACACACACGTTTCGTGTGTTTACAACCCGTGAACAGAACTTTGGTTTGTTACAATGATTGTTATTAAGCTATTATGTTCACTTATTGTATATTGTCAAACGGGCACTGTTTGTTTCACAACTATAATGCTGGGGCATAGCTCACAAACAATGTTTCACATAAACCACACTGACCCCTACAGGTCACTCTCAAAATCTCACGTTAACCTTGCATTTGGATTAACCCCTTAAGGACCAAACTCTGGAATAAATGATATGTCACACATGTCATGTATCCTTCAGGGGTTAAAGGGTATTTTACCATACAATCAGCATTTCTGACCCCTACTGGTCAACAGCAAAACTGTCTTCACATGTCATATACAATTACCAGCCAATATAAATTACACATAAGATTGTTTTAAACATAACCATAAACCATGAATTAAACTCCAACACGGGCTCAACTTCAGGTTTAATTCACAATAATTTACATTTCACATTAAGACTAACAGTGGTTCTATCAACACTGCCACCTACAGGTCTGTCAAGTACATTGACAATTTTCATGGGGTTTTACAAACACCAAAACACTGACCCCTATAGGTCAACAGACAAACAACATTTCACATACCAATCAGTATCAACTACACTGCCACCTATAGGGCACTCAGCAGATCTCCAGTGCACTTGCATTTTGCAACTCCATGTTCACTTGCCATTCAATAAGGCATACAACAATTCACATAGCAAGCAGTATATCAATATCTGTTATAAATACACATATTATTACACAGTAGCACACGCATCTGTATATACGTAACTGGTAATATGGTTCACATACATACGGCACTTAATGGGTTAAGATTGATACATATTTAACCAGTATGGATATGATGTTTAATATTTACATATCACGGCACTTTACTTTCACATATACTGTATGTTTTAAGATAAGCTTGGTCTATGTCATATTTCCTTATGCCATACGATTTTATCCATTCAGGTTACAGTTACTACTAAAAAACCTATAAGGATTGTCAGGTTCAATACCATACTACCAGGTACGTACACCTGCTCACGTAGTTATCCATCTCTTACCTTCCCTGGAATAGTAATAGTGTACCGGCAATTAGGGTTCTAGGGCCCAATAGGTATTACCCCCTTTTTTCTCTGCATTATGCTTCAGTTAGTGGTCCCGTGAGGCCAACACCCCGCCTCACACTCGGAGGCATACACCCCTCGGGCCACTCGTGAGCTAGCCGCCTCGCATTGTATCATAGAGAGGGCCTCACCTGTCACTCCCCTTCCTATTTTTCTGGTTACTGTCACCGAGAGGCCAACATCCTGCCACAACGTTCGGTGGCCACACAAAATCCCCTCGCGCCAAGCATAGATAGAGCCTCTCAAGCCACTTGGCAACTAGCAGGGCCTCACCAGTCACCAAAAAACACCAAGCCTAATCGTTTCGCCTTACGGCTTAGCTAGCAAGCCGGTACAAGACCCCTGGGTACAAATATATAATTGCAATCTTTATTGTTATTTAAGTATTTCTCAAAAAGATGGTAAAGAATCACCTCTTCCTAGCACCACGGCTAGAAGTGATACACCTTCATCTCTTACCTTCCCTGGAATAGTAGTAATGTACTGGCAATTAGGGTTCTATGGCCCAATAGGTATTACCCCCTGTTTCTCTGCTTTACGCTTCGGTTAGTGGTCCCGCGAGGCCAACACCCTTCCTCACACTCGGAGGCATACACCCCTCGGGCCACTCGTGAGCTAGCCGCCTCGCATTGTATCATAGAGAGGGCCTCACCTGTCACTCCCCCTCCTATTTTCTGGTTACTGTCACCGAGAGGCCAACATCCTGCCACAACGTTCGGTGGCCACAAAAAAAAATTTCCCTCACCAGTCACCAAAAAACACCAAGCCTAATCGTTTCGCCTTACGGCTTAGCTAGCAAGCCAGTACAAGACCCCTGGGTACAAATAATAATTGCAATCTTTATTGTTATTTAAGTATTTCTCAAAAAGATGGTGAAGAATGACCTCTTCCTGGCACCCCGGCTAGAAGTGATACACCTTCAAGCAGAGGAGATGTGGCTCCGACCTAAGGAGGCGACAAATACCCTACCCTGCCACAGCAAGGAAAGCAGAGTTATTCAAACTCCTCCATACATCAATGGACAACACGGAGGCAGGGGAAGGCCCAGCAACACCAACTCAGGTGACACCCAGGCCACGCTAGCCTCACTCATAAACTCATGAGCCAAAAAATTTACGACAGACTGGCAATTTCGAGTCAGTCACAGCCCTCACAAGGCTGGGCCTCACGCTACTGTACAACCAGCACCAACCGAAACTCGGTTACTTGGTACAAGACGTTAACCCTGCACATATGATCCCGGCACATTGGGGAAACAAGGCATATATATGTATGATGATGTATCTATGATGGTCAGACCCAGGGATTCTAGGTAAATCGGGAACTGACCATCCCTTGGTTGTGTTGGCATTTGGAATATGTAGAGATGCTTATTTGTGCAGGTACCCATACAGAAGGGATTTTCTCCCAAACAAACGGGTGAGCACTCTCAGGCTCCAGGTACCAGCACCTCTGAACTACCATAGACAATTGGTATTAGTAGTTACATTGCATATAGACTGTTGCATATATGTTCAAATCATTCAGGGCACATGACAAACCATGTGTCCCAATACAACTTACAAATAACGTACTCTCCATCTGTACACACCAATGCATTTTCAACACTACTGACTCATCACCCTTCCAGACTTGTAGTAGAGTTACTAAGGCTCTGGAGCTTCAAAGGGCTCCCATACAGGTATCATAAATAAACTCTCAAGGAATATAGCATGCCCTCACTTACAGTCAGCACAACAGAACTGTCGGCTGTAAACACACTCATAGCCAAGATTTGCAGAGGGGTTTTTACTTGGGTTTTCCAATCTCCACCATTTACAGCATGGCACCAAACACAAATGCATTGGTATTGTCACAAGGGAATCTTCCCTTAAACAAAGACTAACCATAGACTTATTGGCACCACACACCTTCGCTACCCCAAGTCTCAACTCCCTCATACCCTCCGAGGAGTTTCCTTACTATACACACCATTGATCTACCTTTACAGCTATCACTCAAGCAGGGGTTGAAGCTTCGTTAAGTAAGACCAATATCATCAACACAGTAAACGGCTATCATCTACCCTACAAACTGGCACTTACATGGCATAAAATGGGCAATCCTTTCCCCGCTAAAAGCAGCTGCTGTGGCATGGGGTAAATCATGGTCAGGGTCATCAATCCGTTGTTACTCAGACAACTGAGCACATGTCATATCATCAACAAATGCCACTCATCATCCATACGATCATGGTATTGCTGGGGAACTCACTTGGTTGGCCACTTACCACATTTCTTTTACTTTCATGTACCAGGCGTTGGTATACATCCTTGCCGACAATTGTCTCATTTATATTCCAGGCACGTTTATCATACGCTTCCTACAGCCTTATATACAGTCACGGCCACTCTTTCGTTCCAGAGACAAAATCATGGATTAGACATACTCATGCAGCATAGCATGCACTATCCCACCTAGCACTTTCATCCCATACTTGTAGAACGCACCTATTCACCTGGCTTTAAAGAATCTCATTGGAACACGACATAGCTCAACCTGTGTCATAACATTTCTCCTAGGTTTTGCTTCATTTTTGCCACCTTAAACTAAAACCATCTCACACACCATTAATTATATATTTTACAGGCATTCAACAACACAGGATAACCTATGGCCAAAACTACCATAACTTCATGCTATCATACCAGACAAGAATATACTCAGAGGTTTTCAGGAATCCATCCCCCCACGTTCCTCACAGATATTACCAATAGCCATCCAACTTTTCCATCCTTATTGGACCTATTAGAGCTACAACCTTTCAATTATACTACCAAGTTGGCCATTACCAGCCATGCACACTGCCTTTTATGCCTTTCTCAGGCCAGAGAATCCACTACCATAACCACCACTCAGACAGATCATTGTCTTCAACGATCCCACGTATGTAAACACATATATCATTACCTATTGGCTCTACCACATTCCGAAACGAGTCAACACGCACCAACAGTAGAGATAACATACTATCCTACCCACAACAAATGGTGTCCAGTTGCGGTCCTAGATTCCTACCTTCAAAAATCCTTCAAGGAATTAAATACCGTAATGCATTTAAGGAAATGTCTGGTTAATTTGTATATATTGTTGACTGTATTAAATCTTTGATTATTCTTTTTGCCCTCTTTATTTACAGGCCTACCGTATCGTCGGTCTTGGCACACCACAACCGACTTGCTCCCTTTATACTATCCTACGCTTATGCTGGAACCTTACTCCATATACGGCTATTTGCCCCGAACACAAGTTTTAAGGCCATTTGGCCTGTATTTGTGGGAGGGGCTTAAATTAATTCACTCCCCTATATAAGGGACACCCCTTACCTGACTCATATCGCTTGAGGTCAGCATCAGAATGACCCTCCCACCCACTCCTCATTTCAACACTTTCTCTTTTCTTTCCATTTACTTTACTTACTCCTTGGTGGGCCCTCTTTATTTACAGGCCTACCGTATCGTCGGTCTCGGCACACCACAACCGACTTGCTCCCTTTATACTATCCTACGCTTATGCTGGAACCTTACTCCATATACGGCTATTTGCCCCGAACACAATATAAATATATATATATATATATATATATATATATATATATATATATATATATATATATATATATATATATATATATATATATATATATATATATTATGTATTACGTATGTAAATGTAGAGAATGTAGAGAAATTACAAAAATGTATTCAGAATCACTCACCGGCAACACACAAATACACATATGCACTTCATGCAATTCAACTACATTTAGCAATGGAATTCCCTGATCATATTGTTCCCATAAGAGGAGCTGGTTTCTGGATATTTGAAAATGTATTGATAAAAACAGAAGGTTTACACTCATAGCTTAACAGCATCATCTCCACTGCAATAAGCGATAGTGACACTGGTGCCTGGAGAATCCCTTTTGATTTTAACATTTCAGGCGCCATCTCTGGCTCCAAATAGCATAGGTTTGCCTCTGGGTTACAGTTAATTTCATATTTTCTGTGTTATTTTCATATTCACATCAGGGATATCATTTTAGAAAGTGCTAAAATTTAGATAATACGTTGATGACTATTTAGAAGAGCAAACAGCTCAGTTAGTTTAAGCCCAGTATAGGCATGTGCTAATACTGAGATTTGTATTCCTTTATGTCATGAGTCTATCTGTTGCTGAAAATTAAGAGTTTAATGGAAAATACATTACCATTTGGATTATTAACCCCTTAACTTTGGCATTGATGTATACATGATTGCCATGGTATGCATTCATACACTGCAATGGTGTATACACAATTTGCATTATTGCAAATTACATTTGTTTATTGCAAAAACTTTGTTTGCAAATTGTGCCTTAATTAAAGTTCCTGGAGTTCACAGAGCAATTGCACTGTCTGCCTGTGCTCTATTCACATAAAGAACAGAGGGGATATCATATGATATCATATCCTCCATACTCTTTGTGAAACAGAGCATGTGAGCAGCAGCTGACACTGAGAGACAAACATCATCCCAGAGAGCAAATGGAGGGTGGCTGAAGGGGAGAGCTGAGGGAGGTAAGCACCTCGCCTAATAATGAAATGAGCAGCAATGTGTGGGAAGGCTGAATAGGCAAATTCACCTCTACTCCCACGCAAACTCATGCTGTCACATAAAGCCCTTCACCCAAACATACACAGTCACCCTGTTACATCACCCTCTCTCACCCAACTCACTCTGTCACATCACCCCCTCCTTTATGCACTCTCAGTCCCCCTGACACACTCACACTCTTTCTTCCACACACTCAGTCAACCTGCCACATCACACCCCACACACTGTTACCCATCACCCTCTTTCACATACATACTCAGTAACCCTGTCACAGTCACTCCCGTTTCCACACATAGAGTCACCCTGTCACCCCCCACACACACACACACATTCATTTACACTGTCACATCACCAGTCCTCCTCCACAGTGGGTTATTCTGCTACAGTCACATTCCTCCCCACACACACTCAGTCACTCTGTCACAATCACCCTATTTCCTACACAAACACAGAATCAACCTGTCACATCACCCCCTCTCTCTCACTTAGTCACCATGTCACAATCACTATCCCACACACTTCCTGTCACCCTATCATAGTTCCCTTCCCCACACATACACCCAGTCATATCACCCCCTCCCTGATACACACACTTAGTCACCACACCTGCAGAAACAGTCACATTGTCAAAGTCACCCTGTCACATTCTCTCTGTTACAGTCACTCTGTCACACTCATTCTGTCATAAATACCCTACAGTAGAGACCATCATAAACACACAGGCACCCTAAGGCACAGACACTACACCCTAAATAGTAACCTTCATACTCACGCTCACACACACAGCCCCACAATAAACACAACGTACAGAGCAAAATCAATAGAAGCCTCATACACAGAACACACTACAAGCAGCTCCCTCCAGACACAGAGATGCATGTGCTCCCATACACAGAAATACACAGACACATATGCATTGCAGGTAAAGTCATGGAGACACATACACACAGAAATACTCACAGGTGCACAAGGATACTCACTGCCAAATATTCACACTCAGGCAAATACAGGCTACATAATACCAGACAAGCACACACAGTTATAAACATACAGTCAGGTCCATAAATATTGGGACATCGACACAATTCTAATATTTTTGGCTCTATACACCACCACAATGGACTTGAAATGAAATGAACAAGATGTGCTTTAACTGCAAACTTTCAGCATTAATTTGAGGGTATTTACAACCAAATCAGGTGAATGGTGTAGGAATTACAACAGTTTGTATATGTGCCTCCCACTTTTCAAGGGACCAAAAGTAATGGGACAGATTAACAGTCATAAATCAAACTTTCACTTTTTACTACATGGTTGCAAATCCTTTGCAGTCAATTACAGCCTGAAGCCTGCTGGGTTTCATCCCTGGTGATGCTCTGCCAGGCCTCTACTGCAACTGTCTTCAGTTCCTGCTTGTTCTTGGGGCATTTTCCCTTCAGTTTTGTCTTCATCAAGTGAAATGCACTTGGCCATTGCATAACATTTCACTTCTTTATCTTAAAAAACTTTTTGATTGCTTTTGCAGTATGCTTAGGGTCATTGTCCATCTGCACTGTGAAGCGCCGTCCAATGAGTTCTGAAGCATTTGGCTGAATATGAGCAGATAACATTGCCAGAAACACTTCAGAATTCATCCTGCTGCTTTTGTCAGCAGTCGCATCATCAATAAATACAAGAGAACCAGTTCCATTGGCAGCCATACATGCCCACGCCATGACACTACCACCACCATGCTTCACTGATGAGGTGGTATGCTTTGGATCATGATCAGTTCCTTTCCTTCTCCATACTCTTATCTTCCCATCACTCTGGTACAAGTTGATCTTGGTCTCATCTGTCCATAGGATGTTGTTCCAGAACTGTGAAGGCTTTTTTAGATGTTGTTTGGCAAACTCTAATCTGGCCTTCTTGTTTTTGAGGCTCACCAATGGTTTACATGTTGTGGTGAACCCTCTGTATTCACTCTGGTGAAGTCTTCTCTTGATTGTTGACTTTGACACACATACACCTACCTCCTGGAGAATGTTCTTGATCTGGCCAACTGTTGCGAAGGGTGTTTTCTTCACCAGGGAAAGAATTCTTCGGTCATCCACCACAGTTGTTTTCCATGGTCTTCCGGGTCTTTTGGTGAGCTCACCGGTGCGTTCTTTCATTTAAGGATGTTCCAAACAGTTGATTTGGCCACACCTAATGTTTTTGCTATCTCTCTGATGGGTTTGTTTTGTTTTTTCAGCCTAATGATGGCTTGCTTCACTGATAGTGACAGCTCTTTGGATTCCATATTGAGAGTTGACAGCTTCCATATTCCAAATGCAAATAGCACACTTGAAATGAACTCTGGACCTTTTATCTGCTCCTTGTAAATGGGATAATGAGGGAATAACACACACCTGGCCATGGAACAGCTGAGCAGCCAATTGTCCCATTACTTTTGGTCCCTTGAAAAGTGGGAGGCACATATACAAACTGTTGTAATTCCTACACCGTTCACCTGATTTGGATGTAAGTACCCTCAAATTAAAGCTGAAAGTCTGCAGTTAAAGCACATCTTGTTCATTTCATTTCAAATCCATTGTGGTGGTGTATAGAGCCAAAAAGATTAGAATTGTGCTGATGTCCCAATATTTATGGACCTGACTGTACATTTCCAGACACACCTAGTGATTGTGTGACTGTATCAGTGTATGTGTGTGTGTATCATTTTGTGTCTCTATACATTAGTGGTTTGTGTGTATGTGCATGTATCAAAGTTTGTATGTGTGTATTGAGTGCAAATTTGTGCTTGTATCAAAGTGTATATATGCTTCTATCAGTTTGTTAATGTGTGTGCATGTGTCTTTGTGTGCGTCGGAAGTTGGAACATGTCTGCCATGTGAAGGTGATATGGTATGGGTGATATCACGGTAATATGCACTGCTCAAAAAAAGAAAGGGAACATTTAAACAACACAATGTAACGCTAAGTCAATCACACTTCTGTGAAATAAAACTGTCCATTTAGGAAGCAACACTGAGTGACAATCAATTTCACATGCTGTTGTGCAAATGGGATAGACAACAGGTGGAAATTATAGGCAACTAGCAAGACACCCCCAATAAAGGAGTGGTTCTGCAGTTGGTGACCACAGATCACTTCTCAGTTCCTATGCTTCCTGGCTGATGTTTTGGTCACTTTTGAATGCTGGCGGTGCTTTCACTCTAGTGGTAGCATGAGACGGAGTCTACAACACACACAAGTGACTCAGGTAGTGCAGCTCATCCAGGATGGCACATCAATGCGAGCTGTGGCAAGAAGGTTTTCTGTGTCTGTCAGTGTAGTGTCCAGAGCATGGAGGCACTACCAGGAGACAGGCCAGTACATCAGGAGATGTGGAGGAGGCCGTAGGAGGGCAACAACCCAGCAGCAGGACCGCTACCTCCGCCTTTGTGCAAGGAGGAACAGGAGGAGCACTGCCAGAGCCTTGCAAAATGACTTCCAGCAAGCCACAAAGGTGCATGTGTCTGCTTAAATGGTGAGAAACAGACTCCATGAGGGTGGTATGAGGGTCTGATGTCCACATGTGGGGGTTGTGCTTACAGCCCAACACCGTGCAGGACGTTTGGCATTTGCCAGAGAACACCAAGATTGGCAAATTCGCCACTTGCGCCCTGTGCTCTTCACAGATGAAAGCAGGTTCCAACTGAGCACATGTGACACAGTCTGGAGACGCCGTGGAGAACATTCTGCTGCCTGCAGCATCCTCCAGCATGACCGGTTTGGCAGTGGGTCAGTAATGGTGTGGGGTGGCATTTCTTTGGGGGGCCGCACAGCCCTCCATGTGCTCGCCAGAGGTAGCCTGACTGCCATAAGGTACCAAGATGAGATCCCTTGTGAGACCATATGTTGGTGTGGTTGGCCCTGGGTTCCTCCTAATGCAAGACAATGTTAGACCTCATGTGGCTAGAGTGTCTCAGCAGTTCCTGCAAGACGAAGGCATTGATGCTATGGACTGGCCCGCCCATTCCCCAGACCTGAATCCAATTGAGCACATCTGGGACATCATGTCTTGCTCCATCCACCAACGACACGTTTCACCACAGACTGTCCAGGAGTTGGCAGATGCTTTAGTCCAGGTCTGGGAGAAGATCCCTCAGGAGACCATCCGCCACCTCATCAGGAGCATGCACAGGCATTATAGGGAGGTCATACAGACATGTGGAGGCCACACACACACTACTGTGCCTCATTTTAACTTGTTTTAAGGACATTATATCAAAGTTGGATCAGCTTGTAGTGTGTTTTTCCACTTTAATTTTGAGTGTGACTCCAAATCCAGACCTCCATGGGTTGAAAAATTTGATTTCCATTTTTTAATTTTTGTGTGATTTTGTTGTCAGCACATTCAACTATGTAAAGAACAAAGTATTTCAGAAGAATATTAAATTCATTCAGATCTAGGATGTGTTATTTTTGTGTTCCCTTTATTTTTTTCAGCAGTGTATATATATATATATATATATATATATATATGTGTATACACACACACACACAACTGAGAATTGAGTGCATATTGGACAATGTATAGGTGAGAGGATCATAGCCTTTCTGAGGAAAAAAGTCTATGTTACAAATTGAGAAATATTATTTATATACAGCTCTATTTTCCTATTTGTAACCTCATTCATTGGTAAATCATTTTTTTTTTAAGTTTTTCAGTTTGTTTGAATTTAATAATATCTTGTGCTATCTAGGTATACAGAAACAGAAAATACATTTAATCATTACTTTCCGTGACACCCAAAATACTCTGATTCTGGGGATGTATTTTCTGCAAACCACTTGATATTGAAGGGGTTAAGTAATCACATTATTTGTACTTCAATATTCAGTGTAGTTTCATGTTTCACTGGGCCCTTGTTGCTCCAAGTAATCAATTTCTTTTCCATTCCCATTTAGTCATGCAGACAACAGGTTATTACCAAAGGATCATCTTAATTAGTGTTCTAATTACGCCTTTGTTTAGTTTAAAAAACCTCATGGAGCTTATTTTATTAAGTAGTATTGGCAGAAATAATAGCTTATTTTACTCTTTTTAAGGGCAAAGTGCAATTCATTAACCTGTATCTGGGAGTTGTGAAAAAAAACGGTAGTGGTAGTAGCACTGAAGCACTATAGAAAACTATTGAAACTGCAATTACATTTTGTATTTAATAACTAAAGACATCTCTATACCAAACAATGCTGCCAATATCTCCTTTGTTAGGTCACCTATATCCTGAGCTGCTGGTATTAGCTATCTTAGTTACCTAGTATAGCTGACTTTGCAACTGTAACTTAACGACACTACTCACATGCTCAGTCATAATGAATAGCAGAAAGACACACTGTTCTCTTCTTTCTTCTTCTTTGTTGAAAGGGAAGTAAAGTGTAAGATTAGACTATAGTAAACCTGTTGGGTTCCCTAGAATTCCAGTTACACTAAAGCTATTAAAGCTATTAAATGCTAACTGTGGATGAGACCCTGACTCATATTGAGATATATATATATATATATATATGTATATATATATATATATATATATATATATATATATATATATATATATATATATATATATATATATATATATATATATATATATATATATATGCATTTCATGACCTCACTGGCTTTTTCCCCCTCTCCAGTTATAAGCTCTTTTCACGTAGGACGACCATATGATTTGACTATTCTATTACTCTGTTTTTTGTTTTTTACACAAAGTCTTTATGGTTGTATAAAGGATCAAACATTTTTCTATATGTTTTCTTTATTTTATGTTTGTCCCAGTGTTGGAGAAGCGAGCTGCAGTTTACTTCTCTCTTCTAAAGCACTGAAAATGTTAGTTTAGTTACATAAATTGCACAAAACTGATAGATACCTCTATGAAGGGAGAGGAAACGCCTCAATCCTCAAAATAAGTGTAAAAAGAACTTCTATTCAAGTAAAGTTACATACAGCTGAGACATACAAAGGGAAGAGCTGAATATACTAACTACTGTCTCACCAGCCCACTAGATATACTATTGACTTCCATTTGATTACATGGGACCCTTATGATTGGTTGGTGTTGTGTTTGCTTTTGCTCTCCTGGCCTTTGGCTACACAACACACACCAAACCTCCCCCTGGGGTCTTTCTCATGTGTCCCTGAATACAGTTAGAGATTGCTATCCTTATATGATCCTCTGGAATCTAAACAAAATTATTATATTGAAACATTTCCATTGTCCTTGGGTTATGTGGAAAACACTACAAATAAAACCTGCTTATCTTGACATACCGTTGTTTATGGCTGCACATCCTATACACAAAAACGTGTATATCTAACCACATTCTTCCTATCATGCATACTCCCATTCTCACACATTTGATATTACTTTCCCATTTATAAACCATAAAGAATTTATAAAATAAGCCTTTGCATAGTGTAACAGGTGAATAGGGACATGTCAGCCCATTCACCACAAGAGCAACCGTCATAACGGTCTACCCAATCATGCAAGCGCACACAGCGATAACCTGCAAGCGGGATGCAGTTCACTGTAATCCGCGAGCAGCCCCGCGTACTTTGATAGTGGTTGGGCTACAAATGAAGGGACAGGTGGTGCGAGATCTCGCTCACCAGTGTTGAGCGAGTGTTGCATCTGTCGGTCCTGGCGGGGGCGGTCTCGACCCCTGTCCCACAACAATTTAAAGAAACACCACAGTATACAAGTGATGATGAAGAGAAACCCACAGATCAGATGGAAATGGAGGGGGATGCCCCCAATATAATTAAACTACACACAAAACATTTATTACATAAGACAGATGCCTCTACAAAGATGGCCACCACAGGCAAGCTTGCTGATGACACCTCCAAGATGGCTACAGTCAACTCCAAGATGGTCACCACAAATACAGAAAAAAAACATGTCTACTATGGCAGTTGCTTATAATCCTAATATGCCACCTGAGATGGCAACATGTTTACCAGCTTCAGCTGACATGTTTGTTAAGACCTGCAGTGGTTATGATACTGCGGTCTCCTATTCCTTTCCCAATAGCTGAGCATAAGTGATTATAACTAAATTTAGGAGGTAGAGGAATAGTGTAGATGAATGCAGCTTCCAAGATGATTCTCCCCAGCAAGTAGAATATTCCCCAAACATGAGCCTAGACTTGATGAAGGGTGTAACACGAATGATTTTTATTGAGGCCACACTGGCTTTTATGAGAATCCCCCTGCAAGAGGACCTCCCACAGTAAACAAAGACAATAACCAATCATCATACAGATTTACAGTAACCCCTGTCCTCTCTCTGCCCTGGAGATATTGAGATAAGTTAAGGAATAACCCAATTACCCTGACTCTATTGACAATTTGGAATTGCCTGATTATTTTCAATCTATAGTAAGGTGGTGAAACCTAATGCCATCAACTTTGATCTGATTTTGAACCGCATCCATTGATTACCCAAGCCTAACAGTACACTTGCAGCGGCTCCCAGGGACGTAATAGTTCGCTACCACTACTACCACGTCAAGGAATTCTTGTGAGATATACGTCAGGATTACCTGAGGAGTACAATAATATAAAGATCTTCCCAGACTTCTCAGCATACACGTCGAGAGTTCCAGCCCTTCACATCCGAACTTCGCCACAGAAACATCAAGTGTAGATGGGGTTTCCCTGTCAAAGTATTGTTTCGGATGGATGGACAAAATTATATCATCACCTCTCCAGAAGAGGGTATGGAACTTTTACAACACATGAACAGGTGAACCTCTGCTCCATCCCCTACTCTATCCCCATCCCCATCTATGCCTATCCCCATCCCCATCTAACCTTACAGTTAGAGTAGCAAGCATGATGAACCATGATTCCTGAGTTCAGCCTGCTGTTTCCAGCATGAGTAGATGTCCCATTCTTTGTTCCTGGTTTCTCATTTCCTGTTCTTATTCTCAGATTCCAGAACAATGCTTTCTGGAGCTCGGTTCTGGATTTCTGCATGTATTGCACTCATCGCTGGTTCCTGTCCCTTGGAATTTGTCATGAAAATGTGTTCTTCAGATGCTGGTTCCTGTCTCCAGGTCCTGATCCTGGACTAGTTTGTTTTTGTCACTGTGAATTTTTCTTTAATGTTTATCTTTCTTTATTCTTCTAATAATACTTTTCCCTTTTTGGGGGTTTTCTTAGTTTTTTTATTATTATGTATTTTTATTTTATTGTCTCTTAATGTATTTTATATTCAGCTTTTTGTTCTCATTAATTTTGTATTAGCACCATATACTTCATAACCCTACATTATTTTAGTTTAGTTTTTTTTATTAACTTTTCATAATGCACAGTGTCCCTGGTCTTCTCCCCGCAACGTAGGCCTGTACATTTTTTTTGAGATGGAGGAATTTTTTACTTCTCCTCTCATGGCCTTATTTTTTATATATACTTCATTTTGTATTTTATCTTTTTCCTCCTATTTGGAAACATGATATTTTTAGGGGGTTTTCTCCAGGTTTTCTTACCCTTTTATTATTTGTGTCTTGTGAATAAGGATCGTGTTATCCATAATGCACTGTTTTATTTTTTTTGATGTAGTAACTTGGTATAATATTTTAATGATACACGAAGTCAAACATAAATCGGCCAGGTGGACCTAACTCACTCAGGAAGGATTGTTCAATTTTAATATATGTTTTGGTTTGTGCAGCGTGTTCAAATAACTTCACCAATATTTTCTCTTGTTCATGTTTGCTCTTTTTGAGCGATAGGAATGGTTTTAAAATGTGTATCATTCAATATGAGGGGACTGAACACTCCACACAAACTGAGATTTTTATTTAAAAAAGTGAAACATAATAAAAGCCAGAGGTGTTGTTCAATTGTGACACATTTTAAAACAGATAATGTACCAAATATAATATTCTGAAGAAAGACTACCCCACCCAGTATCACTCTGCATTTTGTAAGAAACAAGGGGCGTCTCCATATTTATTGGTAAAAATTTAGCTTCCACACAGATGACATGGCTTTGGATCCAGATGACAGATACCTAATTTGGAAAGGTTCAGTAAATAGTATTGAGTACACTCTGGTAATTCTGTATTCCCCTAACTCTGGGCAATTTTGTTTTTTGTAATCTATTGTTAGCAAAATTTCAGATGGAGTCAGAGGCAGATTGATTTTGGGTGGCGACACCAATTTTGTTCTAGATTGTGAATATGATATTGTTAGATATGCTAATAGCGCCGCTAAAAATCCTAATAGTGAAAAATTGGCTGACATTTGTTCCTAATTTCTTTTTTCCCAGGGCCTATTTGACTATTGGCGTGTACAACATGAAGAAGAGAAAGACTATACACACCACTCAGCAGTTTATAACATATATTCTGGGATCGACAGGTTCTTGGTGGGTGAGACTATTATACCCCTTGTTTTGAGCTCTGGAATTTTGGACATTACTTGGTCCAATAATGCCCCCATAACAATTTGTATAGAGGAGTCTTTCCAGTCTAACCCAAACAGACAATGAAGACTTAGCAATTACTTAGTTACTAAGCTTGAGAATAAAACATTGGCTGAATAAGCGATTAATAATTATTTTAGGTAAAATGTGGCTCTATATTTGCAGGATATCTCATTGTGGAATGCCCATAAAGCGGTTCTTAGGGGACTTTTTCTACAATGAGCCTACTACTTGAAAAAAATTTGGTCTAAAATGTGAGAGATTTAGAAAAAGAACTGTATGCTTTGAATCACGCTAACAAAATTGGCCCTTCTTGCCCTTTGCTGAAAAGATTTCAGATGTTAAAGTTAAAATTAACACTCTCCAGTTGGAACACACAGCCTTGATGTTGAGGAGATTGAAACAGGTTTTTTATGCTAATGGGAATAGAGCTTCTTCGATGTTAGCCTTTAAACTATGCCACAGAGCTTCCTAATCCAGAATTGAGCATCTACTGGATGAGAGTGGCATTAAAGTAACTCATCCGGTTAAGATAAGCAATATGTTTGCAGAATATTACAAAAAAAAATTATAATTTGGTTTCCGATCCCAATATGATACAGCCCACGTCTGATACAATATGCTCTTTTCTGGACAGGGTCTCTTTAAAACAGATATCTATGGATAAATTCTTCCATCACCTCAAAAGAAATTACAGACACCATTAAGATGATCCCACAAGGCAAAGCCCCGGGGCCTTACAGTTTTAAAATGATGTACTATAAATCTTTCTCTGGCATTCTAACCTCTCATTTAACTTACCTATTAAATCATTATTGGAACACAGGTGGAATTCCGGGGAGGCTTTGTGCGCACAAATAGTCATGTTACCTTAACCTAGTAAGACACCTAATGTCTGCTCAAATGTTTGTCCCATTTCATTAATTAATAATGACACAAAGATTTATTCAAAGATTTTAGCTAATAGACTCAATTGACTTCTTTCTTTCCTAATTGACAAAGACCAGGTGGGTTTCGTTATTAACAGTTAGGCTCCAGATGGCACCAAGCATTTCATTAATTTGATTAATCATCTTAAATCTACTTGCATGCCTTCTTTGCTCCTTTCATTAGATGCAGAGAAGGCATTTGATAAGATCCATTGGGGTTACCTGAGGGAAGTTCTGTCGTGTTTTAACATCCCAGATCCCTTTATCAGTGCTGTGTTTGCACTATATTGTCAACCAACTGCCGGAGTATCTGTGATTGATTTTATTTCTGAAAACCTTTCATTGTCCAATGGGACCAAACAAGGGTGCCCATTGTCTCCACTCCTGTTTGTGCTGGTATGGAACCCCTGGCTGTGATGATACACTGCAGAGCAGATATAAAAGGTTTTGGAGTAGAGGGTAAGGAACATAAAATGGGCCTTTTTGCAGACAACATCGCTTGTTATCGCTTAAAAAACTCAATTACTTCACTTACTCCCTTGATATCGATCATGCAGAAATTTCATTCTATAAATTGAATACAGCCAAAACTCAAGCGCTCTCTTTCTACATACTTTGGTATGATTTAGGCACTTTGAAAGGTCAGTTTGACTTCGATTGGAGGGACTCCTGTATCTCTTATCTGGGCATTAACCTATGCAAGAACCTGTCCAATATGCATTCTTACAACCTGGGTAAGGTCTGGGCCGACTTAAGGAACAATCTTGAGAGGTGGTGTAGTCTGGACATTTCATAGTTAGGTAGGGTTAATTCAGTGAAAAAAAGGCTCTCCTTCCCAAAATGTTATATTTTCTTAGAGCATTCTGCTCTCTTGAAACTTGAAACTGGAATAGAAAACCATCTAGGATTAAATTATCCATACTTCAAAAGCTCAGGGTTAGCGGGGGTGTGGGTTTGTCAGATTTTATTTATTATTATGCAACTAATGCAGCGATGGTGCTGATATTCAATCAAGAGCATGACCATTCCCTTTGGCTTGAGATGGAGGCTAGCAAATTCTCTCCCCATTCGATTAAAGATATTCTATGGTTGCTTCCATTTCAGCGCAAAAGGTTGGCAGTCATGTTTCTTATGACCAAGACCACTATTAAGACTTGAAATATACTGGAAAATATGGAATTCAACCTTCTGCTGTCTGGTCTAGAGCTACTCATCTGTCAGTAATAAAATTAGCTATGCCTGAATTAGATGTGGATTCTTGGTCCTCCCAGTGAATTCATTGTATTAATGATTTTTCTTTATCTTCTATTTTTTTAACATTTGAACAGCTACAAAAGAAATTCCACTTAAGTATTTTTGTATGCCCCAGCACAAGCGAATTTGGTTTGAAAAATTAATGAGCATTTTAGGATTTCCGACCAGGACCTGAATGCTAGAAAATTGGAATTGTCAAATTTAAAAAAGGTTTATATTTCAGACCCTGGCCAGAAACTAACCATTTCCATGTATTATGTTTTTTTTTTTTGCAGGAGAGGTATGCATGGAATTACCATACATGACAAAGTGGTAGAGTGATCTGAGTGAGGTGTTCATGGTGGAGGAATGGCATGAATCATTACTTGCATTGAAAGGCATTACATGTTGCCTTTCCCACTTAGAGTCTCATTTAAAATGAATTTATCGCTGATATTACTCTCCATTTAAAATGTTCTGACTACACCTCTCCACATCTAATTTATGTTGGAGAGGCTGTGGACAGACAGGTACTTTATACCACATTTTCTGGTCATGCCCAAAACTATCCAACTATTGGCAAAAAATATTGGAAATTATCATATCTGTCACTGAGTTCCTGTAGATTTAATTTTTGGATTATGTTTACTTAAATGTCTCCCTGAGGATATATCAATTCACAAAAAAATAATGTTAGGCCATCTCCGTATCTCGACTACATCAATCATTCCTAGATACTGAAAATATGTTTCAATTCCCTTTGTTAAAGATGTTTTAATGTTTTTATTTGAAAATAAAAGATGTGAACTTGCTCTCCATGAGCTACCAATGTACTCCTCAGACATGACTGGTCTGAGTGGGAGAAGGCAATTAGGAGTAAGTATAAACTTGACGATGTTTCCACCTGACCGAAAACTGATTTATCACTTATGTTTGACTCCTTATTTACAGTATTTGTCATTCATTTTATGATATCTATATAAATATAGACGAAGTAAGAAATTTAATTCATTTTTTTCTTCCTTTTACTATTTTAATTATTTAATTTTATACTATGGATGTGCAATTTATAAATTTTTCCCCAGTTTTTATTTTTTATGTTTTTCTTCATTTATGATCTTTGTGTTACCCATCGTATTAATAATGTAACCATAACAAAGATCCTTGTTGTCCATATACCATACTGTTTAAATACTATTGATTGTTAGAAACGTTGACAAAAATATACAATTATTATTTTTATTGTCATTATTTAAAACAATAAAAAAACATTTGAAAAGATAGATAGATTAAAATGACAATTTTTATATTAGTGTATAATGAAACTTGAATAAATCATGAGTAACCTAGACAATCAATGTAATAATGTCCAAAGCTGATCCTTTTTAAAACCAGCAGGAAATTAAAGCAGAGAACACACTCTAACCTATACCATTTATTCAGAAGCTAGTTCTTTCCTGCATAAGTTTCCAGACCAAAATAAGTAATAATTGTTCTGTAGAATATCATACGCATCGAAGGGCTGTCTCTCTTTTATTTGCGCACTCTGCGATAGACCACTGTGTGGAATAAAGTACATTGACATGCTTAATCTATCAGTTTTAGTTTTGTAACACACTGAGAGATCCTTTTAAGTTAATCAAAATATTAGAATGGCACACAACAAACCCCTGTGGTCTACTCTATTTAGGAAGAGTGAGCTGAAAGTATTAAGTATCAGAATAAACAAAAGCTATCAACTCATGTTTCAGAGAAAAAACAGCATGTGGTTTATTGTGCATATTAGATAGACAAATGTTTCAAATGTTTCTTATTGTTAAAGACTAAAAGACTAATCATATATAATAACAAAAATAAACCACACAGTTTAGCAGAAGTCTTCAATTTGTCAGAATTTTACAATAAAAATAATAAAAAGTTGTCTTCTATATTGCTGTTGTCTTGAATGAAGTCATTGGGTGTTTGATTTTGAAAAGTATCCAATCTTTAGTCTCCATTTTCTGAAGAAATGAGCAACTTTATAAAATTCAATGTAACTAGAACAGTTGCAATGAAGCCTAATGAATTTACCCATGAGTATTTTATGTAAGATAGAATGTCAAATGGAACCATTTAATAATAAATTGCTCAAATGTGGTATTCTAAAAATACGTCTTTTAATACATTGTTTATCTGGGTCACTCGTGACAACCACATCAAGATGATGACTAGCAATGAAAAATTGATCTTGTTTTAAATAATGTGGATTTTCATTAAGATGCAAATACATTCCTGTGTTTATCTCTGGTGTATATTTTTAAATAGATAACAAATCACCCACTAAGAAATAACAACAGAATAGCAAGCAGTGGACCTTATCTCTTCAACACATGAGATGGCCCTCTCTCAAGGAAACTGGAAGTCCCAATAGTCTATGTACAGAATGTAGCATTTTATAAAGAGTCTATACATTGTGCTCAGAATTTTTAATGTGCTCTTTTCTTTTTTTTTCTTTTTTTTTATGAGTAGAATATCTTAAACAAGCCAGAAGACAAAGAGCATATCAAAAAAGTTAAATTAACAATTTTGTGTTTCCTGTTGTCATGGAGTACCCTAGAATCTTACCTGTGAAGGCAGGGACTGAAGGCATAGTGTTACTCATTGAGTAATATGTCTCCATCTCTGACACTCTGCATCATTCAAATCCACCAAAATCACCTACACACTTATTGAGAATCTTAAGACAACTTTGTCTCACTAAAGAAATATTCATGTGCATGTGAAAACATAAAATAAAAAAGTATAGTGTAGTAAATTCCATTCAAATTGTGGTATTACATGTAGTACACAAGAGGAAAATTGCAGTAGCACTTATTAGGGAGATAGACACATATATCTAGCTCTGATTTGAATGCATTTTGCTTTGCTTTTTTTCTGTCATATTTTTTTAATTAAAGGGACACTATCGTCACAAGAACAACTACAGCTTATTTGTTCTGGTAAGTAGAATCATTCCCTTCAGGCTTTTTGCAGTAAACCCTGTCTTTTCAGAGAAATGCAGTGTTTACATTACAGCCTAGTGATAACTCCTATTCTGTGTCCCCACCCTCTGCATGCAGATACTGAACTTTCTTCAATGAGGAAATGCTGATTGGCCAGGGCTGTGTTTGACTTATGCTGGCTCTGCCCCTGATCTGCCTCTTTGTCAGTCTCAGCCAATCCTATAGAGAATAATTGTGATTGGTTCCAGTCATCACTTCTGATGATGTTAGCAGACAGCAGGCAGGTCACAGGCCGACATGGGCAGAGGCAGCAGATACAGGCTTAGATACAAGCAAGATGTTACTATATTTAGGGATGCAAGAGGTGGCCGTGGGGGGGGGGAGGGGTGCTAGACGGTGGTTTTAACAGTACAGGGTCAGAAATACATGTTTGTGTTCCTGGCCCTATAGTGTTCCTTTAAGAATTTTTTTTTTATAGAGTTTGTATTTATGTATTATTTTACATATTTTACATTTTTATTATATCTGCCAAACTTGTATCAGATTGTGGTAATATTTCTTCCCTATCCACCACCTACATAGATTTTTATATTCTATTTTTAGTATCTACTTTGACTTTTAGGTATATATTATTATTCTTATTGATTTTTCTGCCATTCAACACTATTAATTGCCATATGCATTTTTTAGATATTTTATCACTTTAAGTAATAGCGATGTATTTACTACAGGACTTGTCCCACTTTACTTTACAGTTATATCAGATGGTTTGTCCTAACACTACATGTGTCTATTGACTATTCTGTTTCTTATTATGTTTTGTTTACCTTTGCGTAAAGTATCCAATGTTCTGTCATTCACAATAACTCTTTCTAACTTGTAACAGCAGATGTATCGAGTGTTATTACGATACTGAATTACTAATCCCATGTAATGATTGTTTGTAGAAATTAGACTTTTTATTGAATGATGTACTAATTAGTATGTATATAATGTATGATTATATGATAATTTATTCATGATGTAATTGATTGTATGTTATCATTTTTATTATATTTTCTATTTACTATTTTAATGATTTTCTAAAAAGCTTATTTGCTCTAAATTCTTTGTTTTGGCAAATTGAGGGTTAATTTATTAAATGTATATAATTAACTGATCAGAGCAATTAATTAATTGAAGCTAGTGAGTATATAGGAAGTCAATATTTCTTTGATGCCATCCTCTGATGAAGTGATTTGAAATCACGAAACGCGTAAGGAAGGCATCCTTCGATCATTAGTTCCTGAGAGAGAGATTTGGAACGCATCCAGCCGCAGTGGAACGCACGTGGCGAACACCCGGTGTCAGTATAGCACGAGGTAGTCCTCCTCCTTCTCTGTCTGGCTGGCAAGAGAGCGAAACTTCTACCTATCTTTTTGGACCCTCAGTCTACTGTGACCCGGTATACCATCCATCTCTCATATGTGGGACTGTTTTTATTTTAACTATTGTTAGTCTTTATATATTTTGATGTGTGCTGTTCAGACAATAAAGTATAAATACAAGTTTGATGTCTGCTGTACATATATAAGACTAACTTTAGACTCTTTTATTAATATATCTTTATCTATACATATCTTCTTATAAGGGGTATGTTAGATGTTTGACTAATTTGTGGTATTGATTCTTACATATATAAGATCTCTACTATATTAACTATTTTGCAGCTGGTGGATACTACCTACCTTATTTTATAGGAGGTTCAGGTCCGACCAGCTGATACATTTGTATCCCAGAAGGACACATTAAGGATCCTTTTTACTTGCTATTCCCACTGAGTCCAGTATTCACTTTTTTGATTTATTTCAATTAAGCACCCCCTTTGTATTTATGTATGTCTTCTGATGGAACTCAGATATTCCTCTATAACAATCCATGTGGACAAATGTAAACAAGGAGTAGGTTTACATCCTTAGTTTTCTTGACATCTTGTAAAAAGCCAAAAGGAGCCAGGGGTATTTTAGATTTGTAACATGTATACCCCTGATTAATGTTTCCCTGTTCTTAAGGACATTTTTTTTAACCTTGATATCATACGAATTAAATCTTATGTTTTGTTTCTTACTTGTTGGTCTGAAATAAGAACGTGTCTAATAACGCCATTTAGCTTAGACATTTGTTGATGAAACAATACCACAGCCTTTTTGTAAACGTTTTAGCAACATTGTCTATAGTTGCAAACAATAAGTCAGAGCATATCCATTTTTTTCTAAGGCATTCTCAGTAAGGTAGTGTCCACAAAGAGTACTAGAAAATTAATAAAAGTTTAATTTACAGTATATGCCACAGTAAGCTATAAGACAACATGAAGTCACAAGTTTTTCTCAGAATTTTTTTTTCAGTTTTATAATCACCAAAGCCTAATTTATTATGGAATAGTCACTTGATAAATAGTCTCTTAAAAGAAAACATGAATATGCTCATATAATTCAATATTACCTTTATCTTTCACACTCAATGCAGTAGAAATAATGCAGTTTTTTTTACCTCCATGCATTTTGATAAGTTCCTGGAAAACACATATTTTAACCCCTTAAGGACTGGACTGTTTTTGCGATGTTGTACATTTGCGACCAGGCATATTTTTACACTTTTGTGGTGTTTGTGTTTGGCTGGAATTTTCCGCTCTCTCATTTACTGGTCCCATACAAATTATATATTGTTTTTTTCAGGACAAAAGGGGCTTTCTTTACATACCATTATTTATATAATCTCATGTAATTTAATTTAAAAAAAATAAAAAAATATGATGAAAAATTTAAAAAAATACATGTTTTTTACTTTTACTTGAAAAATCTTTTACTCATCTACAAAAGCGAATGAAAAAAACTGCTAAATAGATTCAAAATTTTGTCCCGAGTTTAAAAATACCCAGTGTTTACGTGCTTTTTTTGCATGTTATAGGGCTATAGGTACAAGTAGGATATTGCGGTTTCAAAACATACATTTTTAAAATTTATCAATAGTGATATTGTAACACTATTATCTGTCATAAATCTCTGAATAACACCCAACATGTACATATTTTTTTTAAAGTAGACAACCCAGGGTATTCAATATGGGGTATGTCCAGTCTTTTTTAGTAGCCACTTAGTCGAAAACACTGGCCAAAGTAAGCATTCATATTTGTTTGTGTGTGAAAAAGTAAAAAAACTAAATTGAACGCTAATTTTGGCCAGTGTTTGTGACCAAGTGGTTACTAAAAAGACTGGACATACCTTAATGGTAATACCTTATTGTCTTTTGCAAAATGGTAATGCCATCATGGGGTAATTCATTCTGGCTAAATACACGCCTCAAAGGCAACGTGAACTAACCTGGCCATTTTCAATGTAAAAATATTTCTGACCCATGTATTTGACCATAAATTAACATTGATATGTTTTACTGTTTTGAATCACTAATATTTGTGTTCAGCGAAGTCTCCCGAGTTAAACAGTACCCCCCATGTACAGGTTTTAGGGTGTCGTAGAACGTTACAGGGTAAAATACAGTGCTAGCAAATTCAATTCTCTGGAATTTCGGCCTGGGTTGGCAGGCAGGTCCCTCAAATTGCAATCAATTAAATATATATGCATATTTATATAGTTTAAGTCTACGTGTATATTTATATAATTATTTATGTAATTTTGTATATGGACATATGTTTATTTCTTATTATTTTTATTTATTTTTATATACATAGATATATATACAAATTCATTCTAAGTGTATTTTGATATAAATATATATATATTAATTTTAAAATACAGTTAGAATAAAATTTCATATAGATATATAATTTTTTTTATTTTTTTATTATTATTTAAATTTTTTTTTATTTAATTTAAATTACTTATTTATATTTTATAATAATATATATATACAATATATATAGTTATTATATATATTATATATATACGTGTGTATTTTTATATT
Organism: Pelobates cultripes; assembly: GCA_933207985.1. Lineage (NCBI taxonomy): Eukaryota > Metazoa > Chordata > Amphibia > Anura > Pelobatidae > Pelobates > Pelobates cultripes. Next base: position 275,752,504 of record OW240913.1, read on the forward strand.
AATATAAGTACATATTAATATAAAAATACACTTAGTATGGCATTATATATATGATATATAGACATATATTATATAAGTATAATATATGTCTATATATCATATATACACATATATAATTATTATTATTTTTTTAATTAACATTAACTTTATTTTATTTTCTGATTTTACACTAGCAGGGGGACTGCCTGTCAGCACAGGCAGCGATCACATGTGTTAAGCGATCACATGGCCACAGGGGTCCTAATTCAGTGTGGGGAGACTGTCTGGGCTGCAGGCAGTCTCCCCACAGCCGGAGCCACGCTGATCGCCGCCGGGGGAACGACGGCGATCAGGTAAGTAACGGAAACCGTTAGGACGGTTCAGGACCGTCATCGGTCCTCAAGGCAAAAATGCCGATGACGGTCCTGAACCGTCCTCGGTCGCTAAGGGGTTAATAAACATTGGAGTTTATTCACTAAACAACAAGGTGTAGTGAACTGATAAACAAATTACAACATTTAGGTTAACTTAGCCAATTTCTTATAGCTGCTTTTAAGAATGTTTAGAAATGTGCCTAAATTTTGCAAGTCCATTCTCATTTCAGTCCTCTACTGTATGTTCCTTGTTTAACGTAAATTCATATAGTGGTTATAAACTACATTAAGTCAAATTGATGTAGATGAATAAACTCTTTTGCCTGTTCCAGAACCTATATCTTCTTCCAGGTATTTCACTATGAAGGCTATAATTATTTTTAACATTATATTATATTATTTCTGTTAACATCTAATCCGAAAATTTTCTCTAAAATTTGATACAGTTGTTTTTTTGTTTGATTGTTTTTTTCTTCATCCCGATTTCAACTTTTGCATTGATAGCTTGAGCATTGTGTGAGACGATATGATGTCAAAATATAAAGAAATTGGAATTATTTCAATGCAGAATGCCAATGGATCAAATTCACTTGGAAAATGTTAATTACTGTGGCGAAACCGGCCTCGCCACGTGTCTTTGGAGGGGGCTGCTTGCCCGCCTCTTGCCTTTGGACTATGGACCAGACTTTATGTGAAGGTATTAACCCAGATAGCTATGCCATGGAGCCCATTCGTGTAGTTAAAGACTTCGGCTCCATGGCAATTGAACTGTGTGAATAGGATCTGAGCGCTATTTGGTAGTTTTGTGCGCTCAGATCCCAGCTATCTTGGGATATGTGACATGTCTGTGTTTTATGTGTAAATGTGACTTTATGTATTTTAAAGTGTTTTGTGTCTTTTTGCAACCATGTGCTTAATGGAGTCTTGTGTCTGTCCTGGGAGATAATTGAATTACTTATCTCCAGGATAGAAGACTCTGAAACTGGTTTGGGCTAGAAAGCCATGCTTCATTTAGTCACAAAGGACTTTTTACTAACTTTTGAACCCCTTGTCTGATTTGTGCCATTTTTGAATATGTTGTTCCCCTGAATGGATTGATTGTGAATATGTAATTTTATGTGAATGTGATGTATGGTTTTGGAGTTATGAAAGTTGGGTAGAAAGTATGTTTTAACTGTATGTATAATTGAGGTTCCTCTCAGGATAAGGGGAGGGAATATGTGGGATGTAACTGTGATGTGATTGGTTGTTTTGTAACGCCCTGTGGGCTGTACTATGTTTGTGGATTGGGAATAAAAGAGACTGTATGTGACAGTACAGGGAGTTCCTGCTTAACCCTCAAAGTGAAGTGTCGCCTCATTATTGGGGGAAGGATTTATTGTATGCTGTTCCAGTTTGACTGCTAGGAGAGTAAACCTATTCGTATGGTTCCTATTCAACTGTCTACAGCATTCATATGTTTGAGAGGATTCATATGCTGCTACGGTTCGGTGGTTGTGGTGTCTGCTGCAGTGCTTGGAGTCCTCAGGAAGCGCTAGGAGCATCCTTCAACGGAGGTACCCAGTCGGGGTGCCAGGCGATCCGTTACAATTACATTTTAAAAATTCCAAAATGCCCCAAGAAAAAGGTGCAAACATTAAGTTTAACATCCACATATGGCATTGAAAAGGGCTGTGTAACAAACACACGCTGATTTTTCTTCACTAAAGACACAAGATATGTTTAAAAATCTAAAATAACTGCGTCTCACACCTTCACTCAATAATATATTAATATTCAAAATATTTTTGTAAACTATTAATTGATTAAATATAACCCTTTAGGCACTTGCTTATGAATTTCTGTTTTCATACAATATGTATATACCTTGAACAAAGGATACAGGTAGCGTCAAAATAAATACAATATTGTGGTAAGTAATCAAAAAAGGTTAGAAAGATAAAAATGTCATTTTGAGTTTTTAAAAGTCTTCAGATGTTAAATTAGATGTCTCCGGAGTGGTATCACACATCAATGGAATATGCAAAAGAGAAAATAGGAGACCAATAGTGCAATATTGTAAGTCTATGAACTATAGACAACATAGAAATAAAAATTGCCAACTCACGTTTTTCAAAGCTATAACCAGCTCTCGGTAAAACAGCTTGAAGTGGTATTTCAAGTCCCCATTTGTAGGATATCCCTCAAACGGTAAGTGTATTGTAGTTTATATGCAAGTAAAGAAAAAGAAGGCCCATAGTGCTCTCCATATTTGCAAATAAGTAGTAGTAAAATGAAATGTACTTACAATTTTGAGAGCAGACAAACCGCTCTATGTTAACAGCATGGGTGGAACAATCCCCACCTAGGATA
>OW240913.1:275755308-275781550 GCA_933207985.1 Pelobates cultripes
CTTTTGCTGATGGACTTGATGTGTATGGGAAATAGGTTGCGCCAGGTACAGATAAAATAAAAACTAAATAAAAGTATAAAAGACTGCCCCTGTGGGGATATTTATGGGATAATAATAGTAACAGTGAGAATTGCCCACTAATTCAATTCTCAGATCCCAAAGAACGTTTATCGTAAGTGAAAGTATTTCATATAATTAATATCACAATGTATAAAAATAGATTTTATTTATGATAACCAATAATTAACAAATAATATTATGTAACATGCATAACAATAATCAATGAATATCCAGTACAAAATAATATGCAATACAAAGAAATGGGTATTACGTTTCAATGGCTAAAACGCATTTCCTGTCAAGAATTCTGACGATTTATGAGGTATCTTTAACACAGGCTGAAAGTGAAACTTTTCACACAGAGAACAGAATTCCTCAGAGTGCAGCGTAAGGTCGTAAAGTTTAGCAGACAGTTAGAATAACCCTTTCAATGCTGGCTAGATCTCCTAGGTAATTAAGATCTATTCTTATGTAATTTTTAAATAAAATAACATTTAAACCAGTTTAAATTCATTTTCTTAAACCATCCAATAAGAGAATCTACATATTATATAAGCAGATTTTAATTTGTCTAAAAGATATCTATCTTAATTTAGAGCAAATCAATACACCTGGATAAAAACAGCGGTATGCTAACACGTGATAATATCACATCAATATATAATTATTCTTAATTCCACCTGCAGAATGGAATGTTTATAACTATATATTCTTAGTTAACTAAGATTTCTTAATATGGAAATCTGACCGTGCTTTATCCAGTCATATATAATGCTATTAATATAATTTAATTAATTTAATTAATTAAATGAAACCAGTATAATTACCAGTTGAGTAGATATTTCATCCGATTGGTAGTCTCTCTGCATGGAGGTGTTGTTTAGAAAGTCAGTAAATTCTAAGTGTTAGAGTTTTAGGAGTAGAGTGTTAGTCTCAGATGTTGTCCGAGTTGGAATCCCCAAACTTCCAATTCCTCTCTCCTCTCCTTTGCATATCTTGCATCTGCCTCCTCTCCTGTATCTCTTGTATCTTTTTTTATCTTCCCTTTGTCTTAACTTTTAAAGGGCCAGACTCTCTGTACGTCATCAGTTGATAACCCAATAGAAGCACTAGAGGTGTGGTTATCTTCCAGATCGCAATTTAGGTATTTAGTCTGTAGAGGGCAGTCTTGTCCCACTAAACATACCTATCCAGGAAAGAGTTAACTTTTCCTGGTGGCTATTTTGACGTCATTTTGGCCTATCTAGATAGTGGCTATAACTTACGTATCCTTCAAAGATCAAAGGGGTTCTTAAATTTTGTCCAGACTATGTATCTGCAAATCTGCCATAATTTCTGATATGACAGATCATGAACTAAGTTTACCCTTTTCCATACAATGGTACCTTATATATATAGACAGTTAAATATTAAATTATTTAATCTTCTCTGTCACAATTGTCTGGGTTTAGATTTGATTATATTCCATTAGCATTAGACAGTCTGTCCAACCCCCTTCCTTATCACTTGGCTTGTATATACTATGCATTCCTCAGCTCTGGGAAAGTGGTTAGCTTACAGATAGAAATATAGTGTCTTTCTGTTAACTTGAAATAACAAAATGGAGTCTGGTCTGTTCAGAGTGACTCAGAATATACACTTTTAGTTTCTATCATAGCACAAAATGTCTGCCAATATAAATACTCTGACACCCCAAAGCAAATAGGTAGTCTAAAAATCTTACTTTTATTTAAACAAATAATAATAAAATCATAACGCGTTTCACCCTACTAGGCTTCTTCAAGTGAGATAAAACATATACCTGGCAGCTTGGGTTTATATAGGAGACTTAATGACATAACATTTTTTAATTTTGGCGCCAAAATGTTTTTTTTTGTTTTTTTGTTCTTAAAGGACCACTATAGTGCCAGGAAAACAAACTCGTTTTTCTGGCACTATAGTGCCCTGAGGGTGCCCCCACCCTCAAGGTCCCACTCCCGTGGCCCTTACCTTTTTTCCAGCGCCGGGCTTCCATGGTGCTGGGACTTTCCTCCCTCTTCTGACGTCACCGGCTGAATGCGCATGCGCGGCAAGAGCCGCGCACGCATTTAGCCAGTCCATAGGAAAGCATTGTCAATGCTTTCCTATGGACGCTGGTGTCTTCTCACTGTGAAAAATCACAGTGAGAAGCGCGGAAGTGCCTCTAGCGGCAGGCAATGAGACAGCCACTAGAGGCTGGATTAACCCATGGGTAAACATAGCAATTTCTCTGAAACTGGTAATATTTACAGCAGAAAGGGTTAATCCTAGATGGACCAGGCACCCAGACCACTTCATTAAGCTGAAGTGATCTGGGTTCCTATAGTGGTCCTTTAATAAGATTATTCCCGAGAAGCCCAACATCATATTTAGAGGTGCTCCAAATTTTAAAACCCTTCTCACAAAAATTTTTACTAAAAATAAGCAATCTAAAATCTCCACTTTAATTAATTTAAAAAAATTGGTCTCCTATTTCTCTTTTGCATATGCCATTGATGTGTGATACCACTCTGGAGACATCTTATTCAACATTTGAAGACTTTTAAAAGCTCAAAAGGTCATTTTTATCTTTTACTTGGTACCTTTTTTGATTACTAACCACAATATTATATTTATTTTGGCGCTACCTGTATCCTTTGTTCTGTTTGTTCGATTTATCCTTGAAGGTTTTGAGGGTTACCTTCTGTAAAATCTTGTGCTTTTCTTCTTGTCTTCTGGTTTATTGATATATACGTCTTTTGTATATATAGTCTTGGGCCAAATGCTCGCCACTAGAGTTGAGTGAACCCGGACTGTAAAGTTCGGGTTCGTACCGAACATTACGGTTTTTGACCCCGGACCCGAACACGGACATATCACTGTATATTCGGATTGTAGTTCGGTGTTCGGCCATTTAATCGAGTGTTTTGAAAGGCTGCAGGGCAGCCAATCAACAAGCTTTTGACTTGTGTGCCCTTAGAAGCCATCACAGCCATGCCTACTAATGGCATGGCTGTGATTGGCCAGTGCAGCATGTGACCCAGCCTCTATATATAAGCTGGAGTCGCGTAGCACCGCACGCACATGACGTCTTAATAGTGTAGGGAGAGGGTGCTGCAGCTGTGAGGGACAACTTAGGAAAGAATTCTGCAAACTAGTACATTAGTGGGGTGCACTTCATATCTGTGAGTCAAATAGAAGCTTCAAATACCGCGGTTACATCAGAGTTTTAAAAAGTCTTTTTTTTTGGTGCTAAATAATACATTAGTTGGATAGTACATTAGTGGGGTGCACTTCATATCTGAAAGTCAAATAGAATCGTCAAATATTGCTGTCACATTGCAGTTTTAAAACTTAAATTTTTTTGGGTGCTAAAGAGTACATTAGTGGGGTGCACTTCATATCTGAGAGTCAAATAGAAGCATCAAATACTGCTGTCACATTGCAGTTTTAAAACGTAACATTTTTTGGGAGCTAAACTGCTAAATAGTATTTTAGTGGGGTACACTTCATATCTGAGAATCAAATAGAAGCGTCAAATACTGCTGTCACATTGCAGTTTTAAAACTTTAAATTTTTCGGGTGCTAAAAAGTACATTAGTGGGGTGAACTTCATATCTGAGAGTCAAATAGAAGCGTCAAATACTGCTGTCACATTTCAGTTTTAAAACGAAAATTTTTTGGGGTGCTAAACTGCTAAATAGTATTTTAGTGGGGTACACTTCATATCTGAGAATCAAATAGAAGCGTCAAATACTGCTGTCACATTGCAGTTTTAAAACTTTCAATTTTTTGGGAGCTAAAAAGTACATTAGTGGGGTGCACTTCATATCTGAGAGTCAAATAGAAGCGTCAAATACTGCTGTCACATTGCTAAACTGCTAAATTGCTAAAATGGGTGCTAAACTGCTAAATAGTATTTTAGAGGGGTGCACTTCATAGAAGTGTCAGATAGTGCGCTTACAGCGCAGTTGTAAACATTCTAATTGTTTTGGTACTAAACTGCTAAATAGTACATTTTGGGGCCTGCTCTTTATATCTGAGAGTCAAATAGAAGCGTCTAATAGTGTGCTTACAGCGCAGTGGTAAACATTCTTATTTTCTGGGTGCTAATCTGCTAAATAGTACATTTTGGGGCATGCACTTCATATCTGACAGTCAAATAGAAGCATCTAATAGTGCGCTTACAGCGCAGTGGTAAACATTCTAATTGAAAGAGAAAAGAAAAGAGTAGAACCATAAGCTCCTAAATGGAAGAATAATTAATGAAAAGGAGTCCCTACCTTTAATAATCCTAACAATAAATTTTGGGGCCTGCTCTTCATATCTGAGAGTCAAATAGAAGCATGCTTTGTATTTTATATACTGTTTATACTGCACAATTATCTCTGAGGAAGTCCAATTTGTATGGACGAAACGCGTTAGATTGCAGTACCTTTTATATTTAATTTATTGATTTTTGATTAAGGCTTGTTAGTGCCTTTAATAATAAAAGGATTTTTTATATTTTACTGGCATACTCCCATTTCTTGGAAGACAGAGCAACCTATCCGTGGAGGGTGAACGTTACTACAGCCCTATGTGGGCTTAAAGGCGCACTATTCATCACTATTTTGTGAGTGCAATCATTGTGGGTTATATTTTATTATTGTGATTGTACTTCACTATGTGCTATGTATTCTTGTGTTTTTTAGTTATTCAGCTGTATCCCAATTTTGTTCATTCACAAGTCAAATAGAAGCGTCTAATAGTGCGGTTACATCGCACTTTCAAAAATTATCATTTTTTGAGTGCTTAATAGTACATTTGCGGCCTGCGGTGCATTTCTTGCAGTCCAATAAACGGAAAAAAATTGTTGACTGTTGGCGGTTACATTGTCGCCTGACATAAAACATCTGTTAGTTTGGTGGGTGAACGCAAAGAATGAGGAGAGCGTCAAATAAGGGACATGGCCCTGGTCGTGGTGCTTCTGGTGTTGGTGGAATCCCTGTTGCAAGGAGAGGACGGGGTCGATCTGTGCCAGCTACACGCACAATTGAAACACCTTCCTCATGTGCGAGTATGTGACAGAACCTTCAGCATTATTTGATAGGCCTGAATACCTCTCTACGAATGGTGAGGCCAGAACAAGTACAGGCGATAGAAGATGGGATGGCTGACAGTGCCTCCAGTTCCTGCACATTGTCTCCCAACCAGTGCCCTGCTGAAAACTCAAAGTTGGCACCTGCAGCCCATGGCCATCTGTCTATCACCTCACCCCCTTGCAAATTACCCAAGCAGTCAGGGCCACAAGTCATGCAGCAGTCTCTTATGCTTTTTGATGACTGTGCTGGCGGGGTTTCTATGGGCCATCCACCTAGCCCTGCCCCAGAAGTGGAAGGGATTGAATGCACTGATGCACAACCACTTATGTGTGAGGATGTGGACATGCAAGGACCACTGCAGCACGTCTCTGATTATGACGAAACACAGGTGCCAACTGCAGTGTGCAGACCGGCAAGGGAGGCAGGGTTGAGGAGTGGGTGGAAGATGATGTGGAGGATGATGAGTCCTAGACCACACATGGAATGAAGATCATGCGAGTGGCGTGTCCAGTTTGGAGGAAGAGGTGGTGGTCGCACAGATATTTTGGGGGCTACCCCAATTAAAAAAAAAAAACAGTGTTGGCTACCTCCTCCTCCTCCTCCTCCTCCACTGCCTCTTCCACCTACACTGCCACAGTCACCGCCTCCTCAACCTATGGGTCACTTAGTATAAACTATGTACACATTAGCAGAGGCTTGTGAAGGCCTTTTCTCCATGCATCAGGAGTTGAGCTCAGTTTGAACAATGAAAGAGAATACCCTGCACTCCAACCCTCTCTCAAATGGATAATTCTGGTGATCCTCCTGACAGCCATGCTTTTGATTTCGATTTATGTTCTTCCAAAGCTAAAATCAAAGATTCCATCTAGTTCTATTTTGTGGCTCAGCTGTATTTTAAATTTTTAGGTATTTTATGTTATTTTAAGTGATTTCCCTATCCACATTTGTTTGCAGGGCACTTGTCCTACTCTTACCCCCATTTTACTTCCTTTTGCAGCTCTCTAGCCCTTTCCAGGATTTTTTTAGAGGCATTTTTGTGGCCAAATGTTCGGGTCCCCATTGACTTCAATGGGGTTCGGGTTTGGGGTCAAGTTCGTGGTCAAGTTCGGCTTGGGGTCAAGTTCGTGGTCAAGTTCGTTCCTGAACCCGGACTTTTTTTCAAAGTTTGGCTGAACCCGTCGGACCCGAACATCCAGGTGTCCGCTCAACGCTACTCGCCACATTAATATATGTCTATATTAATGAAAAGTACTAATACGCAATCTAACTTATGGTTTCTTCAGATTTTTTTCTTAGTTACTGATACATAATAAAACAACAAAGGATGTTACAGGATAATGGACGTTCAACAGCAGATAGTAATTGCAGGACCCGTGAAGGGAGAGTTACATCGTTGTACAGGAAATTGAACCTCATGTCCCTTTGTTCAGTTACTATATACATGTGCCCATACTGACGTCAGAGTTTAACTCTAGCCATATAAGGACAAGACCTCCAACTTACATTCCAGAGCTCTCATACAAGAAAACCATTGCGACTTATCGATAACATCTGTTAATTATGCCAATCCAGACATCCATATATAATCAATAGAAACATAGAATATGCAATATTCTGCACCTCCTTTTCAGGTGTGCAGCCCCCTTGTGATCAGTTATTGTAGCGCTGTTACACCCTTGCTTTTTGTGATCTATACCATAAATTTCCCTATGGTTCTAACTGCTTATATTTCAGATCACATTTACCATGTTTATCTATGATTTTAGTAACAATCACACGATAAATATTAATGATGTTTTTGATAAAGGTGACCATAGTCCCATCTGTTTTAGACCACCATCTTTTAGTCAACAACAGCTCTTTCTAAAGTTGGAAAAAGCTCTAACCAAGGAAATAAAATTCAAATGGGAAATTGCAACTTTTAAAAAATATATTGATGAAAGAATCATTCCCAGCGGTGTAAGGTTGTTTAAACACCCTACTTCAGACCAAGAAGACGAAGAATTCATGAACGAATGGTACAGTAAACTTGAATCCTGTACATTCGGTCTCATGGACACATTAATTATTAAGAAAAGTAAAAAATTATCTATTTTAGGCAAAGAAATGAATGATCTAAAAAAGAAAAACTTACACCATACATTGACACACCGGTATTCAAACAAAATGTGATTCTTATTCAAAATAAGATCGAAAAGGTAAAAATGGACACTAAACATATAAAGGTGAAAAAATATGTTTGAGACAAACATGATTATTCAAATAATCAAATCAGAATGTACCACCAAAAAAAAACAACAATGATCCTCTTGATTATAATACTATGAGTATTCCATTAAATCACCATACCAAACCACTTACTCACTTGCAAAGATATGACCCTCCACCGAGATATCATTCGCAAAATCCAAGTTTCCCCCACATCACTATCAGAATCTCCAACCACTAAAAGATCTCCAATATGGTCACCACATGTCACAATAAAACAATCAAATTTCACATGCGAATGACACACAAACAAAAGTATATAAAAATGTATCTCCAAGACCTCAAAGGACCAGATATGCACACAACCATTATGATTACACTAACCAACCAAGATCACATACTTTGTATACTCACCCAAACCAATATCAACTCTCGTCAATTGACTCAGAAGCTGACACAGAGGATAATTTTTTAGAAATCAGATCCAACCACAACCCCTACCCATTAACATTTCAACAACTAAGAGTAAGGAAAAGATGCCTAACTTTAGAGGAAGGAGAGGTGGAAGAAGAAACAAAAAGAGAAAGATTAGGGGAATAGACAATATAAAAGCTGAAAAAGCTAGGTATTTTCAACCTATCCCAAAAAACACTTTCCTCTACCCAAATAGCTATCTTAAGCAAGGGATTAAAATTTGCCCCAACTAACCCTTTTAAACCTTTTAGGCTTTCAGGCATATTCCTTCACCAAACCTAGAACTAACAGACATGCAAGCTGCTACTAATACTTCTCCATTTGTTATAAATACAAATCTAAAACCAAAATCTAAATTTTATCCTCCCAATTTTAAATCAATTCCCTTTTGAAAAACTTGTTTTAAAAGATTTTAATAAAATAAAAAATAACAAATCAGATAAACTTAATCTCAACTATAAAGAAAGACAGGCCTTTAATGAATTACAATCAGATGAAGAGATAATCATAAAACCAGCAGATAAGGGAGGAGGCCTTGTTATCCTTTCAAAAGAAATGTAGATAGAGGAAGCTTTCAGATAATTAAACGATACCAATGTTTATGAAAAACTAACCAAAGACCCCAGCCCTCATATAAAAAATATTCTAAACAATTATCTAACCAAAGGAAGTAATCTTAATATTCCGAACAAACAAGAATACAATTGTCTAAATAAAATGTATCCCAAGATCCTGGTTAGTTATATTTTTTACCCAAAATACACAAAAATGAATCTTGTCCTCCTGGTCATCCTATCATTTCAGGATTTAACTCTATTTTATCTAATTTATCAGAATATATTGATACTTTACTCCACAGCCGCAGTTTAGAAATTGCCCTTCAAATTTGAGCTGGCTAGAGTGGAGTTTCAATGAATGTCAATGGACGGTGTGAGTTGCAAACAAATGGTCATATCGTGAAAACTATCAGGACTATGGCTTAGCCGTGGACATTTTTAGTGGCAGCAGGGATAGCTGAACGTTTTGATATAAGATTTGTGTAGGTGGGCTTGAAAATGAGGGAGTGGTGGCAGTTTAGAAATCATGTCCTGATTTTTCAACTTTTGCCAGCTCCCACTCTAGTTTTGAACATTTTGCCATTCATTCCTAAGGGACCAATTTCACCACAAGAACGATGATATTCTGTGGACCATTCGGCCAAATGTTCCACAAAGTAATAGCACACCAATCGGGAACAATCCGCACGTTTCGGTATATTACTGTCTATGTAGTGTAAAAACTGTGGGAGGAGTTAGGGTGGTAAATTTGGCTATAATAAGAATAATAATAATATATATGTGAGATAACATTAAGTAGTCTTGCTATGCAAGAACACTTAATAATAATAATAATAATAATAATAATATATATGTGAGATAACATTACGTGGTCTTGCTATGCAAGAACACTTAATAACTAGAAAAGCTACAATTTCTGGGGAAATTGTGTGAAGTGTTCTTGCCTCCACCAGTAGTCTACAACTGGAGTGGGCAGAGTAACTGTTATTATTTATTTATATAGCACATTTAATTGCAACGTTGTTGCCCAAAGTGCTTCACAGTTACATTAACGCCATTACGTCGTTCTATGCCGTCCCGCATTAAATGGGCTTTAACCCCTTAAAGACACATGACATGTGTGACATGTCATGATTCCCTTTTATTCCAGAAGTTTGGTCCTTAAGGGGTTAAAGCCGTTGCGGCGGCATTGAACGCCGTAACGGCTTAAGCCCCCAGCAGCTCCGATTTACTCACCTCCACCGCGATCCTCTTCTGGAGGGCTGCCTGACAGCTCAGGCAGCCCTCTTACGGCAAATATGGCCCCCTATAGCTAGCTGTGGATCTGTCAGCAGGGGGACTGTCTGGAGTGTCAGACAGTCCCCCTGTTGGTGGGTAGTATAAAAAAAAAAAAATTAAACATGTTTTAAAATAAATTAAATGTATTTATTTATAAATATAAAATATATATATATATATATATATATTATAAATATAATATATATACATCATATATATGTAACGTGATACGTAATGTAGTTTAATATTAATATAAGTACATATATTAGTATTAAAATAAACTCAGAATGACGTTACATATATATAAGATATATTTATATATATAATACATCTATATATATTTTATATTTATATATACATGTATAATTACTATAATAAATAAATAAAATAATAAAATAAATTAAATATTTTAAAAAATTAAAATAAATTATATATACATATGTAATCTCATTCTAACTGTATTTTGTTATTAATATATATATATTGGTAACAAAATACACTTAGAATGACATTCTATATCTATCTATCTATATATAAAATACAAATAACCGCAAATATATATTTCCAGAAAAATATATATAATTACATAAATAACTACATAAGTGTACACGTAGACTTTAAATACATATATATGTATATATATATTAAAATTCTATGTGTATAGTTAAGTAATATTTTAACATACTTATGTGATTTTATTAGTTAAAATTTGATTGGCATGCCTGACAACCCAGGCAAAAAGCTCAGAGAATTTGAATTGCAAGCACTATATTTAACCCTGTAACTTTCCAAGACACCATAAAACCTGTACATAGGGGGTACTGTTTTACTCGGGAGACTTCGCTGAACACAAATATTAGTGTTTCAAAATGGTAACCTGTATTACAACAATGATATGTTTATTAAAAGTTAAATTTTTTGCATTTTTCACACACGAACGGCACTTTTACTGACGATATTATTGTTGTAATACAAGTTACCATTTTGAAACACTAATATTTGTGTTCAGCAATGTCTCCTGAGTAAAACGGTACCCCCCATGTACACGTTTTATGATGTTTTTTAGAAAGTTAGAGAGTCAAATATAAGGCTTGCATTTAATTTTTTCGCATTAAAATTTCCCAGATTGGTTATGTTGCCTTTTGAGACCGTATGGTAGCCCAGGCATTAGAATCATCCCCATGATGACATACCATTTGCAAAAGTAGACAACCCAAGGTATTGCAAACGGGGCATGCCCAGTCATTTTTAGTAGCCACTTAGTTACAAACACTGGTCAAATATTAGTTTTTTGCTTTTTTCACACAAAAACAAATATGAACGTTAACTTTGGCCAGTGTTTAAGAATACTTAATAATATCTTGTGGTTTTTAGATTCCTTTTATCTCCAAAAAAGAGGCACAGCAATGTCGACTAGGTTTGCCCCAATGCCAACCTATTTATGGCTGATTGGGAGACAGAAGCCGCGTGAGGAGACCATAGCTGGCGGACAAACCTGGTCTCATATTTCCGCTATTTAGATGATCTATTTTTTATTTAGAATGGATCCGAAAGTTCTCTTAACTCATTTTTTAAACATCTCAATGATACTGATAAAGGTATCGTTTTAACTACTGAATACAGTAAAAAAGAAATACATTTGTTTGCCCTTTCCCTCGAGCCCCTTCTTCAAAAGATAAGACTTGACCCTGCCATAAAGGGGATAAAGATACGTAGGGAGGAGTACAAGGTCGCGGCTTATGCCGACGATCTTTTACTGACACTGACGGATCCCAAGGCCTCGTTGCCCCCTCTGCTGCGCCTCCTTGACGATTATACTTTGATATCGGGATACAAATTGAATCTGGATAAGATGGAGGCAATGGCGCTCCATATCCCCCAGGAGATGGATGGGTCCCTACGAGCAAAGTACCCGTTTTGCTTTCGATCGGATTGCATTAAGTACTTGGGTGTGTACCTTCCCGCGGACTTAAGCTTGACTTATCGACTGAACTACCCCCCACTGATAGAACAGGCCAAAAAGGACCTGACGGAGTGGCAAAAACTGTCTATCTCTTGGCTGGGCAGGATAGCCTCAGTAAAAATGACCCTTCTTCCTCGCTTTCTATACTTGTTCCAAACTCTGCCTGTCCCGATCTCGAGAGCGGATTTTAAAGCTTTGCAAACGCAGATCGACAGATTTATCTGGGGGGGAAGACGGTTCAGATAAAGAGAACCACTCTATATATTCCGCACAGGAGGGGAGGTCTGGGCCTTCCAAATTTGTGGGACTACTACCAAGCGGCCCAATTGGCGCAGATCGTAACCCTTCATGCACCGGTTGGGGTCAAGTTATGGGTCAACCTGGAGCATGACCTCTTTGGGAGGGACCACCCATCGTTATATTTTTGGGTGCCGAAACCTCATCGGCCGGAGCTACCCCAAACTACACCAGCCCTGCGGACGTCCATACAGGTGTGGGACAGAGTCATCAGTAAACACAACCTTATAAATATGCCCTCCCCGCTCACTCTTGTTCTAAGGAACACACAATTTCCCCCGGGCATGACACCCTGACACTTTGCCCACTACGAGGACAATAACCTAATTAGACTTTGCCATTTTTTCCAGGGCACCCGCCTTCTCCCATTTGCAGACCTGCTGCAATTTACCCCCCTCAATTCTTTTGACTACTTCCGTTATCTCCAGTTGAGGAGCTTTTTGACCACCCCTGACATTAGGGTGGAGGCCACAGCGCAACTCACACATTTCGAGAAAATGAGCTTACACACACCGGTACGGAAGGGCCAGATCTCTATACTTTACGACATTTTTGCCAGGGATACCCATCTGCCTTCTCATATGTGAGGGAATGGGAGAGGGACCTGGGCCCGCCAAGCGATCCCTCCGACTGGGCAGACGTTTGGGAGGCCACAGCCTCAGTCACGATTTGTGTAAACCATAGGGAGCAGGCGTACAAAACCCTACTCTGATGGTACGTCACCCCCCTAAGGCTTAAACAGATGCGACAATCTGATCGATAATGGAAGGGTTGCGGGGCTCAAGGCACGTATTTCCACATGTGGTGGGAATGCGTGCATATTTCCAGGCTGTGGTAGGAGGTTGTTGACGTCGCCTCCGGAGCACTGCAAACAGCCCCCCCAATGGACCCATGGACGTGGCTGCTGTCCAAACCCTTAGAGGCTCTACCCAGGACACAAAACAAGTTAGTGGCGAAAATAGTGCTAGCGACGAGACAGACTATAGCAGCTCATTGGGGAAGGGCGGATATTCCAGCAATGCCGGAGGTGCGGAGGAAAATAGAGGAGTCCAAGGAGATGGATGAATTATCTGCCCTGGTTCACGAGACTACTGACTCGGTTGGGAGGGTCTGGGGCCCCTAGGACACGGTGTAATCCCGGCGGGCGGGAGGGGGGTCCGGGGGAGACCTTGATCCTCCGGACCCTCTCACCACCTTGTATACTGACACGGCTCTGCCACCTATATACGCCAAACTCACTTACACTGGTAGAACACGAGCAACCAGAGTTAGGGGGAAAGGGTGCCACCATATGGAGAGCTAAATACAACATAGGGTTTCCCCCTTTTTTTTTTTTCTTCTCTTCACTAAGTAAGCTGTGACTTAGTTAGGCCTTACTTTTCATGTTTGCTCCAGTTGAGCATTCCCTTCACAGTTTAGACGTGTAGTGCACATGGCAAGCTGACCTCAACGTTGAACTACCTACTCCTGACTAGTGATGCACCGAACGGTTCGCTGGCGAATAGTTCCTGGCGAACATAGCATGTTCGCGTTCACCACTGCGGGCGAACATATGCGCGGTTTGATCCGCCCCTATTCGTCATCATTGAGTAAAATTTGACCCAGTACCTCACAGTCAGCAGACACATTCCAGCCAATTAGCAGCACACCCTCCCTAGCAGACCCTCCCACCTATTGGAAGGCATCCATTTTACATTCATTCTCAAGCTGCATGCTTAGTGAGAGGAGGGAAAGTGTAGCTGCTGTTGATTAGATAGGGAAATGCATAGCTAGGTTAGGGTATACAGTGTCCACTACAGTCCTGAAGGACTAATCTGATCTCTGCTGTAAGGACAGCACCCCAAAAAGCCCTTTTTAGGGCTAGAACATCAGTCTTTTTTTTCTGTGTAATGTAATTGCAGTTGCCTGCCTGCCAGCTTCTGTGTCAGGCTCACAGTGGATACTGTGCCCAGTGCCACCACTCACTCACTGGTGTGACAATAGCTTGCATTTAAAAAAAATAAAAATGTTTCACTGTTATAGATTGAATAGCAGTTAGTTGTCTGCCAGCATCTGTGTCAGGCTCACAGTGGATACTGTGCCCAGTGCCACCACTCACTCACTCCACTCACTCACTGGTGTCACAATAGCTTACATTTAAAATCAAAAAACTTTTTTCACAGTTATAGATTGAATAGCAGTTAGTTGTCTCAAAGCGGGTGTGTCAGGCTCACAGTGGATACTGTGCCCAGTGCCACCACTCACTCACTGGTGTCACAATAGCTTGCATTGAAAAACAAAAAACTTTTTTCACTGTTATAGATTGAATAGCAGTTAGTTGTCTCAAAGCGGGTGTGTCAGGCTCACAGTGGATACTGTGCCCAGTGCCACCACTCACTCACTGGTTTCACAATAGCGTGCATTTAAAAACCAAAAAACCTTTTTCACTGTTATTGATTGAATAGCAGTTAATTGTCTCAAAGCGGGCGTGTCAGGCTCACAGTGGATACTGTGCCCAGTGCCACCACTCACTCACTGGTGTCACAATAGCTTGCATTTAAAAACAAAAAACTTTTTTCACTGTTATAGATTGAATAGCAGTTAGTTGTCTGCCAGTGGGTGTGTCAGGCTCACAGTGGATACTGTGCCCAGTGCCACCACTCACTCACTGGTGTCACAATAGCTTGCATTTAAAAATAAATAAATCACTGTAATAGATTGAATAGCAGTAAGTTGTCTGCCAGCTTCTGTGTCAGGCTCACAGTGGATACTGTGCCCAGTGCCACCACTCACTCACTGGTGTCACAATAGCTTGCATTTAAAAAAAATAAAAATGTTTTCACTATAATAGATTGAATAGCAGTTAGTTGTCTGCCAGCTTCTGTGTCAGGCTCACAGTGGATACTGTGCCCAGTGCCACCCTCACTCACTGGTGTCACAATAGCTTGCATTTAAAAACAAAAAACTTTTTTCACTGTTATAGATTGAATAGCAGTTAGTTGTCTGCCAGCGTCTGTGTCAGGCTCACAGTGGATACTGTGCCCAGTGCCACCACTCACTCACTGGTGTCACAATAGCTTGCATTTAAAACCCCAAAACTTTTTTTCACTGTTATAGATTGAATAGCAGTTAGTTGTCTCAAAGCGGGTGTGTCAGCCCTACAGCGTGTACTCTGCCAGTTTACAGTGCCACTCATATCTGGTGTCACAATAGCTTGCATTTAAAACCAAAAAACTTTTTTCACTGTTATAGATTGAATAGCAGTTAGTTTTCTGCCAGCGGGTGTGTCAGGCTCACAGTGGATACTGTGCCCAGTGCCACCACTCACTCACTGGTGTCACAATAGCTTGCATTTAAAACCCAAAAACCTTTTTTCACTGTTATAGATTAAATAGCAGTTAGTTGTCTCAAAGCGGGTGTGTCAGGCTCACAGTGGATACTGTGCCCAGTGCCACCACTCACTCACTGGTGTCACAATAGCTTGCATTTAAAATCAAAAAACTTTTTTCACAGTTATAGATTGAATAGCAGTTAGTTGTCTCAAAGCGGGTGTGTCAGGCTCACAGTGGATACTGTGCCCAGTGCCACCACTCACTCACTGGTGTCACAATAGCTTGCATTTAAAAACAAAAAACTTTTTTCACTGTTATAGATTGAATAGCAGTTAGTTGTCTGCCAGCGTCTGTGTCAGGCTCACAGTGGATATTGTGCCCAGTGCCACCACTCACTCACTGGTGTCACAATAGCGTGCATTTAAAAACAAAAAACTTTTTTCACTGTTATAGATTGAATAGCAGTTAGTTGTCTCAAAGCGGGTGTGTCAGGCTCACAGTGGATACTGTGCCCAGTGCCACCACTCACTCACTGGTGTCACAATAGCTTGCATTTAAAACCCAAAAGCTTTTTTCACTGTTATAGATTGAATAGCAGTTAGTTGTCTACCAGCGTGGTGTGTCAGCCCTACAGTGTGTACTCTGCCCAGTGCCACCACTCACTCACTGGTGTCACAATAGCGTGCATTTAAAAACCAAAAAACTTTTTTCACTGTTATAGATTGAATAGCAGTTAGTTGTCTCAAAGCTGGTGTGTCAGGCTCACAGTGGATACTGTGCCCAGTGCCACCACTCACTCACTGGTGTCACAATAGCTTGCATTTAAAAACAAAAAACTTTTTTCACTGTTATAGATTGAATAGCAGTTAGTTGTCTCAAAGCGGGTGTGTCAGCCCTACAGCGTGTACTCTGCCAGTTCACAGTGCCACTCATATCTGGTGTCACAATAGCTTGCATTTAAAAACTAAAAACTTTTTTCACTGTTATAGATTGAATAGCAGTTAGTTGTCTTCAAGCGGGTGTGTCAGGCCTACAACGTGTACTCTGCCTGTTTACAGTGCCACTCATATCTGGTGTCATAATAGCTTGCATTTAAAAACTAAAAACTTTTTTCACTGTTATAGATTGAATAGCAGTTAGTTGTCTGCCAGCTTGTGTGTCAGGCTCACAGTGGATACTGTGCCCAGTGCCACCACTCACTCACTGGTGTCACAATAGCTTGCATGATTGAATAGCAGTTAGTTGTCTGCCAGCTTGTGTGTCAGGCTCACAGTGGATACCACTCACTGGTGTCACAATAGCGTGCATTTAAAAACCAAAAAACTTTTTTCACTGTTATAGATTGAATAGCAGTTAGTTGTCTCAAAGCGTGTGTGTCAGACTCACAGTGGATACTGTGCCCAGCGCCACCACTCACTCACTGGTGTCACAATAGCTTGCATTTAAAAACAAAAAACTTTTTTCACTGTTATAGATTGAATAGCAGTTAGTTGTCTCAAAGCGGGTGCGTCAGGCTCACAGTGGATACTGTGCCCAGTGCCACCACTCACTCACTGGTTCCCGGACTAAATTTATTTTCACAAAAGGCAATCCCCAACCTGTACTCGATTGTGCAAAAGGAAATAATGGCATGTCTGGTACACAGTGTTGGGGCAAGGGTCCATCTGACCATTGATACCTGGTCTGCAAAGCATGGTCAGGGCAGGTATATCACCTACACTGCGCATTGGGCAAACCTGCTGATGGCTGCCAAACATGGAATGCGTGGCTCTGCAGAGGAGTTGGTGACACCGCCACGACTTGCAGGCAGGCCTGCTGCCACCTCCACTACTCCTCCTACTCCATCCTCTTCCATAACCTCCTCAGCTGAGTCCTCTTCTGCTGCTGCATCTTGCTCCACATCAATGGATAGGGGACGTAACAGGGATTAAACTGATAAGAATAGTACTACTTAACACACCACTCCTATCTGGTGGCACATTAGATTGCACGCGCAGTGCCCCAAATTTGAAGGAGGAGGACCGACCAAGCATCTTTTTCCATCTCCTGGTTACTAAAATCGATGCCATATAGGCATAGGGGACGTAACAGGGATTAAACTGATAAGAATAGTACTACTTAACACACCACTCCTATCTGGTGGCACATTAGATTGCACGCGCAGTGCCCCAAATTTGTTGTGATCTGTGAGTAAGGTAAACGGTTGTCCATACAAGTAAGGTTGCAGCTTTTTGAGGGCCCACACCACCGCCAGGCACTCCTTTTCAATGGCAGTGTATCTACTTCCCTGGGCAAAAGTTTCCGGCTTAGATAAGCCCCGGGTTGCTCGCCGCCATCTGCTCCGACTTGGCTCAGTACTGCTCCCAATCCAAACATAGAAGCATCTGTATGGACGAGAAAGCGTTTAGTTGGATCAGGAGCAGAAAGTACAGGTGATTTAATGAGCCGTCTTGAGCTGTTGGAAGGCCTGTTCACACTCTGGGGCCCATACTACTATCTTGGGGAGGTTTTTACACGTTCCTATATGGCACTTACTGGGCTTTAGGGTCAGTCCGGCCTCCCTAATCCGGTCTAGTACGGCTCCTATGTGGGTCAGGTGTTAGGGCCAGGAGCAGCTAAAAATGGCTTTATTATCCAAGTAGGCGCAGCCATACTCCTGAAACCCATCCAGTAGCCAATCTACCATCCTCTGAAAGTTAGCCGGGGCATTCTTCATCCCGAATGGCATGGCCGTAAACTGATACAGGCCAAACGAGGTGACAAATGCCGACTTGTGGATGGCGTCCTCGGCTAATGGAATTTGCCAGTACCCCTTTCACAGATCTAATGTGGTGAGGTACTGGCCTCTGGCCATTTTGTCTAGGAGCTCGTCTATCCGGGGCATAGGGTAGGCGTCTGAGGTTGTTTTATCGTTCAGCCTCCGGTAGTCTACACAGAAACGGGTCGTGCCGTCCCGTTTCGGTATTAGTACTACCGGGGAGGCCCAGAGGCTGTCAGAGTGTTCTATCACCCCTAACTGCATCATTTCCTCAATTTCTTTCTGAACATTTTCTTTAACTGCTTCGGGTATGCGATAGGCGGTTTGGCGATGGGGGGGTCTGGTCTAGGGTTTCAACTTTGTGAGTGGTTAACGGACTGTACCCAGGTAGGTTGGAAAACGTGGCCCCCTTGTCCTGGATTAGTCTTTGGAACTGGGTTCGCTCCTGGGGGTCTAACCGTTCTCCTAACTGTACTTCTCCCAGGTCTCCGCTCTGGCCCTCTAGGTCTAGGAGATCTGGGAGTGGCAAATTATCATAATCTTCAGTGGCAGGTGCACAGATCACGGTTACCTCTTCCGTGCGCTCGTGGTATGGCTTGAGCATGTTCACATGGAGCATGCGCTTGCCTCCCGTGCCTGTGACCGCACCGATCACAAAGGTGGTATCACAAACCTGCTCTACCACCTTGTATGGGCCCTGCCAGGAAGCCTGCAGCTTGTCCTTGTGGACAGTGTCAATCCATATCTGCCAAGTGACCCTATGTAGGAGGAACAGTCTCTATTCTGCTCTGTGTCAATGTGTATCAGGGGCTCTGAGGACAGGTGTCAATCCATATCTGCCAAGTGACCCTATGTAGGGGAACAGTCTCTATTCTGCTCTGTGTCAGTGTGTATCAGGTCTCTGAGGACAGGTGTCAATCCATATCTGCCAAGTGACCCTATGTAGGAGGAACAGTCTCTATTCTGCTCTGTGTCAGTGTGTATCATGGTCTCTGAGGACAGGTGTCAATCCATATCTGCCAAGTGACCCTATGTAGGAGGAACAGTCTCTATTCTGCTCTGTGTCAGTGTGTATCATGGGCTCTGAGGACAGGTGTCAATCCATATCTGCCAAGTGACCCTATGTAGGGGGAACAGTCTCTATTCTGCTCTGTGTCAGTGTGTATCATGGTCTCTGAGGACAGGTGTCAATCCATATCTGCCAAGTGACCCTATGTAGGGGAACAGTCTCTATTCTGCTCTGTGTCAGTGTGTATCATGGTCTCTGAGGACAGGTGTCAATCCATATCTGCCAAGTGACCCTATGTAGGAGGAACAGTCTTTATTCTGCTCTGTGTCAGTGTGTATCAGGGGCTCTGAGGACAGGTGTCAATCCATATCTGCCAAGTGACCCTATGTAGGGGGAACAGTCTCTATTCTGCTCTGTGTCAGTGTGTATCATGATCTCTGAAGACAGGTGTCAATCCATATCTGCCAAGTGACCCTATGTAGGAGAACAGTCTCTATTCTGCTCTGTGTCAGTGTGTATCATGGTCTCTGAGGACAGGTGTCAATCCATATCTGCCAAGTGACCCTATGTAGGGGAACAGTCTCTATTCTGCTCTGTGTCAGTGTGTATCATGGTCTCTGAGGACAGGTGTCAATCCATATCTGCCAAGTGACCCTATGTAGGGGTAACAGTCTCTATTCTGCTCTGTGTCAGTGTGTATCATGGTCTCTGAGGACAGGTGTCAATCCATATGTCAAGGTTTCAATATGTCATATGTCAGGTGTCAATCCATATCCATTGTGATTTAGGAATGTTAGGTGATTTATGTCCTTTATGGATTAAGACCAGACTCTGCATCAACTGTGTAATTTTCCATGGGAGTTTTGCCATGGTTCCCCCTCTGGCATGCCACAGTTCAGGTGTTAGTCACCTTGAAACAACTTTTCCATCACTATTGTGGCCAGAAAGAGTCCCTGTGTGTTTTAAAATTCGCCTGTCCATTGAAGTCTATGGCGGTTCGCCCGTTCGCGAACATTTGCGGAAGTTCGCGTTCGCCATTCGCGAACCGAAAATTTCGGGTTCGCGACATCACTACTCCTGACATAGACTACGTTGAATCAAATGTATAGAATGGTGCATCTCTGCACCCTCGCTTTCTAAGGGCACAGGCGTAGGTACATCTCCGACTGCCCATACGCAACGGAGGGGGACTTAAGTTACTCTAGACGCAGTTGGCTAAGAATGAGGGTTTTTGGGTAGCTAATGTGCACTGTGATCTGCTGTTCCCCCATATCCTTTTCTTTTTTCTGTATCCCATATACGAATTCAAAATTCTCAAAATAAAGAATTTATAAAAAAAAAAGAAATACATTTTTTAAATCTTAATATTTTTATTAAAGAGAATACTGTAAATATTAAGAATTTTTTTATTTGAAATGGATCCGAAAGTTCTCTTAGCTCATTTTTTTAAACATCTTAATGATAATGATAAAGGTATCGTTTTAACTACTGAATACAGTAAAAAAAGAAATACATTTTTTGAACCTTAATATTTTTATTAAAGAGAATACTGTAAATATTAAGAATTTTTTTTAAAAGGTTTGTACAAACACTGTCATTGACCAAAGGTTTTTAAGATTGAAAAGAAACTGTTTAAAACTAGAAGATTTCAACGAACAAACTATTATTTTAAAGAATACATTTTTATATAAAAATTATTCAGAAGATAAATTAAGTGCAATTATAAAAAAGTTAAATTGAATGATAGGGACAGCCTCCTAACTTATAAAGACAAAAGTACAAACAAAAAGACCACACCATCTATTCTGATTATATTTGATTATAACAATAAGAACAAAGTTATTAAAAAAAAATCCAAAAAACACTGGCACATTTTACAACAAAATGATGTTCTTAATAACATTATTCCCTAGAAGCCCAACATCATATTTAGAGGTGCTCCAAATTTTAAAACCCTTCTCACAAAACATTTTACTAAAAATAAGCAATCTAAAATCTCCACTTTAACAGACACAAAAGGTTTTTTTAAAAGCAAAAAATTTATTTTGTGTAAAACCACCTGTAACGGATCACCTGGCACCCCGACTGGGTACCTCCATTGAAGGATGCTCCTAGTGTTTCCTGAGGGCTCCAAGCACTCCAGCCGACACCATAACCACTGTAGACTCCTCCAGAGAGCAAGACAGGAACAAGCTCTTACAAGAGCTTAGCAGTGATATAGCAAGGGAGTATGACTAGCATAGCAATCCCTTGTAGCAGATTCCCCCAGCAACGAGACTACACTTCGTTTTGAGGTCAAGCAGAACTGACTGTACTGGCACATACAGCCTCTTTTATTCACAATCCACAAACATAGTACTGCACACAGGGTTTTGAAATACAACCAATCAATCCGTACAATACACACAGACAATCCCACACAATATCCTCTTCTCTGCCTGTGATATGATTACTGAACACAATGGGTAATATAATTATCACAGGCAGAGAAATACAGTTTTTACAAAATATTAATAACATCCAAAATATACATGCCATTCACATAAAACATACATTATCAGAATCCGCATGTTTGAAATATACACATACTCAAAAATCAGGGCAATCGGTTCAGGGGTTAAAAAGTTAAGGGAAAGTCCTATTTGACAAAATGAAGCATGTTTTTTCTGCCCAAAATCAGTTCCACAGAGTCTTCTATCCTGGAGATAATTGGGAAGTAATCCAATTATCTCCAAGGACAGAGGCAAAACTCCATTAGCCACATGGTAGCAAAATACAATAAAATACATAAATATATAACTGTGCATATATCCCCAGATAGCTTAGATCTGAGTGCAAATTATTACTGAATGGCGCTCAGATCACATACATACAGTTCAATTGCCTTGAAGCCAAAGTCTTTCACATAGTCTTTCGTTATACGAATGGGCTCCATAGCATAGCTATCTGGGGTAACACTGCTCACAAAGGGAAAGTCCCGAATGACTCGGCTTTCGGGTCTTTGCAAGGGAAAATCCAGCATTTCAACATGGGGCCATAGTCACAGGGCAGGAGGCTGGCAATCAGTCTTCTCCAATGCTCAGTGGCGAGGCTGGTTCCGCCACACCACTCAAGGGTTAGTTCCTAACAAAATAACTAATTTTAGGTTAAATGTCAACAACATATCCTATAGAAGAAAGGTCCAGGCACTCCAAGGTACAAGCAAGGCAATTTTATTGAACCCACTCCATCACAACGTTTCGACCTACACGGTCTTTGTCAAGCTACTAAGTGCATGTATACATTCATTTTTATAGCAATACAAGTGATTAGCAATTAACAAGATCCCATAAATCAAACAATTAGTTAAGATTACATCCATATACAACCCCCAATATAGCCACATTGATAGTAAAGGCTAACAGCTGTGTCACAAGTGCAAATTAACTAAATTGGAAGCCTTCTCAACAAGTACCATCTCTGGGATATGGAGACAAAACTGGAAAAAAATAAAAAGTAAACATCACAGTAATAAACAATAAAATGAATCAAAGCCAGATCGGGTCCAATTTCTCTTCAAGCATTACTATCAATAACTTTAGTATGATAATATTTGATTCTCTGACCTATATATAATATAAAACATATACATATATTTAAAAAAAAGTATAAAAAGTGATAAAGATATTCAGTATATGTGTTCCAAAAACTATTTGAATAACAAAATAATTGTATATAAAGAGATATGTGTTGTATGTAAGAAAGGTCTATATAATTTGGATAGACAGTGTACATGTTAATAGATAGATTACAAAGCTGTGAATAGTTCTAATTCATCGTTATATTTTAAGTGTTGAAGTGTTTTATATGAAATATCACAATAAAAAGTAACTGTATACCCATCAAATATAAAAAGCAGGTGTGAAACCCATTATTCTAAGATAAAGTGCAACATATCCTTTGACATAAAAGAATTTGTTACATGCAACTGAAAAAAAATGTAATTTACCTATTGGAGTGCCCTTATGTGCCCATTTTGTATATGTGTGTGTTTGTTTGTTTGTATGTATGTGTGTGTTTGTGTATGTGTGTCTGTATGAATGTTTCTCTGTATGTGTGTCTTTATGTATGTGTGTGTATGTCTGTGTGTCTGTATGTGTGTTTGTGTGTCTGTGTGTGTGTCTGTCTGTGTGTCTGTATGTGTATGTGTTTTAAAGTATGTCTTTATTTTATAGAGTATGTTCAAATTTTTATAGTTTTTGCACAAAATAAAGTTTTGATGAATGCTGCACAAGATTGTTTTTTTTTTGTGTGCAAAACTATAAAGATTTCATCGTGCAAAAAATACAGCATGTTTTATTGGTGCACAGAGGGTCCCTTTAAAGTTAAAGTTAAAGTTGTTGGTATGTACATACTGCTCCGATCTTGTTAGCTACAGTAACAACCTAGAATCTCATCACCAACAGCATTCTTCCAGTTAAATACCATGGCACAGACTGACATTATGTTTCACACTCTCTGCTGGAGACTGTGTCTTTGGCTCACCTACTGAAGTTGGCTTACATGCCATGGTTCAGTGTCAGCAATTGTTCAACAGTACCTTGTCTGTCAAATTGTTACCTTATGTTGCTTAAATGCATTTCCCCGTATGTGTCCTGTCTGCTGCATTGTTCTTTGTTTCTACTCTTTCTATGAACATATTATCAGCACAACACTTCTTGTGTTTTTCCCTTGTCCCCAGTCGCCCTGTGTTTCCTTGGAAATCAATCTGCATAACTCATACATATTATCCTTTACATGTCTATATGCCCTTTTGTGTTACTTGCTCATATCATTAACAATGGAGAACAATTAGATTTTTCATTGGTGCAGCTTATGTATCTTTAGTGTAGTACGCCAGATAATGTTTGGCATTCTCAAGCAAGTTTTGTTTTGTTTGGGGTTTTTTTTGGAGGGGTTGCTTTTATTTTGTAGGTTGTACAGTCTCTCAATAGTATTAGTTGATATTCTTCTATCTATTGTTATTCTATTCTTAATCTTTCGTATGCTAAACCAAACTTAGTTGGGTAGTCCTGGCAGACTCATGAGACTGATATGGCTAGTCAAAAAAAAGTGAGATTTCAAAGCGAATATAAAGTGAATTTCAAATTCAAGGTCAAAATAGCTGAACTAGAAACATTCTCGAAGTCAGTTATGCTTCCAGTTCAGCTATTTTGGCCTGATATTTTAAATTTAATTTAGTTTTTCCCTTTAAGGGAAATTGAGACTTTGAAACACACATGGTGGGACTGTCCCAATCTTAGTTTGATAAAAGATTTTGTATTACATCTAAAGATCTAGATTTGAAGGTATTAACATTGACCCCTGAGAATTTTCTTTTTCATACAAACATTAATGGTTCAACGTAATTTGAAAAATTGCTAATAATAAATATTCTAATGACAGTAAAGATCTGCATCTCAAGATATTGGAAGAGTACAAATACTCCTCAGGCTACTGAAATTTTAACTCAAATTAACCATCAAGGAATTATGGAAAAAGCATTTTTCTTTAATAATAGTAATATCCCGAATTATAACAAAATCTGGTCTAGATGATTTGAATATTATGAAAAACTTAATTCTACCCATAATGAAATAACTGGGCAACGATTGCTAGACATTATATAGACACATCTTGTTCCACCTATCAACCTCAACCATCAAAAGACTGCTTTCTGATGCCCCCCCCCCCCCCCCCATATCTCCCCAGTGCATAACCTGAAAACCCCCTATATTAAATTGTAAGTAATAATACTAGTCTAGGATATCCTTTGTTTATGATTGTGGATTGTTTGTACCTTATATGGCACTGTGAGATCACAATACTGATAATTACAGTGCATTTTTCAACAACATGACAATTTGAGGGAACTATAACCTACATTGTATCTTTACTCTAGAAAGACGTTTCTTTTTATTTAGTCTTCGCACTGCCACTATAAATTTTTGTATCTAATTATGTTATGTTTATGTCATAAATTTAAACTGATTAGAAGCTATGAACTACATTGGAAGGATTAGACTTTAGACTGTATTGTTTTTTTTTACAGTATCGTATGTATTTAATTATGTTATGTTTGTGTCAGAAATTCAATTTTGGTAAAGATTATTTTTAAAAAACAAAATCACTATAGTGAATAACCGTGGCAGTTTGTAATGATATCTGGCTTTATACTGCTGTATAATCTGATGTGTGCATCTATTTGCAGTTACTTGTTTCTTTATCTTTACTTTCACATAACCAATTATTCACAATTTTTAATGGTTAAAGGGACACTCCACTGTCCAATACAAAATGAATAAAATCACTGTTTAGGAGACATACCTAAACATCCATAAGAATGAAAACTTGCATGCATTTAATTATGCATTTGTCAATTGGGGTTATAAAAGCGGCTTTCAAAAGTTACAGTTATCTTTCCAGCTGCTTTTGCAAGCCGCCCCCCCCCCCTCTAACTCCGCCCAGACATTCTGTGACTGTCCAATCACAGACTTTCCAATGCAGCTCAATGAGAAGTCTTTGCAAAGCAGGAATTCTGTGCAGCTGCTTCTTGAGTTAAGCTCTTCTGTGCTAAACAAACAAGGGAGTGACAGGACTCATTGTCTGCTTGAAAGCCAAGAGGGTGTAACCAGGTTAATGTATAAAAGGGCTAATTTCTGTTTAAAACTGCACTTTATGTAAAATTATTATTATTATTTATAAAGCACCAACAAGTTCTGTAGTGCTGTACAATGGGTGGACTAACAGACATGTATTTGTAACCAGACAAGTTGGATGCACAGGAACAGACTGGTTGAGGACACAGTGCTTAGGAGGTCTGCAGTGTCCCTTTAACATACAGGTGATACTCGAAAAATTAGAATATTGTGCAAAAGTTAATTTATTTCAGTAATTCAACATAAAAGGGCAAACTAATATATGAGATAGACACATTACATGCAAAGCAAGATAGTTCAAGCTGTGATTTGTCATAAGTGCGATGATTATGTCTTACATCTCATGAAAACCCCAAATCCACAATCTCGGTAAATTAAAATATTGTGAAAAGGTGCAATATTCTAGGCTCACAGTGTCCCACTCTAATCAGCTAAGTAAGCCATAACACTTGCAAAGGGTTTTTGAGCCTTTAAATGGTCTCTCAGTCTGGTTCAGTAGGAATCATAATCATGGGGAAGACTGCTGACCTGACAGTTGTGCAGAAAAACATCATTGACACCCTCCATAA
>OW240913.1:275788751-275807305 GCA_933207985.1 Pelobates cultripes
CGTGAGCTTGTACTATTTGGGCTTATATTTGGCCTTGTTTATTATTTTTCTTTGTTCCTCTCCTGGTCTAAATATAGTCTCAGAATTAATTCTTTCTTTGCCTGTGTTAGGTTTGTTGTCGTATATCTTGCTGAGGATCTTCTAGTATTGTGACAGTAAAATTACTGCCATATGTTCAATTTGACTGAAATGCTTTATCAGGTATTGAAAATTTCCAGTTTTCTGTTCTTCTAAATTATCTCTGTGACTTACAAATGATAAGTTATGAAATGCTAAGAATTGAACTATGACTCGGAGCCATTCCAGAATTTCACTAGAACATTGTTTTTCCAACAGTATTTGCTTTTGAATCGATGCATCAATATTTTTTACTACATCTGAACCTCTTCTCAGCTTCCATCCTCTATTTGTTCAGAACTGTGTTCATGATGACAGTTGATTGCTTAGCTTCTTACAGTCATAGCAGCCACCAAGCAGTAAAGGGCTCTGTGATGCTGTGACGAAGCAACAGGCAAAACAGATAAAAACTTTGTTATTTAATCAGGAGATGAGTTGGGCGTATGACCTGGCCACGTGACATCAGGTGGTGAATCTTATGGAGGCGTCGATGTGGAGCAGAACGAATGAGTCAACACAGCAAGGTCTGTGAGTCATGGCCTGAAAGCCGCGGGTTAAAAACCTGAGAGGAGGGGTACCAAAAACCTCATGCTACAATCATGACTAAGACTGAAAAAGCACAAGAAGTTTCTCGGTTGATACCCGGTGATTCTCCTGATTCTCCTGAGTGTTCTTGGGGATATCTGATAGAGATGGACAAGATACCGGGATAGTGGGGATAATATTATATCAGAGGGAGTGGATGCTTAAAGTTTGAGGACGCCACAAAGAATCCAGTCCTTCATAGCCCGCCATACAGTAAATTATATGAACACAATTCCCTTGCATATTCACCAATAGATGCTTATTTATATAGTGGGGTGAATAAACAAGAAGGTGATCTGGGAGAGGGGCAATATACAGGGAGTGCAGAATTATTAGGCAAGTTGTATTTTTGAGGATTAATTTTATTATTGAGCAACAACCATGTTCTCAATGAACCCAAAAAACTCATTAATATCAAAGCTGAATATTTTTGGAAGTAGTTTTTAGTTTGTTTTTAGTTATAGCTATGTTAGGGGGATATCTGTGTGTGCAGGTGACTATTACTGTGCATAATTATTAGGCAACTTAACAAAAAACAAATATATACCCATTTCAATTATTTATTATTACCAGTGAAACCAATATAACATCTCAACATTCACAAATATACATTTCTGACATTCAAAAACAAAACAAAAACAAATCAGTGACCAATATAGCCACCTTTCTTTGCAAGGACACTCAAAAGCCTGCCATCCATGGATTCTGTCAGTGTTTTGATCTGTTCACCATCAACATTGCGTGCAGCAGCAACCACAGCCTCCCAGACACTGTTCAGAGAGGTGTACTGTTTTCCCTCCTTGTAAATCTCACATTTGATGATGGACCACAGGTTCTCAATGGGGTTCAGATCAGGTGAACAAGGAGGCCATGTCATTAGATTTTCTTCTTTTATACCCTTTCTTGCCAGCCACGCTGTGGAGTACTTGGACGCGTGTGATGGAGCATTGTCCTGCATGAAAATCATGTTTTTCTTGAAGGATGCAGACTTCTTCCTGTACCACTGCTTGAAGAAGGTGTCTTCCAGGAACTGGCAGTAGGACTGGGAGTTGAGCTTGACTCCATCCTCAACCCGAAAAGGCCCCACAAGCTCATCTTTGATGATACCAGCCCAAACCAGTACTCCACCTCCACCTTGCTGGCGTCTGAGTCGGACTGGAGCTCTCTGCCCTTTACCAATCCAGCCACGGGCCCATCCATCTGGCCCATCAAGACTCACTCTCATTTCATCAGTCCATAAAACCTTAGAAAAATCAGTCTTGAGATATTTCTTGGCCCAGTCTTGACGTTTCAGCTTGTGTGTCTTGTTCAGTGGTGGTCGTCTTTCAGCCTTTCTTACCTTGGCCATGTCTCTGAGTATTGCACACCTTGTGCTTTTGGGCACTCCAGTGATGTTGCAGCTCTGAAATATGGCCAAACTGGTGGCAAGTGGCATCGTGGCAGCTGCACGCTTGACTTTTCTCAGTTCATGGGCAGTTATTTTGCGCCTTGGTTTTTCCACACGCTTCTTGCGACCCTGTTGACTATTTTGAATGAAACGCTTGATTGTTCGATGATCACGCTTCAGAAGCTTTGCAATTTTAAGAGTGCTGCATCCCTCTGCAAGATATCTCACTATTTTTGACTTTTCTGAGCCTGTCAAGTCCTTCTTTTGACCCATTTTGCCAAAGGAAAGGAAGTTGCCTAATAATTATGCACACCTGATATAGGGTGTTGATGTCATTAGACCACACCCCTTCTCATTACAGAGATGCACATCACCTAATATGCTTAATTGGTAGTAGGCTTTCGAGCCTATACAGCTTGGAGTAAGACAATATGCATAAAGAGGATGATGTGGTCAAAATACTCATTTGCCTAATAATTCTGCACTCCCTGTATTGTGTGTTAAGTGTTTGTGCTAAGGAGAAATTATAGTAGGCGAAAGATACCTTGATATATAACCTATGATATACTACTAAATTGCTTGATAGCCACCCATATTTAAAACAAAAAAGAAGGAGAAGGGGAGAAGAGAGGAAGGAAAAAAAATAAAGAAAGATAAAAACAACGGACACATTGACTATTACGGTTTAAATCAAGTCAAATTATTCAGATCAAACACAGCTAAAACCGTATTGTATATTTGAAACATAAGTCAATATTGGACCATCTTTATGGTATGCAAGAGGATGCGAATTAAAAAGAATTAAACCAGAACTATGATCATTTAGGAAACATAAAACCTGAAATAAAGGTACACACCCCGTTAAGTAACACATAATTATACACCACTCCAGGAAATCCAGAAACTTGATAAACCAGAAAACTGAAATGCTACATTTTTGGAATTATGGTGAATTGAAGACAAGAAAAGGGGGAAGAGAAAAAAAAAAAGAAATGAAAAGGAAGAAAGCAATATTCCACCAAGAGCTCAAAAGTTAAGAGATTCATAAAGGACCAAGGAAAGACTTTATGTAGTAGCTTGAAAAGAAATTAAAAGAGATAAAGAACACCAGAAGCAACAGAAAGAGGGATAAAACAGATAAGAAGGAAGAGGGGGAAGAATAACATTTAAAGAAACAATTTTTCTGCTCCTGCTCAAACTAACTTTTTTTTATATTTTTTTTTTTGAGTTGTGCTCTTTTACCTAATAGAAATTTTATTCTCCCAGTATGGCAACAAAAAAGCTAACAGCGAAAAAAGATAAAGATAAAACAAAGGTATCAGAAAAAATGGCAGATAAGAGGCTATCAGTTTTTTTTTCACCGAATACAAATAAAGAGCTACAAAAGAAAATGTTAATGTAGGAAACAAATCCAATATGGGAAAATAACCAAAATGAATGCATTCCATCTATTGAAGATGGAGAGCAAAGCATTGCACAACAGAAAATACAGAAAAACTCCAACAATAGATACAGACAATTAAAGAAAAATTTAACTAAATATCCAAAAAATTAATGCAGAACAGATCTCCATGAAAGAGGCTGCAAACCAGCAAGCAACTAAAATACAAATACTAGAGTCAAAATTAAACAACATCAAAGATAGATCCAGAAGAGGAAATCTTAGAATAAGAAACATACCAGAAACCATAACGCAAGAACATTTGAATAAATAGATATGTTTAAATCAACGGGAGCCACAATAGAAGACTCAAAGATATTATTTGAATGACTACACCGAGTCAATAAACCAAAACATCTCCCACCAACATCCCTAGATATGTAATTG
Source organism: Pelobates cultripes (assembly GCA_933207985.1). NCBI lineage: Eukaryota > Metazoa > Chordata > Amphibia > Anura > Pelobatidae > Pelobates > Pelobates cultripes. Next base: position 275,792,669 of record OW240913.1, read on the forward strand.
TCCAATTTCATTCATACAGTACTAAAGAAAAAATACAGAATCTATTCAGAAATAATGGCCAAAAAGAAGAAATCTATAAAGATATTCAGATTTTCCAAGATCTATCAATCAACACTAGATTATGGCGAAAGGACTTTAGAACATCATTAAAAATACTGAAAAAACATAACCTGAAATATCGCTGGGGATATCCAAATAAGCTGAAAATCTTTTGGAAAGACTCAATTATACTATTTGATCATTCCTCAAAATTAACTGGATAAATTCAAATAATTTACAATAACTAGATAATTTGCCATGGTGAGAGAAGGCAGGGGGGTAGAAGGAGAGGGGGAGGATATATATATATATATATATATATATAATTTAGTTTTCTTGTTTTCGATAATACCAAGAATTTTATAATTTACATGGACTGACCGAATAATAATCATAAAATATTTGTTATATATCGCAACATTAAAACCACAAAAATGGCACCATCATAAAAGAATATTGTGACGGACCGCCTATCACCTCGACCAGGTTACTCCATCAATCGATGCTCCTAGTGCTCACCGAGGACTCCAAGCACTCCACCAGATACCATAAGCACCGTAGACCCCACGAACCGCCACAGCTTGGTAGGGGTCTCGCCGCCCTTCACCCACCCTGGACCCAAGACCAGGATCCAGAGAGCGTAGCAGGAACAGCTCTTAAAAGAGCTAGTGATTAGAACCCAGGGAAGTATAAGGAGTATAGCAATCCCCAGAGTGAATATAGCTATCCCCTCCACACATGAGACGAGGCTCCATGTTGAGAGTGAAGAGGAACTGATTTTAATGATGCCACACTTGGCCTTACAATCCTCATGCAAGGAGTACGCCCACATGGACCTTGTGGGGGAGTGAATTACAATATTCACAGACCAATAAGAACAGTATTCAAATGCACAACACTCCCACACATCGCATTGTCAGGGTATTTATATCGGCAGACATCTTGTGCTATGATAGAAATTAAAAGTGTATATTCTGAGTCACTCTGAACAGAGCAGACTCCATTTTGTTATTTCCAAGCTAACAAAAGACACAAGATATCTATCTGTAAAACTAACCACTTTGCCAGAGCTAAAGGAATGCATAGTATATACAAACCAAGTGATAAGGAGAACGGGGGTTGGACAGACTATCTAAAATGCTAATGGAATAGATCAATTCTAAACCCAAACATTTGTGACAGAGAAGATTAAATAATTTAATTTTACTTTCTATATGTATAAGGTACCATTGTACGGAAAAGGTTAAACTTAGTTCATGATCTGCCATTTTAGAAATTATAGCAGGAATTGCGGACACTAAGTCTGGACAAAACTAAGAGAAAACCCTTTGAAGTGAAAGGAAATTTAAATTATGACCACGATAAAGATAAACCAAAATGACGTCAAAATAGCCACCAAGAAAAGTTAACTCTTTCCTGGATAGGTATGTTTAGTGGGACAAGACTGCCCTCTATAGACCAAATACCTAAATTGCGACCTGGAAGGTAAGCACCCCTCTAGTGTTGCTATTGGGTTATCAACTGATGACGTACAGAGAGTCTGGCCCTTTAAAAGTTAGGACAAAGGGAAGACAAGGGGTATGAAAAGAAAGGAAAAAGAGGAGAGAGGAATTGGAAGTTTGGGGACTCCAACTCGGACATGCAGAGAAACCCAGGACAACATCTGAGACTAACACTCTACTCTTAAAACTCTAACACTTAGAATTTTACTGACTTTCTAACCAACACCACCTTTCATCATAACTCATGCACCTACAGACATCCAAATAAGTTCCTGAAACTATCTACTAATCGGATGAAATATCTACTCAACTGGTAATTATACTGGTTTCATTTAATTAATTAAATTAATTAAATTTTACTAATAGCATGATCTATGACTGGATAAAGCACGGTCAGATTTCCATATTAAGAAATCTTAGTTAACTAAAGAATATATAGTTATAAACATTCCATTCTGCAGGTGAAATTAAGAATAATTATATATTGATGTGATATTATCACGTGTTAGCATACCGCTGTTTTTATCCAGGTGTATTGATTTGCTCTAATATAAGATAGATATCTTTTAGACAAATTAAACTCTGCTTAGATAATATGGTAGATTCTCTTATTGGATGGTTCCAGGAAATGACTAATGAACTGGTTTAAATGTTATTTTATTTGAAATTACATAAGAATAGATCTTAATTACCTAGGAGATCTAGCCAGCATTGAAAGGGTTATTCCAACTGTTTGCCAGGGTTTTATGGCCCTTCGCTGTGAAAAGCTTTCTGTCCCTGTAAGGATACCTCATAAATCGTGTAAGCCTTGACAGAAAATGCTGTTTAGCCATTGAAATGTGTATAGCCATTCCTTTGTATTGCATATCATTTTATACTGGATATTCATTGATTATTGTCACGCATGTTACATATTATTATTAATTAATTTGTTATTATAAAATAAATCTATTTTTATAACAACATTGTGATATTATTTATATGAAATACATTCCACTTAACACGATAACGATCTTTGGGTCTGAGAATTGAATTAGTGGGCAATTCTCACTGTTTCTATTATTATCCCATAAATATCCCCACAGCATACAATCCCTCCCCTCTGCCTGGGAGATAATCGAGTCCGATACTGTATTAACCCAATTATCTCCAGGCAGAAAAAGCACACATTTCTCTAAAGTCCCAAAATTACCCCAGAACACATACTATCCCCACAAATGTTACATACCCTGATAGCCCTGATCTGGGTGACCAACATATCCAAAAATCACCCAGATAAGTTCAGGGGTTCAGGAATTCTATGCAAGTCATTTATTTGACCGACCGCAGGCATGGTCCCATGCCCAAAACAGTTCCAGAGAATCAGGGGTTGCGGTCTAAAAAAGTCTTACCCTAGAGCCTTTTCCCCTTATCCAGACAAATGATCTCTCCGAACAGTGCCCTTCTAAGTTGAATAGAATCGAATGCAGGCAATGATGGAAGTCCAGCAGTGTTTGGGAGTTTCTGTATCCGATTTCTGTATCCGCTGCCTGCGTTCATGCGAACAAGATGGCCACCACCTCGTGGTTGTCCATAGGAATTGCGGCCACCCAGACCAACAATTTGAACACTGTGGTGAGAAACATTCCAAGTTGTTAATAGGTGTGAACAAGCACCAGGGTGGTCTCTGGTTCGTGCGATTGTTCGGTAATTCGAAATGCCACTTCGAAAGTTCGAAGTGTGGCCATACAAGTCCAAAAAGGCACACACAGTGGTTTTAATCAGGGTTTAATACAGGGGTCACAGTCACAGGGTAGGAGGCTGGAAAACATGCCACTCCAAGAACCAGTGGCAAGGTTACTTTCGTCACAGATATTCATATGATAATATACATAAGCCATTCTCTGAGGAAATATTATATAATTTAAAGGAGCACTATAGTGCCAGGAAAACAAACTAGTTTTCCTGGCACTATAGGGTTATTAGATCCCCTCCTCCCGCTGGGATGAAGGGGTTAAAACCCATTCAGCCACTTACCTTAATCCAGCGCCGAGCTCCCTCGGCGCTGGTGACCTCTTCTCCCCCCGCCGACGTCAGCTCCGAATGCATATGCGTGGCAAGAGCTGTGCACGCATTCAAACCCCCCATAGGAAAGCATTACTCAATGCTCACTTATGGACGTCCAGCATCATCTCAGTGTGATTTTCACACTGAGAATCGCGGAAGTGACCTCTAGTGGCTATCAGGGAGACAGCCACTAGAGGCTCGATTAACCCTCAATGTAAACATAGCAATTTCTCTGAAACTGCTATGTTTTCAGCTGCAGGGTTAAAACTAGGGGGACATGGCACCCAGACCACTTCATTGAGCTGAAGTGGTCTGGGTGCCTATAGTGGTCATTTAATAATTGACATTAGCACTAATTAATATTTAGTTTACACAAGTTATTATGAGAAAAAGATGGAATATATGACAAGTGACCTGTATAAAAAAAAAATCTGATCATATATACTTACAAAATATATAAAGTAGAATAGACGGTTAGCGGCCGAAAAGAGTAGACGTGCTGCAAAAGAGCTCTGCTACGGCAAGCCTGTAAAAGCTATTAAAAACACCTAAAATCGCTAGTTTTGTAGCAAAAATGCAATACCAGTATGGGGAAGAAGTCCAAACGCCAGGGACCCGTCAAACCAGCGGGATCCCAGGACATTGGCGATCTCCTACTCCGGCCAGCCTTCCAGGGCCTTGGGCGCAGCCGCAACTAAAGAAAATGGCGACTCGCTTTCAGCCTCCTCTGAAAAACGGACTATGGATGAGCTGGACGAAATCCCAGTCGCAGGGGGGCTCCATTACACTTCCTCCGATGAAGATAATGAATTGACAGCTAGCAAGGGCAACATTAAGGCGCTTCTCCGCAACATCTGAGGGCTATTTGCGGCAGACAGAGGGCGCAGGTACAGGGGCGAAGAACACAACATAATTGGGACATAGATAAGCTCATACCGTTCCAACCATCTGGAACCCACAAAACGGGCCAGGCCCCCTCCACTGCAAATTCAACCTCCAGTAACCCAGGGAGGAAGGAACAGCACAGACCAGGTACCTGAGTGTTATGCTACTAGGGTTTTTAGAATTGGAACTCAACTGAAGCTTGTAGAACTCCTTAATTACAATAGTGAAGAAACTGAGAATCTTTAAATTATCAATACTGTAGCTTTAAGAAAAGAGAGGATTGCTGGCAATAAGAGAATCAAACAAAGTTTTAATGATTGTGATAAACTTAATTGAAAAGCATATAAGTAATAATTCAATAAGAAGAAATTGCTGGTTATAGCAAACAATACAAAGTTCATCAATAAGTATTTCCTCAGAGCTGTATTGAATAATATTCTTTAGGTTGATAGGAATAATCTTCAATAGAAATAGTATGGAGGTAGCAGAGAATATTTGCAAAGCAAGAAACAGTTCATAGTGGTTAAGCTTGATGGGAGTTATCCTCAATATAATTAGTGTGTATGCAGCAGAGAGGATTTGAGCAAGCAAGAAACCGTTCATTAATAACTGAGATTCCAGATAATAACTTGGAAGTTATACTTAAGATTAATGTGAGTTGTCCTCCAAGAGATCAGTATTAGAGTCCACTTGTTAAATGGAAAAGTGTCCGTTCTCCAGTAATCCTCTAGCGGATGAAGCATAATCCTTTTATCTTCAAAGGTTTAGGAAGGCTTGTGAGAGCAGCTTGTGGAGCTGGCGTCTATACCCGGAAGTAGGTCCCACAATCACCAAGTCCTCTCTCTCTGGCGCGGTCTCTCTAAGTAGTGTCTGAGAGCCGCGTCAGAAGGCGGTGGGGCCGGCTCCGCATAGCGGGAATGCCGAACCCGGAAGAGATGCCACATGACACTGAGGAACTGAACTCATTCAACCTTATTCATAAAGCCTGCCCTGCTCCTTCCTGCCCTCCCTAGTTGGGAACAATGTCTTAAGTTTGAGGTTCCAAAGTTCAGCGTTCGGCAACAAGGTGCCTCAACCTACAACTAGGCCCCAGAAACCAAGGGTGAACACCGGGGGAGAGCCCTGACACACCTGGGAAAAAACACACCTGCTCATATATGAGCGCTTACTGTGGCGAAAGCCAAAGCAAAATACGAATCCTTGTGTCGCTGGTACCGAACCCATGGCGCTTGCAGCGGTAGCCTAGTGACTGTTTCCGATGGTTTTCGATGACATTCATCAGTATGAAAAATTTAAGGACCTGTTCCTTAATAGTACTTTACACCTCCTAAACCGCAAAATGTTACATTATACTGTAAATATTTGATCGCCTCACTTTGCAAATATGTCCCGATCTGGAAGTGTACCCATATCAGTTGAATTTAATTTACCTAGTTTGAATTTAGTTGAATTTAACCTACTTATACATGACAACACATACAATACCGCAGTAACTGTAAACCAAGGGTACTTACGGGGCACTCTGACCTTATCTATTGTACAGTGTAATATTGCCATGGCAGAGGAAAACAAGTAATGTAGAAAGAGTAAGATAGAAGGCCTACTGTGCAGTTGACACTTTCCCCGCTTATTGAAACACATCACAACCAACGCAGCCCACACATATTGGGGCGGTAGCCTGTGAATTGTCCCCACACTTCGAGCCTTCGAACTTCACAAGGGTAATACAAAAAAAAAGCAAACCACCCACATGCTACCCCCACATCAAATCCAAGTCCTTATAGAAGGAGCAGGTCCTAAGTCTCCTCCCCCCACCCCCTTACTCTACTTTACTCCCCAATAAGCACACCCAATTTCCAATGTAGGCAGTTTGGAAGGTACATTATGACCACGGTGCTGCACGATCTATATAACTCCCCCCCCCCAAGCTCAGGGTTACGGAGCACCACACCCAGCCTACAAAAACAGGAACCAAGTTGGCTACACCCGAAAAGTATAGAATAGCGTGCCTTAGCCTGTTTTTTTTTTTATGTACCGGTGATTCTTGCAAAACCTGTATGTATATGTTACCTACAACTCATATCACCTTTTTCCTAAACAAAAATTGTGCATTGTATACCTATATCAAACTCACCAAAAAGATGTTATTGTTATTCTTTCTCATGCACCCAAAAATAAAGAATTTATAAAAAAAAAAAAAAAACACAATCAGTTTTATATTAGTAAGACATCAATTATGGATGTTTTAAGGACAAAAAGGCCAGGCCTCACTAGACGAGCCATAGCGGAGAGAGATGGGGCAGACCAGACATACCTTCCCTAGACATTAAAAGAAGGAAAGTGGAAGACGCGAGAAAAATGGACAAACTCTCAGCCCTGATACACGATGCCACTATGCAATACGATAAAATCTGGCAACCCTGGATTTTCGAGTGCCCGATCCCCAACTAGATTCCCCGACCCGACGGGAACCTAACCTACCCTCTCGCCCACTCGCGCCCCCAGATCCCTCCCCCCCTCTTTTACTACATTGGAGGGGGGGAGGGGAAGGTGAGAGTGAGGAGAAAGCTAAAATCCCTCTTTCTTTTTTTTCTCCCCCTCTCTCCACCCACACCTGAATGAACCAACTACAACACTGAACAGACAAACCTCTACACCTAGCCCCAAGCACCCACCTCCAACAAAGCCCCTCGACAACAACCTACACGAGCCAGCATAACAACCACCGAGCACAGACCAAAACAGTTAGAGCACAGATCTCCCAAACGCATCCCACAAACTAACCACAGGAAGAGACGGGAACACCCCGACGTGCATCCAACCCAAAAGCCCACACGACAATGCAGCCGCACCACAGGTGGCAACCCTGGTCTTCTCTACACCACCCCTCAACCTCCCTAACACACATACACCCACGTCAATAAACTTCGACAAGATACTCACACGCCAACTGCTATTTTGCTCCAGTTAATGTGAATCTTTGCTCTTCAAGTTTCCCCCTTGTTTTACACACCTGACCTTACTAATATTACACGGTCTCTCAACACCCACCAGAACCTAGCCTGAGAACATGACACCGACCGAAATGACACCGAAGGCAGGATGGGAGAATAATAATAATGTGTGAATCACCCCCAAACTGTTGTAACCTTAACTTTGTTATGAATATGTACTAATGCCAAATGCTGAACCACATACGAAATAAAGAAATTTCAAATACTATATAACACCTAACCTACTGTTACTGTTTGATGAACATACACATGTTAAACTATGTCACATTCGCTGTAAAACTTACCGCAGACCTGTTTACGCCACAAAAAAGCAAAAAAAGAGATGAAATATATACAATGCAATGTGTATACTTTACATTTTACCCTGTTTCCTTTTCTTCTGTACCCCTCTCCATAAAAACACTTTGACATAAAGAATTAAAATATATATATATATATATATAAAGTACTTGATTAATTCAAGATAATAACTATATCTAATTTGATGATCACGACTGTCTCCTCCCCCTTTTTTTTTTATAAATCTTATATATATATATATATAGAGAGAGAGAGAGAGAGAGAGAGAAAGAGAGATTGATTTTAAAATACACAACTATCAAGGCACATATTTAACCTCAAGAATATACATATTAAAGGGTTAATACAGGGTCAATAAAGGCACTGCAACTAAAAAATTATACATCTGATAATATACGTCAGATATATTATTCAGAAGACCGAGTAACTCACTAAATTATATAACTATTTAATAATATTTTTCACAATATATTTTCACAAAAAGATGGGATTTAGGATAACCCATTTTTAACTAAAAATGTTTTTCATAATAATCATAGATTAAAAACTTGATTAATATAAAAAGATAAATGCTATATTTAACTAGACGTCCATGATTTATATAAAAGTGTTTTTTGTGTTTTTTCTTGCTTTTACTCTTTTTTGTTTTTGCCTGACTTTTGTTTTTGGGGTCCTATACTCGACGGCTCTATATCTTACTCTACCATACACCTGTATATGAGGTGTAGAAATTGACCTGGACCAGGAGAATGGAAAACTTTCTTCTTCTGATCTTAGTAACGATTATTTTCCAACCTTTCTCGATTAGTTAAAAAAAAAAAATTGACATTTTTGGGTTTTTCCTTAATATCATACCGTATATTTCATAACGGGTTGTTCAAGATAGGGGGGGGGAGGAGAGAGGGAAGAGGGAAGGGGAATAAGTACAATGGTTAAGATAATATCGGTTAATGCCCAAGGTTTAAATTATTTTTATAAAAGGTCAACTGTATATGGATAATTGAAAAAAAAAAAACAGAGTGGATATTGCTTTCTTGCAAGAGACTCACTGGAGACAAGAGGACAAAATCACATTTAAAGGCAAAGATTTCCCAGTGCTTACACATGCCTCAAACCAAGGCAAAAAGCAAAAAGGAGTTTCCATAGTTATATCTAAAAATAAAAAATTCCAAGATATTCATCAAATTTTGGACCAAATGGGTCACTATATGATAGTAGTATGTAAGATAGATGAAGAGATACGTGCATTGGTTAATATAGTTACCTAATCGATCTCCAGTGTCTCTCTTAAAAAAGACAATAGATAAGGTAGAAAAAATAAAAAAAGGACAGGTTATAATAGCTGGTGATTTCAACTGCGTTTCAGATGTAGATATGGACACATTTTTTACATAATACCTCAACAGACAAGAAAATAATTTTTAAAAAAAGCAAGCAATGATGTTTACAAATAAAACGACATATAATTAAGACCATGCATGTATCTGTGTGTATCCCCTCCCTAGAAAACAGGGAGAACATACCTTTACAGTAAAGTCTTAAATACCGCCAAGAGACTCCAGGGGTCTCAACGGGGCTTAACCTCAAATAGAAAATGCCACAAAAAAATAGAAAAAATGCAGGCAGGCTTAGGATGTCTAACAAATCCCAGTCTGTCTACATTACCTGGAAATACTACAGGGAGTGCAGAATTATTAGGCAAATGAGTATTTTGACCACATCATCCTCTTTATGCATGTTGTCTTACTCCAAGCTGTATAGGCTCGAAAGCCTACTACCAATTAAGCATATTAGGTGATGTGCATCTCTGTAATGAGAAGGGTGTGGTCTAATGACATCAACACCCTATATCAGGTGTGCATAATTATTAGGCAACTTCCTTTCCTTTGGCAAAATGGGTCAAAAGAAGGACTTGACAGGCTCAGAAAAGTCAAAAATAGCGAGATATCTTGCAGAGGGATGCAGCACTCTTAAAATTGCAAAGCTTCTGAAGCGTGATCATCGAACAATCAAGCGTTTCATTCAAAATAGTCAACAGGGTCGCAAGAAGCGTGTGGAAAAACCAAGGCGCAAAATAACTGCCCATGAACTGAGAAAAGTCAAGCATGCAGCTGCCACGATGCCACTTGCCACCAGTTTGGCCATATTTCAGAGCTGCAACATCACTGAAGTGCCCAAAAGCACAAGGTGTGCAATACTCAGAGACATGGCCAAGGTAAGAAAGGCTGAAAGACGACCACCACTGAACAAGACACACAAGCTGAAACGCCAAGACTGGGCCAAGAAATATCTCAAGACTGATTTTTCTAAGGTTTTATGGACTGATGAAATGAGAGGGAGTCTTGATGGGCCAGATGGATGGGCCCGTGGCTGGATTGGTAAAGGGCAGAGAGCTCCAGTCCGACTCAGACGCCAGCAAGGTGGAGGTGGAGTACTGGTTTGGGCTGTATCATCAAAGATGAGCTTGTGGGGCCTTTTCGGGTTGAGGATGGAGTCAAGCTCAACTCCCAGTCCTACTGCCAGTTCCTGGAAGACACCTTCTTCAAGCAGTGGTACAGGAAGAAGTCTGCATCCTTCAAGAAAACATGATTTTCATGCAGGACAATGCTCCATCACACGCGTCCAAGTACTCCACAGCGTGGCTGGCAAGAAAGGGTATAAAAGAAGAAAATCTAATGACATGGCCTCCTTGTTCACCTGATCTGAACCCCATTGAGAACCTGTGGTCCATCATCAAATGTGAGATTTACAAGGAGGGAAACAGTACACCTCTCTGAACAGTGTCTGGGAGGCTGTGGTTGCTGCTGCACGCAATGTTGATGGTGAACAGATCAAAACACTGACAGAATCCATGGATGGCAGGCTTTTGAGTGTCCTTGCAAAGAAAGGTGGCTACATTGGTCACTGATTTGTTTTTGTTTTGTTTTTGAATGTCAGAAATGTATATTTGTGAATGTTGAGATGTTATATTGGTTTCACTGGTAATACTAAATAATTGAAATGGGTATATATTTGTTTTTTGTTAAGTTGCCTAATAATTATGCACAGTAATAGTCACCTGCACACACAGATATCCCCCTAACATAGCTATAACTAAAAAACAAACTAAAAACTACTTCCAAAAATATTCAGCTTTGATATTAATGAGTTTTTTGGGTTCATTGAGAACATGGTTGTTGTTCAATAATAAAATTAATCCTCAAAAATACAACTTGCCTAATAATTCTGCACTCCCTGTATATAGCAATGTAGCGTGAAAGAATAATAGCTAAAAAATATATCCGGTAGAGACAATCTAGTAAGAAATATCAAGTAAATATATCATCAATACTGATAATCCTATGCTCTCTAAAGGGAATGCACATAGGTCACAACAAGACCTGGCAATAGGTCATATAAATTAATAAAAACCCTTACTCCTATATAACAGCTTTAATGAAGTACATATACTAAATAGGAAAGGGTATTCATATAGCAGTCTAATTGCCAGTGTCTATCTTCCTGAGTGCAAAAACCCACAAATATCCTGTATCCATATATATTGTAAAAAATCATGGAATAAAGGTCTGCTGAAAATATGTACAAACACAAAAAAAAAAAAAAAGAAAAAAAACAGTTTGTGTTAAATCAAGCCATATGTGGGAGGAGATCTTACAAAACAGCAGACCTTACCAATATGCAGGAAATAAAAGTCCAGGATAGTCATTCGGAGAGAGACTCAAGTGTAAGGTAGAGAAAAAGGAGTTTATAGAAACAAATGGTCAGTCAAAAATGAACTGCCATGTATATTTAAATTTATAAAGCCTCTCTCCCTGGTAAACTAACTAGACAGACATAGGAATATGAAAAAAAAAAATATAGTATAGAGCAAGAAAAAAGTGTTAAGTGCAATTCATAGTGCTAGGGTGCCATTCAGTGCCCAGTGTAAAAGTTGGCAAAACGCCCAACGCGCGTTTCGGTGCTTAGAGAATGCACCTTCATCAGGGGCCAGCTTACTATTGACAATGGTGTCTCTTAAATACCTTAAGTGCTCAGGTGTTCCTCCTACCAACAGCCAATCTGTATGCAGAGAATATGTTCCCCACGTGTGTGTGACTATGTGCTAATACTTCCGTGTTGCGTCTCCGCCCACATGGTATAAAGGGGGCGGAGCCAACACGTAATCCGTCCTACTCAAAGGGGCCGAGCATATTTACTCCCAGGGAACGCCCCTACATGTCATCATGTGGGCGTATCTATACATGGCAACCTATGTGCCCAAGAAATGTCTATCACTAATGTAGGCGTGTCCTAGATGTATCCGGCTTACGGGATGTAATTCCAAGCATCTGTTACCAGTCACAACAGCCGATCTACAGTTAGGTGTCTACAATGTATATAGTTATGCATATGAGATCCCTATTGTATTATGGCATGTAAATAGACCTATAGGTATGTACAGATGTATCTAAATTAATGTATTAATCACATATTATAAGCTCCAAATCCAGGAGCCATATAGATCATATATTATGGTAGTACCAATAGGTATATCATTAGCTTTAATGCTAGTTCCTCAGGGTACAGAGCTAGAGGACATTATCCTCATGACTGTGGGTAGGTTGAAATTAAAATACATAAAACCATATATATATATTAATCTAAATAGTGGCTATATAAGCCCACAGCTACATATACTATTTACAACAATTTACAAGTGCAACTACCAAGGTATAGATCTTTACAACCCGTCAGGCAATGCTTATTTACATAATTTGTAATGGGATAGAGAGATACCAAGTGTGTCGATACAGACCAGAGTTAGATTGTATGGTTTAATCTGGTATGAAAGGTGCGTATGAGAATCCCTCATTCAGGCCAAGGGGAGAAAGCGTTTTCAATTTATAGATCCAAAAGCTCTCCCTTTGGAGTAGCCTTTTATCCAGATCCCCTCCCCTTGGACCAAGTATGACCTTTTCAATGCTGAGCCTCCATGATGTAATTTAAGGTGTTTAGAGACTGGAGTGTCAACCAATCTTTTCGGATTGACCGAATTTACATGTTCCCCAATCCTAAATTTAAATTTTCGTGAGGTCTTACCCACGTATAATTTCTTACAGGAGCATGACAGTAAGTACACAATTCCCATAGTTTGACAGTTAAAAAAATTCTTAACTAAAAATTCTTGTTGTCCTGAGGAGTCTTGGAACTTTTTAGATGGTCTGCGTATAAATTTACACGCCTTACATTTGCCACACTGGTATGTACCTAAGACTGTGGATTTTAACCATGTAGTTTTTTGAGGTGTATTCTTAAGATGACTAGGGACCAAAATGTCCTTAATATTGCGTCCCCTTCTAGCTGTCACTGATGCTCTTGGGGTAATGACTCTCTGTAGGTGTATATCTTGATGTAGGAGGGGCCAAAATCTATCCAGAATTTTCATAATCTGATTCCAACCTGCATCAAAATTCCCTATACACCTAATTATCTCTTGTGTTGATTTAGGAATTATTTTATCCTTTAGCAGTTCCGACCGCTCTTCACATAATGCACGTTTATATGCATATTTTAAACATCTATTCGGGTAACCCTTCTGTTTAAATTGATGTTGTAAAACTCTAGCCTTTATTTTAAAGTCTTCAATGTTTGAGCAATTTCTTCGAAGGCGCAGATATTGCCCAATTGGAATCCCTCTTTTTAATGAGGGGGGGTGGTAGCTCGTCCAATTTAAAAGGTTATTGGTTGCAGTCGGTTTACGAAAGAGTGTAGATATAAGATCTCCTTCATCTGTTAAAGAGATAGTAATGTCGAGGAAATTAATTTCATTTCCCCCAATTTCACTGGTCAATCTCAGATTGATGTTATTGAGATTGAGGAGTCTCACGAACTCTAAAAAAAGCTCAACTGTATCCGTCCAAATGATTAACACATCATCGATGTATCTTTTCCATAACTTAATATGTCTCGTGTATTTTTCCATATTGACATTGAACACTGTAGTGCTTTCCCACCATCCCAGGTGGAGGTTGGCATATGAGGGGCCCCATAGATGTCCCTCTCACCTGGTGGTAGTATTTGCCTTGAAAGATAAAGTGGTTATGAGTTAAAAAAATTCTTAACTAAAAATTCTTGTTGTCCTGAGGAGTCTTGGAACTTTTTAGATGGTCTGCGTATAAATTTACACGCCTTACATTTGCCACACTGGTATGTACCTAAGACTGTGGATTTTAACCATGTAGTTTTTTGAGGTGTATTCTTAAGATGACTAGGGACCAAAATGTCCTTAATATTGCGTCCCCTTCTAGCTGTCACTGATGATCTCCTCCCACATATGGCTTGATTTAACACAAACTTTTTTTTTTGTGTTTGTACATATTTTCAGCAGACCTTTATTCCATGATTTTTTACAATATATATGGATACAGGATATTTGTGGGTTTTTGCACTCAGGAAGATAGACACTGGCAATTAGACTGCTATATGAATACCCTTTCCTATTTAGTATATGTACTTCATTAAAGCTGTTATATAGGAGTAAGGGTTTTTATTAATTTATATGACCTATTGCCAGGTCTTGTTGTGACCTATGTGCATTCCCTTTAGAGAGCATAGGATTATCAGTATTGATGATATATTTACTTGATATTTCTTACTAGATTGTCTCTACCGGATATATTTTTTAGCTATTATTCTTTCACGCTACATTGCTATATAGTATTTCCAGGTAATGTAGACAGACTGGGATTTGTTAGACATCCTAAGCCTGCCTGCATTTTTTCTATTTTTTTTGTGATGTTTACAAATATCCTTAATAAATATGATCTATGTGATGTATGGAGAATTTTCCATCCAAAAGAGAGACTATATCC
>OW240913.1:275807405-275854296 GCA_933207985.1 Pelobates cultripes
ATCTCTCTAAAGTCCACTTATCTTATTCTCACATCGACAGTATCTGTGGCAATATGTCATTAATCAAAAGAACCTCAAACATTTACATAATTAATAATACATGGTCAGACCTTAATATTCTTGTTATGGAAATGAAAGATAAAATTGAATTCAATAGTAAACCACCTTGGAGATTGAATGAAATTTTACTTAATTCTAAAAAGATTAAGGAATATATCTCTAAGATGATTTCATTATATTTTGCCGAAAACGATCCAAATGATCCAAATCAAATTAATAACTTCAAGGCCGTCATTAGAGGCTATTTTATACAATTAAATCACCAGTTTAGGAAAAAATATTAACACAATTTACAAGTCTTATATATAAAATTTCATAATCTCTCTAGTGACAATAAACAGAACCCTGCTGCTCACACCTATGAAGAGATACTAGAAATTCAGGAATTTTTTTTACTATATATAAAGAAAAAATTCAATTAAAGCAATGAAAAAAACCAAAGACTAGACATTATGCCAGGGGAAATAGAGCAGATAAACTACTCTCAGATAAGTTAAAAAAGAACAATATGAGAAATAAAATAAAAATAATTATAAGAGATAAAACTTTGTTAACTCCAGATGATATAAGCAAAGCTTTTAATGACTACTATAGTAAGCTGTACAGTATAGGAAACAATATATAGATAGAGATGACAATTTTGGAAAATTTAGATCTTTAAAATAAACAGATTTACAGAAATTGAAATTAAATTCACCAATTAGTAAGCAGGAAGTAGAACAAGCAATAACATATTTGCAACTCCAAAAAACAATAGGCCCTAATGGTCTAAGCAATATTTTTTTTTATAAAAACTTTTAACTCGCAGTTGATAGACTAACAGCTACATTTAATAATTTTGTTCAACAAAATTATATACCAGATGAATTAACTAAAGCTAACACAATTCAATACTAAAAACAAATAAAAACCCTACCCATATCCAAAACTATAAACCAATATCCCTCCTAAACACAGATATTAAATTATATTCATCAATACTTGCATCTAGGTTAAAATCAGTGATAATTAATTTAATCCACCCAGACCAGATTGGATTTATCCCAAATAGGTTATCAGGCTCCAATATCAGAAGTCTATTGGATATTATGGATTCAGTTGAAGAATCTTGGACCCTCATGTTAACTCTCTCGATTGACACTGCAAAAGCATTCAACAGAGTCAATCTATCCAAAATTTTGGTATACAAGGGTAGCTTCATAAGGCAATTAATGTTGCTGTACTGTTCCTCATTAGCAAGAATTACCATATAATTACAGTATAACTACTGATTGGTTCACATTAAAAAAAAAAAACGTAACAAGGCAAGGATGTCCACTTTCTCCACTGCCAATAGAACCTCTTGCAATGAAAATTAGAAATAACCAAAAAATAAAAGGATTCCCAATAGGACTCACACAACTAAAAATAAATCTATATGCGGACAATGTCCTATTGACTCTTAAATCCAAAGAACTCACTTAGAACTTATTCAAGAAATCCAAAAATATAGTATAATATCTAATTATAAAATAAATGAAGAAAAATATCTTATCTATAAATATAAAACAAGAAGTCAAAAAAACAATATAGATTTTGTTGGGTGAAACAAAACTTCCCTTACGTAGTAGTGAAAATAACTAAAGACTAGAGTTGAGCGGACACCTGGATGTTCGGGTTCGCCGAACTTCATCAAAAAGTTCGAGTTCGGGCTGAACCCTATTGAAGTCAATGGGGACCCTAACTTTTGGGAACTAAAATGCCTCTAAAAAAGTCCTGGAAAGGGCTAGAGAGCTGCAAAAGGAAGTAAAATGGGGGTCAGAGTAGGACAAGTGCCCTGCAAACCAATGTGGAGAGGGAAATCACTTAAAAATAACATAAAATAAGCAGCCGCTTAGTAGATAACTCCCTAATTCCCACGGTATTAGGGAGCTATCTACCATTTACCTGTCGCAGCACTCTGGTTAGCTTGAAATCCAGCCAATCAAAGTGCTCTGTGTCATTTTGCACAGCGTGGGAAAGTTCTTTGGAATTTTCCCACGCTGTGTAATTTACTCATAACAACACTCTGGTGGATTGAAAGTAACCAGAGAGTTATGGGTCAAATTAAACAGCATGGGAAAATTCCAAAGAACTTTCCCACACTGTGCAAAATGACACAGAGCACTCTGGCTGGATTTCAAGCTAACCAATCTGAGTGCTCTGTGTCATTTTACACAGCGTGGGAAAATTCCAAAGAACTTTCCCACGCTGTGCAAAATGACACAGAGCACTCTGATTGGCTGGATTTCAAGCTAACCAATCAGAGTGCTGTGACAGGTAAATGTAGAGACTTACCTGTCAGTCTCTTCATTTACCTGTCAGAGCACTCTGATTGGATGGCTTAAACCCACCAATCAGAGTGCTCTGAGCCTAATTGTAGGAGTTCCAGTCATGCAAAGGCTTAGTCAAGATCTCCAAAAAGGGGTTCCCAGATCTTTGGGGAGCGGAGCGCTTTCAAGCCACAGGTATTCTCCGATGCCTCCTGCTTTTCCAAGCTCCCCTCCAAATAGCATTATATTTCTTGTTTGGGTGACCATGTATATACGTAGTGGGGAACCGCTATGCAGCATAATACATAAACCAACCCAAATCATCCCCCTTCCAAAATAATAGACAACGTAGTATGGATGAAACAGGCAACAGCATTTATTATAACATATGACAAATACCGTATGACACATCCATAATTTATTTAATAAATTTCTCTTCATTTCTGTAACCAAAACGTTAAACATAAATAACCATAAATTAACATATATATGCATATAACTTAAAACATAGTGTCATACAGTGAACCCAAACGTCCTTGCCAATAAACTGACCATGCGCCTATGTGCGACTTCCTCTCACCTCCCCCCTCGTCATAAAAATAATTTCCTTCCAATGCCTGCCATCAGCCGACCTTATCCACGCTCGATGGGCACGACACCCCAGGTAACCTAAGGTTAAACCTTTGAAGCAGGGGAAGTTGAGACCTTAAAAACTTGTTCATCTCATTCCATATACTTAAACGTAACCCCTCAAACTCAATTGGCAAGGACATACCCCAGCCACAACCCCGCTGTTTTAGAAAGAAAACAGAATGCGTAACATGTCCAGATTTAAGATCAACCCAAATCCCAAACAATCACCAAACCCAGGTCATTCCACCCAGATGGATGACAAAACCCCCGGTACCTCCAGGAGGCAGGACAGTTGACCAAGGACGGGAAGGAACCACACCCCGCTCATGTATCTGGTGCCAGACCACCGAACCTCCGCTCCAGAAGGCGTAAGATCCAACCACGCGCCCCCCGCCTCCTGGCCCAAGCCTGGTGGCGTCCATAGCTTTCCCAAAGACAACAGTCGTTGAGCGGCAAAAGCCTGAAGGAAGTCCATTCCGATGCTTACTCAACCCACCAAAACACCCTCCCACCTGCAGATGACCGTAACATGAACGGGAAGCTGCCAAGGAAATGCTCTCATCCGGCCCGATCATTCACACTTTACTGTAGCGGGCCCCACACCGCCTCAGAGATCGACCCATGGGCCAGCTTCATCAGTCTGTTAGCCCAAGCGACCATATCTCCACTACCTTACAATTTGGCCCCGCGGAGCCTCCGCCGAAAGTACGTCCTACCGTGAACAAGATAGAGCATCGGCCATTACCTTGTAAACCCCTGGGAAAACCCCGCCTGACCAGACACTTCCAGACTCAAGCAGCGCCGAGCCAGGTGCAACCAGGGTACCACCAGGTTAGAGGGTACTGTCACATGATATAGACAGCTAGCACCACCCCATGATTGTCTCAATGGAAGAACTACCCACCTGTCCGAGAGTTGGGTACCTCACGCCTACCATGCCACCAGAATGAGGAAGCTTCAAGACAGCCAGAGTGCCAGCTTACTGGGTAAGAGTCAGCACACCATTGAGAGGCCAAAATGGCCCCAAAAACCCCCATACCTGCTGCAGCGGCAACAGGCGGAAGTCAGTGGAAGGGACTTAGGAGGCCTGATTGCACAAGCCACCGTTAATGGAGGCCCAGAAGGAAACCCCATACAGCTCCAAGGGCAACACCGACAGGCAAAGCCCAGCTCACCCAGGAGTGCCCACGGGTAGCGCATCTAAAACCCACAATGCCCCCAAAACTACCGACACCTCACTCCGGATGTCCGGGGCAACCGATGTTCCCCCGTCCGGAATCAATCCCACTAACCAGGAGACCACAGCACGTATCCTGACCCATGGAAACACCAAGAAAACACCGCAGCAGCAGAGTGCGGACGTGCGACAATGACGGCCCCACACATAAGCGACATTGGGAGCAACTCTTGTTGAGGCACATAGCCACTTAACCTTGCCCGTCAACTACCGCCTGGAAACAAAAACCCGCCGGGCACACCGGCAGCAGCCGGAACGCCGATTTCACAGCTGCCGTCGTCAGCAAGGCCCCCAGGGCTCCACAGTCCAACCCACGCAGGTCGCTGCATCATGCCACGCCAACACATACCTAACCCCTGGAAGGGAACGACAACTGAGTATATAAGGAAGTAGGCGATATCGACCACGCTCCTCCAAGGGCACCAAATCCCAAAAGGGGGGACACTAAAACAGTCGGGAGGTAAGCTTATCAAGCTTACTTGTTAAACCGGCCCGATGGAGTTCTCATATGGACTGAGGGTCCTGCACAGAGAGCACCTATGTCCCCCATCTCGACAGTTGCCTGCATGAAACCACGGGGGATGGGATGGGCCCCCCTGCAACCAGAGCCCTCGTACTGGAACGGCATGAGGTCCCACTTACCGTGCCCGTCAGTGAATTTCCAACCACAGCCTAGCCTCCTGCTGGGGGCCAGTGAGGAGCAGAATGTCCCCCCACCGACCCCCCCCCCCCCCGAGAAAGGACGAAAGCGCACCATGCTGAGGCGCTGACTGATCCATAAAGGAAAACCAGAGGCCTAAGTCCATCCGGTCCCAGACCAAGAAGGGTCGCACCGCCAACCGTTGACGAAAGTGCAAGACGTACCTCCTCCAACCCAGCCCATCCTAGGGATGACACGCATCCCAGAGAGTGTCCTGACAGCAGAACCTCGCGGAGTATTCTTGGGGAGCCCCCTTCCCGACCATGCAATCCAGAACATACGATGCCCGGACACCATTCCCGCGCGTCATGGGGTGTATCCAATTACGGTATCTTCCAATGGCAGGTGGGCACATATCTCTAATAAAACCCCTTCCCCAATCTGCTCCCTAGTATTTCGTGACAAGCGCAAGCCAAGCGGGCCATACTAACGTACCTCAGTCACAGGAAACGCCTGCACTCTATTAGCTGCGCAGGATGCTGCAGGAAAGTGTACCATAACACATGATACATACTGAGAATGGGGGTGGGGGGTAAGCGGTGACCCTGTACTTTTTTCCTCTTTTTTTCATTTTTTATTTTCCATTTAATTTATCTGTTTCTCCCTTTAAAAAAAAAATATTTTGTATTATTCATTTTATTTATTGCCCATATTTTGTATTTTTTTTTAAACATTTTTTAGCGCTAAGACCCCCCCAGCTCTAAAAGGAACCCCCCAGGGACCTGACTGGATAAAGAAGAAACAACGTACTTACCAGCCAATACCCGGCGTACCTCCCGCGGCATAACAAGCGGAGAAGGTCCAGACAGAAGACACTGAATTCAGCTTCCACTGTTTCTTCCAAGGTGTTCCTGGTGCCACCTGCTGGGCATTTGTATGAATGAGCCAGGAAAGGAAGAATGGAAAAAGCCAGGGGGACAAAGGGAAAGCGGAGTGACAGAGGGTGGGGGGACAGGGGAGACAGCCCCAGGGGAGCCCCCCTCACCGTTAGAGGAGGCTCCTGGGCCACCTGAGGTCCTCAACGGTGGTACCGGAGTACCCCGCGTGGCCCCGCCGGGCCTACATACCATTGGGGGCCCTTGCCACATCCCCGCCGTACGCGGGGGAATGCCTGCTGCTGGAAAGGTGCGGCCTGCCTTCCCCGCCCCCGGCCATGGATGCAGGCCGGGTAGGCCGCACTTCTCATGCCGCACCTGAAGGCCGCGAATCCACCATAAAAGTTGCAGGCTGCGTGTCTGGAGCCCCAGACACGCGGTCCTGGTGATGCCTCGGGCCCGGGCTCCCACACCTCGGGCCCGAGGAGGAGTGACAGGGTATCCCCAGTAGTGACAGGGTACTCCCTTAAGCGGCAGGGTACCCCCTTAAGCGGCAGGGTACCTTCTTTAGTGGCAGGGTATCCCCTTTAGTGGCAGGTACCCCCCTGGAAGTGACAGGGTTCCCCCCTGGTAGAGGCAGGGTACCCCCCTGTAGTGGCTGGGTATCCCCAGGAGCAGGGGACACAGGGAAGGCCTCAGAGCAAGACAGATCACGGGGGGACCCACGCTGGCAGCCATAGCTGGGGAGAGGATATCACCTGTGTCAAGGAGTTGCCGGCCACCATCCACGCCGCACCAGCTCTGAGGGAAGCCAGAAAGCCTCAACCTCCATCCATCAAGCTGGTAAACCTGCAGGCCCAAGCAAACAGGAGCAGGAGGACAGGAAGCTGTTTGCTGGCCCGAATCCCAAGTGGCACTGAGGTAAGACCTCCCCCACACTAACTGACGATACATTACCTTTCTCCTCCGGACCCGCGCAGCGCGGCGGTCTCCCTGGTTGCTTCCGGGAGGTGGCGCAGCCTGTCGGGCGCTAGCCGCTCGCGGCAAACCCCCTCTTATGACATGGCGCATGCGCGCTGACGTCATAAGGATTTTGCCGCGAAAATTCAAACGTGGCCACGCTCACGGACCTTTTGTGGGCGTGGCTTTAAAGCAAAACACACCTCACTATAAAAGGGCGCCCTTGTCCTTCCTTCAGCGCCCTAGTGTGGTTCTTGTTTGTTCCCTCTAGTGCTCTTGACAATTGTGTTTGTTTTCTGGTATATTGACCCTTGGATTTTCTTACTGACTATTCTCCTCTCTGGCTTCCCGAATTTTGGCTTGGTTGTTTCTCGTGTATTCCGTGTTCTGTACTCCCTTGACCTCTGGCTATTCTTTTGACTATTCTCTGACGTTAAGTCCGGCCACCCTAAGGTCCGGTATATGTCTCTTACTGGGTTACTATCTGCGTGAAGGGGTCACTGTCGTGACATTACACTAGAGCCATGGACTCTGCATGTGCTAACTCTCATGGGCCGGTTCCTGATAACCGGTTTGAGGAACTGGACCATCGTATGGACCAGTTCACTGTAGCTGTTCAGACCTTGTTAGCCCGTACTGCCAATCTCCAGCCGGAAGAACATATCCGGGGTCATAGATCCCAGGAATCTCAGATGGAGATGGTTGCAGGGGGGGCTTCTGCCCACGCTACACCCCCTCTTCATTATGGGGATGATCCTAAGGGATGCTGTGGTTTCCTAGTGTATTCTATTTAAATGTATCCATTATTGTCATTTTAAAGCATTCTTTTATATCTTGGTTCTAATAAGAACACTTTCTTAAATGACAAGAAGGAATATGGAAAGTAACCCTATTCATTGTTCTCTCCATCATTTGTATTTTAGCAGGATTTCCCTTATTGATCCGAAGTAATAGAAGTTTAGATCTATCATCCTTTCAAGATAAATATAGAACTTTATTTCATATTAGGTTGCTGTATCATATGTAATTATAAGGTGTGATAGTATGGAGGTGAATATCCCTTTAAATTCTGTATTTGGATTTAATAATACCTATTTTTTAATTACAATACAGAGATACCCTTGATAACTGATAATTGGTTATCTATATTTGGATCTCTAAGTGGAGTCTCTGCTTACATAAGTTATATATTGAATTTATCCTGCTTCAACATTTATGTATTAATTGAGTTTTAATATGAGGCTAAATTGATACAAGACATTCTGTGTGTTTAATTTAGTAATTATGTGCAATAGTAGGTTGGACACTAGCCCTTAATTAAATAGTGGTTTCCTGATTAAACATGCATATGCAAAGGTAGTAGGGGCATTGGATTCAGATTCTCACAAGAGGAAGAATGAAACCAGCCTTTTACGAGGAAACCACGCCCCCGGACTAATGGAATAACAGAAGGGGAGGAGTGAGACACTTAAAAGTAAGGGCTGGATGCCCATGACGTCGTCATAGGAAGCCTGTGGAGGCGGGCGAAACGCGTCACGTACACGTCACAAGAGAGGCAGACCCGGTAGTGATCATGTGATCGGGACGGACAAAACCAGGAAGTGACTTTCTATCTGCTGTTTACAATCCTTTAATAGACTGGGAGAGAAAAGAGATCGTAAAATGGGGAGAATTTTGTTTCAAGTCAAACCAATAGGTCTACTTAATGTTCCTACCATGGAACCATTAACCACCCAAATACCCAAACAATATTTGGATCTCAAGGCGGTCTTTGAACCAAGGGAAGCGGAAAAGTTACCACCCCATCGTTAATACGATCGCGCTATTGACCTATTACCCGGTACTATGCCCCCTAGGGGTACCGTGTATCCCCTCTCTGTGACCGAAAATAAAGTACTTGAAGAGTACATCACAGAGAACTTGAAAAAGCGTTTTATTACTAAGACTTCCTCCCTGGCTGGGGCCGGGTTTTTCTTTGTTTCTAAAAAGGAGGGAGACTTGAGACCTTGTATTGACTATCAGGATTTAAACAAAATAACCATACGAAACGCTTATCCCATCCCACTTATAACTGAGCTTTTCGACAGGTTGAAGGGAGCAACCATATTCACTAAGTTATATTTATGGGGAGCATATAATTTAGTTCGAATTAAGAAAGGACATGAGTGGAAGACTGCTTTCAATACTCGCTATGGCCATTATCAATACAGGGTTATGCCGTTCGGCTTATGCAACGCCCCTGCAGTCTTTCAAGATTTTATAAACGATGTATTAATGGATTATCTACAAATGTTTGTTGTTGTTTATTTAGATGACATACTCATCTACTCTAAGAATATTAAGGAACACCATAGACATGTTAGGTTGGTCCTATGTAAATTATTGAAAAAATGGACTCTGTTGTAAACTAGAAAAGTGTCTGTTTGACGTGGAAAAGGTTAATTTCCTAGGTTATATAATTTCAGGTTCGGGCTTTCAAATGGAACCTAAAAAACTGTAAGCAATCTTAAACTGGCCACTACCCGTTGGACTTAAGGCCATCCAACGTTTCCTGGGATTTGCTAATTATTATAGAAAATTTATCAAAGGGTTTTCCTCTATTACCGCTCCTATTACCGCCATGACAAAAAAAGAATAGGAATCATATGGTGTGGAGTCCCGAAGCTAAGGAAGCTTTTGAGAAATAAAAGATAGCTTTTTCTTCAGCCCCAATATTAAGATATCCTAATCCTTTGTGTCCCTTTATATTAGAGGTAGATGCCTCAGAGACAAGGATAGGGGCTGTACTATCTCAGAGACCCTCAAATGATCAACCCCTACATCCCTGTGTTTTTTCTCTAAAAAACTGACTGAAACGGAACGAAGATATGATATAGGAGATAGGGAACTGTTAGCTATTATTTCAGCTCTCAAGGAATGGCATCATCCATTAGAGGGGTCACCTGAACCGATCACCATTCTTACTGACCACAAAAACCTTTCCTACTTCGGAGAGGCGAAAAGAATGTCTGACAGGCATTACATAGTTACATAGTTACATAGCTGAAAAGAGACTTGCATCCATCAAGTTCAGCCTTCCTCACATTTGTTTTTTGCTGTTGATCCAAAAGAAGGCAAAAAAACCCAGTTTGAAGCACAATTTTGCAACAAGCTGGGAAAAAAATTCCTTCTTGACCCCAGAATGGCAGTCAGATTTATCCTTGGATCAAGCAGTTATTACCCTACATTGAAAGATTATATCCTTGAATATTCTGTTTTGCAAGTATGCATCTAGTAGCTGTTTGAACATCTGTATGGACTCTGATAAAACCACTTCCTCAGGCAGAGAATTCCACATCCTGATTGTTCTTACAGTAAAAAAACCTTTCCTTTGCCTTAGGCGAAATCTTCTTTCTTCCAGTCTAAACGCATGGCCTTGTGTCCTATGTAAAGTCCGGTTTGTGAATAGATTTCCACACAATGGTTTGTATTGGCCCCGAATATATTTGTATAATGTTATCATATTCCCTCTCAGGCGACGTTTTTCTAAACTAAATAGGTTTAAATTTGTTAACCTTTCTTCATAGCTGATATGTTCCATTCCTCTTATTAATTTTGTAACCCGCCTCTGCATTTTTTCTAGTGCCATAATATCCTTCTTTAGAACAGGTGCCCAAAATTGCATAGCATATTCAATATGGGGTCTTACCAGTGATTTATAAAGAGGCAAAATTATATTCTCGTCCTGAGAATAACTGCCCTTTTTCATGCATGACAATACCTTACTGATTGACATTGCACATTGTTGCATAGTTTGTTGTCTATAACAATTCCCAAGTCCTTTTCGTGTGTTGTTATCCCTAATTGGCTTCCATTAAGGGTATACGTTGCTTGTGTATTCTTTACTCCGAAGTGCATAACTTTGCATTTTTCAACATTAAATTTCATCTGCCATTTGAGTGCCCAGTCCCCCAGTCTATCTAAATCCCTCTGCAGCAAAGTAATATCTTGCTCACATTGTATTATTTTACAAAGTTTTGTGTCATCTGCAAACACTGAAACATGACTTTCAATGCTGTCTTCAATATCATTTATAAACATGTTAAATAGAGGGAGTCCCAGAACAGACCCCTGAGGGACACCACTTGTCCAGCTTGAAAATGTACCATTAATGACAACTCTTTGTACTCTGTTTTTAAGCCAATGTTCTACCCAAGAACAAACATTTTTTCCTTGAGTTTTAACACTAATCTATTGTGTGGAACTGTATCAAATGACTTGGCAAAATCCAAATAGATCACATCCACGGCAACACCCTGATTTATACTTCTACTTACTTCTTCGTAGAACGCAATCAAGTTAGTTTGACATGACCTGTGCTTCATAAAACCGTGCTGATTTTTGCTGATAACCATGTTCTTCTCAAGGAATTCTTGACTATATCCCTTAATAACCTTTCAAATATTTTACCAGCCACAGAAGTTAAGCTCACATGTCTATAATTTCCAAGCAAGGATTTTGAACCCTTTTTTAATATAGGAACCACATCTGCCTTCCTCCAATCCTCCGGAACATTTCCTGAAAGAAAAGAATCTTGAAAGATTAAAAACAGAGGTTCACTTATTTCTACACTTAGTTCCTTAAGTACTTGTGGATGGATACCGTCAGGCCCTGGAGCTTTGTTCATATTAACTTTCTTTAGTTGCTGCAGCACCTTGTCTTCAGTTAACCAATTACAATTATTCTGCAAGTTTTTAGTAGCAATCATTTGCACATCTTTTGCCATGGGTTCTTCCTTAATATATACGGAGGAGAAATAGTTATTTAAAATTCCTGCCTTCTCCTGGTCTTCATTAACTAACACCCCCATTTCAGTTTTTAGTGTACCTTCACTTTCATTTTTGGGTTTTTTAGAATTTATGTACTTAAAAAATGCTTTGGGGTTGGTTTTGCTCTCTTTAGCTATCATTTTTTCATTTTGAAGTTTAGCAAGTCTATCTGCCTTTTTACACGCATTATTTGCTTCCTTATATCTTTTATAAGATTTGTCCGATTTAAATGCTTTATATGCCCTTTTCCAATTTTTAATCTCTTGTTTTACTTCTCTCCTAAGCCACATTGGTTTTAATTTTTCTTTTATATTTATTTCTCAATGGTACATACTGAGAAATGTACCTTTCTAATATTTGTTAGAAGATGATCCATTTATCCTCAGTGTTCTTTTCACTAAAGAGTTTATACCAGTCAATATATTGTAAAGCTTCCCTTAACTTATTGAAATTGGCCTTTTTAAAATTATATGTTTTAGTATACCCCATGTGCTTCTGTTTTTTTGAGTTTATTTCAAAGGACACTATATTGTGATCACTATTTCCCAAGTGCTCACCTACTTGAATGTTGGTCAAAAGATCAACGTTGTTTGTTAAAACCAGGTCCAGACAAGCGTCCATTCTAGCTGGTGCTTGTACAAGTTGTGACATGAAGGTGTCATTTAACAAGTTTAAAAACCTAATTCCCTTTGCTGAGCTACTAGTCCCTCTGTCCCAATTTATGTCCGGGTAATTAAAATCTCCAATAATTAAAGTGTTACCAAGATTTGCAGCTTTCTCAATTTGCCCAAACAGCTGTTGTTCTTCGTCAATATTAACATTAGGTGGTTTATAACATATCCCAACCAATAGTTTCCCTTCTTTTCCCCAAAGCAGATACTTACCCATAAAGCTTCCACATTTTCCTCATCGCATTCCATTTGCTTAAGATTTGGCTTTAAATCATGGTTGACATACAAACATACCCCACCACCCTTCTTGTTTTTCCTATCCTTCCTAAATAACATGCACCCATTTAAGTTAACTGCCCAGTCATGTGTCTCATCCCACCATGTTTCAGTTATGCCTATTATATCATATTGTTTAGTGTATGCTAATGCCTCTAGTTCCCCCATTTTGTTATTTAGGCTCCTTGCATTAGTAAGCATACATTTAATATTATGTGTCACTTGTATATTTTGTGAATTTTCAACATTACACAGCTTCTCTGTTCTGAGCTTGCCCCTCCCCCCATCTCCACCCCCCTTATACTGTGCTAAAGCCCATCTCCTTTCTGTCCTATCTCCATTTTGTAGATTGCTATGACCCTCCCCCCCTACTACTAGTTTAAAATCTCCTCCAACCTTCTAGCCATCCTATCCCCCAGCACTGCAGACCCTCTCCCGTTTAGGTGCAATCCATCACCACTATAAAGGTTGTACCCAATCGCAAAGTCGGCCCAGTGCTCTAAATACCCAAAACCCTCCTTCCTGCACCAAGACTTAAGCCACGCATTGACCTCTCTAATCTCCCGCTGCCTTTCCACTGTAGCGCGTGGCACAGGTAATATCTCAGAGAATACCACCTTGGAGGTCCTTTTCTTACGTTTGCTACCTAATTACATGAAATCATTCTTTAGGACCTTCCATCTTCCTCTTACTTTGTCATTGGTACCAACATGGACCATGACCGCTGGGTCATCCCCAGCTCCTCCCAATAATCCATCCACTCTGTCAGCAACATGCCGGACCCGAGCACCCGGGAGACAGCAAACTGTCTGGTTGAGCCGATCAGAGCGGCAGATTGCCCTATCTGCTCTCCTAATGATAGAGTCCCCTACCATCACAACCTGTCTTGCCTTCCTTACATTTTGATCCCCACTCGTACTAGAGGGGCTGTTACCTCGGCTGTTAGAAGTAACAGCTTCCTCTAATACAGCTACTCCTGAGCTGATGCTCCCAACATCTTCCCTCAAACGGGCAAATCTGCTAGGTTGCACCAAATCAGGAATAGCTAGCCCTTTCCTCTTCCCTCCCCGCCTGCTTCCTCGCCCCACTGTCACCCAGCTACATGCCTGTTCCCCATCTGTATTATCTCCTCCCTCTCCACTAACTGTCCCCACTAAACTCCGCTCAGTGAGCAGCAGACTCCTCTCAAGATTGTCAATCTCCCTCAAAGTTGCGATTTGCTTCTCGAGATCTCCAATCTGTTCATTCATCTGTTCCAGAGAAGCCACTCGCACACAACCATCACAGAGGTATGGACCCTGGATGGGTACATCCAGGCATCCATACATGCAACAAGATGTGCATTGAGTCAAACCAGCAATCTTGCGAACACTCATTTCCCCAGAAACAGAACAATAAAACAATTACCTTGTTAGTTTAAACCCCTTGTTAGTTTTAACTCCTGGTTTTCTAACTCCTACTTGAAAGAGTCTACTTAATAGAGGCTGCTTTCAAGTAATGTGAGCTCGGTGAGTTAGGGGTGTGCCTTTATGGGGATACAGATCCCACTCAGGTGCAATTAATGAACACTCCCCCAATCAATCAAGCAGCAGCACAAAAGAGAGGGAAAACCAGAACACAGAAAATGTTTTGTTTTTTTTAAACCCCCCTTTTTTTTTTTAAACTTCACCAATTTTAAAGATTAAACAAAAATAAAATACAAACCACTCTCCACAGTATACAAACCACTCCAAGCAACTCCTGGTTTTCTAACTCCTACTTGAAAGTGTCTACTTAATAGAGTCTGCTTTCAAGTAATGTGAGCAGATTCGTTGGTCTTTGTTTTTAATATGCTTTAACTATAACATACAACATACAAGGGAAGGGGAGATACCACCAGGGGAGTGGGGAGGGGAGATACCTCCAGGGGGTGGGGAAGATGGGAGATACAACCAGGGGAGGGTGGGGGGAGAGGGAGATACTACCAGGGGGGGAAAGGGGAGAGACCACCATGGGAAGGGGGGGAGAGACCACCAGGGAAGGGGGGAGGACACGAGAGACCACTAAGGGACAGGTGAGGGGGGTAGAACTCTAAGGCAAAGAGGGGGTGGGGAGAGCACTAAGGGACAGGGGAGCAGGGGAGATCACTAAGGAACAGGGAAGCAGGGGAGAGCACTAAGGGACAGGAGTGGAGGGAAGTTTACTAAGGGACACACAGACACACAAAGGGGCTCAGGAGGTAGACGCACAGAGGGACCTGGGGGTGGGAAGGGAAAGCCACACAGAGGGGCCACAAACCCTCTCTTTCACACTACACACATACTTAATGCATCCTTAAGCATACACAGAAACACATGATTCCTCCACACACACACACACACACACACACACACATAAACATACTATGCATCCCTACTCACACACCGAAACATACAGTGAATCCTACACAAACACAAAAACACACCATGCTTCCCTTACACACTCAGCCTTACACACAATGCATCCTACACACACACACACACTGCATTCCTTATATCCAAAAACACACAATGCATCTCTTATGCACACACAGAAAAACAATGCATCTTACACACACTCAAAGCACCCCTTACATACAGAGAAACACACCTTGCATCACTTACACATACAAACACAGATTCACACAATGCATCTCTTGCACACACACATACACACACACACACACACACACACACACAATTAATTCCTTATACAGAAACACACACTGCTTTCTATCCCTTACACACAAATCCACTGCATCCCCTATACAAATACACTATATCCTGTACACAAACTGGTATTCCTATATACTACATTCCATAAGAACACACACACATTGGTGGTAAGTAGTCTGACTAATCTCTGATTTACATTAAAGGGACACTACAGTCACCAGAAGCACTACAGCTTGATGTAGTGGTTCTGGTGTCATTAGCCTGTTCCTGCAGGCTTTTTAATGTAAACACACTGCCTTTTCAGAGAAAAGACACTGTGTGCAGCACTGGCATTAACTCTTATGGCAGGATATATGGGTGGGGCATTGTGATGTCACATGGTGAGCAGCAGAGCATATGAGGGGCGCAAATTTTTGTTTGCCTAGGGTGGCAAAAATCCTTGCACTGGCCCTGATGGGAGTTATGATTTACGAGTTACAGTAGTAAAAAAAAAAAAAATAACACATTTAGGCGGTTGGGGTAAAACCAATCCTAGTGATGCTACTGCTCCACAGCTGAGACCTGAGACACTCATGCTGTGGCTAGTTGAACAGTTGTGAAGCTTCAAACTGCAGGACTGGGGCTGCCATTCTGAGAATTGATCTGATTCTGATTCCAATCAGGGCTTCCATTAGGCTAATTAAGCAGTGGCCTTGGGCCCAGTTTAAGAGGGGCACCCACATTGGCTGTAATACTTGTCTGAACTAAACCTGCGTGTGCCACCTCCCACTGTGGTAGAGCTGCTGGAAGTGCCCTCCCCTCCCCTCTCTGCTCCTGCCCTCATCCTGGTAATTTGGCTTTAACATGCTTTAAATGGTGCCTAGGGGTTACAATGTAACCCTGCCTCTGCCCTCCCATAAAATATTAACCTTGCCCATTCAGTGTCTTACCCCACCTTTCCCTGCCCCAAACATTTTTAACTCCATCCCTCAGCCTGTCTCTGACTCATCCTCCCAAGACCCCACCTACAGTACCCAAGTCCTTTGAAGTGGAGGGCAGAGCTTCCATGTCCTACCCCCATGTCCTGATCCTGGACAGCCTGTGGGAGGGACCATACACAGATTGGAAGCATGACAGCAGTGGAGGTACTACATTAAGTGTCTGGGCTGATTCCAGTGCCGCTAGCCCCCACCTGAGTATGTGAGGGATGGAGGGCAGCTTGCTGTGTGTGTATTAGATATTAGGCAATGTGCCATGTGTGTATTAGATATTAGGCAGTGTATGTTTCTGTTGGACAGTTTCTGTGTGTGTGTGTGTGTGTGTGTGTGTATGTATTAAGCAGTGTATGTGTCTGCTGGTATATGTATGTATATATTACATGTATGTAATCATCATATATTTCAATGTATTGTGTTTGTAAGTATCAAGGATGTGAAATGTATATTGCCTGGGACATACTGTCCTGGGGGTCAGACAGGAAGGTTTTTTATTATTTAAGGGCCACCTAGGGGTGAGATGGTGTATCTCCAGTAGGCATAATGGGATGCTGTAACTGGAAGGGAGGTGTGGCAGAGGCCAGCCGCCCCTCCCAATGCTCAGGACTTCAGGACTCATAGCCATTGGGATTCAGTGTGACATTATACCCGGCGGCCAACACGCTTTAAAAGGCAGAGTAGCATGGGACATGCTGCTGCTGCTGGTAATCTGTACTGTGTATGAGTGTCAGAGAATGTTTAGTTTGTGTGTCTATGGGTCAGTGTGCAGTATTTTTGTGTATCGGTCAGTGTGCGTGTGAATATGTAGTTTTTTTTGTATGTGTCAGTGTGTTTGTGTATGTGTTCACTTTATTACCTTGGACAAGCAAAGTTCAAAAAACAAATCCATCCCCCTGTATGTATCCATAAAGCAGTTTTTGTATGTGTACTGGTATGTATTAGCCAGAGTGTATGTATTAGAAGTGTATGTGTATATGATGCAGTTTGTATATGTTGGTGTATGTATGTATTTGGCATTTTCTGTTTGAATGTATTAGACAGTTTGTGTGCATGTATGAATAAGACAATTTCTGTGTGTGTGTATGTGTGTTAGGCAGTGTGTGTGTTTATATGTATAAAGAAGTTTGTTTGTGGGTTTGTGTATGTAAACGCAGTTTGATAAGAGACAGGAATACTCCACACACAACATATTTCAGCTTGTTTAAGTGCTTTATATGTCTGGAGTTTGTGATTTTCTTGACAGTTTATAAAAGTGCTGATTTCAATAGAAATCAGACCTTTTATAAGTGGGGGCAAAAACACCTCCTTGTCTGTCACACAACTAGGAAGGTTTTCTTTCACTTCCTAAAGTTTCACAGAGCTAACATAAGAGAAAGACGTACTGTACTAACGTGTATATTGCTAGCTGCAAAGGTAATAAGGTAATATCAGTATCCCACTACGTTAATCATGTGCACGCTGTGTGCTGAGAGCTAACGAAGAAGCCGACGTTTCACAACAGCAGGAGTATTTAATATAAAATTAAAGTTATTATAGCAGGAGCACTACTGAAGATGTGATAATGTAAGGTAGAGCTAAGAGAAGGCTAAGAAGATAGAGAGAGATAGCTAAATCGTTTTAAAGAGACATGTACTGTATGGGGGTCTCTGTATTGCAGCTATGTGTAATCCATCACGGTGAACCTGTTAGTGTGGGATAGTTATGAATATCTATATTGTGCCCAGCTCTCTATTATGTCTCTGTATTTTACTCAGCTCTACCTGTTATATGGATATCTCTCTAGTCTACCCAGCTCCGTGTATTGTATTGCCCAACTTATTGTATTACGGTCTCTATTTTTCTCAGCTCTGTTTGTGGTATGGTTATCTCTGTATTTTACTCAGCTCTATGTATTTTATAGATATATTTATGTTGTGCCCTTTCTATATTGTTTGAGGATTAGGGATACACCAAAATGAAAATTCTGGGCCAAAACCGAAAATTCAGGATGCCCTTGGCCAAAAACCGAAACCGAAAATGACTGTTTGCCCCAAATGATTTTAAAATATTTTTTTTCTATAATTTTATTAATATTGGACTTTTTAATTGTCAGCAGCTTACAGTGAATTTCACATTTTAGGCCATAATAACTAAACTAGGCAGAAAAAACAAACAAAAAAAAACCAACCAATTTTCAGTTTGGTAAACCAGTGTGGTGCTGTGAATACCATTTGCAGTAAACCAACCCTCCTACATCTGTTTTAATTTGAAATTTTGGAAGGGCTCAAGTATAAGCTGGTATAAATAAATGTAATTGACTCAATTTGCAATAGATTTTCTCAATGCTTGCTGATTGTCTAGATTCATTGGTTTGGTTATTACTTAATGTATTTCAGACACCCTGAACTCAATTTGTCCCTGTATATGCAAATAATATTTGGCAGGCAGAAAGCTGAGCTCTTTCCATCGCACATAAAACCAGGCAAAGTCAGTTTGAGGCTGACTTCGCCCACACACTTGTGCTACTCACCTCCCAGAGGCCTACACATTGTCTCAGAAAATGACATCATGGTGCCAGAGACCGCCAGGGAGAGCTTTAAATGGGGCAAAGCATGCACCTGTCACTGCTGAGGTGAGCAAGCTCTTCAACTTGGCGAGTTTGGTGGTCATTAAAGATTGCTTAAACTCACCAAATTAGGTACCTGACTCTGCATGCAGCGTGAGTTATGGTAGGGCCAGTCTTGGACTATTTTGAGGTGGAGCTCCATCTTCTCCTGGAATGACCTCTGCTTTTAGTGCCTGTACCCATGTGGTATGTGTACCACAGGTTGAGAAACCAGGATGCAGGTGTTGCCTCAGGGTTGGAGTATTGCAAAGCATGGCTTTTTGTCTTTGACCCAGGCAACACAATGTGAGTCTTATGAGCTCTGACAATCTATTTCACCCATTTATATATTTGCTAGTGCATGCACAATTATATTCAAAGTTGTAATGTATGTGAGGTAAACAAATATTTTCTTTGTGTTATTGTAATGAAAGTCAGAGAATTAAGTTCCCTATCTAACGTGTTCAAATCAGGGACATTGTTTGCAATATTCAAGATGTTTTACAGCACTGCCACATGCATATAAGCAAGTGGCTCAGCCAATTTTTCTGTCACTATGGGAACTAATTGACAAATCAAACTAGATTTATGGCAAACCCTTAGCATCCAATTTTTATTTTAAGCTGAAAACATATGTCACTTCCTTATAAATTCATGGTTTGTGGCAATGCAATAAATGTATTTAATACTAATTAACAATTCATGTAGGTATATAAGTGAAAGATACATGTAGATGTGTAGTTTTTAATGTATATATTTTTCTCTATCACTCTCCCATTCTGTCTTCCTCTTTGATAAAAGATATGGATGCTTTTGTAAATAAGAGATTACACGTTTATACAGATTAACCCCTTAAGGACGGAGCCAATTGTACAAGTTGTTATCAAAGCAAAATGTAAACAAAACCTGGAATTTGCACTATATGTGGTTCAACCATATTTCACCTCTTTCATATTAAGTGCACCCACACTTATTATATATATCATTTTGTTCAGGAGAAATAGGGATTTAATTTCATATCAATTATTTTTATATGAAGCAAAATGTTATATGAATAAAATCTAAAAAAGTATGAAAAATAAGATATTTTGTTATTTTTCAAATTCTGCATGACATTTTAACTGTTAATGTCATAATACTGTTGGCTTTTACTGCAATGAAATACACATATTTGTATTTAGAAACGTCTCACG
Organism: Pelobates cultripes; assembly: GCA_933207985.1. Lineage (NCBI taxonomy): Eukaryota > Metazoa > Chordata > Amphibia > Anura > Pelobatidae > Pelobates > Pelobates cultripes. Next base: position 275,827,280 of record OW240913.1, read on the forward strand.
AGTACAACAGTACCCCCTATGTACAGGTTTTATGTTTTTTTTTAAACTTACAGTGGTCTCGGGCAGTCCCCCTGGACCGGGATCGCCACGGATCTCTGGTCCAGGTGAGAACTGGGCGGCAGGGCGGCAGGGCGGCGGGAAGATGGCTGGGCAAAAATATGGCATAGTACTTAAGGGGTTAACCACACATACCGTCTCCCAATTTTACACCCCTATGTACAAGAACCACCAATGTTACACAGAGGGGGAAAAAAATCTGCCTGCCAAATTCAGGGTGAGGTTAATTGTTACTGTGTAAAAAAAATTGTAGCAAGCACATTCATTAACGCCTTAAGGACTGGACCTTTTTTGCGATGTTGTACATTTGCGACCAGGCATATTTTTACACTTTTGTGGTGTTTGTGTTTGGCTGTAATTTTCCGCTTTCTCATTTACTGTTCCCATACAAATTATATATTGTTTTTTTCAGGACAAAAGGGGCTTTCTTTACATACCATTATTTATATAAGCTCATGTATTTTAATTTAAAAAAAATAAAAAAATATGATGAAAAATTGAAAAAAATACATGTTTTTTGACTTTTACTTGAAAAATCTTTTACTCATCTACAAAAGCGAATGAAAAAACTGCTAAATAGATTCAAAATTTTGTCCTGAGTTTAAAAATACCCTGTGTTTACGTGCTTTTTTGCTTTTTTTTGCATGTTATAGGGCTATAGGTACAAGTAGGATATTGTGGTTTCAAAACATACATTTTTAAAATTTATCAATAGTGACATTGTAACACTATTATCTGTCATAAATCTCTAAATAACACCCCACATGTACATATTTTTTTAAAAGTAGACAACCCAGGGTATTCAATATGGGGTATGTCCAGTCTTTTTTAGTAGCCACTTAGTCGAAAACACTGGCAAAGTAAGCATTCATATTTGTTTGTGTGTGAAAAAAGTAAAAAAACTAAATTGAACGCTAATTTTGGCCAGTGTTTGTGACCAAGTGGTTACTAAAAAAGACTGGACATACCCCATTTGCAATACCTTGGGTTGTCTTCTTTTGCAAATGGTATGCCATCATGGGGTAATTCTCATTCCTGGGCTACCATACGCTCTCAAAGGCAACGTAACCAACCTGGCCATTTTCAATGTAAAATATTTGACCCATATATTTGACCTTGTAACTTTCAAAAATGCTATAAAACCTGTACATGGGGGGTACTGTTTTACTCGGGAGACATCGCTGAACACAAATATTAGTGTTTAAAAAACTGGAAAACGTATCACAACAATTATATCATCAGTAAAAGTGCTGTTTGTGTGTGAAAAATGCAAATAAAGTCACTTTCACTGACAATATCATCGCTGTGATATGTTTTACTGTTTTGAATCACTAATATTTGTGTTCAGCGAAGTCTCCCGAGTAAAACAGTACCCCCCATGTACAGGTTTTAGGGTGTCGTAGAACGTTACAGGGTAAAATACAGTGCTAGCAAATTAAATTCTCTGGAATTTCGGCCTGGGTTGGCAGGCAGGTCCCTCAAATTGCAATCAATAAAATTACTTAATTATGTAAAAATATTACATAAATACGCACGTAGAATTTAAATATATATGCATATTTATATATTTGAAGTCTATGTGTATATTTATATAATTATTTATGTAATTTTGTATATGGACGTATGTATATTTCTTATTATTTATATTTATTTTTATATACATAGATATATATACAAATTCATTCTAAGTGTATTTTGATATAAATATATATATATTAATTTTAAAATACAGTTAGAATAAAATTTCATATAGCTATATAATTTTTTTTTAATTTTTTATTATTATTTAAAAATTTTTTATTTAATTTAAATTACTTATTATTTATATTTTATATTAATATATATATACAATATATATAGTTATTATATATATTATATATATACGTGTGAAATTTAATTATAAGTGTATTTTATATTAATATAAGTACATATTAATATAAAAATACACTTAGTATGGCATTATATATATGATATATAGACATATATTATATAGATATAATATATGTCTATATATCATATATACACATATATAATTTTTTTTATTTTTAATTACTATTAACTTTATTTATTTTTTATGATTTTACACATGCAGGGAGACTGCCTGTCAGCACAGACAGTCCCCCTGCAGGCAGACACATGGACACCTATTGTGACCATGTGATCGCTGTGTTGAGCGATCACATGGCCACAGGGGTCCTAATCCAGTGTGGGGAGACTGTCTGGGCTGCAGGCAGTCTCCCCACAACCGGAGCTACGCTGATCGCCGCCGGGGGAACGACGGCGATCAGGTAAGTACATTGCACCGTTAGGACGGTTCAGGACCGTCATCGGTCGGCAATGGGAAAATGCCGATGACGGTCCTGAACCGTCCTGGGTCGCGAAGGGGTTAAAAATGCAAAACAAGTACTCATATACAAGTTTCCCTGAGCACTTTTATTTCAGTGAACTCAGTACTCTAAACAAATACACGCTCTTTCACTATTATATGCTATGTTAATGTGTTAAGACAAAAATCGAGAAGTAGACCCTTTTTTCTCCCAATAGGCAGCAAACCTAAGATTTCTGACATTGGTTACCTGTGATGGTAACTACAACCAGGCCTGGACTGGCCATCGGGCATAACGGACAAATGCCCGGTGGGCTACAATGGCCGTGGGGCCGAGGCCGGCAGGGGAGATCACAGGATCTCCCCGGCCGGCCCCTGCAGGGCCAGTGCTATCCAAGCGTCGGCCCCACTGTGTGCCTTCATGGGTCGGTGGGGATTTAACTTTTTTTTAAAATTATTAATAAAAAAAATATATTAACATAAATTCACACTCACACTAACAGCCCCCTCACACACAGCACCCCCATTATACAATGTTTACATATTTATATAAAATTGTAACAATAGTCTAATTTACCAACTAACAATGCAGTTGATGTGAATAGGGGGTAAAAATAGTATAGTCTTAAATACTAACAAACAATCTATATATGACAAAGGGAAAGGCGGGTAACGTGTTTGGAGACACATCCTCAATTACATAGCTCTAAAACTGAGAAAAGAAACATATGTTCTCTTAGTAAGCACAGTATCTTCATCATAATTCATTTTCATTAACTTAACCCTTCCAAAACAGAGCTCCTCATCTTTCCTCCCCCTAGTAAATGGTAGATATATGCAATTAATTTCGGTCCGAATTTAAATTCGGCTGAATTTCGGCAATCCGGACATTCGGATGCTTCTGAATGTCCAAATTTCGAAGTGCCGAATTTTGGAAGTGCTGAACCGCACCGAATTGCTGAAGTGCTGAATTGCCCAAGTCTCGATTTGCCGAAGTGCCGAACCGAATTGCAGAAGTGACGAATTTTGGAAGTGCCGAAGTGCTTTAGATTTCTGAAAAGTGGCAAAACAGGAGAGGGAGAGAAAATTAAGGGAATGATGACAGGAATCTAACCCTAGCCCTACTCCTAACCCTACCCCTAACCCTACCCCTAGCCCTACCCCTGCCTCTACCCCTAACCCTACCCCTAACCCTTGTAGGGTTAGGGGTAGAGTTGGGGTGGGGTAAGGGGTTAGGTTAGGGGTATAGTTAGTGTTAGGGGTAGGGATAGGGTTAGGTTTAGGGATAGGGGTAGGGCTAGGGTTAAGGCTAGGGTAAGAGTTGGGAGTAGGATTAGGGTTGGGGTTAGGGGAAGGTTAGGGGTAGGATTAGGGTTGGGGTAGGGTTAGGGGTAAAGGTAAGGTTAGGGATAGGGTTAGGGGTAGAGGTAGGGTTAGGTTAGGTTTAGGGGTAGGGGTAGGGTAAGGGGTAGGGTTAAGGTTAGGGAATCGCCGAAGTCCCAAAGTGCAGAATTGCCAAACCGAACCAAAGTGCCGACGTGCAGAGTTGCCAAAGTACCGAATTTTGGAAGTGCCGAACTGAACCAAATTTTTTGCCCATGCACATCCCTAGTCAATGGCACTAACATCAACTCTACTTTGCAGACTCGATGCCTAGTTGTTCTCCTTGACTCCAACCTCTCCTTCACCCCCCAAGTCCAGTCACTTGCCAAATCCTCCCGCTTCCATCTTAAAAACATAATTTTCATCCGCCCCCATCTAACACTGGATGCAGCCAAAGTGCTGGCCCATGTCTCTATTATCTTTTGCCTTGACTACCACAATCTGCTTACATGGTCCAAGCTGGCCATATTACAATTTATTATTAGAATTTTTATTATTTTTGGCGTTTAAATAGTGCCAACATATTTCACAGCACTCTGTAATGAATGTGGCAGAGAGGCTCATCTTGTCTGTCTGCACCTCCCACTCCTTCCCCTCTATAAGTTCTTACAGTGGCTTCCCGTAATATTTAGAGCTTGACAGCCAGCAGGGGATGGGAGAGAGGACCCGGGGGAGCTCCAACTTGCAGCTCTGCTGGGTTTTCCTCTTGTGAGTTTGGAGCGTTGCAGTGGTTACCACGGCAACGCAACAAATCTTGCAAGAGTGATCTCTAGCAGCTCCTGAGGCTGCTAGAGTTTACTCTCACCACTTGGAGCACCAGGACTTCCCCACTGACCACTAGGGATTAGTACTGTCCTTGGCAAAGGTAAGCAGGGAGGGGGATATCAATTATTATTATTTTTTTATTACATTTTTAAAAATATTTATTAATCTACCCTCCAACCCCACATACCCACAATAATTCTCCCCATACACACACACTCTGCCTCCCATACACACACCACACTGCCTCCCATACACACACACAGCCCCCATACACACACACACAGACCCCCATACACACACTGTAACCCTCATGCACACACTCTATCCCTCACGCTCACACTGCACCCTTCAAACACACATACACAATGCACCCCTCACACACACACATACTACATCCTTTACAAACACAATGCACCCCTGTACACTCACTGCACCCTTCACACACACACACACACACACACACTTAACCCCACACGCGAGCCATACAGATAGATAGACCCTCCAGCTTATGTTCCACTAGGAGAAAAGACAATTCGTCCACACTGAGATGTATAGGTACTTTTGACAGTGCATGGCCTACTATGTCTAACATTTTGACAAAGAATTGGCCCATATTGATTCATAACCCCATATTAAAAAACCTCAGTTAACAAATCGCCCAGCCCTCATTGACGGAGATTACCAAATTCACAAAATTTACTTGTACATAGCCACCTGGCAAACATCCCCACGAAACCCAACGGACTCATTACAACTAAAGGGACTTTCAGATGTGGGCATTGCAAGGCGTGCAAGATCATTACCCCCTCTACCACAGTCACATCTACACAATCAAAAATCATGGTATACACGAATGCATTAATAAATTGTAGCACCACTCGCATTATATATCTTATAACCTGCAGTTGTGGCTCTCAATATATAGGCAAAACCATCCAGCCATTTCCAGGTCGGATACTCCAACATGTAGGCTCCATTACTAATGTCACCACTCCAACTCCAGTAGCCAGACATATCCAGAATTTTCATGATGGACTAGTTGAGAATCTGCACTTTCGAGAAAAGGGAATTTCAATAGACACCTACTACAAAAAGAATCCAAATAGATCTATTCATTTCAGACATTAACTCCCATTGGATTGAATGAAGAATTCAATATCACACCATTTATCCATAATTGGGTTCTTATATGGCGAATCTATTCAAATTCACATATTTGTTTTTCATTTTTAATCTTACTATCACTTTCTTTATTCTTTAAAATACATCAATTAAATCTTAACTTTAACAACTAAAATTAAACCATAATTTCAGTATGCACCCCAGGTATACTTTATTTGTAATATTCCCAGCAAAAATTATCTAAGGTATATTAAAACTCATAAATATCCCTGCCAATAAAGTACACTTCTTTCTGATAATTCACATAACACACACTTCCCACACTCAGTCCCCGATATTCTTGCAGAGCTTTTCATATCAACAGTCAGCTCACTGCATATATGCACATTTCTGCTTATTGAATATAAATCATTTTATATTATTCATAGGACTGATATCTGTATATTATCAGAGCCACACACTATGTTAATTTAACCTCTTAATTCCTCATTGGTCACTAGGACCACCACGTTTATGTATTTTATCTTGCCGGTTAGGTCTACCTCCAGTCTAAACTGAATAGACACATTGAATATAATATAATAAGCCACCCATGACCTCCCTCACTCCATGGGAGTCATCATAGTGTCCCCTCCATGGCCCCCCCCGTGCCCCGCATGTGGGGGCTATGCAACTAAACCGGGGACATAGGGTCCCCCTCGGCCACCACCCATGAGCGGTGGGTGGGGGCCCTAAATGAAAAAGGTAGGGGAATGTAATGGCACCCCTAGGCATAAAAAGAGGTTAAAAGCTGTTTAGTAGATCTTCCCTTCCAGAGACACAGGCACAGCTACTGTAGACACCAATACACCAAACCGGAGAAACATATGAATGCTCTCAAACATTCGAATGCTGTAAACAGCCGAATAGGAAAAACAATATGAATAGGTTTACACTCCTAGCAGTCAAATTGGAACAGCATACAATAAATCCCCCCAAGAACTAGACAAGGCTCTGTTTTGAGGGTCAAGCAGGGACAGACAGAGCTGTGGGTTTAATGTTCTTATATACACATTCTTACACATTAGTACCACCCACAGGGTTTTGGAAAACAACCAATTAACACGTACAATACACTCAGACACTCCCACACAAAATCCTCCCCTCTGCCTGTGATACAATTACCTTACACAATGGGTAATGTAATTATCACAAGCAGAGAAATACAGTTTTTCCACATTATTCATAACTTGAAAAGTATGCATCACATTCACATGAAACATTTTCAGAATCAGTATACTCCAAATACAAACATATGTCAAAATCATCCAAATTGGTCCATTGGTTCAAAAGATAGATCGAAGTCCTTTATGACTAAATGAAGCATGACTTTTCTGCCCAAAACCAGTTCCACAGAGTATTCTATCCTGGAGATAATTGAGAAGTAATCCAATTATCTCCAAGGACAGAGGCAAAACTCCATTAGCCACATGGTAGCAAAATACAGTAAAATACAATAAAATAAACAAGGTTACATTTATTACATAAAATACAGACATGTAACATATCCACAGATAGCTTAGGTCTGAGCGCACATTATTACTGAATGGCGCTCAGACATACACATACAGTTCAATTGCCATGGAGCCAAAGTCTTTTATTACACGAATAGGCTCCATGGCATAGCTATCTGGGTTAAATTAGTTCATTCAGTAAATCCGAGAATCTACTGAACGCCAGGGCAGAAATACATGAATAGACCTTTCTGCGTAGGAAAATAAAGTATTTAAATGCCGGTCCATAGTCAAAAGGCAGGCAACCAGGCTCCTCCAATGCACAGTGGCGAGATTGGTCTTGTCACAGGGACCTATTGTCCTCCCCAAGCCCCCAGCCATGAGCAGCAATATCAATGGGGGACCTAATGTCCTCACGGCCCCCACCCATGAGTGGTGGGTTGGAGCCCTAAAAGACATAGGGTGAAACCTATTGTCCTCCCCCGGTCCACACCCATGAGCAGTGGGTGGGGGCCCTAAAAGACGATGTCCTCTCCCCGGCCCATGTGTGGCGGGTGGGGGCTAAATGTAAAAATACTCTGTCAGGGGGGACTAGGGGTCCCCAAAGACCTACCTTCCCCCCTCACCCTAAAAATAGTGAGGGGGGAGACAATAAAACTAAATACCTGTAAATAAATGTAAAAAATACTCACCATTTGATGTCTTCTTTATTCTAAAACATTATTTTTTTAGCCCCAAAAAAGGCCAAACAAAAATCCATAAAATAAATTAAAAACCCGAGTGCAAAAATAAAATATGCTGAAAAAAAAACAGTCCACAAAAAAAAATAATCCATCTTCACCCAGCGGGGGCACTGCACAGACTGAACTCCGCAGGGCATGGAAAGGCTTATAAAGCCTTCTCACACCATGCAATTTGGTCTAAGCCAACCAATAAGTGTGCTCTGATAGGTAAACTTGAGCCTTGCAAGTAAATAAAAGAGTGCGTAGCCCTTTTTTTGAATGAAACACACTATAAAGTAATTAAGAAATGGTATATGGTACCGTCCCTGGTAATAATGAGAGCTGCTGGAGATGTGGAACTGAGAAAGGAGATTACCTACATATATGGTGGCAAGGGCCAGCCTTATGGGTGCGTGAGCTGTGCGGCCGCACAGGGCTCCATGAAGCAGAGGGCGCCATGTGGCTGACATAGCTCGCACATGGCCGGGTGAGTGCAGAGGGAGCTAAAGGAAGTCCCCGGGTGGAGGATTCATTATTTCCCACCGGGGACTATGCAAGTAAAGGGGCAGGGCTTACTGATTAGTGGGGGCGGGGCTTACTGCATGGAGGAGGCAGGGCTAAAATGCAGCTGCGGCGGAGCTTGCAGCTCACTGAAGCTCCAGGTACTTGCTGCACAGAAAAGAATCCCTGCTTCCACTCCTCCCTTCCAGCCATAAGGGAAAGAGGTAATTGTGTGTGTGTGACTGTATTCTTTGTGTGTGAGACTGTATCCTTTTTTGTGTGAGATTTTTCACTGTGTGTGACTGTCTGCCTGTGTGTGTGAGACTATGTCTGGCTGGTTGCCTGTGTGTGTGCGCGTGTGTGAAATTGTACTCTGTGTGTGACTGTAACAGTGTCTGACTGTCTGCCTGTGTGTGTGTGAGACTGTACTCTGTGTGTGACTGTAACAGTGTCTGACTGTCTACTTGTGTGTGTGTGACCATCTGCCTGTGTAACTGTGTCTGACTGTAACTGTGCCTGACTGTCTGCCTTTGTGTGTGACTGTAACCAGGGCCGGCCTTTGGTGTGTGCGACCTGTGCGGCCGCACAGGGCGCCATGGCAACAGGGGTGACAGGTGACTGACACAGCTCACAGTCGGTCACTCACAAACCGGCCTGATTGGAATGTAGGAGGAGCGTGGAGGAGGAAGGTGGGGGCACGACGTCGTAAGGATCCACTCAGTGGGTGTCATGGCGGCCGGTGCTCTTCAGTCGGCGAGTCTGCGGAGTGGGAAAAATGGACTTCTGGATCCAGGGAACAGCAGCCTTTAATGCTGGTGCTTGTCCTTATTGCTTGTTTTTCATTTTTGTTTATATACAATAATTGCGTTTTATTGAAGGGGACAAGGGGCTATTGATAAAGGGGGGCAGGGGGCTGGTGATGAAGTGGAGCAGAGGACTGATGAAGGGGGTGCAGGTGACAGATTGTGAATGTGCCTGAAATTGTCTGGAGGGGGTGAAACAAAGATGGTGAGGGGGCGCCACAAGATTGGCTCACACAGGGCGCCTGAACATCTAAGGCCAGCCCTGATGGTGGCAATGTGATAAAGTAGTACATCTTTGGCACATGGTTGAATCCATAATAACAAAAATGTGCAACGTCAAGCTACCAAACAAACCAGAAGTTATGCTGCTCCATTTTGGATGGCCTAAAGTAAATAAATTAAACCTAAGGGTGATTATCCATTGTTTTGTCACAGCAAAGATTTTAATTACAAGGAATTGGAAGAATGTGCTGGCTTTCTCAGTTTGACATCTCAGACAGCAGATTAAATATCAGTTACAAATGGAAAGAGGAGCAAATATATTCAAAGATCAATACTGAGATACTAGCCCTTGGAACAAGTGAATAAGCATATTAGATGAGGTTGAAAGACAATGTGATAACTGATAACAGACAGGGTTTTCCCTATTCAAGGACAAATAGCTTGGCCATGATGGACTCTCTGTGACTGACCCTACCTTTTTTTCTATTTCTTTTTTTTTATTGACATGAGGGAAAGTGGTTTACATTCAATATACACTATTTTCTTACTTTTTTTTCTGATTAGTATTTCTTGCCACCCTCTCTTGGAAAGTTGAACCAATATCTAATGAATTAGATACAAATAGACTAGACCAACTCCAAAGGACAATATTAGTGGAAGTATGTGTGAATGTTCCATGTTTTGTTTTCTTTCTGTTTGTCTCTTGTATCATGAAAACTCATAATAAAGTATTAAAATATATATATATATATATATATATATATATATATATATATATATTATGGTCTCCTTGAACCTAAAAGGTTTGAGAACCACTGGGCTGTACCAAAAGGTATAACCCTTAGTACCCTACTCTGCTACTATGTATCAAGTATATAGAGATATTGCCATAGGATAGCAAGAATAATCAAACGTATCAGTAGAATCCTAGTGGTTAACTTGTAGGAATAGACACAGTGTAGCTAATATAGTAGTTATTACACAGGCTGTTACAGCTAAACCATAACTATGAGAAGAAAATATGTAAGCTACAATGAATGTGGTGATAAATAGTATGTTGTAAAAGCTAGACAAACCACTAGGAAAAAATTATAATATAATGTCATATGTGAAAATGTATACAGAGTCCTAATGTGCCTTTGAGGGCAACCTGCTTAAATAGAAAATAAGTCCCCCCCCCCCCCTTCTAGTAAGATATTCCTCAATATACAATAGGATGAACTAAGCATAAAGAGCAAGTAGAGTAAATATTCTAATAAGGTGTTCCAAGAATCATTCTATTCTGGTCAATAGTATATCCATGTGTCTCTAACTGGCACTCATGACTTATGGAACATCTTATCCCTGCTCTGTTAGACTCTCACCCAGTCTCAGTTCCTTAAAAGATCATAGAAAACTCACTTAGTTAAGAAAGCAGGGGGGCGGATATAGTCTTCCTTCCTAAGTATCAAAGAGGGGTGCTATTGTCTTCCCTCTCTGGCCCCACCCATAAGAAGTGGGTGGGGGCCCTGAGTAACAAAAGGGGACGTCTTCACACATTTGTTTGAAATTTCTATTTATTTATTCGTCTTTCTGATAAATGAATGAATAGACGAAATTCCCATTCGAAAGCCCAAGTGTTATACTGGGCATGTGCGGGAATTGCATAGCGCTATCTAGTGTGGACAGATGACATGTCCCACAGGGCCTTCATCTGCCCACACAAAGATGGCAGATGGCCAAAGACGGTGGTGCCCAGGACCTAGGTTCGGGCACAAAATAAAGTTTTAAAAAGGGTAATATGGGGGGACCTAAGGGCATTTGGAGGTGACTAGGGGGGCAATTAGATGTAGTGGGTCGGAAGAGGAGTTAAATAAAAAAATGCGCCCATGCGCCCATGACATTGCCACTTTAATAGTGACTGGGAGGCTGTTCCATAATTGTGGTCTCTGTATTAAAATGAGGATTGAGCAACTTTCTTTTCGTATTGCGGCATACTAAATAAAGTGCTGATACTGGATGGGAGATTATAGGAGGTGGGAACTGCCGGGGAGAGCATTCTATTTAGATAGGATGGGAGCTTCCTAGAATAGCTCTTCAGCACAAGGCTGGAAAAATAGAGGGTGTGTCTGGATTCCCGCGATAGCCAGTTAAGCTCTTTTAACATGTCACAATGGTGGGTCATGTAATTACATTGTAGCACAAAGTGGGAGATCGCGTTATACAATATAGTAAGTTTATGAAGGTGGGTTTGTGGCGCAGGTGCATACACTACATCCCCATATTACCCCTACAATAAATGGCATTGTCATTTGTTGCACAATCTGTTTCTTTACCGTGGAGTTTAGGCAGGTATAAACTGGGGTCTTGCAACATACCTAGATATTTGAAAGAGTGAATTGTGGTCAGTGTACTATTTTAATGAATAGCTGTGAATTTTTTAATTCATTCCGGTGCTGCCATACGGTCTCAAAGGCAACATATACCCAGCAAACCAACCTGGCAAATTTCGAAGTGCATAAACTGAAAAGGGGAAATTGCTATATTTGACGCTGTAACTATCCAAAACTCCATAAAACCTGTACATGAGAATACTGTTGTACTTGTGAGACATTGCTGAATACAAATATGGGTGTTTTATTGCAGTAAAAGCTAACAGCATTATGACATTCACCATTGAAACGCCATGCTGCACTTGATATGAAAGAGACAAATTATGGTTGAACAGACGTACTCAAATTCTAGGTTTTGTTTTAATTTTGTTTTGATCAGAACTGCCTCTGTTATTAAAGGGTTAAATCACTGATCAGTTTCAGAAATGTGTGAAAACCTTGATCCTTGACCCCCTTATGCTACTCAATCCAGTAAACACTTCAGTAGTGTTTGGAGTGAGAGAAATGGGAAACATTTATTATCATGAAAGTAATAGTTCTCTTTTAATGACACAGATAACACAATAGCAAGACATATAATTACATTTGCAGAGTACTTTTTATTACTTGGGAGATTTTCTTTTTATTTTTTATTATTCCTGGTGGAATAAATGTTTTCTTGTTGATTAAAGCAGAAAACCATGCAATTAATTACTTCTTTTTTGTATTTCACTTGCTATAACAATTCTTTGAAAGCTCATAGAATCAAATGCACAGAGGATCCAGAACTAAAGTATATATAGAACTACAAGGCTTCACCATATTTTCTGATAGTTGATTACACTAATGCTACTCTAATGTTGGCATGCTTTATCTGTAAAAAATACCAAAAAACATCACTACTGTCACCACAGTCACAATCTTTAGAATCAAAAGAAACTCCTCAGATACTGGGAAAATGCCATAGTCTATTAGGCATTTCCATCTACTTCTCTTTGAAGATAGAGTAGGGAGAGACAGCGTAACACTTGAATCTATAATTTGTATGCCAGGGGCGGAAAAAGAAACCACCAATCCCCTTCATGTTCCCCCTTACCTTGTGTTTTGGCTTGGTTGAGTTTGATTGCATGGGGGTAGTTAGTGTCAACCCTGACAGCCGCTTCAACCCTGACAGTGACGTTGGCTTCTGACACTGTTGCGTTAGGAGCTTGTCAAATATTTTTACTGGCAGACATTTTGTGATAAGATTGAAATTAAAAAAATGTATACTGTAAAGTCACTATTTAGCAGATGTGACTCCATTTTGTAACAAAATGCAAAACTCAGGCACTTTCATTTCTCTCTAGCTCTTCATTGCATGAATAAACTCTGGAATGCAGGCCAAAGTAAACATTAACCAGAGATAAGGTTTATTTTACAAGAAACCTAAATGTGTTTGGAACAAGGGTGGTTGAATGAGCCCAGCCCAGACATATTTATATATATATTTCTGAGATATATATAATCTATATATACTAACTATAATTATATTTAATAATATACAAATAGTGCATTTGTTAATAAACGTGAATATTCATAGATAGAATCCTAATGAATTAAACTAATATTATCTGAATGTGTGTAAAAGACATGTATATATCACATGTGACATATATTACCAATAGACAGTAGTTTCACACAATGAGACAGTGTGGCCCAAAAATAGACTAGAAGTCTAATAAAATCCATTGAATTGATAGCTACTTTGATGAAAGTTATCCATAAAGATACAATTTGTTACATCAAATGCATCACAAAATTCAATTAATCACTTATACAAAGTTTTAGTTGGAATTCGTAAAAATCGTAAAATTCCATTTTGCATACTTATTGTTATACCTAAATAGTCACTGATATTGTCGTGCATATTACATATTATCATTATTATTAATTTTTATATATAATTTCTATATAAAATATATAGATATATATATATATATATATATTTTTTTTTTATAATCGGTTGTGATTAATGTGTGAAATACAAATCCTCTAATAAACGTACTCCAGGGTCTATAAGAGTTAAAATAGTGGGCAACTCTTCACTTTAAATCAGTCAAGGGGAAACAGTGCCAATATATCAATTTTTGATATTAATAAAACATATTAAATACATTTTTGTAATTTTTATAGAATATTATTTTTAATATGTATTACCCCAGAAGAAATATCCTTACAAGCTGAAGAGGACCAACCAGAGGAAGAAAGCTGTGCCTGTGATTGACAGGTTCAGGTAAGTGAATCTCACCTTTAACTCCCTGCCACCCTGCTTTTCCCCCCCTGTGTCTTTAGAATTTAGACCAGGGTACATCTGTGTCCAGTGGCGTACATATAAGCCTGCGGACCCCTGTGACCGGGTACCAGCCACCATGTTTTGCTGACCCCGACCAAGCGCCAAACCACCAGGTCCGCACATTCAAGGGGCCCATCGCGTGGCCCATGCTGTTAGGGCCATCTGATGGGTATGGATTTCCAGGGAGCCCGGTCAGCAAGGTGGAGCTTTAACAGAGCCCCCTGTGATGAGATCACTGCTGGGAGGAAGTGACTTCCCCGGTCACTCCTCCCAGCTATCAGAGAGCGATGCAGAAGGAAGGAGGGGGAGTCAGCCTGAGCCACCACTGGACCCCAGGGAAAGTCAACCTCCTGCACCTAAAAGGTAGGAAACAGGAGGGTGACCAAACATTTTGTATGTGTGTGTTTGTATCTATGTTTGTATGTGTTTTGTGTCTGTCTGTCTGTATGTGTGTATTTGGCTGTGTGTATGTATATATGTGTGCCTGTCGGTTTATATGTATGTATCTGTCTTTGTATGTGTGTCTGTCTGTATGTGTGTATGTGTCTGTGTGTATATATGTCTTTATGTATGTATCTGTGTATATGTATGTATGTATGTTTGTGTATATGTGTGTCTCAATGTATGTATGTGTCTGTGTGTATGTGTGTATGTATGTGTCTCTGTATGTATGTGTGTCTGTATGTGTGTGTCTGTCAGAGTGGGAGAGGGAGGGAGTGAAAGAGAGGGAGGGAGGGGGGCCCCATGGATCAGTTTCACACCGGGGCCCAAACCAGTGCCAAGCATTCTTTCTCCACTGCCGTGTAGCTCACTTCTCTTGATAACAATTTCCTGCTAAGATACGCGACAGGGTGCTCTTAAGATTGTGTGTACGCCACTGTCTGTGTCCATTGTCTCACCTGACTCCTACTCGTAATAATGTGCATGTCTTGAATCTCCGTAAATGACTCTCCCAACTCCTGCGAACAATATGGGATGAGAAAACATTGATAGTCTGAGAAACGTACTTTCGAGATAAATTAGACCCAGCACTTAAAGATATCAGGTATCCCACAGGGATTTTTGTTAATAAAGATGTCAAAAAGGCTCAAGTATCAGGTGACCTAAATATCTCCCGGAACTCCACTTTGAGTGTTCAATGCACAATTTTGCCCCACAGCCTCAAGCAGATCAATGGATACCTGTAAAGGGCAGGTTTGGTCAACTGTTGGAGGGTTGTGCACAAGGAAGGTTGGGATTACTCATTTTACTTCAGAGTACATGAAGTTTATGTACTGGTAGGTACAAGAATTCCTACCACTCCTAATTTCTTCAGAAATATGGATAGCTACATGTCTGACAGTTCCCCAGTCTTTGAAGACCTTGTGGCGGACACCCTGATGGGAAGAGGGGTTTCGCCGCCAGAGATGTTCTTTTCCCTCCAGTGTGAGTAGAGCTGCAATAATCCTGGAAGTGATAATCCTAAAAGGCAGTGATGAAGCTGTTCCCTACAAGCACAAGACAAGGCTCTGTGTTAAGGGTAAAACTGGAACTGTTTAATGGAAGCCACAGCTGGCCTTTTATGCAAGTCCCATGCAAGGGGTTTCTGATGACATATTCTGGGGTCATTCCGCACTGGACCTGAGAGGGGACAGTCGCATAAGCGCACACATAATTATATTACCTCTCAGATTCAGGACATGCATAATAAAAACACCTCAAAATACATACTTAACAATAGAGTACCCCCTCAAGTCATATATCCCCGGGTAGCCTGGATCTGAGCGCCCAACATATCCAGAAAGCACTCAGATCCCACAAACGCAGCCAATTCCACCGGGATATAGTTTAGACTGACCGCACACGAGGCACCTGCCCAAAATAGTTTCATGAGATCAGGCCGTGCGGTCAGTCTTTTTTGGGAGTACCAAATACAACATTATATACGAATAAATGGTTTGTGCGTATGCTCCGACAGTGTGTCTGGTTTGGGAGTATGCGCCCACTGAACACCATTCAGTTAGTATGAATCCAACCTAACATAGTTGGAAGTGTTCACGCCGTCGAGTGTCCGATTTTCGTTCCATGAACTAGACGACCAAACACTGCTGTCTGTGTTCGCGGCCCAAGATGACCGCCACCACGTGTTCACACATACGAACGGCGACCACCCAGCCGGCCACTTAGTACGTAGGTGTTATTGCGGTTTCAGAATTTCAGAATTGTTATCAGAGGTTAATGGAGTCAACAAGCGGCACACTCCGCATGAGGGTGGTCTGTCATTTGGTGATTTATTTGTTATTCGAACAGGGCAATGTTAATATACGAAGGTGAACGCAATTTAGTGAATAAACAGGCGAAGGGAACAAAGGGCTTTTTAATCCAGGGACAAGGAGATCTGTCACATTGCTTCCCACTTTTGGGACACTCCAGCTGACCCGGTTTGACCTTTTTCAGGTCAACTTGGGGATGTCCGGATTTAACTTAAGTTGATGAGCTCTGTTTGTTGGGACAACCTGTCGGTGTTGCCATTCTGCTTACTGGGCCGATAGTGAATTGTAAAGTTGAAGGGCTGCAGGGCCAGGCTCCACCGTAACAATCGGCCATTGTCCCCTGTAACCTGGTTAAGCCGACCAACGGATTGTGGTCGAGGATTAGGGTGAACTCTTGTCCGTACAAATAAGCAGTCAGTTTCTTTAGCGCCCAAACCAGTGCCAAGCATTCTTTCTCCACTGCCATGTAGCTCACTTCTCTTGCTAACAATTTCCTGCTAAGATACGCGACAGGGTGCTCTGAACCATCTTCTCTGACTTGGCTTAGAATTGCCCCCAGTCCAAACATGGAAGCATCTGTGTGGACAATAAAACGTTTGTTAGGGACTGGGGCAGACTAGACAGGGGCATTAATTAACGCTTGTTTGAGGGACTGGAAGGTGGCTTCACATGCTGGAGACCACAGGACCTGCCTAGGTAAATTCTTCTTTGTCAGGTCAGTCAGAGGTTTAGCTATTGTACTGTAGTCAGAGACAAAACGCCTGTAATACTCTACGGTCCTTAAAAATACTTGGGTCTTGGTACGAGGTGTGGGCCAGTTTGTGACGGCCTTAATCTTAGCAGGCTCTCGTTGTTGTTTTCCACACCCCACCCAGTGTCCCAAGTATTGGATCTCTGCCTTACCAAGATGGCACTTGTCCGGTTTCAGAGTCAGGCCCGCGGCCCAAATCTTATTCAGAACCACCTCTACATGAACCAAGTGTTCCTCCCAGGACTGACTGTAGATCACAATGTCATCCAGGTATGCACAAGCAAAATCCTGGAAGCCATTGAGGAGTCTATCCACCATGCGCTGGAAAGTAGCTGGGGCATTCTTCATCCTGAATGGCATGACCCTGAACTGGTACAAGCCAAACGGGGTGACAAAGGCTCATTTGGGGATAGCTTCCTCGGCCAGGGGAATCTGTCAATAGATTTTATAGAGGTCTGTGGTGGTCAGATAACGTCCCCTGGCTATGCGATCTAATAGATCGTCTACCCTGGGCATCGGGTAGGCGTCTGTGGTGGTTCGGTCATTTAGTCATCCGTAGTCCACGCAAAACCATATGGTTCCGTCCTTCTTGGGTACGAGGACTACAGGCGAGGCCCATGGGCTGTCAGAGGGTTTGATAACCCCCAAGCGGGACACCTCCTATATTTCCTTCTGCATTCCTTCTCAGACTGCTTCTGAAATACGGGAGGCTGCCTAAGTGGGGCTTGACCAGGGGTTTACACTTTGTGGACTGCTAACGGGGTATACCCTGGCTCTTGAGAGAACGTTAGTTGTTTCTTGGCTAACAACTGCCGGGCTTGCTCTGTCTCTACAGTCGTCAACCAATCTCCCAATTTTACAAGACTAATGAGATCCCTTTGGGGTTCTTGTTCTAAGAGATCGAGCAGGGGTAGGCTGTCTGTAGCAGGGGCACATACTGCAGCTATATCCTCTTGCATTTCCTGATACTCCTTGAACATATTTATATGAAAGGACCTTTTTGATCCTTTCATCGGCACAGGTGGCAACTACATAAGTGGTGTCACAGAGTTGCTCTATCACTTTGTAGGGGTCTTGACATGCTGCCTACAATTTATCTTGCCTAACTTGTATTAGTACCAGAACCTTTTGTCCCATCTATGCCTCCCACTGTGATTGTGGTACTGTTTCTTTAACACCGGGTCACTCACGTGACCCCGGCGTTTGCATAAATCAGCGACCTCCCAGCGTGCGGCATTATACATGCTGCCGCTGGGAGGCGTGAAGGATGCAAGCGGCGAGCGGCGAGCGGCGAGCGGCGAGAGGAGACGCCGCTCGCCGACAGGTAAGAGGAGGGGAGACCGCGGACCCCTGACAAAAAGGTTCTGGTACTAAAACCAGTCAGGCAAGATAAATTGTAAGCAGCATGGCAAGGCCCCTACAAAGTGATATAGCAAGCGGTATCGGAGCTCCAGTACATATGGCATGATCAGGTTCCGTTTCCCCCTCCCAGTGTTCTCTAATGAAATCAAGGGGACCTCGTATCCTTCTCCCACATAGTAACTCAAAGGGGGAAAACACCATGGATTCCTGTGGCACCTCTCGGTATGTGAATAGCAGGTGAGGCAGGAAACTCTCCCAGTCTCTGCAAGCGTCAGTAAAGATCCTCAACATCTGTTTGAGGTACCATTAAAGTGCTCACATAGAACATTTGTCTGGGGGTGGTAGGGTGAGCTTAATATGAGTTTGATGTCAGTAAAGGTCCTCAACATCTGTTTGAGGTACAATTAAAGCGCTCACATAGACCGTTTGTCTAGGGGTGGTACGGTGAGCTTAATATGAGTTTGATGCCACAGACTTTCCACAGCTGCTAGGTTAGGTCAGCGGTGAACTGGGTCCCCTGATCTGAGAGGATTTATTTGGGGAACCCTATACTGGTGAATATCTTAACCAGCGCATATGCAACAGTTCCTGCATTGATATTCGTGAGGGCAACTGCCTCGGTGTAGCTGGATGCATAGTCCACCACGGTAAGTATATACTTCTTACCAGATGGACTGGTTATGGCTAGGGTCCCCACAAGATCAACTGCTATGCAGTTAAAGGGCTCCTCAATAACAGGCATGGACAGCAGTCGGGCCTTGGAGTGATCCCCCCTTTTCCCTACCAGTTGACAAATATAGCAGGTGTTACAGTACAGTCGTACGTCCCCATGGCTTCCTGGCCAAAAGAAGTTCTGGTTTACCCTGTGAGACATGCGGCGTACTCCTAGGTGCCCTGCTGGGTGATACCTCCCCTAGAGTTCTCGGTTAAACGATATAACCTATCCTGTTCCCAAGCAAAACGTTCCCCTTCTAATCCCCCTTGGTCGGTCTCTGCCTTGGCTCTATACTTGTGGAGAGTAGGATCCTCCCGGGTTTCCCTCCCAAACTCCTCTGGGGTATGCCAGCCTAATGGGGTCGGGTCTACAGGTACAGTCAGGGGTTGGTATCTTACCTGGGTCTCCATGACAAATGGGCCAGCTTCCGCAGTTCAGGCTTGTAATCGGGTAGTGACCGGTTGAGCTTCATCAGGTTTTCGCGGGCAGTGGGTAAACAGTAAATAGCTCCCCCAGCTACTCTGACAGCCACTGTTTGTCCAGTGTGTTCATTTTCTTGACCAAACACTGCTGTCTGTGTTCATGGCCCAAGATGGCCGCCACCATGTGTTCGCACATATGAATGGCGAATACCCAGCAGACCGCTTAGAACGTTGGTGTTATTGCGGTTTCAGAGGCATTATAAGAGGTTAATGGGGTCAACAAGCACTACACTCTGCATCTTGGTGAACTCTCATTCAATGATTTATACAAGGTGAACGCAATTTACTGAACAAACAGGTGAAGGGAACAAAGGGCTGTATAATCCAGGGACAGGGAGATCTGTCACAGACCTCAATTCCACCCTACATTAAATATATTGATAGACACTGAAAATATTAAGCTCTAACTCAGTATTTTACACAGAATGAGACAACTGAGGTATGCCCTGTGACAGCCCAAGAAGCACACATATGCATAATATGTGTCACAATATTAGTACTTGCAATGCAAGAAAGTAAGTATTAACCAGTCAGTCAGAGTGCAAAACTTGAACAAGATTATAAGGCTACTCTCGCTTTGACAAATACAAGAAACTGGTAGAAGCTCCAAAAGTTGCTCTCCCAAAAATATCTTCTCACACTTTGTAAATCCCATAGATACTTTTATAACTATTCCAATAAATGTGGGAGACTCCTCACTAATGTTTTATAATGTTTACGCTATGCCATATTCACAAGATTTCAAAGAAGATGAATAGGGAGACTCGACTACCTAAGAAATATTGACAGAGTTCCACGCATACTACGGTTGGCTTTATAATTTATCTCCTAACCACTCCCCTAACAAAGAGTATAGGCACAAAGTGATTATAATATTTAGCCCAAAATGTTAAAAGAACTCAGCTCAAGAATTTGACTCCCCATTAACACAAGAAGATTTTAACCCCTTAAGGACAGAGCTTCAAAAACTTGTCTTTCACTTAATGACAACGGCATTTTTTTCATTTTTTGCTGTTTGCGTTCAACTGCAATTTGCATTTTACTAATTTGTTGCACCAACACATATTATACATCGTTTTTTAAAGGACAGAAAGGGCTTTAATTTGATGTAACACACATATATATAAATGCTTATTTATTATTAAAAAAAATACAGAAAAATGTAAAAAAATTAAAATTTTGTGTTTTTTTTTTTTACAGTTTTTGCAATAATAATGTGTGCCTAATTAGTGCAGGTTAAGAAAAGTAAATCAAAATAATTTAATTTAGTTGTTCTGATTTACAGAATATATAATGTGTCTGGGATTTTAAGTTTTTTTTGGTAGTTACAGGTTACAAAGAACAAGGAGTAAAATAAATTTTTAATGTGGAGCGATTTTAGAATTTGGTATGTTTGTCTTGTAAGCTTAATAGCCATAAAAGAAAACAAAATTGCCACACAAAAGTATATTTTTATATAAAGTAGACATCACAGGCTGTTTACCTAAGGTTGTTTTGACACTTTCTACATAGCCATTTCACCGCCAACCTCTGCTAAATATTGGAGTAAAATTGTGGGGGGGTTTTATGTGTATTTTGTAAAGTTGGTGTGTGCTATTCCTGTCCAAAGTTTTATTTTGTGTTCAGTTACATCTGCTGAGTAAAATGACACCCCCATTGTATGTCTTTGCACTATTTCGTGAAGTTACAGTGCCATATAGGATACCTGTCCTTTTCAGTATTCACAGTAGAATTTTGAGAGATGGATTTAATGAGCCTTAGCTTCCATTTGGGGTATTATAACAGTTTGACTGTTCAAAAACCCCCCACAAAGGCCTACCATTTGTAAAAGTAGACACTCCAGGGTATCTCATAAGGAGCATATTGTGCCTTAACATGCCCCCATTTTTTCACCAATATATGCCAAAGTATGTTGTAAAAAATAATTTTGTGCATTTTTTACATACGGATTGCATTTTTGCTGGGCGTTTTGTATATTTCATATGTGCCACTAAGTTCAAACCCCCAAATTATGCTCAGCTAAGTCTTCTGAGTAAAATGACACCCCATATGAATGTCTTTGGCACTATTTCGTGAAGCTACAGTGCCATATAGGAGACCTGTCCTTTACAGTATTCACAGTAGAATTTTGAGAGATGGATTTAATGAGCCTTAGCTTCCATTTGGGGTATTATAACAGTTTGACTGTTCAAAAAACCCCCACAAAGGCCTACCATTTGTAAAAGTAGACACTCCAGGGTATCTTATAAGGTGCATATTGTGCCTTAACATGCCCCCATTTTTTCACCAATATATGCCAAAGTATGTGGTAAAAAATAATTTTGTGCATTTTTTACATACGGATTGCATTTTTGCTGGGCGTTTTGTATATTTCATATGTGCCACTAAGTTCAAACCCCCCAAATTATGCTCAGCTAAGTCTACTGAGTAAATGAATGTCTTTGGCACTATTTCGTGAAGCTACAGTGCCATATAGGAGACCTGTCCTTTACAGTATTCACAGTAGAATTTTTTGAGAGATGGATTTAATGAGCCTTAGCTTCCATTTGGGGTATTATAACAGTTTGACTGTTCAAAAAACCCCCACAAAGGCCTACCATTTGTAAAATGAGACACTCCAGGGTATCTTATAAAGTGCATATTGTGCCTTAACATGCCCCCATTTTTTCACAAATATATGCCAAAGTATGTGGTAAAAAAATATTTTGTGCATTTTTTACATACGGATTGCATTTTTGCTGGGCGCTTTGTATATTTCATATGTGCCACTAAGTTCAAACCTCCCAAATTATGCTCAGCTAAGTCTTCTGAGTAAAATGACACCCCCAATGAATGTCTTTGGCCTTTTTGACATACAAAGTGAATTTGCACAGTATATTTTGCAAACCTTATGTGTGCTACGACTGTATAATACTTCATATGTTGCTCAGCTATGTCAGCTATGTCGGCTGAGTACAGCAATACCCCCGTATGTACCTTTGACAGGTATGTGTGGACATCGGAGGGGCACATTTGGGACACAGCCATTCCAGTTTTTTCCAAACTTTGAATTTTTATGCTGTGCCTATGTCCCATTTTAGAGTATTTTACCAGGCTATATAATCCAAATACCCCATAAAGCCATACCATTTCTTAAAGAAGACATCCCAGGGTATTTCAAAAGGCATATTTTGAACCTTAGCGTGGGATCATTTTTCCGCTAGCTTGTACCAAGTGTAGTGGTAATAAGCATTTTTTCTGCCTTTTTGACATACAAAGTGAGTTTGCGCAGCATATTTTGCAAACCTTATGTGTGCTATGACTGTATAATACTTCATATGTTGCTCAGCTATGTCAGCTGAGTACAGCAATACCCCTGTATGTACCTTTGCCAGGTATATGTGGATGTTGAAGGGGCGCATTTGAGATGCAGCCATTCAGTTTTTTTCTAACTTTGAAGTTTTACGCTGTGTCCATGTTCCAATTTGGAGTAGTTTAGACGGTTGGTTATTGAAACTTCCCCACAAACACAAACTATTTATTAAAGAATACACCCTGGGGTAATTCAAAAGGCATATTTTGAACCTTGGCGTGGGATAATTTTTTCTCTAGTTTGTTCCAGGTGTAGTGGTAATGAGCATATTTAAAATGTATTTTTTTACTTTTTATAACTTTTTTACTTTTAAAAACTAGTTTTTAAACTTTTGTTTTGCTTATTAATTTTTTTTAAACTTTCCTTAACTTTCTTAAAACTTTTTTACAGATTTAACATTTTTCTAAGCTTTTTTTTTACCGTTAACCCCTAACTAGCAGTACGCAGCACTAACAGTAAATTCCCCATTTTCCCATAACTCCCACCCACCCCAGCTAGCAAAATATATAGTTATAAAATATTTTAATTAATTAAATAAATTGAACCCCTGAGGGTTAAAAAATAAATAAAAAGTTAATCCTCAGGGGTTAAAAAAAAATTAGATCACAGTATAATACTGTGATCTCTATTTGATCGCTGTAGGCAGTGATCGACTGGCAGGGAAGGGGTTAATTTTTATTTGGACTAGGTAAAGGTTTTTTTTTTATTTTTTACTTAAACGTTATTAAAACATTTTTTTAAGCTTAATTTTTTACTTTTTATAGTTTATTTTAAAACTTTTTTTAACGTTAACCCCTAGTTAGCCTAACGCCAAATCCCCCAATTCCCCACTAACTTCCACCCACCCCAGCTAGCTAAATATATAATTTTTAAATATTTTAATTAATTAATTAAATAAATTTAACCCCTGAGGGTTAAAAAAAAAAAAAGAATTAACCCTCAGGGGTTAAAAAAAAAATCAGATCATAGTAAAATGTAATCCCTGCCAATTGATCACTGTAGTCAGTGATAAATTGGCAGGGAAGGGGTTAATTTTTTATTAAAATGGGTAAAGGGGGGGGGGACTTTAAATTAACTTTATTTTTTTAACAGCAGGGGGCAGGATCATCACTGTTCCGGCTCCCTGCACTTCACACAGAACCCGGAAGTGCAGGGAGCCGGTAGGTAAGTATACAGAGCACATGTGCTTGCTCAGACTTGCGGTCAGAGTGAGCACATGTGCTGGGCAGCTTGACCGGGTGCTCCCGGTATGCCTCTAATGCAGAGGCATACCGGAGCACCATTAACCCAGCGATCGCCGCGATAGCGTCGATCCGGGGTTAATTTTACCGCGTGACGGACAAGGTCCGTCACTCGTCATTAAGGGTTTCCCTTCTGTGACGGACCTCATCCGTCACCCGTCATTAAGGGGTTAAAGAAGCATTGAAACTCTCCCAAACAGATGGAGTGCCTGGCCCACGCTTTAAAAACCTTAAAACCTTTCAACACACTTATTGTTACCAAAATTACTATGAGGTCTAAACTCCCTATTGTCAAGAAGCAACATCCCGACTGATACCCTAGCAGCTACTATAAAAGTGATACCTAAGGATGGGGATGATCTTCCCTACTTCTCTAGCTGAAGGCCTATATCCCTGCTAAATGCGGATAGTAAACTATTCACAAAAGTGTTAGCCCTTAGAAAAGGAAGAGTATTAACAGATCTAGTTCACTCATATCAGGTAGAGTTCATTCCTGGTAGAGATGTGAAGGACAACACTGTACGTGGCCTGAATATAATTCATTTGGCCCATCATTCGGAACAAGAGCTCCTTCTCATCTCTGCCGACACACAAAATACTTTTGACCTGGTCAACTGGAGTTTTTGTAACTAATATGTGCATGGATAGCAGCTCTGTACACAATCCCTAGTGCCCACATAAGAATTAATGGAGAACCTTCCCCCATACATATTCAAAATGACACAAGGCAGGGATGTCCTCTATCCCTCCTCTTGTTTGACCTTAGTCTTTAGCCATTTCTGGAGGTGGTCAGACAACTCCAATATCCTGATATAAAAATATAACTCACAAAGCATTTATTAAACTCAAAAAAAGACCAGTAATGTGGGGGGAATTCTGATGTGCAAACTCTCCAGCAGTGGATTGGGAGAGTGGAGGAGGTCTATTGCATGGCGTCTTTGACTACAGCGCTGAATGAGACTACAGACGATTGCCAGCAGATTTGGGTTCCATGTGTTGACTACATAGTCAGGTTAACCCAGGTAATCTAACCAAGCCATACAAGCCAAGATGGGTGGGAGGAATTGAGAGACGCCAGGGAAGGGGAGCTGGGTTCCCCTCATTTTTATTTTTCTACATTCTCTTTCTCCCCCCCCCCTTAAATATTTGTCTTTTAGTATACATTTGTTTTGCACATTAATAATAAGGTCTTTGTATGTGATCTTTGAAATTAAAATCTGAAAATGCTTTTGAATAGTTAACTGTAAATAATAAGTATAGATTGCTATGTAATCAACTTTTGAAACTTGAATAAATGGCACATTTTTGGCAACAGTATCGAGTCCTGTGAGTGCACTTCCAACAAGGTATTTATATATATATATATATATATATATATATACATAAAGGAAAATAAGATAGCACTCTCAGGACTATAGAAAAAATAAATAAAACTTAACTTTTAATTAGCTTATACAAAAAAAAAATTGACGTTTCAGTCTGTTAACCACAGACTTTCATCAGGATTAATACATAAAAATTCATACCTTACATATATAGTACAATACATATTGGCAATCAACTTACCCACCACCAAAACGATTGTCTCTCCCTGTCAGCCCGGTCTGGAGCTCACGTGGGTTCGGCCGGCGTCGGAGCGTGCGTCAATGACGTCATCACGCGACGCCGGCGTCATGACGTCATCACGCGAGCAACCAGCCGGCAGCATCATGGGGAGATTGTTGCTATGGAAAGAAGCTTCCTAGCAACCAATAAAAACAAAACACAAATGCACTGGAAACCAAAACATTCAAATGATTCAATTAGGCAAATACAAAATAGAGACATAATTAACTACTATGAAGCCCAACATTATTACAAACAGAGCATACTCATGCTACATATTATAAAGAAACCACAAACTGTATGGCAAAACAAAGTACCCAAATCTCAGACCTTAAGCATGGGAAAAAAGGGTTAACAATATATATATAAAAATATACCAAACAGAGAGAAAAAAAAAAAGAAAAGAAGGAAAAAGCAACTGAAACCAGAATAAACTAATAATACATTGACTAGTGGCTCTAGCAGGCATATATTGCTGACATTAAATTGGAACTACCCCTAACTGTATGTGAGAATGCATATCGTTGTCCAAACACCTGATACTCTCACAATGTAGGTGAAGGATATACATATCAATATAACTTAGTACCTTCATAATGAGGCATCATAATGGGTAAGTGCCTTTCCCCCAGGATGGGCATCAATACCCATGCTTCATATTGTCCCAACTACAAAGAGTGCCACGCAGTGTACTCTATGTCTAGGCAACCAATAAACAATGACCCATACTGTCAAGAGCATCTAATCAATAAGTATAATCATATTAAAATATAAAATAGAAAACAATAGAAAAATATATAGACAAAAAGACTACACTGGGGGATAAAACATCCCTGATAATGCAAGTTGGGTGACACCACCCAAAACGATGTAGACCCAGCTCATATAGTAAAAAGCAATATTCCTCCACAAAATCACTGCCTGTATATCCCAAGAGAAAGGGAAAAGGACCAACATATAACTGGACACCGGTCGAAGTGGCTGACCCCCAGGGCGGGCCACTTTCGCCTATTCCAGAATGGATCAGGTTACATACAAAAATTATAAAAAGACAGATAGTGAATATTTTTCATTAAGTCCATCAGGATAGACAGTTTGTAATGTTCTAATCCAAAATAATTCCCGTTGGAGGAGCATCTTTTTTCGATCTCCACCTCTTAATGAAAAATATTCACTATCT
>OW240913.1:275861751-275935856 GCA_933207985.1 Pelobates cultripes
GTTACATTGTGTTGTTTAAATGTTCCCTTTCTTTTTTTGAGCAGTGCATATTACCGTGATATCACCTTCACATGGCAGACATGTTCCAACTTCCGATGCACACAAAGACACATGCACACACATTAACAAACTGATAGAAGCATATATACACTTTGATACAAGCACAAATTTGCACTCAATACACACATACAAACTTTGATACATGCACATACACACAAACCACTAATGTATAGAGACACAAAATGATACACACACACATACACTGATACAGTCACACAATCACTAGGTGTGTCTGGAAATGTACAGTCAGGTCCATAAATATTGGGACATCAACACAATTCTAATCTTTTTGGCTCTATACACCACCACAATGGATTTGAAATGAAATGAACAAGATGTGCTTTAACTGCAGACTTTCAGCTTTAATTTGAGGGTATTTACATCCAAATCAGGTGAACGGTGTAGGAATTACAACAGTTTGTATATGTGCCTCCCACTTTTCAAGGGACCAAAAGTAATGGGACAATTGGCTGCTCAGCTGTTCCATGGCCAGGTGTGTGTTATTCCCTCATTATCCCATTTACAAGGAGCAGATAAAAGGTCCAGAGTTCATTTCAAGTGTGCTATTTGCATTTGGAATCTGTTGCTGTCAACTCTCAATATGAGATCCAAAGAGCTGTCACTATCAGTGAAGCAAGCCATCATTAGGCTGAAAAAACAAAACAAACCCATCAGAGAGATAGCAAAAACATTAGGTGTGGCCAAATCAACTGTTTGGAACATCCTTAAATGAAAGAACGCACCGGTGAGCTCACCAAAAGACCCGGAAGACCATGGAAAACAACTGTGGTGGATGACCGAAGAATTCTTTCCCTGGTGAAGAAAACACCCTTCGCAACAGTTGGCCAGATCAAGAACATTCTCCAGGAGGTAGGTGTATGTGTGTCAAAGTCAACAATCAAGAGAAGACTTCACCAGAGTGAATACAGAGGGTTCACCACAACATGTAAACCATTGGTGAGCCTCAAAAACAAGAAGGCCAGATTAGAGTTTGCCAAACAACATCTAAAAAAGCCTTCACAGTTCTGGAACAACATCCTATGGACAGATGAGACCAAGATCAACTTGTACCAGAGTGATGGGAAGATAAGAGTATGGAGAAGGAAAGGAACTGATCATGATCCAAAGCATACCACCTCATCAGTGAAGCATGGTGGTGGTAGTGTCATGGCGTGGGCATGTATGGCTGCCAATGGAACTGGTTCTCTTGTATTTATTGATGATGTGACTGCTGACAAAAGCAGCAGGATGAATTCTGAAGTGTTTCTGGCAATGTTATCTGCTCATATTCAGCCAAATGCTTCAGAACTCATTGGACGGCGCTTCACAGTGCAGATGGACAATGACCCTAAGCATACTGCAAAAGCAATCAAAAAGTTTTTTAAGATAAAGAAGTGAAATGTTATGCAATGGCCAAGTGCATTTCACTTGATGAAGACAAAACTGAAGGGAAAATGCCCCAAGAACAAGCAGGAACTGAAGACAGTTGCAGTAGAGGCCTGGCAGAGCATCACCAGGGATGAAACCCAGCAGGCTTCAGGCTGTAATTGACTGCAAAGGATTTGCAACCATGTAGTAAAAAGTGAAAGTTTGATTTATGACTGTTAATCTGTCCCATTACTTTTGGTCCCTTGAAAAGTGGGAGGCACATATACAAACTGTTGTAATTCCTACACCATTCACCTGATTTGGTTGTAAATACCCTCAAATTAATGCTGAAAGTTTGCAGTTAAAGCACATCTTGTTCATTTCATTTCAAGTCCATTGTGGTGGTGTATAGAGCCAAAAATATTAGAATTGTGTCGATGTCCCAATATTTATGGACCTGACTGTATGTTTATAACTGTGTGTGCTTGTCTGGTATTATGTAGCCTGTATTTGCCTGAGTGTGAATATTTGGCAGTGAGTATCCTTGTGCACCTGTGAGTATTTCTGTGTGTATGTGTCTCCATGACTTTACCTGCAATGCATATGTGTCTGTGTATTTCTGTGTATGGGAGCACATGCATCTCTGTGTCTGGAGGGAGCTGCTTGTAGTGTGTTCTGTGTATGAGGCTTCTATTGATTTTGCTCTGTACGTTGTGTTTATTGTGGGGCTGTGTGTGTGAGCGTGAGTATGAAGGTTACTATTTAGGGTGTAGTGTCTGTGCCTTAGGGTGCCTGTGTGTTTATGATGGTCTCTACTGTAGGGTATTTATGACAGAATGAGTGTGACAGAGTGACTGTAACAGAGAGAATGTGACAGGGTGACTTTGACAATGTGACTGTTTCTGCAGGTGTGGTGACTAAGTGTGTGTATCAGGGAGGGGGTGATATGACTGGGTGTATGTGTGGGGAAGGGAACTATGATAGGGTGACAGGAAGTGTGTGGGATAGTGATTGTGACATGGTGACTAAGTGAGAAAGAGGGGGTGATGTGACAGGTTGATTCTGTGTTTGTGTAGGAAATAGGGTGATTGTGACAGAGTGACTGAGTGTGTGTGGGGAGGAATGTGACTGTAGCAGAATAACCCACTGTGGAGGAGGACTGGTGATGTGACAGTGTAAA
This sequence comes from Pelobates cultripes, assembly GCA_933207985.1. NCBI lineage: Eukaryota > Metazoa > Chordata > Amphibia > Anura > Pelobatidae > Pelobates > Pelobates cultripes. The sequence continues at coordinate 275,864,360 of OW240913.1, forward strand.
TGAATGTGTGTGTGTGTGTGGGGGGTGACAGGGTGACTCTATGTGTGGAAACGGGAGTGACTGTGACAGGGTTACTGAGTATGTATGTGAAAGAGGGTGATGGGTAACTGAGTGTGTGGGGTGTGATGTGGCAGGTTGACTGAGTGTGTGGAAGAAAGAGTGTGAGTGTGTCAGGGGGACTGAGAGTGCATAAAGGAGGGGGTGATGTGACAGAGTGAGTTGGGTGAGAGAGGGTGATGTAACAGGGTGACTGTGTATGTTTGGGTGAAGGGCTTTATGTGACAGCATGAGTTTGCGTGGGAGTAGAGGTGAATTTGCCTATTCAGCCTTCCCACACATTGCTGCTCATTTCATTATTAGGCGAGGTGCTTACCTCCCTCAGCTCTCCCCTTCAGCCACCCTCCATTTGCTCTCTGGGATGATGTTTGTCTCTCAGTGTCAGCTGCTGCTCACATGCTCTGTTTCACAAAGAGTATGGAGGATATGATATCATATGATATCCCCTCTGTTCTTTATGTGAATAGAGCACAGGCAGACAGTGCAATTGCTCTGTGAACTCCAGGAACTTTAATTAAGGCACAATTTGCAAACACAGTTTTTGCAATAAACAAATGTCATTTGCAATAATGCAAATTGTGTATACACCATTGCAGTGTATGAATGCATACCATGGCAATCATGTATACATCAATGCCAAAGTTAAGGGGTTAATAATCCAAATGGTAATGTATTTTCCATTAAACTCTTAATTTTCAGCAACAGATAGACTCATGACATAAAGGAATACAAATCTCAGTATTAGCACATGCCTATACTGGGCTTAAACTAACTGAGCTGTTTGCTCTTCTAAATAGTCATCAACGTATTATCTAAATTTTAGCACTTTCTAAAATGATATCCCTGATGTGAATATGAAAATAACACAGAAAATATGAAATTAACTCTAACCCAGAGGCAAACCTATGCTATTTGGAGCCAGAGATGGCGCCTGAAATGTTAAAATCAAAAGGGATTCTCCAGGCACCAGTGTCACTATCGCTTATTGCAGTGGAGATGATGCTGTTAAGCTATGAGTGTAAACCTTCTGTTTTTATCAATACATTTTCAAATATCCAGAAACCAACCCCTCTTATGGGAACAATATGATCAGGGAATTCCATTGCTAAATGTAGTTGAATTGCATGAAGTGCATATGTGTATTTGTGTGTTGCCGGTGAGTGATTCTGAATACATTTTTGTAATTTCTCTACATTCTCTACATTTACATACGTAATACATAATATATATATATATATATATATATATATATATATATATATATATATATATATATATATAATACATAATTTGTATTGCTTTTCAAAAATAATTTAAAAAATTCCAGGGAAATTTAAATATGGACCGATTACAGTAGTTCTAACTGTTTTATGGCTACAATAAAATAGGAAATCCAATGCAGCAACTCAAGCATCCCATTTAAAACTATTATGATGACAAAATAATTCTATGCAGTTCAAAGGCTTTGACAAAAAAATCTCTTTAAATGTCCTGTATCATAGCTGGACTAAATTAATACAATAAGATTTCCTAAGCTGTTCTAGCTGGTTGTATTGCTTACCATACTTACATAAGCAGTAGATTTTGCAATAGTTTTGTTTAGTTAAAAAGTATAAATTAACACGTAACAACAATATTTCACACTCCAGATTGCCTTATCATTTTCCTGAAAAAGTTGTGTGTCTCAATATAACTTATAAGAATACATTTGAATATTTATGATTTTAAAAATGTTTTCAGAGAATATAATAAAAGTATAATTTTTAGTTTACATGCAAATGTTTAGCGCAAGTCAATAAATATAAAATGAAATAATTACGCAAAGAACAACCTAGAAAATAGCACTGTTGGTAGTTTTTACATTAATAATATCAAACGCTTTTGCATTTCAAGCTCTGTTATACATACAAGATAAAGTTTTATGCTATATCTGCAGAAGAAAGTGAAATGAACCCAGTCAGCATCAAGGTTGCAAGCAGTGCACAGCTGAGTATTAAGAAGCACACACACTGGCACCCAAAGGGCAGAGAGGCTGTCTGAAAAATATAATGATACAAAATAAAATAATTACAAAAGGAAAGTTAATACTCTCTTGAAAAAATAGGTTGTATGAAATAGAGTTAACAATCGAATAATATGTATTTTCCTCTTGTTACCTGTTTTATTGCTTGGACCTGTGCTACCTAATTACGGTCTAGCCCTTGACATGAATGTTCTGAGATTTCAACCTGGCTCCTTTCACTTAGTGTTTATTGCCTCTTCATTGCTCACAGAAAAATACAGAGTGTAATAGGAGCAGAGTAGAATGTCCCCAGCTTGGGAATCAGACCTGTGCCACTATGCCGACCATACTTTCTCCAGGGTTTCTTCCAGGCAGGAGTTAGTCCATCTGCCCTTTCCTTCTGCCCTACCTTTGAATACTGCCCTTATAAAGTAATTTGTAGCTCACAGGACTAACTCTTGGCTGAGAGGTCCTTGGTACATGGATATAGTGCAGCCAGAAAGCCAAAAATAAACCCCACTTCCAGCAAATGGCCCCATGGTGGGGCATCTATTAACTAGCGGGGGGTGGGTGTATTTGTACACTAGTCACCGGGGAGGGAGGTGTATCTGTACACTTAGCCCCCACCCATTGCCCATGGGTTGGTGGGTGGGGGCAGGACAATAGCCCCCCCTTATTGTTATTAAGAGCGCCCACCCGCCGCTCAGGGGTGGGGGCTGGGGAAGGACAATAGGTCCCCCCCATTTTTTCATTTAGGGCCCCCACCCACCACTCATGGGTGCGGGCCAGGGTGGAGGGAAATAGGTGTCCCCCCTGTAACGGAACGCCTGGCACCCCACAACTCATGGGTGAGGGCCAGGGTGGAGGGCAATAGGTGTCCCTCCTGTAACGGAACGCCTGGCACCCCGACTGGGTACCTTCCATTGATGGATGCTCCTAGTGCTTTCTGAGGGCTCCAAGCACTCCACCAGACACCATAACTAGCGCAGACCCCACAAACCGCCACAGCTTGGCTGGGGTCTCACCGTCTTACACTCACTCTGGACCCAAGACCACGGTCCAGGTTCCTGTAGGTAGACCTCTTTTGTAATCCAGAGAGCAGGAACAGACCAAAATAACTAACTAAATAACAGGACCATCGGGAATATTGACAGGAAGCATCGCAAGATCACAGAGGAAAGGTAAGAATTGTGGGAAAATTTCTCTGACCACAGGAAACAAAGCACACATTGCTCCTCCGCTGGTCAGAGATGGTCACGTGTAGGAAACCTCCATAAGACAAGAAAATTAGAGCAGATAGGCAGAAACAGAGAACAGATACTGAGAGAGGGAGGGAAGAGGAATCTATTAAAGAAAGGTAAGTTCGGCATGACAGTGCTGCTTTAATTACATTGTATGAAAGAACTGCTTCGTTGAGTGAGCCAGATGTCCACAACTGTACACCTGCAACATGTAAGTACTGCAGTAACTAACTGATCTAAGCAAAGTGTCCAGTTTACAGTAACATTTACAGGACTTGTAAAAAAAAAACCTAATCCTTTCAATAGAACATTACATAACTACATAGCTACATAACTTAATCACATGTTAATAGGAGTGAGCTTCATGTATCTCTGAAGTAATTTATGACATGGGATGCATTGGTACTGTACAATCCAACAACATTAATTATTTGCCACTGTCACATACTATTTGACAACTTATTTAATGTATGTTATATACTTGAGTGAGACGTTTTAATTATTAACTTAAACCCCCTCCTGTTGACACTGAGGCTACACTGGCATTGTACTCAGCTAAACTAAAGACATCTCTGGGACAATTTCAGACAAAGTACACTGTACAGAGAAAACCAAACAGGTTAGTGTTTGATATTGTGGAAGTGTCATTGGCGGAATTAATGTAGAGAGGACCCTGGTGCAAGAAATGTTAGGCCCTCCTTTAGTGCACGGTTGGCCAAAGGATAAATCCTCATCTGTCGTACAACACCCGCAATGCATTGCCAGCTTGGGATATATTATTTGCCTATCCTTGCAGGGTTTTATTTGTTGGCAGTGTTTGTGTGTTTGAATATAGGCTTGTTTATGTATGGAGTATGTGTGTATGTCATTGGAATGCAGTAATGTACTTCTATGTAATGTTTGAGTTTGAATGCAGGGGTGTGTGTATGTAGTATTGGCTTTTAACCCCTTAAGGACCAATCTTCTGGAATAAAAGGGAATGTCACACATGTCATGTGTCCTTAAGGGGTTAAACGCAGGTGTACTTTTGTGTGCAGTGCTGATGTTTGAATTAAGGTGTGTTTGTATATACAGTGAGGGAAAAAAGTATTCGGTCCCCTGCTGATTTTGAATGTTTGCCCACTGACAAATAAATGATCAGTCTATAATTTTAATGGTAGGTGTATTTTAACAGTGAGAGAAAGAATTATAAAAAAAAAAATCCAGAAAAACACATGTCAAAAATGTTATAAATTGATTTGCATGCCAATGAGTGAAATATGTATTTGATCCACTATCAATCAGCAAGATTTCTGGCTCCCAGGTGCACTTTATACAGGAAATGAACTGAGATTCGGAGCACTCTCTTAAAGGGAGTGCTCCTAATCTCAGCTTGTTACCTGTATAAAAGACACATGTCCACAGAAGCAATCAATCAGATTCCAAACTCTCCACCATGGCCAAGACCAAAGAGCTGTCCAAGGATGTCAGGGACAAGATTGTAAACCTACACAAGGCTGGAATGGGCTACAAGACCATCGCCAAGCAGCTTGGTAAGAAGCAAATGGAAGAAACACAAAATAACTGTCAGTCTCCCTTGGTCTGGTGCTCCATGCAATATCTCACCTTGTGGAGTTTCAATGATCATGAGAATGGTGAGGAATCAGCCAAGAGGATCTTGTTAATGATCTCAAGGCAGCTGGGACCCAAGTCACCAAGAAAATAATTGACAACACACTACGCCGTGAAGGACTGAAATCCTGCAGCACCTGCAAGGTCCCCCTGCTCAAGAAAGCACAGGCCCATCTGAAGTTTGTCAATGAACATCTGAATGATTCAGAGAAGAACTGGGTAAGAGGGTTGTGGTCAGATGAGACCAAATTGAGCTCTTTGGAATCAACTCAACTCACCATGTTTGGAGGAGGAGGAATGCTGCCTATGACCACAAGAACACCATGACCACTGTCAAACATGGAGGTGGAAACATTATGCTTTGGGGGTGTTTTTCTGCTAAGGACAACTGCACCACATCAAAGGGATGATGGATGGGGCCATGTACCATCAAATCTTGGGTAAAAACCTCCATCACTCAGCCAGGGCATTGAAAATGGGTCGTGGATGGGTATTCCAGGATGACAATGACCCAAAACACACAGTCAAGGCAACAAAAGAGTGGCTCAAGAAGAAGAACATTAAGGCCCTAGAGTGGCCTAGCCAGTCTACAGACCTTAATCCCATAGAAAATCTGTGGAGAGAGCTAAAGGTTCGAGTTGCCAAACGTCAGCCTTCTAACCTTAATGACTTGGAGAGGATCTGCAAAGAGGAGTGGGACAAAATCCCTCCTGAGATGTGTGCAAACCTGGTGACCAACTACAAGAAACATATAAACAATCTGTATACAAAATCCCAGTGTTATAACAATCAATGCATGATACTCTTACATCTGTGTGGGATCCCCTTAACCCCACACCGACAAATTTAAAAACAAAACTAAATACACAAGGTGAATTATCTTACATCTGGTCTTTGGACAATGTATGCAATTGATACATAAGGAGTACAATCCTAAAAGTGAATGAAAGAGGGGGGGCGTGGCCTGGAGCTCGAGCGTAGCGGTCGCATGTCAGAGTAGCTCCGTGCAACCATTGCCTTTTAACGAGTGATACGATCACCCCAAAAGAGAAAAACGTGACTGGAGCAATGTCCCAACAAAAGGGCAGAAGGCAAGCAGACAAGAGCAAAAAAAGCTACTTTTTTTCCGCCCGGAATGCTCACATAAAAACCGCGGCAATGTCCGAGGAATCCCAAGATGGCGCCCACGACCACCTTACTGAAACACAAGGTACAACAGATGCAGATGCCCCAGCAACCCAAGGCATAATACAAAAAATGCTAGACGAAATGCATCATATGCTGCAACTCACAATCCAAGCATCCTTAAAGGAAATCAACTCTGAAATTAGAGACCTGGGAGCACGCACGTCAACGCTAGAAGACAAAATGGCTGACCACGCTGAAGCATATAATGACATGCGAGCTGAAGTGGACGAACTGCAGGACACAATGGCAAGCTCTGAAAATAAGTTAGCTGATATGGAAGACCGCTCAAGGCACAATAACCTACGGATCTGCACGCCTACCTACAAGGTCTGTTTAAACACCTAACCCCAGACCTGCACCAAGACATGCTGCTGCTGGACCGATATCACAGAGTCCCCAAGCCACGATTCCTAACGACAGAAGCACCACACAACATCCTGGTGAGGCTCCATTACTTCCATGTTAAAGAAGATATAATGAGAGCAAGCAGACAGCGCCCAAACCTTCCAACACCAAATCAGGGAGTAACAATATATGCAGACATATCAGCAGCGACATTGAAGAAAAGGAAAACCTTCTCTGGCATCACAGAGCAACTGAGACAACATAAGAAGCCGTACAGATAGGGATTCCCGGTCAAGCTGTTAGTCACACACGAAGGCAAACTCACGGCTATCACGACCCACATACACCAGCAAATCCAGAGGCACTTCCATACTCATCAGTAAAGATGTGGCATTTACCCCTATACAGGTAGAAATAGATACGTAGGGAAGGTATGTCATAGTGGTGGGGCCTTTAATCACGTTATATACACAATTACAAGCATCTACGCTCCAAATAAGGAACAGAGAAACTTTCTTCATAGGGTACTTAAGAAATTGTCCACAATGCAAAAGGGAATAGGGGTAATATGTGGTGATCTAAACCATGTGCTGGACCCACGATGGATACCACAATTCCACTCATGGCCACTAGACTGAGACCGCTTAGGAGACAGGGCAGGGCAATGCAGAAGCTGCTCCACGAACATCACTACTATGATGTGTGGCGAGCACTACATGTGGGAGAACGGGATTACACTTTCCTATCCACTGTAAACAATACCTACTCATGAACAGACGGTATACCGATAACAGGCCAACACCTGGAACAGGTTAAAGGATGTTCCATAGAACAAATCACGTGGTCGGACCATGCTCCAGTGGTGGCGACCTTGACAGACATATACGAATCCACACACAGGAGCTACTGGAGACTGAAAGCTTCCCTCCTCATAGACACAACTTTCATGAAAGAATTAGAAACAGAGCTCACCCACTACTTTACGGAAAACAAAACAGAAGATACATCACACAACACGATATGGCAGGCACATAAATCGGTGATCAGGGGCAAATGATAAAAAGGGCATCGTTCTTAAAACGGCAAAATCAAGCACAAATGAGAGAATGGCAGAGGGAGCTACAGGACCTTAACTCCCAAAACCAGCAATCCCCATCCCAAGACCTAAAGAAGTGCATCATGACAATCACACAAGCCATACACACACAGGCCTTGGAAAGAAGGGGCCACTACCTCCACAGACTAAAAGCAACACATTACTCCCAAGGAAATAGGGCAGGCAAACAGGTCGTCCAACAACTTAAAACCAAACAGGCACAGCAAAAGATAGCTTATTTAACATCAGCTGCGGGGCACAGAGTAACGGCGCCCAAGGACATAAGTATCATATTTGCGCAATACTATACCTCGTTGTACAACCTGGCAAAGGACACTCAAACATCACAACCACAAGAAATACAGGCCTAGCTAGATTCAATATCCCTATCCACCTTTACACTACAACAACAGCAAAAACTCATAGCTAACATTACAGACGCAGAGGTAGCAGCGGCCATCAAACTCCTACCTGGACGGCTTTGCAAATTGTTACTACAAACAGTTTACCACTATCCTAACAACACACTTGACTAATGCATTCAATTGAGCCACCAGACACCAACGAATGCCAGCTGAATCCCTACTGGCCCACATTATAACACTCCCAAAACCGGGTAAGTCACCCACCTGCCCCCAAAACTTTCGCCCTATATTCTTGTTAAATACGGACGCCAAGCTCTATGCGAAAATTTATGCACTGCGTCTTAGTAGCATGCTTCCCATATCATACACACGGATCAAGTGGGGTTCATAAAAAACAGGCAGGGATGAGACAACACTAGGAAGGTTCTAAATATCATCTACAGCATCCAACACATGAGAGTGGTTGGGGTGTTGGTGTCACTAGACGCTGAGAGGCCTTTGGCTGGCTGGGCTGGGAGTTCCTAGAGAAGGTCCTCCTAAAGTTCGGGACACCGTGGGGCTTCCTCTCAGAGGTCAGGGCTCTATACAACGAGCCATCGGCGTAAGTCATAAATGCGGAGTTCGTTTCAAACCCCTTCTTTATCTCCAGTGGCTCCCGCCAGGGATGCCCACTGTCACCGCTGCTATACGTCATGGCCTTGGAACCACTGGCGGCAGCAATTAGACAACATTCCTCAATACATGAGGTGAAAATAGAAGACAGGGAATACAAGGCAACCCTATTCGCAGACGACATTCTCCTAACCATGTCACAGCCGCATATATCCCTCCCCAACCTGATGGCCTCCATTACGGAATACGGGAAACACTCCTACTACAAATGAAATGTTTCAAAGACACAAGCTATAGGGATAGGGGTGCTGGGGGAAACACTCAGTAGACTTAAAGACGCCTTCCCATTCGACTGGAGGAAAGACCACTTGACATACTTAGAAATTTATATCCCACCACACACAGAAAAGCTACTAGACCTAAATTACAACAGACTCATGAAAGAAGTGGCCACCACGCTGAAGACCTGGAAGGGTAAATACCGTTCATGGGTGGGGAGGATGGCAGCGATCAAGATGATGCTGCTCCCAAAATTCCAATACCTACTGCGCACCCTTCCCATAACGCTACAAATCTCATACCTAGCCTCCTTCCAAAAACTACTAGTCCAATTTGTATGGGCCAACAAAAGGCCAAGGGTGGCTACTACGCTCCTACAAAGGCCAACCACAAAAGGGGGACTGGGACTACCAAAAGTCCAGACATATTATAAAGCGGCTCAACTGGCAGCGGTCAAAGTGGCGATGGTGGGGGGAGAGACACCACAATGGATCCAAATAGAGGCCCACTGGATAAATAGAAAATCCCTTAGGGACATATTTTGGATTCCGAAACAACTCTGCCCCCTGCACATACACCACCTAACGACCACACAACAGACACTCAAAGCATGGAACGACCTCCGCACAAGAAAAGGGGATGCAGGAGAAATCTCAGGGGAAGCCCCATTATCATGCCTAGCAATAGGGATCCCGACATTTGAATCCAAAAAGTGGATTGCAGCAGGGTGCACCAAGATTAAACACCTATACAAGGAAGACAAGCTGATACCTTTCCCAGACCTCCAAACACGGTACAACATCCCCACTAGAGCTCTTACTTACAATTAAAATCGTTGCTCACAGGAGTACAATTGCAAAGCCTGGCGGCACCACATGAATACACAATAGAACAACTATGCACTTATAGAAGATAAAATAGAAACAGACATGGCATTCCAATCAGCATGGCACAAAGAACTGGGGTACGAACTAGGATCAATGGCAAAGGGAATTCACAATACATAAAGGCAACACACGTTGCATGGCACACCTAGAGATGATCAGAAAGTTGCAATACAGGTGGTACATGGTGCCGGAGAAACTAGCCAAGATGTACCTGAACTACCCCAATATATGCTGGAGATGTGGGCACGCCGGGGGATCCATGGGACACGTGTGGTGGTCATGTACGCAACTCCTGACATACTGGGTAATGGTGGAGGGCATAGCGACAGATCTATTGGGAAGACCATGGCCTCTCACCATAGAACAAAGCATACTATTCATGGTACCATGCACATTGACCAAAACAGAGGAATGCTTGATATTCCATCTGCTGATTTCAGCCGTAACGCATATAGCCAGGTGCCCACAAAAGAAGTCTTACTGAACCAAATCTCTTTAAACTGGAAATACGAGATGATGGCAAACAAACACATATGAACACTGAGACACACAGGGCAAGCGGGAGAGAGGTGGAGGGCATACATGGAAAAGAACACACAGTGAAATAAGGGGAAAGGACAATGGCTCTAAACGGGTAAAATAATGGGGAAAAGGGACACATCCAGCATATCCAACCACACGAAGGGGAGACCAAGAACAAACAGAGTGGTATAGACGGGAACACCGGGGAACCTAGGGTATAGGGGCACAACAAGAAGAAACAACAAAGGACTGTGTTTAATGTGAAACGGTAACCCTTATGTTAAAGGGCAAAATACCTGCACAACCCCCGTCCTTCTTTATTCTGTACCCTGGCGAGCAGGCGCCGAATGACGAGGCACATGCGTGTCAAATAAACAGTTAACTGAATAACATGGAATGTTTTGCTTTTATTTCCCCCCCCCCTTCTTCTTTTTGTACCCCACGTTTAAACACACTTCAAATAAAAATTGTTAAATTGAAAAAAAAAAAGTGAATGAAAGAGAAAAACAAAAACACTAGTGCAATATTGCCAGCTACTAGTGTTGGGGTAGGTAACAGGTACACTCACAAGTGGGGAGCCAGTATTATCTTGGCTGAAGATGTCAGCTTAGTAGGATTTATGGGGTCCTATTCCCTCTTCTGTATGAGTAGGTAGTGGTAGCCTTTGATTGTAGTCACAAACTCGTGATTATGGAAAAAGTGCTTTATTTTCCATAAAAGTGCAACAAACAGATAAATAAAATCAATAAAATAAAGAGTTCTTACAGTCTTTCTTGTAGAAAAACGTGTTTTGCCTTTCTGGGAGGCTTCTTCAGTTGGTGTATGTGGTCTAGAGCTTGTTCTTCTTTTTATGTAGTTTGTATTTACTGCCTTCAGGTGTTTCCTATTTCGCCCAAAAATGATGTCCGCTTGCATCCAATGTATTTCCAGTCTTGAGTGTCTATGTTGGGACGCAATTCCTTCCTGTATAATATGGGAGGTCCGCATTCTTCCTTCTTTCTGGAAATCAATGTTATGTCCATCAAATATAAAATGTTCTTGGCAGTGTGCATTGGGGAGGGAAAAGAGGGGAAGCAATATATTAAAAAGCAAGAACAGGAGGAAGCAATGTGGATGAATAAAAGATGTGTAATAAAATGCTTTTATGCTATCATATAAATTACAACAACATATTGAGATAGCTTCCCACACGATTCATGTAATGGTACTTAATTGTCTGCTAAATGTTTTTCAATCAATTATATTTGCATTTTCATTTAGTTCTAAATATTGGTTACTATAGAGAGGACATATGGAAGTGGAATACTCCTTTAGCAGTGTTCTTTGTATTTATAAAGTGGTTCAATAAAGTGTTTCTGGAATTATTTAGTGGTGTCCCCTCCCCTGAAAGGTGTTTAAAATTCTTAATGCAATATTATTATTCAAAATGGCAAACTTCAAAGTCGGAGTTCAAACAGTGTGGAATCAAAGTTTTGAAATTAAATATAAACTTCAGTTATTCTGTGCCAATTGTTTTTTAGCATAAGTCCCTCCTCTCCAATCTTTCTTTACCTCTTTTATAGCACAAAAGAATACGACCTTTGGTTCTGATTGTGCATCAACGTAAAATGGTGAGAGACACTGTGTGTTTCTACACATTTTTCATGTTCCTTACATGTTCATGTTCCTTACATGTTGCCTACATACAGTAGGTTGCATGGACATCTTAAAATATATATCACCCCTCCTTGTATCAATTGCATTCATTGTCCAAAGACCAGATATAAGATACTCCACCTTGTGCAACTACAAGAAATGTCTAACGTCTGTGATTGCCAACAAGGGTTTTACCACCAAGTACTAAGTTGAAGGGGTCAAATACTTATTTCACTCATATTTCCCTTTAAGAGAGCGCTCCTAATCTATGTTTGTTACTCTATAAAAGACACATGGGAGCCAGAAATCTTGCTGATTGATAGGGGATCAAATACTTATTTCACCTATTGCCATGCAAATCAATTTATAACTTTTTTGACATGCGTTTTTCTGGATTTTTTTTTTATTCTGTCTCTCACTGTTAAAATACACCTACCTTTAAAATTATAGACTGATCATTTTTTTGTCAGTGGACAAACGTTCATAATCAGCAGGGAATCAAATACTTATTTACCTCACTGTAATGTTGTAATTTTAATACTGGGGTATGTTTGTATACAATGTTTGCATTTGACCAGGGCTGGTGCAAGGACTTTTGCCCCCCTAGGCAAAAGAAAAAAAAATTCCCCCACTCCCCCATATGTGCAGCCCACCATGTGACATCACAATGCCCCACCCATATGATCTGTCAAATGAACCAACTCCAGTGCTGCACACAGTGTGTGTTCACATTAAAAAACATGCAGGGACAGGCTATATACACCAGCACCACTACATTAAGCTGCAATGGTTCAGGGGACAATAGTGTCCCTTTAATGTGAGATAAATTAGAAATTAGTGTCACTAATAATATACTAGATTGCCTATTTACAACCAGATGAAGATGATGATGGGCTTTGACTGCAGTCTGGCTCCATTGGTCTGGTGTAGAACAGGCTCTCTGGAGGCAACGGGGTCCGAAAATCCAAAGTCTTGCAGGTCAGTAACACCCTCAGAGCAGTGGCGTACATACCAGGGTCGCAGGGGTCGCGGCTGCGACCGGGCCCGGCCCACCAGGGGGCCCGGCCGCCCCTGCGACCTGGTGTGTACCCACTGGGCCAGCCTCTTCCCCTGGGGGGCCCAGGAGCTGGCCACCTCAGGGCCCCCGAGGCTGGCCCTGCGGGCGCGCGGGCGCGCGGGCGCGCGAGGGAGCACTCTCCCCTGAGTGCTTCCTCTTCAGCTCCCTCGCGCACCGCACTGATACCGGACCCGGAAGATGACATCATCTTCCGGCGCCGGCATCCCTACGCGGCGCGCGAGGGAGCTGAAGAGGAAGCACTCAGGGGAGAGTGCTCCCTCGCCCGCCCGCAGGGCCAGCCTGCCCACCCACCAGGTGACTGGCCGCCCAGGAGCCCAGCAGCACCACTGCACCCCAGGGAATCCCCCCAGCACTCCAAAAGGAGGCTGGGGATTACATTTTTTTTAAAAACATGTGTGTGTGTGTGGGTGTTAGTGTATGTTAGTGTGTGTGTTTGTGTGAGTGTTGGGAGTGTGTGTGTCTGCTAGTGAGTGTCAGTGTGTGTGTTACTGAGTGTGTTTGTGTGTGTGTTAGTGAGTCTGTTTGATGTCTGTTAGTGAGTGTGTGTTTGTCAATGAGAGTGTATGTTTTGTGAGTGTGTATGTGTATGTCTGTCGCTGAGTGTGTCTCTGTCAGTAAATGTGTGTGTCTGTTAGCTAGTGTGTATGCGTCTGTTCGTGAGAGTGTGTGTGTCTTCAGCACTTACCTTTCTCCAGCGCCGGACTCCCTTGGCGCTGGGGATCCCTCCGCCTCTCAGTTCCGAATGCGCATGCGCGGCAAGAGCTGCTCGCGAATTCAAACCGCCCATAGGAAAGCATTACTCAATCCTTTCCTATGGACGTTCAGTGTCTTAGAATCACGGACGCTGGATTAACCCTCAGTGAAACATAGCAGTTTCTCTGAAACTGCTATGTTTTCAGCTGCAGGGTTTAAACTATAGGGACCTAACAACCAGACCACTTCATTGAGTTGATGTGATCTGGGTGTCTGTAGTGGTCCTTTAAGTGTGTGTGCATCTGCATGCACTGGCGTACATACCGTGGTCGCAGGGGTTGCAGCCATGCAACCCCTGCGACCAGGTGCTCGCCGCCATGTGTTGCGGCCCCGGCCCGCGCAGCGTTGGGGGGAAGGGGGCCCACGGATCAATTTTCGCACCGGGGCCCCATGGGTCATGTGTACGCCACTGCCTCAGAGCGTTGGCTTACACACTATCACGTCATCACGCTCTTCCAGTTGGTGAAGTATTTTAACATTTAATGTTTATGGATAAATAACCAGGATGACATCTAGTTGAATGGATAATAATAAGAAGAAATCTAGAGTATTGTATTATATAGTATTAGATTTGCATAATATTTCACTAACTAAATGTAATAACTCCAAATGTTACCACTTTATTTTTTATAGTGCAATAAAGGGTCTGTTGTGTGATGATTTTTTTTTTTATGTTGGATCTATAACACTGTATCAAATAAGTAGTTTAAAAAAAATATTGTATAGACCTCTCAAGAAGTGTCAAGTATGCAATTTGTATCTGTACCTTACAGCAAACCAACTACAGTATAAAAATAAAAATGAAATTGTTGACAGTATATTGCCCAACTGGATCTGTGGTTTATATTGTAAACATATGAAATCTGACACACGGTCAGATGTTATTCCCTTCCTACAAGAAACTGAAATACTGAACACTTGCAGAAAAATACATGTTAAACATATAAACACACACACATACACACACATAGGTGTGTGTTATCATTATTATCATGATGCATGGAATTGTGACTTAAAGAATCACACTCTCTGCGTAGGCTAGATAATGCTTTTTTTTTTTTTTAGCCATTTTTGATAAGTAAACCATAGGTTGAGGCAATAAAAAGGGCAAAACTCTGTTTTGTATGAAATGACAAAGTCACTGGCATGCATTATCTGTACATCAAAAATGTATTAAAATAAATAATTATGAACAGCAGAAAATATGATATCTCGCCCAAACTCCAAGAATACCGCTCAGTGACATCTGAACAAGCACGAAGTGTATGTCACTTTTATTTTTAAAACAATTTTTCTATGGGCACAAGAAAATGCAGATGATGGATGATGAATAGTTGTGTCAAATATACTGTGCAGTAAAAATGTGATCTGACTGCGGAATTGTCATCCACTTGTCCATTCCATTGCAGAACTACACATCTGATAATAAGAGCCATTTCACTTAAATGAACTGAGAATCTCTAGCCACTGAGGGATATATTTACTTAGCTGCAAGTTACGTTTTCATTTGTCAGTTGGCTTGCAAGATTTAAAAATAAAATGGATGAAATGAAGAATTCTTTTTACAAATTAGCAGATAAGTAGGGATGTGTAAGGAAAAAATGTCACATCTCTGAAAATTAAACCATTGAATTAAACATTGAAAATCACCTGCAATGAGTAATGTGGATGCAATGCTGTGTTCTCTTTTAACATTATATTATTTATGAATTTATATCACTGCAAACTTCAATCAGGCAAAGGCAGAGTAAACATTACAAATGAAGAGGAGGCACAGAAACAGGATTTTGTTTACCGCCAGTTGATGCAACAATGATTAACAAGAAGACAAGATGAAGGTTGGGATTTCTACAATTAATTTCATTTTTCACACTTTCAAACCCTTTTGATTACACTGAAATAAAAATCTGTGGTGTGAATATTAAACATACTAAAAATGTAATATTAATGTTTATATACTAACTTCAGCTTCCATTAAACAAATACTAATACTAAACCCTACAAACAATATCTAACAATACATTATTGTTTGTGGTATCTCCATGTATTCTACATATGACCTCGTGAGACATCATGCTCTGTTCAAACCCATAAAGCTAAAAAAACACAAATGTAAAGAAATAAAGTATTTGAAAGGGTGATATATCAAAATAATAGATTGATTTGCTGCATGTAGAAATTGCTGTCCTTTAGTGTGTAAAATGTAAATGTTGCATGTAGGAAATTGAGTAATTAAGGAAGCCCATATGATATTCTGCATTTTACATACTGCATTGCAACACTTTTCGTTTGATGCCCATCAACATGAATAAGTAACAAGTGTCCAGACGAATTTGGTGTATATCAACCCTACATTTAAAAGAAGCCTAGAAGGATATCAGCTACACCTCACTGACGAATCCCAAAAGAAGGCCGAAATGATCATCTGGAGGTGCTGTATCTTTCGTGCAGAGGGAACTTGCTGGCATTTCGGATCTAGACTGCCCGTATGGGTGGGACCAGTCTAATATGTTTCAGATATGTTCTCTCTGTCATGGCATATACCGAAGGGCAAGCTATTGAGTCTCTCTAAGCTTTTGCCCATTCTCAGGGTTCTCATCCTTTCTTTTTTACATTTAAAAGAAACCTTCACGATTTAATTCAGGCTCTGTCTTATTGTCAGACGCTATGATTGGTGGAATTAGCATTTCATTTATTTCAGCCAAACCCTGCCAGTGAGGATTTGGACCTGGTAAAGGCAGGTGGACTAATGATGGTGGACTGCTGGGGACATTTGTTTACCTTATACAGGGGGTATTTTCAGACCCAGCTACATGCCCATTGGCCACTTGTAGTGGCTTGCTGCTTGTGAGTGGAATGTAAATTTTTATTGGTGCATTGTTTATGTTTTTACACTATGTTTTGGAAAATATGGAATCCCACACCTGTTATACTGTTTGTGGACTGTGGAACTCCACCACAGGGGAGTATTTGAAAGAGTAAGCACTTAATTGTATTGCATTTGGTTCATTGGTCTCTATTTATTATATTGTTACACCACACAAATTATCTGTTTTGTGTATTTAGTTTCCTTTATTTGGACAGGTAAGAATGCGATAATTAGTAATAATAGGGAGATACTTTACTAATCACCATAAATCAACTAATTATCTCAGATTGTTGATTCATACTAATTTAGACATTAAATATGAGATATTAAACAATATTGTACAACAATATATATTTATTAACAAAAAACATTTAGTGCAGAAACTAAAGACAAAAAAATCAGTGATCAATAAGGCAACATGGCTAATTACATGCAGTACAAAACCCAATAGGCAATCTTTTATAAGGTAAAACAATTAATGGGTGAGTCAGTAAGCAAACTAAATATTTCACATCAGGCAGCTAAACAAGTATAAATTGCAAAAGTATCTAATTGAAACAGGCAGATTTAAGCACGTGATTTCTCTCAGAAAGTAGATGATTAAAACTCAATTTCCTTCTACGCAACCGTGATAAAATGCTTCACTGTTGCACACTGGACAGATGGCAATTATCTCTGCAACAAAAGAAATAACAACAGTTAATCCTTATTTTTCCTGACAAACTTTAATTTCCATATAGGAGAATAGATGTTCAGATTATGAGCTTATATTAGCTCTAAAAATGGCAAAATCAGAATTAGTGACTGTCCTTACTGCAGCTAGGAGAATCTCTTTGTTCCGGTTTTGATTCTAACTTTATATATGTAATGATTTTAGATAATGATTTATGACATAAATAAAGCATAACAAGGTTAATTTTTTAGGCACCAGTATGGCCAGTGTGTAGGATTAATTTCCATTATATGGTTTCCTTATGCCATGTGCTTCTGGCAGTGAAAACACAGGCCACAGGCCTCTAGGAAAGTTACCTCCCATAAAGTATCCCACTGAGAATAAAAACCAGATGTAATAGAGATTTAGGCCCACTCTTATTGTGCAGAATGACATAGCCCCAGCCAAGGACTGTGTAATATGTTGTAGTTTTGTATTGTACTATAATTATTGTAGTAAAATGACATTCTGCTAGCATCTGTCATAGTCTATTACTTGCTAATAATTATTATATTAATAAATGCATTTAATATTACAATGTTTTGTGTATTTTCCATCCACATATTTGACCATAATACCAAGAACTATAAAAAATATTGATGTTGTTACTTATTGCTTAATTATTATTAATTAATTAAAATATTACAATTCATATATAAGCCACAGCCACAATAATATACCTGAAAGGTGATATTAAATGATTTAGACTGTAAACTCATTTGAGCAGAGCCCTTTATCTACCTATTGTTCCCGTGTCACTGTGTAATTGTCTCACTTTTTGTAAATATACCCCTTTCATAACACTGTAAAGCACTGTTGAATTAGTTGGCTATATAAATACCAATAATAATATTAATAATAGCATGATATATATTTTGGATTAACTAATTATAAGTAAGATGTAAATAAATACTTTACCCACTAAATGTTCCCCTTTCTCATCAGCCAGTTTCGATCAGATTGACACCCTGAGCTCTATATCTATTGGTTATATACCCCATCATCTTGGGAGGGGGAAGTACATCCACAACTACAGTGTGATGTAATTCACCTCTCACATAAGAAATTCCTCCTACTACTGTTGATAATAGTGTTTGTTATAATGGATCATTTTAATTTAACTCTTAAAAACATCTGGACGATGGCATATAAATGACCTGCCTTCTTAGGACATTACTTTTATGGTTTTATTGCCATTGTCAATAAACACATTCCTTGACTTGACTCTACAGACACTATAAAAAATGTATTTCCATTATCCTTAGGAGAATTAAGTTATAGAAGGCCCTTTGTCTTTAAATACAATTGTTATCGATAGTAATGGGAGATGTTAGTTTAATCCTCCCATGGTGGGAACACACATATTCAAACTTATATAGATGCAGTCGACAAAGAGAATATTTGTAGTCAAGTGAAGTGAAGTAGTACACAATATATTATATTATAGTAGCTCTCGCATACATGATATAGGAAATATTGTATTACGATTAAACAAGGATATTGGATAAAGCAAAAGATTTTTAAATGTTATGCATTCTTCACTAATCTATGTCATAATTCTAATAAAAACCTTAAATTATAACTTACTAGTTATACCTTTAATGCTAGATAATAATATGTTTGCCAAACTAATTTTAATATAAAGTTTTCTGGTAATTTAAAAAAAAAGTTATTTGTACCAGACAAGACATGACATATGCCATATGTCTTAAAACTCACTGTCTGAGAATTCTGACGTATTTGCAAAGACCCCAAATGATGACATCACCGCTGGGGGTTTAGTAGCTGGGGGCAGGTAAAGGTGAAATTTACTTTCCTGAACCTGTCCCTTGCAGGCAATTCCATCTTTATTAGGCGAGACCGCAAGATCCTCCATAGACACAGTCAATTCATTGCAGCTGTCACTGGTGACTGCTGTAGGGATTGACACTCAGACTCTGCCTTGAGTCTACGAAAAGTCTGGCGGAGGAGAAATACAGAGAGGATCTCCCCAAAGTTATAGTTTAGGAATTGATGATTGTAAGTTCCTTATTTTAAAAATCAACTTCATTTTACCTCTACATCATAATACGAGTGAAAAGCATGGCTTCTATAATTCTGAATATCAATTAATGATCCATAGTTCTCGTTTGATACGGTCAGTATACCCGACTTTACCTATCTTCAGTCAGAAGTATTACCAGATTACAAGGCTGTCTTTATGTCAATAGAAAAGTTTGTTATTGAGCTATCATAAAAATATGAAGCATATATATCTGATAACCTACCTCACGCTGCCCTACAAGTAAGGTTGAGAAAGGTATAACATAAATATGTCTGTCTGATCACACACATATCTATTAATATGATATAGGTTTTCCAGTGTGCCTTATACTAGTAGCCTTGACCCATATAATTAATTTTAAGGTGTCAAAATAAGGTTATCATCTAATACAAGTACCAATTATTGTAAACCTTATTATAAGAATCCTGATAACATCAGTCTAAATACAAATTTTTTTAGTTTCCGATTTAACTCCATTCATATCATCTAGTAAGAAGTTTTACTTGTAATTTGTATATATTGAAGATATTATCAGTCCCAATAACATACATGGGTGGCAGAGTAATACATTCATAACCCAATCACTTGTGTACATGTTTCTCACATTTTAATATCTGGTAAATAAAATTAATGAATACTGTAGTTGCTGTCTGCTAAAACAAGAATCAAAAAAGATATTGTCAGTTTGCAGTTTAATAATATGTTATCCATGCATACAGTCTTGAAAAATGCATTCAATTATTAAACTTTACATATTGCTATCCAAAACACAATAAAACATGGATTCTTGAGATAATGTGTTTATATATAACATAGTAGTGTAATGGGTTTGCTGCATATCAGGTTTGAAGGGCAATTTAATCTATTTTTCTTTTCTTTCATTTTCCCGCAATACTTATAGATCAACTTCAACTAAATACAGTGTTTTAATAAAACACTGTTTTTGGATTGTGTAAGACCCCCAATTTCACAGCATTTTACATCCCCCCACATACACATGAGGTGCATATTTGAGTTAAAAACATTTTCCCTTAAAGGTTAAAATTCCTAATTATTCTCACTACCTCAACATTGCACTTTATATGCTACAGCATGGTGGCTCTTTGTATTGTGAGAATTTCTTTACCATTGTGTATTGTGAAATAAATATACCACTGTGTATGCAATCATCTTGTATGTTTTCTATTTTGGTTATGTTATAATTGTATAGGTGACTATACTTGGGTGATTTCTATCTGCACTGGGTTTTGTATGTATTATTTTAGAGCCAGTTTTAATTAAAGCTTTTTATTTTTTAACAAGACAATGATGGTACCTTGATGCTGAGCATAGCTCCAGTTTTTAGAAAATCATTCTTAAATGTTTTGACATGACACCATATGAGACTCTAGGAAACCTAATTATTAGATCAAGTGGTTAATTAGGATCATTTGAGTGCCCCTTTAAGTTCAAGTTGTCATTGCTAGACTTTGATCTATGCATAATGAGGCCATTTAGACAGATAATGTCCTGAGCCCTTACACTGAAATCACTTTGAATGAGTGCCAAAAACTTGCCCATGCTACATTTACTGATTTTTGTTTTTTTGTTATTTTGTCAGTGAAATGCAGTACATAAGGAGCTGTGTATTGGAGTCTGCTAAAATATGTTTAGTCCACAAGAATAAACTGCAGGCCCTTTTTCATTCATTGAAGCTTCCTATGGCCCCCACTCCACCCTTCCAGCTATAGTAATATCAAAAACTAAGGCTAATGTTAGTGGATAAACTTTATGTAATGGAACATATCACTCCTTAATTTCCCCCAAAATATGTGATATGTGGTAAGACTATTTTTGAGCTTTTTGGATGAGTTGAATTGGAAGGAAAGTCCTTGCATTTGCCGCTGGCACAACCCCTTTCTCTCTTTGCATTTTTCCATTTATATTAGTTTAATATTTATTGATTCTCTAGGGCCCTAGCTATTCTGCCATCATTACTAAGAGGTGAAAAGAATCTCTCACATTGGATCCAATGCACTCCATGGCTTAAATCTCCACGGGGCCGTTTGAGTGGCACAAACTCAGAGTGGCATCCAAACAGAGATTTTAAGGAGAACATTATTTTCACAGTATTGAATTATTTTTTTGCATAATTTTTCGGGAAATAAGAGATCTTCATTGGTTTTATTTATTTTTTTAAATTGATTTTTTATGATTGATGTTTATGACTGTTAAGCCCATCTGGGACAGCGTGGTATAGCACTCTTTAAATCCTTGTTTTATTATAAATTAATTGCACAAGTTTGTTTTATATCAATTAGCACTTTAATATGTTTTTACATGAACATTTTAAGATCAAGTGCACTTTATATTGTTAGATTAGTGCCATTTGTTTGTCTTATTAATTATTTGACAAATCTGAATGAAATTGGGAAAAGATCAGCTTTAAAAGGCTCTAAATTGAGATACCCTTGGCCTTTTTCTTTTTTGAATGGTCTAAAGTAATTTAAATGTATGTGTTGCAAAAATATCCCCAAAATTCATATAGGCTATAAAATATCTGTGCAACAATTCCAGTTTTAAACATTAACTGGGTATATTTCTAATCTAAACCGAAGTGTTTAAGGGCACCAACAACTAGCATGTAATTAACGTATGTATGGTCAATATGCACTCAACATATGCAATATGGTTAAATTTGTAATAGAAAAAGAAAATCATGGCACAATACATTAATTACAAACTAACAAATGAAGCTAAAATAAAACATTCACAAAAGAGATGGCACATAAGAAATCGTATGCAAATGCTGTCACTGGGAATGTAGGGTCTCCAGAAACCTTTGCAGTATACACACCTCTAACAGAAAATTGTCTTTTATCTGCACGATGCAGGTAGAAGGATCTTCAGATAGTAAATACAAATGTTCAATGCATTTTGTCATTAGTGTTACACTTCATCAGGAGGATAAGACAATAGTCATTAAATAGCCTGCGACTTGAGGATATAGTCCTTCTGTACCGTACCTTACACCACATGAGGCCACCATGTCGTGATATTGAGAGGTTATTGATATGCGCTATCATGGTCAATTCGATTGAAATTAACTTTATATAAAACTTCCAACCGGGACTTACAATCAACTTTATTAACAAAGAAGAATAGCAAATTGAAGTGTGATAATATGGCACCATAGTCTATAGAAAACCATAAAATGAATTCTCCCAAAATATATATTTTGTAAATTACCTGTATAGAGCATGGGTGTTATAATAAAAGACTGCAGGTAGATCATCACATTTCAAAATCTTGTTGAGTCCTTATTGGAGATGTAATTTATACCTCTTTCCTGGTTGTTGGTTTAGTTTCTATAGGATTTAGGTGGGAACAATCCTTGGAGTTGCAGCACAAACCGATCTATATTCACCGTTGTGAATTTATTTACCATATACCCACTATACTTTTCTCTGATATGGTGTTATATTTCCTAACCTGGTCTTGTAATTTTGTATGTTCCTTTCCGGTATGCATAATGGGTACCACGGTACTTCAGATATGCAGCAACATACACGATATTACAAAAAAAATGCAGTTTTAAATACCCCGGGAAAAAAAAATGAGTGTTAAAAAAAACAAAAAACAAAAAAAAAACACCATGTTCTTAATATGAAATGTAAAAAACAAAACATCATAAAGCGATTGGTTCCTGTTTATCAAATTCAAAAAACATCTAGAATTGAAAAAAAAATAATGTTCTCCTGCAAGGTATGACCTGAACAAATGAATATAGAGGGCATGTGAGTTTTTTTTCCTCAATCCGGACAAATAATGAAATTCTGTTCAGATATTGTTCTGTAGCCTCAATCATAAACAAATCATAAACTGTGACAAAAAGAATCACTCTTTTTATTAATTTTTTTAAAATATTTTATTGATATTAAATGAGTTTTGAATACTTGCAGATTATAACAAGAAAGTCCTGTCCTTTAAAATCTATATATAACATACATGGGTACCTTAAATGTGCAAGAGGGATATTACTGCTGAACTGTGTCCCTAAGAGGTTAAATAATTAGTTTTATGCTTGATGATAATTCATTTTGAAGAAAGAATTACCAAAATAATCTTATTTAAGCAATGATTTCTAAAATAAACAATGTGGTTGTGTTATAGCCAATCAATATAAATTGCATGCACAGAATGAAATGTGCACAAGTAAAAACTATTTGGTTAAGCAATATGTATTTATAGAAATTGATAGATGTTTGTGTACATTTAAAAATGGCTAATATTTAAAAAGTGGAAATAAATGGGAATGCCTAAAATTATAGTAATTCATCAATTTTTTCATATAAAAAACGTTTCCTCCATTACATTCAATCACAAGTTTTCTTTTACTGTTATTTATGGTTTTATATTCAATTTGTTTATCAAGTTTATAAAATATATTTCTTAAGAATAAATCAAACAGACATAAATATAATGTATACAAAAAGTGAAATATAAGATACTCCAGAACAAATTACGAAAGAAATCTGTCTTTTCAAATGGACATAATAGCAACCATTTATCAATGTCTAATGTCTGTAAAACTGGTTCATTATGTTTTAGGTTTAAAAGAAATGGCCAAATATTCTACAACTATGTAAAATAAATCATACAATTCAAGTAAAACACCGGAATGTAGGGAGGAATCGTTTTTTTTTTTTGTTTTTTTTTTTAAAACATTCAGTAATAATATTACAAATAACAGTAATAAAATAAACAAGTAAATACGTACTTAGCATTCTTACTATGGCACAAAAAAACAAAAACAACGCCTAAACCTGAAAGTTACTAAATATCTCCAGGATAGCGTTTAAAAGAAGGTGCAAAGGTGCTAGAGCTATAATAGTGTTTTGGAGCTGCTGGTTGATAAATTATATTTGCTCACCAGGCCCTGAAATTAGAGTTAATTTAGTTTTTTTGTTGATATCTGTAGGGAAAATTATCGGATTAACACCTCCCCATCTGACAGCGGGCTTTTTCCATGGTTAATACAAAATACAAAAGTGCAACCTTGATAAAGTACAATCGTACTACCAAAAAACAGAACAAAATCTTATAGTTCCAAATGCAACACGTGAAAAAAAATATAAAAATAGTCTTTGGAACTCTCAGAATATGTGTAAAAAAACCCCACGAGAATAAGAAACTCATAGTGTAGTATTTAATACAGCAGAAAAATACAAAAACAGCCAAACAGACATTCACAAGGGAATTTGCACAATTGTGCTATATTCGCATTGCCCACTACGGGAACAATTATCTCTGGTTCACTCAGTCTATCACCTCACATTCACCAGATTCATTATTTACCAGAGATCCCTTGAAGTTTGTTCCCTAGGTACACACTTGATGCATTTGCCTGTTTTCGGGACATTCTTGAGAGCTATTTTTGTTCTTTTGTTTTTTTCCATTTGAAGCACCACAACTACTTTAATTTAGCAAAGTGGTTTTGATGCACAGATCATGCCCTGTGTAGTTTCTAGGGCCGGACTGGCCCACCGGGATAAATTTCCCGGTTGGCCGCGGCATCTGTGGGCTGTGCTGCGCATGTATGTGCCACCGGGTGGCCGGTCCGGTGGCACACACTCTCAGAGGGATGGCCACGTTCCACGCTGGAGCCGCCGGCCGGGTGCCAGCTTCGCCGGCCCGTCGGCACTCCTGTCACTAATGCTGAGGACTGAAGGAGGAGCATGTCTCTCTATCATGCTTCCTTGCGGTTCCCACAATTCCCAGCACAGTATGCTGTATCAGTATGCTGTGCTGGGAATTGTGGGAACCTCAAGAGAGGATGATAGACATGCTCCTCCCTCATCCTTCAGTCCTCAGCATTACACACACACACACACACACACACACACACACACACATTGAACCTTTTTACACACACTGCACCCCTCACACATTGCACCACTGCTCCTATACCCTACTACAGCCCCATATCCCAGCAGACCCCAGGTAAATTGTCAAACTTTTCTTAAACGGTTTGACTACTTACTCTGGGAGGGGGTCCCGGCCCTCCTGGCACCATAGTGGTTATTGTGCATGGATTATTCCTTTAAATAATCTACAAGGGCCCCTCCCGGGATCAGGCTCTGGATCCGCCACTAGTATATGACATGTATAAGAGATAGATTGTACATATCTTATATACCCTTAGGTATATACATAAAAAAAAAAAAAAACACACAACAGGAAATCAGTGCTAATTAACAAACAATATGTAAATGGGCAGTAACCCAAATGAAGGAGACCCCTCAAATCCTTCAATAAATAGCTAAAACAATACACAAATGGGGTATGGCTGCACCAACAGGACAATAAGGTAACGTAAGATAGTCCAAAACAGTCTCAATAGAGCAAAAGTGCTTGATGGAATGTAGATAAGTAGACTCTTCAGTGGGGGTGGGTGCATCCTAATGTCTCAGGGTATTCCTTTATATGGAAGATAAAGAGGGTGGGACGTTAGGACGCACCCACCCTCACTGAAGAGTCTACTCATCTACATTCCATCAAGCACTTTTGCTCTTGTGAGACTGTTTTGGACTATCTTACGTTACCTTATTTTTCTGTTGGCGCAGCCCTACCCCATTTTTTTAATGGTTTTATAAACATATACATGTGTATATTCTGAAGTTCTTATTTGAACTGAAACGTCAACTTGCTTTGATACTTTTCTTTATTAAAACAAGTTTGCTTTGGAAACCCTTTGAATGCTGATACCTTTTTTCGAATATATATATATATATATATATATATATATATATACACACACACACACATATACATACACACACATACATACATATACATACACACACACACACACACACACACAAAATTGTGGTCAAAAGTTTGCATACCCTTGGAGAATTGGTAATATATGTACTATTGCAAAATGCCTCCAGGATACGCAAAGTCTTTGGTCGTCTTGCATGAACCGCACGTTTGAGATCTCCCAGAGTGGCTTGATGTTATTAAGGTCAGGAGACTGATGGTCACTCCAGAACCCTCATCTTTTTCTGCTGTAACCACTGGAAGGTCAACTTGGCCTTGTGCTTAGGGTCATGGTTATGCTGAAAAGTTCAAAAGCGTCCCATGGGCAGCCTTCGTGCAGAAGAATGCAAATTGCATACCAGTATTTTCTGATAACATGTTGCATTCATCTTGCCATAAATTTTCACAAGATTATCTGTGCCTTTAGAGCTCACACACTCCCAAAAAAAAAATCTGTGAGCCACCACCTGCTTCACAGTGGAGATGTTATTCTTTTCACTATAGGCGTTGTTGACCCCTCTCCAAACATAGCGCTTATGGTTGACCATAAAGCTCTATTTTGGTCTCATCATTCCAAATTACAGTGTACCAGAACCTGTGAGGCATATCAAGATGTTGTCGGGCATATTGTAACTGGGCTTTTCTGTGGCATTTTCTACTAAAACTACTGATCTGTTTTTATTGTTCCAAGACAGAAAAATATAGAGTGTCAACATTTTATTCCCAACTGCAACTTAACTCAGGACAAACAATCAAGAAAGGTATTTAACTGGTACTTAAAGGGACACTATAGTCACCTGAACAACTTCAGCTTAATGAGGTTGTTCAGGTGAGAACTATAGCTCCCTGCAGCCTCTCATGTAAACACTGTATTTTCTGAGAAAATATAGTGTTTACATTGAAAGCTAGGAACACCTCCAGTTGCAGTCACTCAGAGTGAACCAGAGTGACTTCTAAGTTGATGGAGGCAAAATATGCCTCCATCCACTCAAATCTGCTGTGCACTGCATGCAGACACTGAACTTTCCTCATAGAAATTCATGGATTTAATTCATCTCTATGAGGAGATGCTGAGTGGCTAGGGCTGTGTTTGAATCATGCTGGCTCTGCCTCCTTGCCAGTCTCAGCCAATCCTATGGGGAAGCACTGTGATTGGATCAGGCTATCACGTGTCAGCAGACTGCTTCTTTTTCCTGAGTCTAACAGCATGCAGATTTACAGCTTCTGGCTTGAGTACAGTAAGATTTTTACTATATTTATGGAGGGGCCCAGGGGGGCTAAATGGTCGTGTTAACACTGTAGGGTCAGGAATACATGCAGTTGCACTGGTGACTATAGTGTCCCTTTAATAAAAAGCAAGAAAAGAACCTCTTACTAAAATGGAAATAAATAAAAAGGGCACAGAATCACAGAATGCCCAATAAGACCTCCTAAACCTGCTCTGGTCATTGAAACCAAGAAAGAAGCACCCCTCCATGCAAGGATACAAAACACGGTACCTAATCTATATTAAAAAAATACGTACTTTTTCTCTCCCAGATAATGCCATGGGATCAGAAAAAAATGGACTGTGATGCTCTGCCTTCAGATGACAGTCATTTAGAAGATAAAGTTATGAGCGAATGTCCTGAACCTATGGTGACTACAATTCCCATCAGCCGTTCTGCAGGAAAGAATGCTGCAAAACCCCGTTATGGTGCTCCTGGGCTCATAAAAGCCAGTGATGGTATTATTCTGCCTATATAAAAACTCACGAAACATGAAAGATATCTGGCTGAAAAGAGGTTTGTGGAAGCTAATCTCCTGGAGCTGGCCTTCAAACTAAATTCTACCTCCACTCCTGATCAACCAGCTACCATGGGTACAATAATTACTGAATCTGAACAAACTATTTCTACTCCACATATTAATGGAAAAGAAAATGCCATAGCTGAAGAACTATTACCTAACCGTGTAAGAGCCACAAACGGTACGATAGTACATTGTGAAGATCTAGCCATATTCGAGAAAGCCCTAAAAGAGAAATGAAAAAAAACGTAGGAAAAATAAATAAATTCCTTTAACTCTGATTTCGTCTTCTCTGTTTCAACCGGACTTTATATACACACACACACACCTTTGTTCTTCTTCCGCGTTTTTGTTTTGCCTTCAGAAATCTGTGTCCTGAGGCCGCTCTTTGAGGAGGGGGTATGTCAGGTTCCAAAACTGACATGTAAGACTTTTTCGTTTATTACTGGCCCTTTAAGTGAACTTCATGATTTTCTCCTCTAGTGGCCTCCCTAGCCACTTATCTAGTCACTCACCTTAATAACCTCACCTGGATTAACTAATTAGGAGGCTTGATAAGTCTACACAACAGTGCCTTGACATTCTCTGATAAAGAATCTCTGTTCCTTGTAATATACAACCCAGCAGCAGGACCGCTACCTCCGCCTTTGTGCAAGGAGGAACAGGAGGAGAACTGCCAGAGCCTGCAAAATGACCTCCAGCGGGCCACAAATGTGCTTGTGTCTGCACAGAAACAGACTCCATGAGGGTGGTATGAGGGCCCGACGTCCACAGGTGGGGGTTGTGCTTACAGCCCAACCTCGTGCAGGATGTTTGACATTTGCCAGAGAACACCAAGATTGGCAAATTCGCCACTTGCGCCCTGTGCTCTTCACAGATGAAAGCAGGTTCACACTGAGCACATGTGACAGACATGACAGAGTCTGGAGACCAGTGGTGTATCCTGGTCCAGTTGTGTAAAACTGAGGCGTAACTCCCAACCCTCCCCACCCCCCCCGTGCGCCACCCCCACCCAACCCCGCATTCTAAATACACACACACATTCACTGACAGAAACACACACACACTAACAGACCAAAAAAAAAACCACTCACAGACAGACACACTCACAGACAGACACACACACTCTTTTTTTAAATTTAACCCCTCCAGCCTCCTTACCTTTAGGAATGCTGGGCGCGCAAGGAAGCGGAGCAGACAGCTCAGGGGAAAGTGCTCCCTCGCCAGCGCCGCTCGCCCAGCAGCCCGTCTGGCATGTCAGTTAGCTGCAAGGCTAACAAGGCATTTGCCCTGGGCATTTGGGGGCGGCTTTTTTTGCTGCCACCTGGAAAATGCCGCCCAAGGCAAATGCCTTGTTTGCCTCCCGGCTTAAATGTCCCTGCTGGAGATGCCATGGAGAACATTCTGCTGCCTGCAACAGCCTCCAGCTTGGCCGGTTTGGCAGTGGGTCAGTAATGGTATGGGGTGGCATTTCTTTGGGGGGCCGCACAACCCTCCATGTGCTCGCCAGATGTAGCCTGACTGCCATTAGGTACTGAGATGAGATCCTCAGACCCCTTGTGAGACCATATGCTGGTGCGGTTGGCCCTGGGTTCCTCCTAATACAAGACAATGCTAGACCTCATGTGGCTGGAGTGTGTCAGCAGTTCCTGCAAGATGAAGGCATTGATGCTATGGACTGGCCCGCCCTTTTCCCAGACCTGAATCCAATTGAGCACATCTGGGACATCATGTCTTGCTCCATCCACCAACGTCATGTTGCACCACAGACTTTCCAGGAGTTGGCGGATTGTAACAGTCACCAGGGGACTTATGGAACAGTTTACCAGGTGTTGGAGCCCAGTTGCAGGAGATGGCACAGGAAGCAGGCAAAATCCAAAACACAGTACAGATTAAGGGAAAATCCAAAGGCAGGGTCAGGCGAGAAGCAGAAGTCAGGGCTGGCAGCGGAGTAACAAAGTCAGTAAATGAGGCAGAGGTCAGAGTCCAGGAAATCAGTCAGTAGCAAATCAAAGATGCAGCAGTAAACACAAAACAGGCAAAATGACCAGCTACTATGTCTCAGGCAGGGATAACTTTTACAGCCTGCTAATTAGGTGCTGCTGACCCTAATTGGAAAAGGGCTGCAGGTGGATCAGTGCTGCTTAATCCAGGGCAAAGTGGTCAGGAAGCAGAAAAATGCAAATAGAAACTGAAGTCCCCTGGTGGACAGCACGACAGCGAACCTGACTGGGATGCTGGAGCTGTGAGTTCAAAATTGTTGAATTTTTGTAATATTGTAACAATGCAATGTTTTGTGGACCCAGGACATATTTGAAAATGAGTGAAATATCAATGTATCCATCCTGGTGAAATATTTTATAAATAAATAAATAACCCATGCATAGCACAATTAAAAGATCACTGGAATTCAAAATTCTAATATTTTGGAAACACATATTGTGGCAAACCTAGCCACTTGGGACTGCCTAAGATAGAATGGTTGTGCCTATTTTCTGTCGTGTACTGCGCGCCGGTATAGTGTGGCGTCTCCGGCTATGTTTAATTTATGCTGTACTGTGTATGTCTGTTCGAATCCTCCCCATTCGTTAGCATTGCTATTAAAACTGACTAAGTTGTATATTTTGAAGTAGAAAGGTAACGGTTTATGTCCTCGTAGTTTTCATTACTGTATGTTACAGCAGGGGCTGTTGGGAGGAGGACCTGGAAACGGTAGTCTCCCTCCAGTCCCCTCAACCAAAACCCCTGCTGCCCATCTTTGGAAACCCCTGTTGAGTGACCTGCTTTAAATATCAGTTATTTTTAATAAAGTGACAGTTGAGTGACCTGCTTTAAATATCAGTCTTTTTGAATAAAGTGGCAGTTGACTCTCAGACTGTGTTTCGTCTGGTTCTTGGGAGGATTTGGGAATATTGCCTGCTTCCAGCTTTGTACTTGGTTATTGCATTCTACCAGCAGAGATCCTGGGATTATAAAATTGCAGCTCTGCAACAATTGGTGGCAGCGGCGGGATCCAACCGTACAGCAGGAAAAACACTGTTTATACAATTGGAATTGACATACTGGAAAGCAGAAGGCAATTGATACAGATGCAGAAGTGAATGGGGACGGACTACACCATATTGAAACGGCAAACGTTAAAGGAGCTGTTGGAAGCCAGGGGTAAGATAGCCAGCAATAAGCCTAAAGCAAGACTTATTGCCGAGCTAATGGAAGGAGACCGAGCTCGTAGTGCTACACCCCCAGCAAACATGGAGGAGACCCCATTTGAACGAGAAATGAGGACAAGATTGGCATTTTGGCCCGCTCCAGTATCTCCAGAAATTATGACCATAATTTCGGCGGATGCACAGGAGTACGTGATGGCGCAAAGGAATCAAGCCTTCTCACCTCAAGCAGAAACCGCTGCTGTTTCAACTGTGGGCCAGGGAAGGCCAAAAATACCACATCATGCATTTAAAACTTTTTGCGAGGATAAAGACGAAATAGATGGATTCTTGCAAGATTTTGAAAGATTGTGTGACTTGCATGATGTAGAGCAAGCTATGTGGGTACCTTTGTTGGCAGGCAAACTGTCTGGGCGTGCAGCAGACGCCTACCGGGCTGTACCCAGAGAGGACAGCAAGAATTATGACAAGGTAAAGCAGGCGCTATTAGAAAGGTATGCCATTACCCCAGAGGCATACCGGCGCAAGTTCCGAGAATTGAAAAAAGGGGACAAAGACTCACATGCGGAGTGGGCACACAAGCTTGACCAAGCCTCACAAGGCTGGATACAAGCCAGCAGAGCTACCACCATGGAAGAGTTACGCCAGATGTTGCTACTGGAGCAGTTTTGTAATGGCCTGGCACCAGAGGCTCAAGAATGGGTGAATGACCGAAATCCTCACACCCTAACCGAAGCGGCACGATTGGCCGACCAACATTATGATGCTAGGAGGCATCATAAAAATAATAACCGAGGGTATGCAAAACCCAACCCGCAACCGTTTCCAGTTATTGCTCCTGCCCCAGCGACAGCACCATCCAGACCAGCACTTGTGGGACAACCTCCCCACTCCCGTTATAATGGCAGGTCCAACATCCAGTGCCATGCCTGTAAGCAATGGGGGCACATGGCCCGGGAGTGCACCCAAAACCGGAGCCGCAAGAACTGGAATCAGCTCCGGCAGAATATGGCCCCGCGGGCAGCTGCTCATTATTATCATGCAGAGCCAACTTTGCCAGGAGTGCCGCTTGAGTCGGCTGATGAACCCCTGGGCGTTTTGCACGATGTAATGTCCATCCATGCTACTGACAACCGACAACCACATTGCCAGACCGTGACTCTGGAAGGGAAAGAGGTACAGGGGCTACGTGATTCCGGCGCTACCTTAACTTTGGTTGCCCCGCATTTGGTGTCAGGATCAGCACATACCGGGGGATCGGTAGCAGTCCGGGTAGCAGGGGGTGCCATGTACCGGCTACCAACTGCCAAGGTACATCTGAATTGGGGTGCGGGGGAAGGTATGGTGGAGGTGGGGCTGATGCACAAGTTACCAGCTGATGTTGTTTTGGGGAATGACCTGGGGCAAATGACTTCCGCTTTTGTGCCCCAAAGTCCTCGCCATGAGGCATATCCAGTGACCACCCGTCAGCAGGCTCGCACCACGGCTTCATCTTCCACACACTCTGAGGCTCAGGTAAGAGACAATGTACCCCGTGTAACCCGTGTTTCCTGGGATACCCCGACTGACTTTGAGGCAGAGGTTAAAAACGATCCCACGTTGCAAATTTATAAGGATAAGGCGACAGCTGGTCAGACAGGTTTAGAGGGAGAACAGTATGTATGGGAGAAAAATCTGTTATATCGTGTTGCTGAGCGGGTGGTAGGGGGGTCTGTACATGTGACTAATAAGCAGCTTATAGTGCCCCAGAAATACCGGCAGGAACTGCTTAGAATTGCCCACGATATTCCGCTGTCTGGGCATTTAGGGATGACAAGAACGAGGTACAGATTGACACATGCATTTTTCTGGCCAGGTATATCTAGAGATGTGAGACAGTATTGTCAGACATGTGACATTTGTCAGAGAGTGGGAAAAAGGGGTGACCGCCACAAAGCGAAATTGTGCCCCCTTCCCATTATTGAAGAACCCTTTAGCAGAGTAGCAGTGGATATAGTAGGACCACTGTCCAAGCCTAGCCCTTCCGGCAAGCGGTATATTCTGACCATTGTAGATTATGCCACCCGGTACCCGGAGGCTATAGCCCTTTCCAATATACAAGCAGAAACGGTAGCCGAAGCTATGATGAAGATATTTTCCAGGATGGGATTTCCCCAAGAGATAATTTCGGATAGGGGGACCCAATTTACAGCCGAAGTGACCCACCAGCTATGGAAGTTATGTGGCATTAAGCCAATTGTAAATTCTGCCTATCACCCGCAGTCCAATGGGTTGTGTGAGCGCTTTAACGGTACCTTGAAGCAGATGCTCAGGACATTTGGGGAGTCCCATAAAGACTGGGAGAGGTTTTTACCCCATCTGCTTTTTGCGTACCGAGAAGTGCCACAGGAATCTACCGGCTTCTCTCCGTTTGAGTTATTGTTTGGGAGAAGGGTGAGGGGACCCCTAGACTTAATTAGAGAACATTGGGAGGGGGGGAGCAGTGCAGATGGAGTCCCCATTGTGCCATACGTGCTGGAGTTCCGGGACCGCTTGGAGGCTCTAACCCAAACCGTACGGGAGAACCTCCGGGCGGCTCAGCGGCGACAGCGCCGGTGGTACGATAGGGGAGCCAGAGACCGTAGCTTTCAGGTGGGACAGAAAGTTCTAATTTTGAAACCTGTCCGCACAGACAAGCTACAGGCCACCTGGCAGGGCCCATACCAAGTGGTAGAACAGAGATGTGACACCACTTATGTGATCGGCCCGTGCTCTGGGGTAGGGAAACGACGCATGCTCCATGTGAACATGCTCAAACCCTATCACCAGAGAATAGATGAGGTAGCATCCATCTGTGCCCCAGCCACTGAGGATTATGAGAATCTGCCCTTGCCAGACATGTTAGAAAAGGAAGATTCTGCAGAAAACGCTACAGGTGTGCAGCTGGGGGAGCGGCTAAGTCTCCAGGAGCGCGCCCATGTACAGGAGTTGATTGCGGCAAAAGGTGCTACCTTCTCCAATTTACCAGGGTACACTCTGTTAGCTACCCACCGAGTAGAGACCCCAGGACAGCTCCCTATGAGACAGACTCCGTATCGTATCCCTGAAGCAGTAAGGGAGCACATGAGGAAAGAAATTGAGGAAATGTTGCAGTTAGGGGTTATCGAACATTCAGATAGCCCCTGGGCATCACCGGTAGTGCTAGTACCCAAGAAGGATGGCACCACGCGGTTTTGTGTAGACTACCGGAGGCTCAATGACAAAACAGTGTCTGACGCCTACCCGATGCCCCGTATAGACGAGCTGCTAGATAGGATGGCAAGAGGCCAGTGTCTCACTACCATTGATCTGTGTAAGGGATACTGGCAGATTCCACTAGCCGAGGAGGCCATCCCCAAGTCGGCGTTTGTCACCCCGTTTGGCCTGTATCAATTTCGGGTCATGCCTTTCGGGATGAAAAACGCTCCGGCTACCTTTCAGAGGATGGTAGATCGGCTACTGGACGGGTTCCAAGAGTACGCCTGTGCGTACTTAGATGATATAGCCATTTATAGCCAGACCTGGGCAGATCATTTGAAACATATTAGTGTGGTCATTGACCGTATTGGAGAGGCAGGGCTGACACTAAAACCTAGCAAGTGTCACATAGGGATGGCAGAGGTGCAGTACCTGGGTCACAGGGTAGGATGCGGACAGCAGAGGCCCGAACCGGCCAAGATAGAGGCAGTAGCTAAGTGGCCTACCCCCAGGACAAAGACACAAGTATTGGCGTTCCTTGGTACCGCTGGTTACTACAGAAAATTTGTGCCCAATTACAGCGCCCTGGCCAAACCCCTGACGGACTTGACCAAGAAAAACTTGCCACGACAGGTCAACTGGGCCCCAGAGTGTGAACAGGCATTCCATGAACTAAAAACTGCATTAACTAAGGCTCCTGTGTTAACTGCCCCTGATCCAACTAAACGATTTCTTGTTCACACAGACGCTTCCATGTTTGGATTGGGGGCAGTACTGAGCCAAGTGGGAGCTGATGGCGGAGAACATCCCGTAGCTTACTTAAGCAGAAAATTACTACCAAGGGAAGTAGGCTACGCCGCCATCGAGAAGGAATGCCTGGCCGTGGTGTGGGCCCTCAAAAAGTTACAACCTTATTTGTATGGACAACCATTCTCCTTGCTCACAGATCACAACCCGTTGGTGTGGCTACACAGGGTGTCAGGAGACAATGCCCGGCTGTTGCGCTGGAGTTTGGCGCTGCAGCCGTTTGATTTCACGATCCATTATCGCCCTGGAAAACAGAATGGTAACGCCGATGGGTTGTCCAGACAGACAGAACTTGAGAAATGATCTGTGAGCACTCCCCCGGACATCCCCAAGCCGATCCGTTGGGATCAGACTGTGTATGCCGGCTTGGTTTTGGGGGAGCATTGTGGCAAACCTAGCCACTTGGGACTGCCTAAGATAGAATGGTTGTGCCTATTTTCTGTTGTGTACTGCGCGCCGGTATAGTGTGGCGTCTCCGGCTATGTTTAATTTATGCTGTACTGTGTATGTCTGTTCGAATCCTCCCCATTCGTTAGCATTGCTATTAAAACTGACTAAGTTGTATATTTTGAAGTAGAAAGGTAACGGTTTATGTCCTCGTAGTTTTCATTACTGTATGTTACAGCAGGGGCTGTTGGGAGGAGGACCTGGAAACGGTAGTCTCCCTCCAGTCCCCTCAACCAAAACCCCTGCTGCCCATCTTTGGAAACCCCTGTTGAGTGACCTGCTTTAAATATCAGTTATTTTTAATAAAGTGACAGTTGAGTGACCTGCTTTAAATATCAGTCTTTTTGAATAAAGTGGCAGTTGACTCTCAGACTGTGTTTCGTCTGGTTCTTGGGAGGATTTGGGAATATTGCCTGCTTCCAGCTTTGTACTTGGTTATTGCATTCTACCAGCAGAGATCCTGGGATTATAAAATTGCAGCTCTGCAACACATATCAATATGAAATATTTAAATAGTAACAAATTGGGGATACTTTAACTTTTATAAAACACATTCTCTCAAACAGCTATTACTAAAGTTGTCTAAAACTAGAAAAGCAACCTTTTTTTTCTTTTGGCAAAGATAATTAACACTAAAAGCCTTAAAAACGAAAACCTTAATGAATTAATTCATACATTTTTGGAATACTTAGCAAATACAGATTACGTATATGAGGGACATTGTACCCAAGAAAACATAGATAATTTAGAATTTCTTAATCTAAACCATATGTTCATAACCTAGCAATTTGCAGTTTCTTTAAGTTAATGTTCACATTCACAATAGGATCTCAAAAGAGGCACTAATCAGTTCATTTGCTTACCAGTGATTATTAGTGAATTGAAAACCAAATTGCAAAATGTACTCCAAAATAGATGGAAAATGTATCTATAGTGAAACATTCCAATGCTATTTAGCTCTTTTCCAATGTTGTTGTTATATTGAGATTATCAAGGTTATCCACTAATGTTAACCCCTTAAGGACTGAGCCAAATGTTCACGTTGTGATCAAAACAAAAAGTAAACAAAGCCTGGCATTTGCGCTATATGTCCGTTCAGGCGTAATTCGCCTCTTTCATATTATCTGCACCCACACTTATTGTATATAATTTTATTCAGGGGAAACAGGGCTTTCATTTAACATCAAATATTTAGGTATGAAACGTAATTTAATATTAATTAAATATAAAAATATGTGAGAAAATAAGGATTTTAAAAATTGTTTTAGTTCTACGTGACATTTACTGTGAATGTCATAATACTGTTTGCTTTTACTGCAATAAAATACACATATTTGTATTCAGCGATGTCTCAAGTGTAAAACAGTACCACCTATGTACAGGATTTATGGTATTTTGGGAAGTTACAGGGTCAAATATAGCATATTATATTTTTCAGTGTTTTCACATTGAAATGTGCCCGATTGGTTACGTTGCCTTTGAGATTGTATGGTAGACCAGAAATAAAAATTACCCCCATAATGGCATACCATTTGCAATAGTAGACAACCCAAGGTATTGCAAATTGGGTATGTCTAGTCTTTTTTAGTAGTCACTTGGTCACAAACACTGGCCAAAGTTAGTGTTAATATTTGAAAATGCAAAAAACTAATTTTAACGCCAACTTTTGCCAGTGTTTGTGACTAAGTGGCTACTAAAAAGACTGGACATGCCCCATTTAGATATTTATGTATATACTTATGTGTATAGATATATATATTATTTCGTTCTGTGTGTATTTTGATATCAATATATATATATTAATTTTAAAATACAGTTAGAACGAAATTACACATATATATGTATTTTTATATCTCATTTTATATATATGTTATTTTTTGCTTTTCTATCTAGCACAATGTGCTATAAATATTGGTCCCGTAACAAAAATGTATTAATAGTTAAAAGAGTAGGTTTAAAGAAAAAACTTAGCTAAGGTAAAGACAAGTACAGCATAAAAATGAACTAGAATTTGAATATAATTTTATAGTACATTACACTTGAATGGTTTGGTAGTTCATGCTCCTGCAATCCCAGGCGTCTCTTTGACACCTTTAACTCTCTTCTTCACCGTGCTGTGGCCACCCCCACAGCTTTGCATGCTACTTTACTGACAAGATAGAACAGCTAAGGAAAGAATTCTCCCCACTTTGCCGTTCTCTTTCTCAACCACACGTAGATCATGCCTTTCCTACCCTTCAGACTTTCTCCTCAGCAACTGAATAAGAGGTGGCTGCGCTTCTCCTTTCCTCTCGTCCCAACATCTAATCTGGTATCTCAAAGTATTTTCTTTTTGGCTTATCTAGGGGTCTTTACACTTTGCCCTAAGGGAGTTCAGCCTCTCTTCCTTAGGAAGCTTCAGGATAATGGCTCTGTGCAAAGGTGACCCCCTGAAGTGACCGGGGGCAACTTGCTGTGACCCTGGGTGTAGCAAGTAACATAATACCCTGGAACAACCCCCTCCGACCAAGAAGATTACAGATGAGTAAGGTTTTATTTCAAGAATCGAACCATAAGAATTACTCTATTCTGATTCTCTGTTCTCCAGTATATGTTCATGCCTTTTTTACCTTAAATCAATCTTTTACCTTGATTTTAGAGGTTCTTTCGATTGGAGAATGTCTCCTATTTGGCTAAAAAGAGTTTCATTCATCTCAGTTCGCCTAATTTTGTTAATTTATTTTAGTGTTCTGTAGTTTTACTGATTGGGCATTCGCTCCAAAATGTGGCGTTCGTTCCGCAGATGGCGCATACGCGACCGAATGAGTTAAAGTTTGCATGCACTGTTTGCATGAATTTTCTCACGAACGTGCTTATTTGCATGTGCAGTCAATGGATTTCACCGCGCATGCGTGAAATTCTGTACTTTTCTCATGCACACCAGTTATAAATAGGAATCTGTACAGTTGAAGTTGCCTACGACATCACACACAACATAAAGCTGCAAATTGTATTTGTTTAATTGTCTTATTCTTCTGTGAATTGGAAATCTTCATCGCTGTTTGGTTTCTTCTGTGTTGTTTCATCTATACCATGTAAGTATTGAGTTATAACTTTTAGGTTATATTTACCTTTTATTCCTTTTCTAATTCCATTGGGTCTCTTTTTTTCATTCTTCAGGACATCCATCATGGAGTCAGACTCCTCCATTTCAGATAAAAGGTCATACTGTAAGTCATAAAACATTCTTCTCTTTAGGAATCAGGATAATCAGTATATATATATTCTTCCCTTTCGTTTTAGCTCAACAGGGAAAAAGTCAAGAGAGTCTAAAAGGAAGTCTCCCAGGAAACAAAAATGTGAAGCATGCAACCCCAGGGTATTATGGAGGCCAGTCAGTCATGGAAAAGGCCTAGATACCAAACTCCAGTTTGGCCTAAAGACGATTCATCCAGTTCAGATATGACAGTGGAATCCTTTTGTTACAAACTGCTATTTGTAACTGGCCTTTTAAATGACAAATTGCCATGCTTCCCTGCGTTGTGGAGGAGCCTTTTTTGCCAGCCTCCTGCCTGATGACTATGGTCCCTCTCATCAGCCCATGCTAAACTTAAACCCCATGGCGATTTGACTGTGTTTATGGCATCTGAGCGCTGTTTGGATATATTGAGCGCTCAGATCCAAGTCATCTGGGGATAGGTTGAATGTGGGGGTTTTGTTCAGTATGATAGGAATTATGTATTTTTGTGTATTTTTGCTGTTGTTGTGAATGGAGACATTTTCTGTACCTGGAGATAGTTGGCTTACTACACCGGGTTAAGCCAATTATCTTGCACAGCCTAACTCTGTGGAACAGGATTGGGCTGGAAAGCCATGCTTCAGTTGGTCACAAAGGACTTCAACCTAACTTTTTAACCCATGGAGGGAATTGTCTGATTTTTGAGTATGTTTGTATTTGGAGTATGCTGATTCTGAAAATGTAGGTTTTATGTGAATGTGATGCATACTTTTAAAGTTATGAATATTGTGTAAAAATTTGTATTTTCCTGCCTGTGATAATCACGTTAGCCCATTGTGTTCAGTAATTATATCACAGGCAGAGAGGAGGATTTTGTGTGTAATTGCTGAGTGTTTTACTGTGTATTACGTGTTTATTGGTTGTTCTGCAAAACCCTGTGGGCGGTACTGTATCTGTAAAACCTGCATTAAAGAAAGCCCTTTGGTGCCAATTAAAGAGAACTACTTGACCTTCTAACTTGCAGCCTTGACTCATGTTTGTAGGGGACAGCTATAATCACTACAGGGATTGCTATGCTCTTCATATTCCCTTAGCTACTGAGCTCTTGTAAGAGCTCTTGTTCCTGATCCTGCTTCGGTCTACAGAAGGGAGAGGTTCACCCACTGGAACCTGGAGCCTGGTCATAGGTCCAGGGTGGCTAGCAGACAGCGAGATACCAGCCCAGCAGCCGTGGTTCATGGAGTCTGCAGTGCTCATGGTGTTGGTGCAGTACGTATGGTGTCTATGGTGCTGATGGTCTTTTGGTGAGCGCTAGGAGCATTCTTTCTACGGTCCAACTTCCAGCCAGCCTGGAGGCAACCGTAATACCTTTCAAAACACCTTTTCCTCGGAGGAAGAAACTCTGCCCTCAGCTGACACACTGGACCCGTGTAGTATTAATCACCTCATTTCCAGAGTGCGTAAATCATTAAGCCTAAAAGAATCTAAAGAAAATCACATTTCCAGTTCATGAAACCATTAAGGAACTTATATTTCAGGAATGGACTAAGACAGATAAAAACCTTTCACCTCAAGGAAGAATTAACCAGCTATACCCGTTTGAATCATCAGATTCTGCGGCCTGGCACACAGCTACCAAAGTAGATGCGGCCATAGTGAGATTGGCTAAATGTACCACTTTACCAGTGGACAATGCTGGATCCCTCAGAGATTGCATGAATCACAAAATGGATCTTAATTTGGCCCAAACTCATGTAGCAGCAGGCATTGGGCTTCACCCTTCTATAGCCCTTACGTCTGTGTCCCAAACTCTCAAGATATGGCTAGAGGATATTGAAGAGGATCTGAGAAATGGAAGAAGCAGGTCCTCTATTATAGTAAGTCTTCAAGATGTTAAACTGGCTGTGGATTTTTCATTAGAAGCATCAGTAGACATGGTCAGAGCCTTAACAAGAAATATGTTTTTATCTGTCTCAGTCAGAAGGGCTATTTGGCTAAGATCATGGACAGCTAACTCGTCATACAAGCACATCCTATGCTCTCTTCCATTCCAAGGTGAGATGCTTTTTGCTAAGCAGTTAGATGAGTGCATCAAGAGAGCCACGGAAAGGAGAAGATCATTTCTCCCTTAAGACCGCAGACCCAAAAGATCTTTTAGGGACAGAAGATATGGAGAAAGCTCCTCCTTTCGTGGAAAGAGCTTTTCGACCTGGCAGAGAATACGGGTGTTCCCAAAACTGGAGAGTCCATTAAAGGTAACAGGTCTAGAGGTTCAGCTCCAACCAAAAGTTCAAGGTCATTACTACGGTCTTCTCTCCCAAACTCGTCTGCTCCATTTTCATCATGTTTGGGAGAAAACAGTTCAAGATAGATGGGTCTTGAGCATCATCGAAAAGGGTTACTTTCTCAAGTTCAGCAATACTCTACCAAAAAGTTTTCAAGTAACAAATTGGCCAGGAGACAACGAAAAAAGAATAGCCCTAAAAGAGTTTATTATATCCCTACTACAAAAAGAGAGGTCATTATACAAGTGCCACACAAGGAAAGGTACCTGGGTTTCTACTCCCACCTATTCCTAACCAAGAAAGCATCGGGGGAGTGGAGACGGATCTAGGATCTACACCATCGAAAAGGGTTACTTTCTCGAGTTCAGCAGTACTCTACCAAAAAGTTTTCAAGTAACAAATTGGCCAGGAGACAACGAAAAAAGAATAGCTCTGAAAGAGTTTATTATATCCCTACTACAAAAAGAGGAGGTCATTATACAAGTGCCACACAAGGAAATGGTACCTGGGTTTCTACTCCCACCTATTCCTAACCAAGAAAGCATCGGGGGAGTGGAGACCGTTCTAGGATCTACACCATTTGAATGGCCATCTGAAGGTGAGGAAGTTCAAAAAAGAATCACTTCAATCTATCCTGAAGATAGTTTTTCCAGGCTAGTGAATGATGTCCATCGATCTAAAAAATGCTTACTTTCATCTACCCATAGCCAAGCAACATCAACAATTTCTAAGATTTGCCGTAGAAGAAGGGCATTATCAATTTTGAGCCCTTCCCTTTGAATTAAGCACTGCCCCCAGTACTTTTTCAAAAATATTGGTTGTCCTTATTGCAGAGTTAAGGAAAAGAAGCATCTTGATTTACCACTATCTAGACAACATACTGATCCTAGCAGACGATGAACGATCTCTCATCACTCACGGCCAGATTTGTATAAAAACCCTTTTAGAACACGGGTGGAAGATAAATATTCCCAAAAGTCATCTAACACCATCTCAGAAGATGATTTATCTGGGAGCTGTCTTCAATACTTTAAAGGGAAAAGTTTGCCTTTCCAGAGACAGAGGAAAACGTCTCCAATTAAAGGCTAGAGAAATAATGACTGTAAATGTGACTATGGCAGTGAACATCATGGGAAACATAAATGCATTTTCCATAAGCTCAAAACAGAAAATTAGTGATACAACTTACACATAGACTTGTGCATGGTGAAAACATTTGTTTTGATCAAACCACTTGATCCAAAAATAATTATTTTTTTGGGATAGCTGAATTTCTGCCATATGGTGATTCTGTCCATGCACATTTTATTAATAAAAAAAGATTATGTAGAACAAATCAGATGAACCAAAAATGTCTTGAAAGGGCCAATCCGCATACTGCGATTTACATGATATAATCGGTCGTATTTTTTAAGTATACAATGTATCATGGTTAAACAAATGTGAAAATTAAGACCAAATCGCTGAGTCTGAACAAAAGCTCTCCAGTTCACCTGGCTTCCCATTTATCTTCCGATTTAACTTTTTAAGCCAGTTTGTGCAATATGTTTTTTGTCACAATTTATTATTTAGTGAATTAATACTTGCTTCTGTCAGTGCTGCCAGCTGTGTATGCTGTTTATGAATAGTGTAAATAGTTATGATTGCAAGGGTGCACGGTAGTGTAGTGTAAGTGTGTGTATATATATATATATATATATATGTGTGTGTGTGTATATATATATATATATATATATATATGTGCATATATCTGTGTATAGTGCAAGTAGGTTACTGCAAGCACAGGGGTTGATCCAGGGCTCAATATCTAGAGGAGCACAGCCAGATTATATAAAATAATATATATATATATATATATATATATATATATATACTGTTTACACACTGTGATACAAATCCATTATTGTAGCACTATGTAATACTCACACAGTTGATCTTTACAATATACTCATATGCACATTGCTGTGGAGTTCCATAATACACTCTATGCACTGCACATCCCTATGAAGTTCTATAATGCAATCATACACACTACATTCCCAAACTATTTACCCATTTATATTTCCTTTTTACCCCCCCTTTATTTACATTGCATATGCAAATTATTTCATGCCATTTGTATTCCCACATCCTTTCCTCATTATCACCTTCTCCCCAATATTCATATTTCAATGCTACCCTGCATTTACCATTTACTAATATTTACTAATATATATCTCAACAGAACATTCTGACACTACTTTACATTTGAGAAGAAGGGTTGATGGTTTCTTTGTCACCAAAAGAATTGACATTTTATTATGAGAATGTTGAGATTTAGCACATAGAAGAACAGATAACAGTGTATGGTAAATTTCACTATCTCAAGACAGCTTGTGAAGGCAATAGATGCAACTTAATTCTAACTCCAACTATTCTCATCTGTTCACCAATCATTCTATTAATATATAAAATACTTTCTGTAATGTGCGTATATGTTGCTGTTATACTAATTTTGCTTTAATGAGAAAAGATTTTTAAGATGATAGCAAAAGAAAATGTGGACATTCTCAGCTATTTTTAAAGTTCTGATACTTTACAGAGAAATGATTAAAACCTTTTAATCATCTATCAAGTACTTTTGATTTATAGATTCAATAGAAAAGGAAAAAAGAACATGCAATCATTAGTGCTAAATTAAGAGGAAATTCAAAAGTAAAATACTGACCAAAGACTATTTGACCTGCAAAAGGTCAGATGTTTTTGACAAGCTATTTAATTCTTTTAAAGCTGTCTTTTCTTGTAATGATGCAAATAGCTGTTAAATGGGCTTGTCAGTGTTGGAAAATGAACACAATTAAGCTATTTTATATTCTTTTCATCATCCTTCTTAAAGAACAAATTTTCTCTTTACAAATAAAGCCAAAGATTCAAATTTAGTTTATAAATGAGCTTACACATAGGAATTTAATATATATGTCATTGCGACTGTGTCCTTCTTGAGCTCTTATAGATAATGCATGATTCTTAAAGAGACTGTATGTGCTAAATGTGACTCCGTTTACAGTGCCTTGCAAAAGTATTCACCCCTCTTGGCATTTTTCGTGTTTTGTTGCCTCACAACCAGGAATTAACATGGATTGTTTGAGGATTTGCATCATTTAATTTACAGAACATGCCCGCAACTTTGAAGATTTTTTTATTTTTTATTGTGAAGCAAACAACAAATAGGACAAAATAACAGAAAAAGTAAATGTGCATAACTATTCACCCCCCTAAGTCAATACTTTGTAGAGCCAACCTTTGCGGCAATCACAGCTCCAAGTCACTTTGGATAAGTCTCTATGAGCTTGCCACATCTTACCACTGGGATTTTTGCCCTTTTCTCCTTGCAAAACTGCTCCATCTCCTTAAAGTTGGATGGTTTGCACTTGTGAACAGCAATCTTTACGTCTGAGCACAGGTTTTCTATTGGATTGAGGTCTGGGCTTTGACTAGGCCATTCCAACACATTTACATGTTTCCCCTTAAACCACTCAAGTGTTGCTTTAGCAATGTGTTTGGGGTCATTGTCCTGCTGGAAGGTGAACCTTCATCCTAGCCTCAAATCACGCACAGAGTGGTACAGGTTTTGCTCAAGAATATCCCTGTATTTAGCACCATCCATCTTCCCCTCAACTCTGACCAGTTTCCCAGTCCCGGCTGCTGAAAAACATCCCCACAGCATGATGCTGCCACCACCATGTTTCTCTGTGGGGATGGGGTTCTTTGG
This sequence comes from Pelobates cultripes, assembly GCA_933207985.1. Taxonomy (NCBI): domain Eukaryota; kingdom Metazoa; phylum Chordata; class Amphibia; order Anura; family Pelobatidae; genus Pelobates; species Pelobates cultripes. The sequence goes on from OW240913.1 coordinate 275,909,135, forward strand.
GTGATGTGATGTGCTGGGTTTGCGCCAGACATAGCGTTTTCTTTGATGGCAGAAAAGTAAAATTTTAGTCTCATCAGACCAGAGCACCTTCCTCCATACATTTTGGGAGTCTCCCACATGCCTTTTTGCAAACTCAAAATGTGCCATTTTGTTTTTTGCAGAAAGTAATGCATTTCTTCTGGCCACTCTGCCATAAAGCCCAACTCTATGGAGCGTATGAATAATTGTCGTCCTATGTACAGATACTCCAGTCTCTGCTGTGGAACTCTGCAGCTCCTCTAGGGTTACCTTAGGTCTCTGTGCTGCCTCTCTGATTAATGCCCTCCTTGCCCGGTCCGTGAGTTTTGGTGGGTGGCCGTCTCTTGGCAGGTTTACTGTTGTGCCATGTTCTTTCCATTTGGTTATGATAGAGTTGATGGTGCTCCTGGGGATCATCAAAGATTTGGATATTTTTTTTTATAACCTAACCCTGATTTGTACTTCTCAACAGCATTGTCCATTACTTGTTTGGAGAGTTCCTTGGTCTTTATGATAATTTTTGGTTAGTGGTGCCTCTTGCTTAGGTGTTGCAGCCTCTGGGGCCTTTCAGAAAAGGTGTGTGTATATGTAATGACAGATCATGTGACACTTAGATTGCACACAGGTGGACATCATTTAACTAATTATGTGACTTCCGAAGGTAATTGATTGCACCAGAGCTTTTTATGGGCTTCATAACAAAGGGGGTGAATACATACGCACATGCCAGTTTTCTGTTTTCTATTTCTAAAAAATAGTTTTATGTATATATTTTTCCCATTTCACTTCACCAACTTAGACTATTGTGTTCTGATCCATCACATAAAATTCAGATTAATAAAACATTGAACTTAAGGCTGTAATGTAACAAAATAGGTCAAAGTCAAGGGGGAGGGGAGTGAATACTTTTGCAAGGCACTGTGCATTTGCTATTCTTTCATATCTACTTTTTATTTGTATAAATGGTTTTGTGAAGTTTGAAACATATATGCCATTTTTTTCCTTTCTGTGTTTCTGCAGACTAACAGCTCCTCAGCTTCTAGCCTGTCATTTCTTCTTCAGCATTTGACTGTTTTCCAGTTTGAAAGCAGAGTGAATCAGAGTGAAGCAATAATTCTCTATGTGAGTTATTAGTTTAGCAATATCAGATACAGTGTACTATGGATCTGGAACAATCAAAGACATAAGGCCTTATGCCTTAAAGCAAAACAGCTTCTGAAAATTGAATCCCTGATAGAAATCTAATGCCACATTCTGCTTCTTCATAACAACCTTTCCTTCAATATCAAGCAAAATACCACATTGAAATATAAATACTTATATGGCTAAATGCATTTGTATTTTAGTAGTTATGATATATTTTCTATCATATTTCATGTGGATTGATTATTGTAGGGAAAATTTTACCAGCTAACTATATTGTTTATGTTTTGGAATTTAGAACCGCCATCTAAAACTAGGACATATATCTGTAAATATAACAAAAGGGACAGATCCCAAGAGAACACTGGGAATGGGTAAAATGTGAATGTTAAAGTTAGCACCAGTGTCTCAAGCAAATTAAAGGGACACTATAGTCACCTGAAAAACTACAGCTTAATGTAGTTGTTCAGGTGAGATCTATAGCTCTCTGTAGGCAATCTAATGTAAACACTGTATTTTCAGAGAAAATACAGTGTTTACATTGATTGATAGGAATACCTCCAGTGGCTGTCACTCAGACGGCCACCAGAGGGACTTCCTATCATGAATGGCCCTGAAAAGGCCATGTACACGTCAGACATATTAAAATACGTCTGACGTGTGCAGGAGAGAGAAGGCACTGTGTGCTTGCCTTCTCTCTCCTGCCTGTCAGCAGAGGAGAGGGGGCGGGCAAAGACCGCGAGCTGAGCTGTCAGTCAGCTCAGCTCACATCCGCGCACACCGCATGCTCAGGACTTCATAGGGCTGCATTCAAAGCTGCGCATGCGCACAAGGGAGCAATGATGCTTCTGAATGGAAGTGTCTGATTGCTCCCTGCTCGCGCCTGCCTATTTCGCCATTTTGACGAAATAGGGGGCGCGGCTTCACGAGGCTCCCGGCGCTGGAACGAGGTGAGTAAAAAGGGTTGCCTCGAGTGTCCCTTTAAAGCTCACTTTCCATTAGAAAGCAAGATAAACCATTTGAATATAAGCACAGTCCAGAAGGACAGTCCAGATCCAAAATACTAACAAGTTTTCTTTGCATAAAAGATACTTCAACCCCAGACACAGACATTGATTTCAGGCAGTGTGAGCTTCATCAGTGATATATAGCTAAAACACCTGTAGGCACAGTGAGCAAGGTGCTGATTCCCAATTTGCCTTCAGGTTACCCTAAGATGTTTCAAACCAAAGCAGGAAGATAACAAGACAATGGACAACTCAAATTGCTTTTCCTTTAAAGGGGTCTTTAAAGGGGTTCCTACTTAGGTGTCAAGCTACTTTTAGTGTCACGACTGCTAGTGTGGTCCAACACGCAGAAACATATACATAGAAATTGAAAAGGAAATAAAAGGACAGAACGTAAACCGGTCCTTAGAATGGCCGGACTAATACGTAAGAGACAGAGAATGGTCAAATAGACAAATACCATTTAAACAAGCCAAGTCAGGGAAAACCAGAAATCGGAATAACAAGGAACAGCCAAGGTCAAAATACCAGAATATCAGAATCACAAGGATAAACGCACTCTCGGGAACCAGGAAGAGTAAACCACGACAGGGCAAGGTACTGGTGTGAATCAGGGATTTAAATATCCCTCTCTAGGCTCTGACTGGTCAGAGGGTGACCTCTGACCCCAAAATGTGCGCGTGTGTTGACGTCGTGACATCACGCGCACGTTCGTATAATTATGGGGCGCGGAGGCATCGATGGACGCGACCGCATGGTCGGTGCCATCTTGGACTTGCCGGGACAGCATGGAGGAGCAGTTCCCGGCTCGCCGCCGAGCAGGTAAGCTCAGCAATGTGGTGTGGTTGTGCCGGTCAGGCGCAGATGCGCATTGTGGCGAGCCGAGAGCCGTGACATTTAGCTAACTTGTGCCATTACAGAATTATTGCTTCACTCTGATTAACTAAATCATTATCCTATCAGGCTAAATTTACATGTATCCATAACACTCAAGTGTTTTCTATTTTGTTAGGATTTCTGGCCTCTCCCTTGACTCCTAAAAAAATAGATTACTTACCTCTAATCTAGTGGTGAGAAAGTGGCCAGAAAAAGGGGGCATTATGTTAGTTGTTAGTCTCCAAATAATTTCAACAAACTAAATTGCTGTAAGAGTTTGGAGTGTTAATGTAATGTATTGTTAATATGTTTATAAGATGTGTAATTTCATGCTGGATTTCATTTAACTGTATTTATTTTTGTGTGGATTATTATATTACCAAATTTTAGTGGATAGGTATTTTGTATGACAATATGTACACATTGCCAGCAGTAACACTTTGGTCATAATCACTCAAAACAAGCAAGACAAAATTAAGAAGTAAAGGCTTCAGTTTACTTATCACACATGAAAAGCATTGCTAATTCTATAATATACCAATATATTTCAGCACTAAGATTCAGAACTATTTTTATGCATAGTCACACATTTGTGTTCTTGAAACCAAGCTGATAAAAGCTATGGATGAAAACAATATACTTTTCTTATGCCTCTCTGGAATAGCAAGGATCTTCATCTAAATGCCGTCCTGTTCGACTTTAGAAAGTGGCAAGTTAGTGAGTACAAGAGATAGATTTCCCAATAGGGAAACACAAGCCATAAAATGAAAACAAAGAACTCCCTTTGTGCATTGAATCCTTAAAATTTCTTTTCTAACTTGATGATAAATGTTATAAATGTTTAAGATTCAGTCATTCTAAAAATTAATTCAATATTTCATGGATGGTTTCCCTTTTTTTTTTACAATGCAACTGAAAATGATATAGATAGTCACAATCCCAAAGTATCTGCTTATCAGCCTTGAAAGTTAATTTCTAAATCTTTTAATACATGAGTATGGTAGATGCTTTGTTCACATTTCAGGAATTCAGCAACATGAATTACACTAAAAAGGCTGCATTATGCTGTCACTAATAGCCCCAGTGAGGAACATAGTGAGATGCTTACAAATGCAAACCTTAGATGACTATTATTATCTTAAGAACACTTAAATAACATCTGTAGTATTTCCATACCCCAACCTCTCAAAATAAATATTCATTGAATAATAAATCAGAAAGGCAACTGTAATAAAATATCTTAAAATAAGATAACTTTTCACTATAAAATTAGGGAATTAATATTATTATAAATATATATATAAATATATATATATAGTGTTTTATCAGCATTTGTATACAATGAATATAGCTTTTATTTTGTCTGGAGCAAAGAAAAGAAGGAATGGCATATGTGGTGGAGCAGGTATGATATCTCCTAACTCTACGCAGCATAGGCTCTTCACTAAAACACATGTAACAATATATGCTTTCCTCTGGTATGGTCAATATAATCTGAGAAATTTGGGTTAGATCTATAGCAAGAGCATAAGTCGCTTGAATGTGCGTGGTCCTGCGTGTGATACTTCCATTCAGTCTTTTGGATTGTCCCAAACTGTTCTCTCCAGGACTGTCAGCCTCTTGTTGTGCAGTTGTCTGAGCTGTTGGCGTCGATCCTGATGTGACTGGTAGGTTGATAGTATGGAAGATCTCTGTGTCATCAGCCAACATGAATGAATGCAATTGCTTTGCCTCGTGAGACCACCAGTGGTCCTTCAGCCTTTTGGTGACTGGAGCCAGCCACCTTTTTTCTGTGAGGATAGAGAAAGGGAGATTGCTGTATAGTGCAATCCAGTGTCCCTCATGGTTTACTATTCCTATTTCTCTGAATCTGTTCAAAATGACGGCTTTAGATGTTATGTCTCTTGTAAAAGCTATAATTTCTCTGGGTACTGCCACAGGAGCCGTTGCAGACTTCTACACTCAGAATGCTGAGGAGGTATAAGAAGGTTCAGAGCCCTCTTTGAGGCCTGGAGGAGGCTATGATCTTTTACATAATTGGGAGAGTGTTTTTATCGCTCACAATTTCATGCACCCCTCTCATAAAAGGTTTGCAAGCAGTGCCAAACTTCCAGAAACATAATTGTCTGTTTCAGTAGATGGACCTGATCTGTGAGGACCTCTAACTGACCCTGGGTCACTCTAAACTGTTGGTCTCTAGAGGCCTCTATTGCCTCCACTTCTTGTACCTTCTTGTGGACAGCTCTGATTTCAGCCTGAGCCTTGAGGAGGTCAGACTTCCAGACCAGCCTTAGGTCAACCTGCAGCTTTTTAATGTCTACCTTCGTGGAGGGAGAAGAGCAAATGTCTGATTCAGAAGATTGATACACTCCACCTTGACAAGGAGAGGTAAGAGACTCCTCGTCTTCATTAGAGTCCTCTGAAATCTCCGGGTTGTACTGAACCTCTGGCGCAGTGTGGGCTTCTCGATGGGGAGCCTGATGTCGGTAGCTTTGCTGTTTCTAGGCGTGAATGTCACTAGTGCTTGCGCCACATATTGTCATAGGGGGGTACTTTGTGTGAATGTCTAATAAGTGCCAATTTTGGCTGAAATTAATTCTTATTTGGAGGGGCTGTAGTGGAGCCCCACTGAGCTGAGTCCTGTCATGCTGTCTGATGGTCACACTCCCCTCATATAGAAGTATTCAGCAATGCCCTGTCAAGTCTATGCACTCTTCTAAAAATAAAACAATTGTAAGCCCACAAATGCCCTGATTTTTCCATAATACTCCCTAATTTAGTCTCCTTTTTATTCCTTGGAACTGTCCACAGGCTGCACAGCATGAGTGCATCACTATGTATGCTGAGGAACTAGGACTATGCAGAGAGAGCTTCAGCTGCCTGGCTGCTTTGATGGGAGGACAAGCACCCTGTCTTGATGAATAAACCCATTATGGGTATGGACAGTAAAACAAGCTGCATTACTGGAGTAATGTATTTGGTATATATTCATTGTTTTTTATGACTCCATTACATATTTAGATAGATAGGTAGGTAGGTAGATAGATAGATAGATAGATAGATAGATAGATAGATAGATAGAAATATAGAGAGTGTGTTTTATTTATGATGTGTCTGCCTTCAGTTTGCCCATATGTCTGCCATGACTTTCTGTCTGTCCATCCACAATTTTGTTTATCTCTCCTTGTATCTCTCTTTCGCTCTCTGTCCTATTTCATGGGACACTGTTTCATCACTGTTTCTTGCTTAGTATCCCCTATTTTATATGTGTCTGAGCTGCCTTCATGTTCATTTATTTCTGTCTCCTAGTTCTAGCTCCCATCTATTATGTATTTTATATTAAATTAACAATTATTATTATTGTCATTTATATAGTTCCAATTTATTCCGCAGTACTTTACAATATTATCAAGGGGGAATTTAACAACAAATGAGACAGACTGTTACAAAGCCAATAAAAATATTGACAGAAGGGTGACATGAGAAGAGCAGCAAAAGAGAAAGTTAAGCTGGGTAGCAGCTTTCATTATAAACTGTATAGAGGCAGAATGGTTTCTGGAAATACCAATTAGAATAGAGTTACAGTAGTCAGTGCGTGAAATTAGAAGAGCATGAACTTTGAATTGCTGAGATTATAACTTTAACAGTAGTCAAAGAATCCAAAACAGCTACACAAAAGTATTTGTAGAAAGTACATCCCAGGCTAACTAACAGCATTTTAACACTTTTCATTTTAGCATTTTATCAAAAACCTTGGTCAAATCTGTTGATTATATATATATTTATTTTTTTTCACATGTTTTTATTTGGCGAAATTCACAGACCATGTATGTGGTTCCACTTTTGTAACAATCCCATGTATTTATTATACGACTGTTCTCGAGTACATTAATACCCAACATTGCCCAAAATCTTACCTCTGATCCTACTCCTAATCTTATCTCTTATCCTAACCATAATACTGTCCCTAAATATATTTCTTTGTTCCTAATCCAACCGCTAATCAGACCCCCTAATCCAACCCATAATTTCCAAACCATAATCCAGCTCCTAATGCTGCCCCTAATCCAGTTCCTAGTCTCTCCCCTAATCCTACCTCAGAGCGACTCCCCCTTCTGACATTAGTACTGACATGAGCAGAAGGCTTTCCCTGCTCACAGAATACAGAACACTCAGTAAGCCCTCTGTACTGTGTGATTGAAATATGAGAGGGATATATTCCCATCATGTTTCAACTCCTGCACACACTGATTGGTGCTGAACAGCTGTAAAAGGGCATCCTGATCATGGGGCACATAAGGTCTCCCTTAACATGGAGGCAGGCTCAAGGTGACTGGGGCTAAATGTGATCGCTCAACCGCGATGATTAAAAATAATTTAAAGGGCTATGTGCAGCTCTAATTTTGAGCTGATTTTAGCAGTTGGCAAGCTGGGTGCAGCTCCAGAATCACAATGGATGACTGTGATCATTCAGCCATGGTAATATAAAGGGATTTAAAAGGCTATATGCAGCAGTTACTTTGTGGTACTAGTGACTCTAAGATATCCAATAATAACTGAGGCTCCATGGTATCTGCAATGATTTAACCCTACTACTACTTTTAATGCATGGCAAGCTTTGGTGTCAACAGGTGTTAAAGTCCTGCTGCAGATGACTGCATGGTTCGTCATATGGTTATTAAGTTGTTAATCTACTTCTGGTCATGCATGATATGACATCATATATGAAATTGTTACCATATATCTATAAGAAAAGTAACAGTTAGTAAAAGCCATATTTCTTGATGTTTGCAGCATAACATTGTGAATGTTAGTAACCTATTTTTCAGGCTGAATAAATAAGAACAATTGTTGATCCTCCAGGGCTGATTTCTTGGCAGCTGAGCCTATTTCTCTCTTATTCTTGGCACATCGGCTGCTGCATACAGGTCGAACAACCCTATTATAATATATTTAATCTCAGAGACCTTTATTCATTGATACACTATGCAAATTATACAGAATATCAGTTACCTAGTTACCAAAAATGATAAGCAAAATATCATTTCTAAATGTTTTCACCACTTAACTAACTACCATGAGTCTTCTTGCACAGAAAGTACACTCTGGTAATTATTATAAAAAAGTAACTCTGGATCTTGGTTGGATTTGTAAAATCAGACCAGTAACCATAGAAGTCAATTGCATTTTTCTGCTTGTTTTGTTGTTCTCGGTATTTTGCTGCACATTTGTTCTTGCACATTAATGTATCATAATCTTACTGTATCCCAGTCAGTACAATTTTATTGTAATAGTCACTAGTGTTTAAATCCAATTTCTAATAGTACAACAAATCCAGAAATAATCTTTTAAATGTTCAAAAACACAATGAAAAAGGCAACATTTTGACCCAGACAGCTGTCTTTCTCAAACCTTGAAACACTGCCCTTCCTTACTTTCTAAACCAGTAATTCTATGTTTTTGAACAGTCAACAGATGATTGCTTTACTTATTTTACGTTTGCCACTTTGATGGATTGGTAAGACCAGGTTCTTCTTGCAGGCTTGGAAGAAACCTCTTGCTTGGTACATGAACACTGTAAGTGTGTGATGACTTATTACTTGTTTTAACCTTAACTTCTAGTGCTTATAGCTTTTTCAGTAAGTCCACTTGTAAGAGTTGTTGATCATACAGTATTGTCATTGAAATTAGCAAATATTAAATGGGTATTCTAAGCACCTAACTCACTTTATCTTTATGTAATTGTTTTGGATAATTATTTCTGCCACTGCATCCTTGCAGATGAGAAAAGGCACTGTTTAGTAGACTTATGCATTTGGTTTCGATTGCATCCACGTTTTGGGCGATCAGTGATTTAGCTGAATTCCCCAATTCTAAAATGCCCTATGGATATAACACAAAAGAAATTAAATGGGCAACAGATGAGCTGTTTCGCTTGTTTCATGAATCAGAGTTCCATTCGAGGAGCCATAAAAGAGGGGAGGGAATGAAGAAGAATATTTCTGGAGGGCAAATAACAAGAGGTCTGCCTAATTATGTAGCTGCCCTAAAAGCACGGTCTCTTATTGCAAAGCCAATAGACTTAGTCTCCAGTCCATGTGAGTGGATTCAATTATCATCTGTATGCACATATATTATAATTACAATCTGTATTTATTTTTGTTTTCTCTTTTACATATTTGTTCACTACTCTGACTGTACCCTAATATAAGCAATTTATAAAATTATAATAAATATTGCACACACTTTCTCCTATTGGAGATTAACCACATTTGTATAACAAAATTACCTGCCTTATTGTCTAGCTGTTCACTGTAAGGGGAACTTCTTTAAGCAACTGATACAGGTTATTGCTCTGAAATACATAATTCCTTCGCAATCCAACTTCCGGTGGACTGTAGTCCAGTCATTGCACTATTCTGGGGTGATAGTATTGATTAACCCCTTAAGGACACATGACATGTGTGACATGTTGTGATTCCCTTTTATTCCTGAAGTTTGTTCCTTAAGGGGTTAAAGAGCTAGCTAAGACTGTAGGTCAGTCGGTGAACTTCACCACAGGTTTATCGAGTGCATGCCTTCCTCTCTTTGGTGGCATACTGGTGGCTTGTTGCATGGGTATAATGTTAATGGACGAGGTCCAATCTTATCAGCATGTCAGACTCGAAATTAATATATAGGGCAACAAGGTTATCAATCTCTCCTGCCACGTGTTGAAGTGATTGATGAAAATCACACTTCAGAAAACATCTTCCAGGTAAACAGATCAATGGTGGGAAACGGTTGGGTTAGCAGGAAAGCACCAATGTGCACATTGAGTTTGCAGTCACCCAATAGACCTGCTAACATTGTCAAAGCTCTGCAAGATAGATTCTTTGTTCATTTCTGCCCACAGTCTATATCTTACAGTGAAGGCTGCAATTCCTGAAGACACATTTTGAGAATCCAGACCATTCACAAATGTTTCTGCAACTGATGGAGCACATGGCCTTTCTCAAGTTTCAAATTTTCCTAAGTTGGCTTAGTCTGTTCTTCCGTTTACTACTTGAGATGTAAAAATCTGCAATTGCCCACTCACATCTTCTTTCAAAGTTATTTAAACATTTCTAAAAGTATTCTAAAATCTAGTTGTGAAATTGAATCACTCATGCTGATGCTACCCCCCATTTTTTTAAATGCCTTTTCTAATAGGGATTTCACCATGCTTGGTTGAGTCTTGCAGTGTGACTATAACTGCTTGCTCTGCAGATGCAGATTGCCTTCAAATTCAAATATTTTTTCTAAATTTCTAAGATTATTAAAGGTGTTTGTAATATTTATATACATTTAATGGCAGTGGTTTTACCATGCCTAGCTGAGTCTTGTGGTCTGAATATGCCTGCTCCCTTTGCAGATAGCAATTGCCTTCAAATTGAAATCATTAAAAAAATGTCATGTATTTTAAAATGTAATGGTTGTGGTTGTAATGTGTTCATATGCTTTTCATTGTAATAATTTTGGTTTTGAATTTTGCATACCTGCTGCCTCTACAGATGCAAATCTTTTTTCAACATTTCTAAAAGTGTTATACAATGTAGTGGTGGTGGTTGCAATATTTACAAATGTCTTTAACATCATGGTTATTGCACTTCCTGTCTAAGTCTTGCAGTGTGACTACCCCTGCTATGTTGACAAAGGCAAATTGCTTTAAAATCGTTTTTTTTTTTAAATTTCATCTTTTTTCTAAAGTATTCTAACACATGGTGGTAGAGTTTTAAAATACCTCTAATGAAAGTTGTTTCTCCATATCTGGTTGAGTCTGCAAACATATTTGTTTGTAGACCATTTTTTCCCACCCACACTACAGTGCGGTCACTCACTCTACAGAATCAATGTGTGTGAAAGCTTAGTTCTTCTTATCAATTACCCATTAACTTTTTCCTTATATTTTTTTTTTTTTTTAAAAACAAGGTTTTTTCATATTAGACTTATTCATGGTGCAGCTCCCCTGTTTTCATTAATGTACAAGTTTTCAAAAAAAGAAAAAAAAAACAATCATTATCAAACAAAGCTTTATATTAATATGTTTTAATACAGATACAATGATAAAAATATGACTATTCACAATTGGCATTTTACCAATCAATATTTCCACCATTTCTGTATTGCAATACACTAATAGGCACACTAATTTACACATTTTTGCTCCATTTTGATTTGTTCAAATTGTTTTCCCCGAATGGACAAAATTAGTCTGAACCGAAATGCCACATGGATGAAAAGTTCCTGCAAACTAAAAAAAAATATATAAATTCTGACTAAGCATATTTTTTTTCCCATGCACAACTCAGTGTTTACATTTTGCAGTCCTCATGATCATAGTATCTGTTATTCAACCAGCCACTAAGGGTTTCAAACTAAAATATATTCAATAATGGACACTGATGCCAGACATTGGGTGTGCAACCAGTGTATATCTATGAGAAGTATTCAATTCAGTGCTTCACATAGAGAAGCATTGGATTGGTGGATTTGGCAGGTTCCATGCATTAGCCAAATAACTGCATTCTTGCTGACTACATTGAGGGGAAAGTGGACAGTGAGGAGACTATTCTAGTGCTGGAAAAACAGTAACTACAATTGCATTTTTTTAATGTTATTTTTCAAAAGAGTTTTCTAATGTACTGTCTAAATTAAAGAAAAAAATAATAATTTAAATATTTTTAATATGTTGTGATTGAGTTGACAAATGAATGAGACAGGTATGAAAACCTGGTGGTGTTCTAGAACTAGGAAATTCAATCAACCCAATCACTGCAAAAAATAAATAAAAATAATAATATTATGTTATCTTCTCAATATAATGGCAATATTGTCTTTCCCTGAAATGAGTGTATAGGATGTATTTTTGAATTTCATTCATCTATACAAAACATGTTAATGCAAGAGTGATATATGACATTGTCTAATATCTAATTATCTATCTGTATGTGTACTTGACTATATATACTGTGTAATTAAAAGACTATTTAACTCACCGAGTCCTGACTAATGAATCCACAGTCCACTCTGAAATTAAGGCAAGCTTAATATAGTAAAAGTTCCAGTATTGTTGATGTTAGGTGAAAAGAATGATTTTCTGACAGGATAAAGTAAAATATCATTTATTTTCCCTGAAGCTATCTCCCATCATTGAATGGGATCTCATAAACTGAAATGTTTGCCTCTGTATCTGATTTGTTTTCCATGTTTAAAACAGCTGAGATTGATTGCCATGGTCATAAAAGTAATGATGCATATAATGAAAACATATTTTATGGGCAAAATAAATTTAAAAAGAATACTGAATTCAGTGTTATACACATTAATGGAACAACATTGAAAATGTGGCTAATTTGACCTGAGGTTACTTACTGAACATTAGACTCCTTCATGCTTATTTAATTTTCATAGAGTACTTTTTATAAATTTTTATTTTTTGCTACAACAAATGCAAGACATTATACCTAAAAAAAATATATAAATACATACATAAGCTGATACATTTTCATTTGACAAAGGCACACAAAAGTTTTTCTCATTGTCCTGCTACAGTCTTCATCGTACTGCTATTACTTTGCTATAGATATGCTGGAAATCATGAGAAATTTTAATGGAAAATTTTAAAGCACAAGCAGATTGCCATCACATGCCAGCGAATTTTCATAAATATGTTTGTGGTTAGGCATACTAGCACAGTTCAGCTATTCTGGTACAAGGACTTCAGCAAAGAGTCAATACTTCATAACTGGATGCAGTGGTGTGTTTTTATGGGCTCACAAGTGATGTACAGATTCCATAACCTGCGACCCATGTCTCACCACTGTACAGCCACCATAGAGCAAAGTATAACCTGTGCCAGAGCCAGAGATTATTTGGCACCTGATGCAAAACATATGTGATGCCCCATCCAAACTATATTTTTTGTGTGCTGTGTGATGTATGATGACTAAATCCCTTTAGTAAGGAATGCAGGCGATCATTCATACATATGCATGGACATTCATATATATGCACATTCATATACACACAGTGCTTTCCTATACAAGTGCTCATATATACTCTTTTTCATGCATAGTACCTACCCCAAAACAACAAGATACAGATAGTTTTAACATAGTCAAGAGAAAGCCAGTTTCACAATTGGAATTAGATGGCCTATACAAAATACCATACATAAGCCACGAGGACTCAGAAGGCAACTTAACAATGATTCTATGTTTTTTTCTCATCCATTATGTTTTGACGTTATTATCCTATCTATCCATCTATTCATCCCTTTGGGTACTCGGAAGCTCAGTACTAATGCGTGGGAGGGGCTGGAGTGACATCACATCCTGGCTCCAAGTACAAGTAAATGGAATGTGAAGTACCTGTGCAACTATTCATACAAATATAAATGCCTGATTGATTATGTATATGGATAATAATTACTTACAGCTGTAAGTGTTAGAAGGATGTAACATTGCATTTTTAAAATCTAATTGAATAGCACCAGCCAATCACAGGTATAAAGTGAGTTTGAGTTATTCTGAAAAATGCACCTTCCCACGAACGTTTGCCACAAACTTCTTGAGAAATGTGGAAGCTGGCCTCCTGCCCACAAACTATGGTCCTTTTGGGAGTTACCATGTCCTGCCCATTATCAGCTTTTACCTTGGTGCACCTGGTTTGGCACTTTCCCTTCATTCGAATGGAACAAACGCTAAATCCTTGGCAGCCGTTTGCATGAACCAAACCCACAAGTGGTCCACTATGGAACAAATTTTGGCATGAGGACTTTGTGGTTCCAGTCACCTCAGCGGTACTTAGCCGCAAATGTTATGGAACTGTTTTCGGCACAAGGTAACCTTGCAGTTCCCGGACAACTTAGTCCAGGGTTTTGAACCACTTTACGACCCGCCAGGAGAGCAATTTTTGGAGGGAAGGTGTCTGAGACTAAGGGAAACAAACGCTACCTATTGCGGCTGCAGGAGCTCCCGAACATTGACTGGCCAAAGCACCAACGCCCTGGAACTATTTTGGGCTAGGTGTAACATACAACTCAACACGCAGAGTGAAAACCCACCAGGAGAGAATAGAGACAGAAAGAAAATCCCTAAACTGGTCCTTAGAATGGCCAAAATAAATAATACACTATAAGGAACATCAGAACAAGCCAAGATCAAAGGAAAGCCAGAAATGCACAAGTACCAGAAACAAAGCCGAGTCAAGGAAGCCAGAAAAAAGAAAAGTCAAGAGGAAGCCTGGTCAAAACTGAATATATACTACAAAGTATATAGGAACACGCATAAGGACCCTAGTGACACAAGGAACACAGGGAACCACAACAGGGCACTGTGCTTTGGACAGACTGGGTTTTTATATGGTTGTGGGCATGGTTAGTATAGACATGCCCCCAAAAGGTACGTATGTACTGAGCTCTTTTGCATAGAGCTCTTCCGATGTCATGCCCGCGTCATAAAATGGGGTGGGCACACAGCGGCCGGCATCCCTGAGGCTGAGTGGAACCTCAGGCTGCGTGGGAGCGATGGTCCGCCGGATCCCAGCGTTGGCAGATCGATGGCCTGCCAAGGTAAGTGTAAGAGGGCTGACATTAGAACCACATGTGAGGCCAGGCAGAACTTTGCCATGGTAACATTTTCCCTACACTACATGTGTATGTTTGGGGATGTACCACATGTGGGGTTATTATATGTTTTATGATGTTTTGGGGTACTTTTATGTTTTTATGTTTTTTGTGTTTGGCTCTCTGTTCCTCGGAGATAATTAACTTACTGATCTTTAACTCAATTATCTCCCAAGCCCAGAGAGGGGTTTGTATTGTATTGTTTGGAGACCCACTGCTGGGGTCTGTGTATAAAAGGCTGAGTTTGGATCATTAAAATCAGTTGTACTCCCAGAACTATTTGTGGACTAGGTACTGGGAGGGGGAACCTTGCAACTTGTTTCAGCTCGTGGAGGATTAAGCAGGGAAAGTCCATGTAAGGACTAGAGCTCCCAGGACTGTGTGTTGTCCAGTCCCTGGGAGGGAATAGAGTTAGTCTCTTATTCTGTTCCAGGATGGAGAGGCTCCAGAAGGACCTCAGTCAAGCCATGGTGACTGGGGCAGAAGCGCTGAGGTTTTTCCCGGCTCCAGCTAGTAATTGATCCTTAGCGGAGGTACCTAGACAGGGTACAGGGAGCTACGCTACAGTTATGTAGCATTATGATGTTATAAAGTGGTGTGTGGTGCTGCAGAACGAAGTATTTAAGAAAGCATAGACATGGTATGTAGCATTGTTATGGTGTCCTTTGCCATTGTCACTGTGCCTTGATGTGTTATGTATAGGGGAACTGTGAATAATTATTTATTATTATTATTCTGTAGACCCTGCATTGAGAAGTTTAAAGTGTACTAGTTCCACTCAGATCAGATTTGTTGCAGATGGGATGTATTAGTAGGCAATGGGTTTAGGTATACTTCGGTTAGTTATTCTGTGTTCCATTGTGTACCTTTATATCATGTGCATTGACTATTCTGTTTTTCTTTATGGATAGCATAGAATACAGAAACATCTAGTGAGTTCATCTTCAGCATTTTGTTCTCCTGACAACAGCACTAAATCTACTGCTTGAACTGAACTATTTGAAAGTGTTGCCTGTTAAAAGTGAAGCTTCCATTACTCTACGATACCGAGATGGGCTCTTATAATTTGTACATCCCTTGGGAAAAGAAGTTCCACTGACAGATTTTATGTACTGACATTGTATATATTTGCATATAATAATCATATTAACTCTAAGGCACATCCTATTCAGTGATAAAAAGTGCTATTAGGTTAGCCTCTCATTACAAACCAATCACATCATTAACTTAATTATCTTTCTTCCTCTTTTCAGCTCCCTTCCAAGCTCAAAATGTATTCTTTAGAGCATGTGCCTAAAACTAAACCCTGCAGTGAAGGTGACATCTTACTAACAATTTGTACAATTGCAGCATATTTCTCGTCTTTGTATCAGTAACACATTGTCAGACATTTTATGCTGTAGACTAATGAATTTCAATGGCATGTGCAAATATGCTTTGAGGATTGAGGTTACAGTGAAACAATGAGAGTAATGATTAGAAAAAGGCTTTCAAATTTTTAGGATTTCATTGGACTATTCTGTATTAAAGATATCTGATGCTTTCATTCAGTGAAATGCAAGTGTCATTGAATCTTATTACTGTTAAAGCTGCACTGCCTGTGTTTTACAAAGCTGAAGCCTGCAAGATACATGCTTCATGCTACACCTTCAATACATCATGGCTATAAACACATTGTAGAAAATACAGGTGTCCAAAATTTATTTTTTAATAAATCCCAAATAAGTAACCATTATAACAACATTTAATTATTGATCTCTGAACATTTTTGTAATGTTGAACGCATTTTAAACTTAGCACACTCATTGACTGGGTTATTCATTTAATATCAGAAAATGGCAGAATTCTGACCAAAATGACAAATCTAATATTTACTAAAGTTAATTCTTGTCACAACTCTGCCAACCCAACTGAATATCCACTGTGGCAAATGTGCCTATGCCACAAGCTCCTGGAGGAGCCTGCTGACTAGCCTCCTGCCCAAGGACTATGAGCCATGTAACTGACCCCTTAAAATACTTGGTTTGTGTGTTTTCCCTTTTCAGTTTGGGAACCAAACAAACTCACGAATTGTGAACCATCTCTGGGCTTGTTAACCTCTATTAACCTCTCCTGACACTTCTATCATCATTTCACACCTTGTATCATGTGTTTGGCTGGGTGGCCGCCGTTTGTATGCTCGAACACATGGGAACTGATTTGGTCGGCCATCTTGTCACACAAACGCAGACAGCGGTGTTTGGTAGTCTAGTGCATGGAACTGAAATCAGACACACAAACTCGGTGAACACCGCTGAACTTTAACGAACTTTTGCTTCTTTTCTAAGAACAATCACTACTAGGAGCCAGGGGATCAGTTCGGTTTTAGACTCTAGAAAGTGACCGAACACTACCACTTTTCTTATGGAACTATTTTGGGCAGAAGCCACTTCAAAAACTTTGCGGCCAGTCAAAACTTTACCCCGGTGGCGATTCAGCTGTGTTTGTGGGATCTGAGCGCTTTTTGGATATGTTGGGTGCTCAGAACCAGGCTATCTGTGAATATAGGACTGGAGGGGTCCCTTGTTATATTATATCTGTTTTGGGGTGTTTTGTATTTTTTAACATTATACCTTTAGTATCTCCTAGACACAGAGACTCTGGGGAGGTGTTTGTATGTAACTGTATGGAGACCCCCGTCTGGGGGTTTGTGTATAAATTGCCTTTACAATGCCCCATTAAACTCAGCTTACTTCCAGCATTAACTCTCGGCTAATGTCTGTGGGGGAAGGCTATAACAGCTATAATCACTACACAGCTATACTCTCTGCAGGAGAGCTTTGATCACTGGAAGCTGGATCCAGGACCCTGTTCTGGGGTGGGAAGCAATGGTGAGACCCCAGCCAAGCTGCAGCGGCTAGGGGCTGAAGTGCTGATGGCGTCCTGGCGATAACTAGGAAGCGTGCTTAGCAAAGGTACCCAGCCGGTCCGCCACATCCACTAACTGACCAGATACATTCAGACTCTGTGGTTTTTTTTTTATCTGAACCCTATAGAAAGAATAGGATTCAGAATATGTACAAGAACTGATTTTAGACTAAATGCATTCAGCAGAACAAACATTTGCAAATTATAGAACACTTGATTTTGTGCAAGGAAACAATAATTTAAAGTGTTATTCATCCACTGGCAGTTCTTACAGCCAGCAGGCAAATAGCTAACCGGTACTTGCTAGCCATCTACCACCTTAAAAACTGATACAAAAAAAGACTACGGGTGCCAATCTGACAACATCTTAGTATAAGGGAGGTTGTAAAGTTTTACTCCCTTATGCCAACATGTGCCATGTGGGATGGGGGACTTAATATTTTCCACCCTCTCCCATGGGCTTCTGGTGGGGGGAACTCAATGTGATAGGGGGTGGAGACAAGCCTTTGTGCACCCTCCAAAGTTAGGGACAATTTATTATTACATCCTCATCCAGTCCCCAAGTATGACAAATCCTTGTGAGCCCTGTGAGGCTTTCTAGACAGGAAAAGTCTTTATAAAGGGTTTTCCATGCTTGGAAATATCAGTAGAATGCTCAGATTGATCGGCTTGTAAGTCACCCGAGTGCTCTGACACGCAAATCTTATCTCTCACGAGACTTGCCTGGGATATATTGACAACTCATTCTGCTCAGAGCCCTCACAGGGCTCACATGGATTTAATTTTGCTGTGGAGTGTTTTAATTTGACAAAATTTCTCAGATTTGGTTCTTTCTTAATAGTAACATAGTTACTATTTCCCTGGATTTAGTTTTTTTCTTGTGGGGGAGGGGGATGTGGAAATGAAGATTTTAGAACAAAGAAAAGTAAAAGGTTTTTTTTATTGGAATCTTACTATTATTAGGGTGAGGGATATTGGGGGGGTTGCTACGGACTTGGGGACCTCTAAATCGACTGGGTGGGAGGGTAACTTAACTAATCACATTTAATAACCAACTGATTTACACCTAAAACCCATGGGTAAGGAGTTTAGGAGATGGAAAATGTCCAATGGTAGGGGGGTGTAAGCAAACAGTTGCATGTCTACCCATCATCGATTATAAAACAGCTTCAACCGAACGCCAATGTAGGGCTTCAGGGGAAAGTGTGATGCCCCTCAGGTTATTATATTAGAAGCCCCTACCCACTGGCTATGGGTAGTGGGGATATTAGTATGTCCTGTATGTTTTTTACCTAGTTCTCACCACGGGCCATGGGAGGAGGCCGGATGTGGACAAGTCACTACTGAATTTTAAGCCCACACTCCATACCCATAGGTAGTGGCATAAGGGGACTTTACTCTTGATAGGCCTGTTTAGTGACTGGGCAGCTGTCCCTCTGAGGGGTTTTAAACTATTTGGCTGTGGATGGGAGGGCTTCAAGTGGACAAATAGTTTGTATTTTTAAAATATAAGCCCTTATTTTAACCATTCAGGCTGAAACCCAGACCAAATTCAGACACGGATTTAGATTGCTACAAAGTGTGAACAATTTCTGGTTTTTTTTTTCAAATAAAAATAACCTTCATTTTGAGTTTAATTGCAGTGTTGGCACTTTAAGATAAATTAGTTGGTTTTGAGTTGCAGCATGGGCACGTAGGCTCAGAACAGTTTGCCATCACTGATCTAGACAATTATTTTAAAACAGAATATTACAAAGATCCTTCACATTAAACTTGCTAGAGGGCTCCATAGATGTTTTGGGTACATTAAATATTAATAATATAATGAACCTTGATAAAATTATTTTGAGAAGTATTACTGTCAGTAGAGTAGTTCCAATAGCATCTAAACAGATTTATATTTAAGACACACAATCTACTTTTGGAAAATATGTAATAGTTACAGTATATCTATATATGGAAAAAAGCAAACAGCAAGATAATCTCACGATGATAGACTGAGGATTGTAATCAGAATCTAGGCATTTCATGCTTTGATTTTTCCACCTGTCAGTCATAATTGTAACAGTAACAGGAATAACTGGTTCCCTGCATTCCAGACCTGTATTGCTGCATCATCCATGAATTGTCTTAGGCCAAGAGGGATCACTTGGGACTACTGCAGTGATCGTTCATGGTAAGGTCTTGCCCTCTACCCACTGGACTGGTATAATTCCCTATTCCTGCTCCTAGCAATGTTTTTGTAGAGACACGTTTTGTTATTTTAAGTGATAGCATGCTACCAACAGGTCCACAGACTCTGTCATAAGCGACAGCTATCTACAGAAAGCAGAACCTAAACATCTGCCATTGGGATCGCTGAAAGGACCAGAATTAGACCACTGTTTAGGAAGGACAGTAACTATATTGTACCCAAATTTCTCTGTCCATCTTTTCTCTGTCCCTCTATTGCAGAAGCTCAGTATTTAGGGTACGTCTCAGTGTGTAACAGAGCTCTATAGCAATAATAGTCATGCTAATGTGTGTTTACACTAAAATAAATGTGCTTAGAAAACAGTTTATTTAAATAAAGCATTGTTCTTCTAATTTAGATTTCAGTTGCATATGTTATTAGTAAAAAAAAATAAAAAATTAATTCTTGAAACAGCCAATCCCTGGCCCCTTCTCACCCCCTTAAATTAATGTATCTCTCTCTGTCCCTTTGAAATGTTGGTATATATGGATTAATCAGAACTAACCTTTCGCAACACTATTTTCGATTCATATTAAAACAACACAAACATAACATTAAAGGAAATGTACACAACATCACAACAGAATAAAATATAAATAGCACAAGGAGGGGGAGTCGGGAAAACATAGACAATACAAACCAGATCATGCTGCCAGCATTAAGTGTAGAATGCAAATACATGCTTGAACATCTAGACCAGGGGTCCTCAAACTTTTTAAACAGGGGTCCTTCAGACACTGCTGGGGGCCGGACTATAAAAAATATGAACGAATTCCTATGCACACTGCACACACACGCATAAGGACATAAATACACACACATACTGACATACATTCATAAACAGACAGACGAACACATTCATACACATACATACATATATACGGACATACATACACATACATACATACACACACACATACATACAGATAAATACACACAGACAGACATACACATACTGACATAGATACACACACACAGACATACTGACATACATACATACAGATACATACACATACATACTGAAATACATACACATACATACAGATACATACATACACACACAGACATATATACAGACTGAAATACATGCACATACGCATACATGCAGATACATACAGACAGACATATAGACATACACACATACTGACATACATACATACATACTGACATACACACATACTGACATACACACATACATAGCTAATTTTGCTTACCTTTTTTTGCAGGAAACATAGAAACATAGAAACATAGAAACATAGAAACATAGACATAGAAACATAGAAACATAGAAACATAGAAACATAGAAACATAGAATGTGACGGCAGATAAGAACCATTCGGCCCATCTAGTCTGCCCAATTTTCTAAAAACTTTCATTAGTCCCTAGCCTTATCTTATAGTTAGGATAGCCTTATGCCCATCCCATGCATGCTTAAACTCCTTTACTGTGTTAACCTCTACCACTTCAGCTGGAAGGCTATTCCATGCATCCACTACCCTCTCAGTAAAGTAATACTTCCTGATATTATTTTTAAACCTTTGTCCCTCTAATTTAAGACTATGTCCTCTTGTTGTGGTAGTTTTCTTCTTTTAAATATAGTCTCCTCCTTTACTGTGTTGATTCCCTTTATATATTTAAATGTTTCTATCATATCCCCCCTGTCTCGTCTTTCCTCCAAGCTATACATGTTAAGATCCTTTAACCTTTCCTGGTAAGTTTTATCCTGCAATCCATGAACCAGTTTAGTAGCCCTTCTCTGAACCCTCTCTAAGGTATCAATATCCTTCTGAAGATACGGTCTCCAGTACTGTGTACAATACTCCAAGTGAGGTCTCACCAGTGTTCTGTACAATGGCATGAGCACTTCCCTCTTTCTACTGCTAATACCTCTCCCTATACAACCAAGCATTCTGCTAGCATTTCCTGCTGCTCTATTACATTGTCTGCCTACCTTTAAGTCATCAGAAATAATCACCCTAAATCCCTTTCCTCAGATGTTGAGGTTAGGACTCTATCAAATATTCTGTACTCTGCCCTTGGGTTTTTACGTCCAAGATGCATTATCTTGCACTTATCCACATTAAATGTCAGTTGCCACAATTCTGACCATTTTTCTAGTTTACCTAAATCATTTGCCATTTGGCTTATCCCTCCTGGAACATCAACCCTGTTACATATCTTAGTATCATCAGCAAAAAGACATACCTTACCATCAAGACCTTCTGCAATATCACTAATAAAAATATTAAAGAGAATGGGTCCAAGCACAGATCCCTGAGGTACCCCACTGGTGACAAGTCCAAGCTTCGAATATATTCCATTAACTACAACCCTCTGTTGCCTGTCACTCAGCCACTGCCTTACCCATTCAACAATATTGGAATCCAGACTTAAAGATTGCAGTTTATTGATAAGCCTTCTATGTGCAACAGTGTCAAAAGCCTTACTGAAATCTAGGTAAGCAATGTCTACTGCACCACCCTGATCTATAATTTTAGTTACCCAATCAAAAAAATCAATAAGATTAGTTTGGCATGATCTCCCTGAAGTAAACCCATGTTGTCTCTGATCTTGAAATCCATGTGTTTTTAGATGTTCATCAATCCTATCCTTTAACATGGTTTCCATCACTTTCCCCACTACTGAAGTAAGGCTTACTGGCCTATAGTTGCCCGACTCCTCCCTATTACCTTTCTTGTAAATGGGCACAACATTCGCTAACTTCCAATCTTCTGGGACTACTCCTGTTAACAATGATTGGTTAAATAAATCTGTTAATGGTTTTGCTAGTACACCACTAAGCTCTTTTAATAGCTTTTGGGTGTATTCCATCAGGTCCCATTGACTTATTTGTCTTTACTTTTGACAGTTGAAATAGAACCTCTTCCTCTGTAAACTCACGTGTAATAAATGACTCATTTATCCTTTTTCTCAACTGAGGTCCCTTTCCTTCATTTTCTTCTGTAAATACAGAACAAAAATATTCATTGAGGCAGTCAGCCTGACCTTTATCCTCTTCTACATACCTTCCTTCTTTTGTTTTTAATCTAACTAATCCTTGTTTTACTTTTCTTTTCTCATTTATGTATCTAAAAAATCTTTTATCCCCCTTTTTTACTGACTGTGCTATTTTCTCTTCTGTGTGTGATTTGGAAGCTCTTATAACTTGCTGGCTGTGGCTGATGGGAGTCGGGGTGGCTCCGGCGGCCTGGCTCTCTTCCCTCCCACGCGGAGGGAGCTGGAAGGAAGTGACCACCGGTCAACACTTCCTAACAGCAGTACTTGCGGCTGCAATTTTTTTAAAGGGGTCCAGTCGCGCTATTGGACGGCTGCAGCGCTGACTGGGTCCCTGAAGATATAGAGCCCATTGGGTGGCCCTGAGTGCTCAGGACCCTGGTGGGCTGGATCTGGCCAGCGGGCCATAGTTTGAGGACCCCTGATCTACACAATGCACATAACTGCGATACAGTCGACTTCAACCAACAGGTGCCACTTCGCCGAATGGAATCCAGGTTACAGTTTTAAGGCTTACAAATAGCATAGCGAGTACTAATGTAGGATTATTTAGTGATACATGTGCATAGTAAAAATTGGATGTCACCCTTCTTGGGTCTCCAGCCTCTGATCATTATACCTGGGATTATACTTGTGGGTTTACTTATATGCACTTTATATGTATGAGATATTGATATATGATCTTTATTGAGATGCACTTTATTCGTACTTTTGTACACCCTTTATTGCTGTTTATCTTGTGACTTTAGTTAATGTGAAAACAATATATTTTTGCCTAACTTGGTGTTCTATGGGTTTTCAGTTTTAAAACTGCCAGCTCATGGACAGATGTTTATTTAAAATGGGAATTCTGGAAAATGTCAAAACTGGCGCAATCCACATTATATTTCAATGTATTTTGAGTTTACAGGTTGCTGATGTATTATAATCCATATGGTGAGGAGTTCACAGATAACAAATAGATAACAAATAGGATACTGTATGGTATATTGGGCATATGCATGGTGTGTGCGCACACTTAGTCCTTTGTACATTGTTACTCTTCATTGAAAGCATTTCAAATCTTAAGTAATTGTTTAATTTAGTAATTTATATCAGTGTATAATTTTGGATATAAAAAACAGATTTATTCCACATATATTTATTATTTACCTTATAAACCGAACAGACATGCATGCGTGCTCTGAACATAAAACAAATGCAGGATCAGATTAAAAGAAATGTTATTTCAGAATTATCATGAATTGAGATACTCTTCCCCCCAACCGATTGTGCACACCTCTTGTTGTGACCACCTCTTGTGAAGCCATGGATTACATCTGAGCTGTTGGCATGCTGACAGTGTTAGATGTAAAGTCATTTCAACATGCTGTGAAGCTGACAGAAGCAGTCAATGCGGAATATCCTGCAAGACTGACATATTCTGCTCATTAAAGAAAGGTTTCTCTCCTGCTAACATCAATGAAAACCTTGCCAATATATGTTTTTTTTTTCTTTCTTAACCAGTTTATTACTTCAAGCAATCATGGGAGTTATTATTCTCTCAGTTTTATCTTGTTTGTTTTTCATTTTTATGAAGGAACAAATTAGGTTGTTTGTTGAAAATTCTTGTGGTTAGATATACTGAGCTTCATGCTGAAGCAACATCACACATGAGGTGAATTAAGGGAACATTAAGAGCCAGTACATACTTGAGACAATGCAAGTGCACATGGTTCTAGGTACTTAGGTCACTAAAGGCTTTACTCTGTTACATAGTGTCTAAATTAATATATATTAAGTCCAGTGATGAAAAACCTGGGGGAAATACAGCTTCAGTGTCTTCATCCTCCCAATCTTGTGTCCGAGAACAAAGATGGAAAATTGTTTGCGTTCGTAAACTCTCTTGTATGGAGACAGATGTAATGATAAGCAGTACGCAACAAGCATTCCTCACATAGCACACCCTTCTTTCCTTAAGGACTATTTGCTGTGACTGATATACAGCTTACTGGAGAAAGAGTTTCCATATTCCTTGATTATTTTTTCCAAGTAGATACAGCCCTGTAAGATCACTTTGTGGGGGTAGGTGGGGGGGGGGAGTTGTTATTGGAGATAACATAACACACTCCTTCTCTGACAGAACCATTCCTACTGTACCACGTTTATTTTCAATGCCTATACAATAAATAAAATTGTCCCAGTCCAGCCCTAGTCTGGCTTCACAGTCATGTACGATCAAGAGGAACACGAGGCAGATGTGAATTAGAAGTAAATTACAAAGTAAGCCTCAAACAGCCAAAACTGAAAACAGAATTGATATGGAGAACATTTTAGCTATTATGACTGAATTTTGAAAATACAAACAATTGCGTGGAAATCTATTCACAAACAGGTCTTTACATAAGACATGAGGTCATGCCTTTAGACTGGAAGAAAGAAGATTTAGTCTAAGGAAAGGCAAAGGAAATGCTTTTTTTTACCATAAGAACAATAAGGATATGGAATTCTCTGCCTGAAGAAGTGGTTTTATCAGAGTCTGTACAGATCTTTAAACAGCAACTAGACGCATACTTGCAAAAACAGAATATTCAATTACATAATTTTTTAACTGAAGGGTAG
Source organism: Pelobates cultripes (assembly GCA_933207985.1). Classification (NCBI taxonomy): domain Eukaryota; kingdom Metazoa; phylum Chordata; class Amphibia; order Anura; family Pelobatidae; genus Pelobates; species Pelobates cultripes. Next base: position 275,934,583 of record OW240913.1, read on the forward strand.
TAGCTTAAAGCGGCACTGTCATGCCGAATCCCGTTTTTTTTTTAACCCCACTCCCGCCTCCACTACATCCAATTGACCCACTAGTCACCCCCAAATGCCCCTAAGCCCCCCACATTACCTATTTTTGAATCCTTATTTTCTGCCCCGATCTTGATTCAGGGCGCCGCCATCTTTGTGTGGGTAGGTGAAGTCCCTGTGGGACACGTCATCAGCCCACACTAGGCAGACACTGAGATTCCCGCACATGCCCAGTGAAACACCTGGGCATGCGAACGGGAATTTCAGCTATTCATTCATTCATCAGACAGACGAATGAGTGAATAGAAATATCAGCCGAACAAACTAACACAATGTATCAGTGTATGTTTGTTCGTTTAGTTTATTACAAGGAGGGAGCTACCAGCACGCAGCTCCCTCCTTGTAATATGTAACTATTGAAGCGGCAGGGAGCAGTGCTCCCCACCACTTCATAAGCCCCCCCCCGTACCCCCTCTCACTCTATGGGGGTCAATATGACCCCCATAATAGCACAAGGGAGATTAAAATCTCCCAAATGTCCCTACTCGCTATACCGCGAGTAGGGGCATGTCTACTAAACAGTGAGCAGCCTATTGTCCTCCTCCCCTCCCCCACCCTGAGCGGCGGGTGGGGGCCATGAAGATAATGAGGGGGGGGGACCTACTGTCCTCCCCCCCGGCCCCCACCCCTGAGCGGTGGGTGGGGGCCCTAATAAAACAATAAGGAGGGGGGACCTACTGTCCTCCCCCCCTGGCCCCCACCCCTGCGCGGTGGGTGGGGGCCCCAGTAAAACAATAAGGGGGGGACCTACTGTCCTCCCCCCCCTGGCCCCCACACCTGAGCGGTGGGTGGGGGCCCCAGTAAAACAATAAAGGGGGGGACCTACTGTCCTCCCCCCCCCTGAGCGGTGGGTGGGGGCCCTAATAAAACAATAAGGGGGGGACCTACTGTCCTCCCCCCCGGCCCCCACCCCTGAGCGGTGGGTGGGGGCCCTAAATGAAACACCCCCCCCAATCAAGGTGACTAGGGGTCCCAAGCCCCTAGTCACCAACCCCCCACCCAAAAAAAACTATCCCCTACCTCACCCCCCTCACCCTACAAATAGTGAGGGGGGGAATAAAATAACTAACCTGTAAAAAAAAAAAATTAAACTTACCATTTGACGTCTTCTTTTTTCTAAAATCTTCTTTCTTCAGCCCCCAAAAAGGCCAAATAAAAATCCATTACACCCGTCGCACTTTTAAAAAAAAAAAAAA
>OW240913.1:275935956-275949899 GCA_933207985.1 Pelobates cultripes
GTGGGGACAGAAGTTCCCCCCCATATCTTTATTTAGGGCCCCCACCCACCGCTCAGGGGTGGGGGCCAGGGGCCAGGTTCCCCCCCATCTTTATTTAGGGGCCCACGGGCATGGGGGGAGTGGGGGGGGGTTATTAGTTTTTTGTTTGTTTTTTTACAGTGAGCAGCTATACGCTGCTCACTGCTTACTACACATGCCCCTACTCGCGGTATAGCAAGTAGGGGCATTTAAGTTACTAATACTAAGTAATCTTTACTTAGTATTAGTAAATTTGGCTGAAAGACCAGTTTAGGTCTTTCAGCCTTTTAGTAGATAGCTCCCTGATACCGTGGGAATTAGGGAGTTATCTACTAAACGGCTGCAAGATGCAGCCACAGCAATGAATAGGATCAGAGTTTCATTCATTAGAATTAAATTCCGATCCGAATAAAATGCCGAATTGCGTTCTAAAAGAAACGAACAGACTGTTCTCATTCAGTTAGAACGCAATTCAGCAGTTTTGTGGAAAGTGACAGGAAGCATTGTGGGAACACTGAGGAAAGCTAGGGATCATGGGAAAATTGCTCTGACCAGCGGAAATGAAGCACACTTTGCTCCTCCGCTGGTCAGAGCTGGTCAAGCGGAGGAATCCTCCATAAGGCAAAGAGTCCCTACTTTGTCTTATGATTTTAAAGAAAACTAAAGAAGACAGGAAGAAAAGAATAACAGATCCTGAGAGAGGGGGAGAAGAGGAAGAGATTGAGGAAAGGTAAGTTCGGCATGACAGTGCCGCTTTAATAGCTTCTTTATCGAAGGATAAATCTGATTGCCATTCTAGAGTCAAGAGGGATTTTTTTTCCTAGTTTGTTGCAAAATTGGATGTGCTTCAAACTGTATTTTTTTTTTGCCTTCTTTTGGATCAACAGCAAAAAACAAGTGTGAGGAAGGCTTAACTTGATGGACACATGACTCTTTTCAGCCTATCTAACTTTAATTATGTAATACTTTGAGTTAATTCTGAATTCCTGGAAATTCACACTTGAGCAAATCATCCTTATTGCTATATTGACTTGAACAGATCTTGATTACATTTCTATTATAGAATTTATAGAATTATAGACTGGATACATTGTTAAAAGCCAACTAAATATAACTAAATAGGACTTTTTGTTTTAGATGTAAGACTCAGCAAGAACCAGCAAGATATGGTAAATAAACCTTTATATGGTATGAAAGCTTTGCATGCATCTACAAGGCTGGATGTCCAAGACTAAAACCTGAGAAAATTGCCCCTCTAGGATTCTGAGTATTCAAAACACTAATCAATGAGTAATGAAAGAGTGACCACTCTTGATGATCTCAACCAATCCAATGCTTTATCATAGGAAAGCATTGGGAGGCTATTGTGCATGCACAGCAAAACACTGTGCCAATCAGAATCTCCTTATAGAGATGCATTGAATGCAACTGTATGAGGAGTATTCAGCATATGCATGCAGAGCATGGAGCTGCTGAACATAGGCGCTGCACACTGTGCAGCACTGGACTAGGAAACACCTCTAGTGGCCGTCTGAGTGACAACCACTAGGGGTGTTACTAGGCAGCACTGTAAACAATACCTTTTCCTTAACCCCTTAAGAATGGTGGGAGTGCTATGATGTCCTTGGGGACCCAGCTCTAAACGCCAGCGGGCGGCATAGAACGTCCCTGCTGTCCTATGTATTTTCCCGCTTGCCGGCGATCCCACGCTAGTGATGACGTTGGGGGGGACTTACCTGGCATCCCAGGGAGACCCCCTGCTGACGTTCTGGTCCTCCTTGGCCATGTGATCACGAGGTCCTTGCGAGGACCTCATGATCACATGGACAGAATAGCCGTCCATAGCAGTGCCAGCAGGGGGAGTGCCTGTTATAACAGGTAGTCCCCCTGCTGCCTGTAAAAAGTAAAATAAAAGCTAAAAACTGTTTAAAATTAAATAATATATACTTATATCATATATATATTATATATATGATCTAAGTATATATATATACATTTACACATACATACACATACACTGTCTAAGTGTATTTTAATATTAATATATATAATTATATATATATTAATATCAAAATACACGTAGAATGATATTGATTAAATATATTTATAATTATATATATTATATATGTATATATAATATAAAATAAATAAATATGTAAACAAAAATAAAAAATAATAAAAAATAAATACTTTATATATATATATATATTATGTTTTAAGGCCATTTGGCCTGTATTTGTGGGAGGGGCTTAAATTAATTCACTCACCTATATAAGGGACACCCCTTACCTGACTATCGCTTGATGTCAGCATCAGAATGATTTCCACTTCCGGGTCATCCAGACGCCATTTTACCTGATTACTCCATGAGGTTTTCTAAGCTGAGCTGTGTCAGGAATTCAGCCACAGGCTTTTCCGGCCTTCCACATTCTTTCTTCAATCTATCGCTGTGGATGGTGTCCAAGTGACTCACAAACCGTAAGTCGACCTACCCGTTACGCCAGGCATCAGTCCCACGGCACCATGCACAGGTCAGGTCCTCACTTTACGGCTGCATTTTGTCTAAATCTGTCCTAAAACCATTGCATGTTCATGCATATCATTCGTTTAAATTCACTTGTTTATATCTGTCACTGGCTCATTTCGAGCATTAGCATACTTCCAAACGGGAACACATTCTGTTTCAATTGCCTAAACATACTAGGCAATTCTGTGCGTGCATTTCGAATCTCACTGCTCGTTTCGTTTTGTTTCCCTGACATACCAGGCTCACGGTTCGTGCAATTTTCTACCAAACGGGAACTAGTTCATGCATTTACTATTGTACTACACACACGTTTCGTGCCTTTACAACCCACGAACAGAACTTTGGTTTGTTACAATGACTGTTAATAAGCTATTATGTTCACTTATTGTATATTGTCAAACGGGCACTGTTTGTTTCCCTGTCATACAACTATAATGCTGGGGAATAGCTCACGAACAATGTTTCACATAAACCACACTGACTCCTACAGGTCACTCTCAAAATCTCACGTTAACCTTGCATTTGGATTAACCCCTTAAGGACCAAACTCTGGAATAAAAGGGAATCATGATATGTCACACATGTCATGTATCCTTCAGGGGTTAAAGGGTATTTTACCATACAATCAGCATTTCTGACCCCTACTGGTCAACAGCAAAACTGTCTTCACATGTCATATACAATTACCAGCCAATATAAATTACACATAAGATTGTTTTAAACATAACCATAACCATAAATTAAACTCCAACACGGGCTCAACTTCAGGTTTAATTCACAATAATTTAAATTTCACATCAAGACTAACAGTTGTTCTATCAATACTGCCACCTACAGGTCTGTCAAGTACATTGACAATTTTCATGGGGTTTTTCATGGGGTTTTACAAACACCAAAACACTGACCCCTATAGGTCAACAGACAAACAACATTTCACATACCAATCAGTATCAACTACACTGCCACCTACAGGGCACTCGGCAGATCTCCAGTGCACTTGCATTTTGCAACACCATGTTCACTGACCATTCAATAAGGCATACAACAATTCACATAGCAAGCAGTATATCAACATCTGTTATAAATACACATATTATTATACAGTAGCACACGCATCTGTATATACGTAACTGGTAATATGGTTCACATACATACGGCACTTAATGGGTTAAGATTGATACATATTTAACCAGTATGGATATGATCTTTAATATATACATATCACAACACTTTACTTTCACATATACTGTATGTTTTAAGATAAGCTTTGTCTATGCCATATTTCCTTATGCCATACGATTTTATCCATTCAGGTTACAGTTACTACTAAAAAACCTATACGGATTGTCAGGTTCAATACCATAGTACCAGGTACGTACACCTGCTCATGTAGTTATCCATCTCTTACCTTCCTTGGAATAGTAATAGTGTACTGGCAATTAGGGTTCTAGGGCCCAATAGGTATTACCCCCTTTTTTCTCTGCATTATGCTTCAGTTAGTGGTCCCGTGAGGCCAACACCCCTCCTCACACTCGGAGGCATACACCCCTCGGGCCACTCGTGAGCTAGCCGCCTCGCATTGTATCATCCCTCACCTGTCACTCCCCTTCCTATTTTTCTGGTTACTGTCACCGAGAGGCCAACATCCTGCCACAACGTTCGGTGGCCACACAAAATCCCCTCGCACCAAGCATAGATAGAGCCTCTCAAGCCACTTGGCAACTAGCAGGGCCTCACCAGTCACCAAAAAACACCAAGCCTAATCGTTTCGCCTTACGGCTTAGCTAGCAAGCCGGTACAAGACCCCTGGGTACAAATATATAATTGCAATTTTATTGTTATTTAAGTATTTCTCAAAAAGATGGTAAAGAATCACCTCTTCCTAGCACCCCGGCTAGAAGTGATACACCTTCATCTCTTACCTTCCCTGGAGTAGTAGTAATGTACTGGCAATTAGGGTTCTATGGCCCAATAGGTATTACCCCCTGTTTTCTCTGCTTTATGCTTTGGTTAGTGGTCCCGCGAGGCCAACACCCCATCTCACACTCTGAGGCATACACCCCTCGGGCCACTGGTGAGCTAGCCGCCTTGCATTGTATCATAGAGAGGGCCTCACCTGTCACTCCCCTTCCTATTTTCTGGTTACTGTCACCGAGAGGCCAACATCCTGCCACAACGTTCGGTGGCCACAAAAATCCCCTTGCGCCAAGCATAGATAGAGCCTCTCAAGCCACTTGGCAACTAGCAGGGCCTCACCAGTCACCAAAAAACACCAAGCCTAATCGTTTCGCCTTACGGCTTAGCTAGCAAGCCAGTACAAGACCCCTGGGTACAAATAATAATTGCAATCTTTGTTATTTAAGTATTTCTCAAAAAGATGGTGAAGAATCACCTCTTCCTGGCACCCCAGCTAGAAGTGATACACCTTCAAGCAGAGGAGATGTGGCTCCGACCTAAGGAGGCGACAAATCCACTACCCTGCCACAGCAAGGAAAGCAGAGTTATTCAAACTACTCCATACATCAACAGACAACACAGAGGCAGGGGAAGGCCCAGCAACACCAACTCAGGTGACACCCAGGCCATGCTAGCCTCACTCATAAACTCATCAGCCAAAAAATTTACGACAAACTGGCAATCTCGAGTCGGTCACAGCCCTCACAAGGCTGGGCCTCATGCTACTGTACAACCAGCACCAACCGAAACTCGGTTACCTGGTACAATCAATTCTTGGTACAAGACGTTAACCCTGCACATATGATCCTGGCACATTGGGGAAACAAGGCATATATATGTATGATGATGTATCTATGATGGTCAGACACAGGGATTCTAGGTAAATCGGGAATTGACCATCCCTTGGTTGTGTTGGCATTTGGAATATGTAGAGATGCTTATTTGTGCAGGTACCCATACAGAAGGGATTTTCTCCCAAACAAACGGACGAGCACTCTCAGGCTCCAGGTACCAGCACCTCTGAACTACCAGAGACAATTGGTATTAGTAGTTGCATTGCATATAGACTGTTGCATATATGTTCAAATCATTCAGGGCACATGACAAACCATGTGTCCCAATACAACTTACAAATAACGTACTCACCATCTGTACACACCAATGCCTTTTCAACACTACTGACTCATCATCCTTCCAGACTTGTAGTAGATTTACTAAGGCTCTGGAGCTTCAAAGGGATCCCATACATGTATCCTAAATAAACCCTCAAGGAATATAGCATGCCCTCACTTACAGTCAGCACAACAGACCCATCAGCTGTAAACACACACATAGCCAAGATTTGCAGAGGGGTTTTTACTTGGGTTTTCCAATCTCCACCATTTACAGCATGGCACCAAACACAAACACATTGGTATTGTCACAAGGGAATCTTCCCTTAAACAAAGACTAACCATAGACTTATTGGCACCACACACCTTCGCTACCCCAAGTCTCAACTTCCTCATACCCTCCGAGGAGTTTCCTTACTATACACACCATTGATCTACCTTTACAGCTATCACTCAAGCATGGGTTGAAGCTTCGTTAAGTAAGACCAATATCATCAACACAGTAAACGGCTACCATCTACCCTACAAACTGGCACTTACATGGTATAAAATGGGCAATCCTATCCCCGCTAAAAGCAGCTGCTGTGGCATGGGGTAAATCATGGTCAGGGTCATCAATCCGTTGTTACTCAGACAACTAAGCACATGTCATATCATTAACAAATCCATACGATCATGGTATTGCTGGGGAACTCACTTGGTTGGCCACTTACCACATTTCTTTTACTTTCATGTACCAGGCGGGGGTATACATCCCTGCCGACAATTGTCTCATTTATATTCCAGGCATGTTCATCATACGCTTCCTACAGCCGCCCATACAGTCACGGCCACTCTTTCGTTCCAGAGACAAAATCATGGATTAGACATACTCATGCAGCATAGCATGCACTATCCCACCTAGCACTTTCATCCCATACTTGTAGAACGCATAACACAGCTATTCACCTGGCTTTAAAGAATCTCATTGGAACACGACATAGCTCAACCTGTGTCATAACATTTCTCCTAGGTTTTGCTTATTTTTTGCCACCTTAAACTAAAACCATCTCACACACCATTAATTATATATTTTACAGGCATTCAACAACAGAGGATAACCTATGGCCAAAACTACCATAACTTCATGCTATCATACCAGACAAGAATATACTCTGAGGTTTTCAGGAATCCATCCCCCCACGTTCCTCTCAGATATTACCAATAGCCATCCAACTTTTCCATCCTTATCGGACCTATTAGAGCTACAACCATTCAATTATACTACCAAGTTGGCCATTACCACCATGCACACTGCCTTTTATGCCTTTCTCAGGCCAGAGAATCCACTACCATAACCACCACTCAGACAGATCATTGTCTTCAACGATCCCACGTATGTAAACACATATATCATTACCTATTGGCTCTACCACATTCCGAAACGAGTCAACACGCACCAACAGTAGAGATAACATACTATCCTACCCACAACAAATGGTGTCCAGTTGCGGTCCTAGATTCCTACCTTCAAAAATCCTTCAAGGAATTAAATACCGTAATGCATTTAAGGAAATGTCTAGTTAATTTGTATATATTGTTGACTGTATTAAATCTTTGATTATTCTTTTTGCCCTCTTTATTTACAGGCCTACTTTATCGTTGGTCTTGGCACACCACAACCGACTTGCTCCCTTTATACTATCCTACACTTATGCTGGAACCTTACTCCATATACCGCTATTTGCCCCGAACATAAGTTTTAAGGCCATTTGGCCTGTATTTGTGGGAGGGGCTTAAATTAATTCACTCCCCTATATAAGGGACACCCCTTACCTGACTCATATCGCTTGAGGTCAGCATCAGAATGACCCTCCCACCCTCTCCTCATTTCAACACTTTCTCTTTTCTTTCCATTTACTTTACTTACTTACTCCTTGGTGGGCCCTCTTTATTTACAGGCCTACCGTATCGTCGGTCTCGGCACACCACAACCGACTTGCTCCCTTTATACTATCCTACGCTTATGTTGGAACCTTACTCCATATACGGCTATTTGCCCCGAACACAAATGCCGTATAAATATATATATATATATATATATATATATATATATATATATATATATATATATATATATATATATATATATATATATATATATATATATATATATATATATATATATATATATTACTGCAGAATTATTAGGCAAGTTGTATTTTTGAGGATTCATTTTATTGTTGAACAACAACCATGTTCTCAATGAACCCAAAAAACTCATTAATATCAAAGCTGAATATTTTTGGAAGTAGTTTTTAGTTTGTTTTTAGTTATAGCTATGTTAGGGGGATATCTGTGTGTGCAGGTGACTATTACTGTGCATAATTATTAGGCAACTTAACAAAACACAAATATATACCCATTTCAATTATTTATTATTACCAGTGAAACCAATATAACATCTCAACATTCACAAATATACATTTCTGACATTCAAAAACAAAACAAAACAAATCAGTGACCAATATAGCCACCTTTCTTTGCAAGGACACTCAAAAGCCTGCCATCCATGGATTCTGTCAGTGTTTTGATCTGTTCACCATCAACATTGCGTGCAGCAGCAACCACAGCCTCCCAGACACTGTTCAGAGAGGTGTACTGTTTTCCCTCCTTGTAAATCTCACATTTGATGATGGACCACAGGTTCTCAATGGGGTTCAGATCAGGTGAACAAGGAGGCCATGTCATTAGATTTTCTTCTTTTATACCCTTTCTTGCCAGCCACGCTGTGGAGTACTTGGACGCGTGTGATGGAGCATTGTCCTGCATGAAAATCATGTTTTTCTTGAAGGATGCAGACTTCTTCCTGTACCACTGCTTGAAGAAGGTGTCTTCCAGGAACTGGCGTAGGACTGGGAGTTGAGCTTGACTCCATCCTCAACCCGAAAAGGCCCCACAAGCTCATCTTTGATGATACCAGCCCAAACCAGTACTCACCTTGCTGGCGTCTGAGTCGGACTGGAGCTCTCTGCCCTTTACCAATCCAGCCACGGGCCCATCCATCTGGCCCATCAAGACTCACTCTCATTTCATCAGTCCATAAAACCTTAGAAAAATCAGTCTTGAGATATTTCTTGGCCCAGTCTTGACGTTTCAGCTTGTGTGTCTTGTTCAGTGGTGGTCGTCTTTCAGCCTTTCTTACCTTGGCCATGTCTCTGAGTATTGCACACCTTGTGCTTTTGGGCACTCCAGTGATGTTGCAGCTCTGAAATATGGCCAAACTGGTGGCAAGTGGCATCGTGGCAGCTGCACGCTTGACTTTTCTCAGTTCATGGGCAGTTATTTTGCGCCTTGGTTTTTCCACACGCTTCTTGCGACCCTGTTGACTATTTTGAATGAAACGCTTGATTGTTCGATGATCACGCTTCAGAAGCTTTACAATTTTAAGAGTGCTGCATCCCTCTGCAAGATATCTCACTATTTTTGACTTTTCTGAGCCTGTCAAGTCCTTCTTTTGACCCATTTTGCCAAAGGAAAGGAAGTTGCCTAATAATTATGCACACCTGATATAGGGTGTTGATGTCATTAGACCACACCCCTTCTCATTACAGAGATGCACATCACCTAATATGCTTAATTGGTAGTAGGCTTTCGAGCCTATACAGCTTGGAGTAAGACAACATGCATAAAGAGGATAATGTGGTCAAAATACTCATTTGCCTAATAATTCTGCACTCCCTGTATGTATGTATGTGTATATATATATATATATATATATATATATATATATATATATATATATATATATATATATATATATATATATATATATATATTATACACACACATAGAGAAAAAGAATAAATAGTAACTGGCTTGCACTCACGTTTTTTTTTGGAGTAATAAAAAGATTCCTTTATTGTAAATTCATTAAGAATGATCCTGAGGAAAGCCACGGGGCTGAAACGTCGATTAGTGTCTTAATAAATTTATAATAAAGGAATATTTTTATTACTCCAGCAAACCAGTTACTAATTATTCTTTATGATTTGGCTTTAAGTATGCACCAGGTTACAGTATGATTGGAGTGTGTGTGCAAAGACTATTAACTGTGTGTGTGTGTGTATATGTGTGTGTGTGTATATGTATGTATATATATATTTGTGCTCGGAATTTAAATACGTGATGGATAGTAACTGTGAGCAAAGTTGGTTGTGGTGTGCCGAAACCAACGTACGAGTGGGCCTGTAAATAAAAGAGGGCAAAAAGATAAATTCGAGAAAATACACACTTCATTGCATTTTACAAGACCAAGTTTCTGAAAGCTTGGCGAAGCTCTTTCTCTGGTTGCGGAATATATGCGTTATATATGGAGGATTTCCATCGCCCGAGCCTTTTGATGATGTGGACCGGTGCGTTTGTGCTTGAGGCTGCTGAGGCGGCTCCTATGCGGAAGGAGTGCCCGGAGAATGCAGCCGGATTGTGTCCGAGCTTAGATAACAGGGTTCTGACATGTGACATCAATTTTGCCGTGGTAAGCGGGTGTCCTTTTAATGTTAAGAGCGGAGAGTCTGGCAGGTGAGTGCGAAAAGTAGACCGTAGTTGGTCGAGAACTTTCACCGGACACCAGGCATTATCAGTAGGGAAGAGAGGAATTATTGTAGGATGTATTGACCGGTTGGTTTTAGTGGTAGGGATAGAGAGGAGGTGGTGATCCTCTACCTTGGTGAGGTGTGAAGTTTTAAGGCATTGTGCGATATCTCCTTGACAAATCACTGTGAACTCTCTAGGTCTGAGAAAACCGTAGAAAGCGAGATATATGGCAGATTTTATCACCGTATGGTGTAGCTATCAAATGGGGCTGTGTCAAGGAGATTGCTAAGAGACCTGAAGATAGGCCCGTCTATGGGTAATCTAGTGCTTGCGAGTGGTGGTGAAACCTTAGATATACCTTTCAAGACCTTTTTTATGGGGTATGAAGACAAAAAGGGGGTGCTGTTAGGAAAATTGGTGAGGCTGTGGTGCTGAACCCCGGTGAGGTAAAGTTTAATGGTGTTGTGTGACAGATTAAGGTGTAGGTGGCAGAAAGAGGCAAAAGACACCATGGTTTGGATAGAAAAGTCACCTTGTAGCCCAAATTCTGCAGTGAATTTATTAAATATGTTAAGTGCCCTATTGTAAGTGATAGCAGTGTTGGGTGATAATGCTTGGTGAGTGAGTGATCTAGCGTGAAGCAAGAGTGTGCTTAATCCAATATTAGTTCGTGAAACCGTGGTGTCCTGGATGGCTGATGGTGAGCTGCTGGGAGTGCCTGAGAAAATGCCTGGAATCGAGAACGAGAAAGAACGTCAGCGGCGGTGTTGTGAATACCCGGGATATGAGAACATACTAAGTGAAACTGAATGGATGATGCCAGCCAGGTCAACTTGCGAATCAGCCGCATGATGGTTAGGGATGATGAGCGCCCTTTGTTAATAATATCGCAAGCTGCCGAGTTATCTGAGTAGCATTTTACTGCCTTGCCGGACCAGAGATGACCCCAGGTGTGTGCGGCCGCCACAATGGGGTAAATTTCAAATAGGGTTGAGGTCTCCCTGAATCCTGGCAAGGCATCCGTCTCAGTGGGCCAGTGGCCCCTAAACCAGTGGTTCCCGAAAATGGCTGCGAAACCGGTGTTGGCTGCTGCGTCTGTGTGGATGATGGGTGAAGAGGTGGAGAGAGGGGGGATAAACATGGAGATACCATTCCAGTCTTTCAAAAACTTCCCCCACATAGCCAAGTCAGCCTTGGCGTGGGGGTCCAAAGAAACTGTGCCGGAGTCCGGGACTCCATGGAGCAGGCAAAGAAGTCTGGAAAAAAAAGACCTTCCCTGCGGAATGATGCGCATGGCGAAGTTCAGAGATCCAAGAAGGGACTGAAGTTCTCTCCTGGTGCAAACGTCATTCCGCAGGAACGTGTCTATCTCCCCTCTCAATCGTGAAAGTTTGTCGTGTGGAAGGCTAGCTCTGAGTTTGACAGAATCGAGCTCTATGCCTAAAAAGGTCAACTTTGTGGTGGGTCCTATAGTTTTGGCTGGGGACAAGGGGACTCCAAGTGTGGAAAAAAGTGCGGTAGTACTATTGATTGCTGTGGGTGTTGATGACCCTGGCTCTATCAGTAGAAAGTCATCTAGATAGTGAATAACGGAGTGACACCTGATGACATTCAGAAGCAGCCAGCATAGTGACTCAGCGAAAATGTCGAAAAGTTTGGGGCTGCTTCGGGAACCAAAAGTGAGTCGTGTTGAGAAGTAATAATACCCTCGCCATTTAACACCGTGTAAGTGCCAGAGTGAGGGGTGTATGGGCAGTAATTTAAAAGCGTTAGTGATGTCTGTTTTGCTGAGCCAGGGTCGATTACCAGATGTCATGATAGACTGTATAGCGTCGTCGATGGTGACGTACTGCAGAGAGAATTCGTCTGCTGGAATGAGTGCGTTTATGCTTGGAACAAAAGAGGAGTGCGGTGCCGATAAATCGATAATGAGACGTTTTTATTAGAATATTTGTGAATAGCAATACCAATAGGGTTAGTGCGCCAGGAGGAAAACGGTGAAGAGGTGAAAGGACCGATCATGAAACCGTTTGTGGTTTCTGCGGAAATGAGAGTGTCTACAGCGACTGGGTCTAAGCGTGCAGACTGGAGATTAGGACATTCTAGTGTACCTGGGGGAATGGCTATTATGCCTGTGTGAAACCCTTGTGAGAAACCTGTGGTGAGAAAATCCACTAAGTGCCTGCTGGGGTGACACCTTAGATAAAAAACCAGGTTGTCGATATTAATGTCGGTTAGTCATTTGTTTGGTGACAACCTGGCTGGACACATGGTCTTGGAATGTGCCCTGAAACATATGGAGCAGATGTGCAATAGTCTACAGGCGCTGAAACTGCAGGAGCCTGCGTTTGAAATTATTGCACACCTGTGCTTTACCTAAAAAGGAGATGGGCCTACCCAGCTTATCCCGGAGACCACCCGCTGGCTTGTGAGGGGTGAAAGAGGAGTGAGGTGTGAACGTGGGGTGAGAGTGGAGGTGGTGGGATCTGGTTCGACGGGACATAAGTCCGCCATGTGGGATGTGGAATTACAGATGGCACAAGCCAGGGGCCTGAGTCCGGCGAAGTGGCGACAGAAAAGTTCAGTGTCCATCTGACCCCAGTTCATTCTAATGTTGAACTGCTTGAGATGGGTCGCCGCCTTCGCTGAGACTGACTTGTGGTAGTCATAGAAGGAAGAGCCCCCGTACTTGATGCCTAGATCCACTACCTTGTGGAGATAGAGATCTAGCTCTTCTTTCCTATGGGGATACACCGTGCAAATGACGTCTCGGTATATCCCGAAAGCTATCACAAACTGTGGGATAGACAATTTTTTTATTAAGCCTGGGATCCCTCGTTTTAAGCACAACAGAGATGTCACCATAATTGAATGCCTTGTTCTCGAGTACATCCTGAGAGGCTATGAGTAAAGACACCAGACACACATCCTTCCCGTCAAGGATATCTTTCCTGATAGAATCTGGGACGGAGTGTGCTGGTGACTCGAAAGGTGTGATGGCTGTGCCAGGTGCTGGAGGGAGGAGTATAGAGGGACATGAAGGTATGGCAGGTACAGCCGTGGTAGAGACTGGGACTACGGTGTTAGTACCTGAGGAGGAGATGGCGCTCTCCACCTTAGACAGCCTGCTATTGAGGGCCTGTAGATTGGCCAAGATATCTGCCAGGGTATCCTGGGTGGCCGTGCTGTTACTTGGTAGTTGTCCTTGAGAGCTAGTTCCCGGCCGAGGCTCGGGGACTTGGTGGGTAAGCAGCCTGTAAAGTTCTGCCTTTCTAGCTGTGGCCGGAAAGGGGATTCCCCTGAGCCTAAGCTCGGCTGTGATTTTGGGAATAGTCCATGCTCTCAAGAACGTGGGGGTTGAAAGAGTGAGTGATTCGCCTGGAGACACCGGTCTGATTGGCGTGAATGGTGTTTCTGTCAGTTCTTCGGTTGGAATTGGTTCTTGGGACATTCTAAAAAGGAATGATTATGTGAAAGATATATTAGAAGGGGAGTGAGGTAAGAAGGGGGGGGTATGGGGAGTGGTGTGTCTTGAAGAACTGGACTTTAATGCTAGATGCCGAGGCGAAAAAATTTAACTATTGAATGACTGGATAGGTGAGGCCCTGCTAATGCCAAGTGGCGATGAGAGGCTCTACCTATGATTTGGCTTATGACGTAGGTGCCACAGGCGTGGTGGCGGGATGTTGGCCTCTCGGTGACGATAAGAGAAATCAAAACGTGTGGCCGTGACAGGTGAGGCCCTAACTAGAGCC
>OW240913.1:275949999-276027499 GCA_933207985.1 Pelobates cultripes
ATATATAATTGCAATCTTTATTGTTATTTAAGTATTTCTCAAAAGATGGTAAGAATCACCTCTTCCTAGCACCCCGGCTAGAAGTGATACACCTTCATCTCTTACCTTCCCTAGTAATGTACTGGCAATTAGGGTTCTATGGCCCAATAGGTATTACCCCCTGTTTTCTCTGCTTTATGCTTTGGTTAGTGGTCCCGCGAGGCCAACACCCCGCCTCACACTCGGAGGCATACACCCCTCGGGCCACTCGTGAGCTAGCCGCCTCGCATTGTATCATAGAGAGGGCCTCACCTGTCACTCCCCTTCCTATTTTTCTGGTTACTGTCACCGAGAGGCCAACATCCTGCCACAACGTTAGGTGGCCACAAAAAATCCCCTCGCGCCAAGCATAGATAGAGCCTCTCAAGCCACTTGGCAACTAGCAGGGCCTCACCAGTCACCAAAAAACACCAAGCCTAATCGTTTCGCCTTACGGCTTAGCTAGCAAGCCAGTACAAGACCCCTGGGTACAAATAATAATTGCAATCTTTGTTATTTAAGTATTTCTCAAAAAGATGGTGAAGAATCACCTCTTCCTGGCACCCCAGCTAGAAGTGATACACCTTCAAGCAGAGGAGATGTGGCTCCGACCTAAGGAGGCGACAAATCCACTACCCTGCCACAGCAAGGAAAGCAGAGTTATTCAAACTACTCCATACATCAACAGACAACACAGAGGCAGGGGAAGGCCCAGCAACACCAACTCAGGTGACACCCAGGCCATGCTAGCCTCACTCATAAACTCATCAGCCAAAAAATTTACGACAAACTGGCAATCTCGAGTCGGTCACAGCCCTCACAAGGCTGGGCCTCATGCTACTGTACAACCAGCACCAACCGAAACTCGGTTACCTGGTACAATCAATTCTTGGTACAAGACGTTAACCCTGCACATATGATCCTGGCACATTGGGGAAACAAGGCATATATATGTATGATGATGTATCTATGATGGTCAGACCCAGGGATTCTAGGTAAATCGGGAACTGACCATCCCTTGGTTGTGTTGGCATTTGGAATATGTAGAGATGCTTATTTGTGCAGGTACCCATACAGAAGGGATTTTCTCCCAAACAAACGGCGAGCACTCTCAGGCTCCAGGTACCAGCACCTCTGAACTACCAGAGACAATTGGTATTAGTAGTTGCATTGCATATAGACTGTTGCATATATGTTCAAATCATTCAGGGCACATGACAAACCATGTGTCCCAATACAACTTACAAATAACGTACTCACCATCTGTACACACCAATGCCTTTTCAACACTACTGACTCATCATCCTTCCAGACTTGTAGTAGATTTACTAAGGCTCTGGAGCTTCAAAGGGATCCCATACATGTATCCTAAATAAACCCTCAAGGAATATAGCATGCCCTCACTTACAGTCAGCACAACAGACCCATCAGCTGTAAACACACACATAGCCAAGATTTGCAGAGGGGTTTTTACTTGGGTTTTCCAATCTCCACCATTTACAGCATGGCACCAAACACAAACACATTGGTATTGTCACAAGGGAATCTTCCCTTAAACAAAGACTAACCATAGACTTATTGGCACCACACACCTTCGCTACCCCAAGTCTCAACTCCCTCATACCCTCCGAGGAGTTTCCTTACTATACACACCATTGATCTACCTTTACAGCTATCAATCAAGCATGGGTTGAAGCTTCGTTAAGTAAGACCAATATCATCAACCATCTACCCTACAAACTGGCACTTACATGGCATAAAATGAGCAATCCTTTCCCCGCTAAAAGCAGCTGCTGTGGCATGGGGTAAATCATGGTCAGGGTCATCAATCCGTTGTTACTCAGACAACTAAGCACATGTCATATCATCAACAAATGCCACTCATTATCCATACGATCATGGTATTGCTGGGGAACTCACTTGGTTGGCCACTTACCACATTTCTTTTACTTTCATGTACCAGGCGGGGGTATACATCCCTGCTGACAATTGTCTCATTTATATTCCAGACATGTTCATCATATGCTTCCTACAGCCGCCCATACAGTCACGGCCACTCTTTCGTTCCAGAGACAAAATCATGGATTAGACATACTCATGCAGCATAGCATGCACTATCCCACCTAGCACTTTCATCCCATACTTGTAGAACGCATAACACAGCTATTCACCTGGCTTTAAAGAATCTCATTGGAACACGACATAGCTCAACCTGTGTCATAACATTTCTCCTAGGTTTTGCTTCATTTTTTTGCCACCTTAAACTAAAACCATCTCACACCATTAATTATATATTTTACAGGCATTCAACAACAGAGGATAACCTATGGCCAAAACTACCATAACTTCATGCTATCATACCAGACAAGAATATACTATACCATCCCCCCACGTTCCACTCAGAGATTACCAATAGCCATCCAACTTTTCCATCCTTATCGGACCTATTAGAGCTACAACCATTCAATTATACTACCAAGTCGGCCATTACCAGGCATGCACACTGCCTTCTATGCCTTTCTCAGGCCAGAGAATCCACTACCACTCAGACAGATCATTGTCTTCAACGATCCCACGTATGTAAACACATATATCATTACCTATTGGCTCTACCACATTCCGAAATAAGTCAACACGCACCAACAGTAGAGATAACATACTATCCTACCCACAACAAATGGTGTCCAGTTGCGGTCCTAGATTCCTACCTTCAAAATCCTTCAAGGAATTAAATACCGTAATGCATTTAAGGAAATGTCTAGTTAATTTGTATATATTGTTGACTGTATTAAATCTTTGATTATTCTTTTTGCCCTCTTTATTTACAGGCCTACTTTATCGTTGGTCTTGGCACACCACAACCGACTTGCTCCCTTTATACTATCCTACACTTATGCTGGAACCTTACTCCATATACCGCTATTTGCCCCGAACATAAGTTTTAAGGCCATTTGGCCTGTATTTGTGGGAGGGGCTTAAATTAATTCACTCCCCTATATAAGGGACACCCCTTACCTGACTCATATCGCTTGAGGTCAGCATCAGAATGACCCTCCCACCCACTCCTCATTTCAACACTTTCTCTTTTCTTTCCATTTACTTTACTTACTTACTCCTTGGTGGGCCCTCTTTATTTACAGGCCTACCGTATCGTCGGTCTCGGCACACCATAACCGACTTGCTCCCTTTATACTATCCTACACTTATGCTGGAACCTTACTCCATATACGGCTATTTGCCCCGAACACAAATATATATGTGTGTGTGTGTGTGTGTGTGTGTGTGTGTGTGTGTGTGTAGTTTTGTTCTAACTGTATTTTGATATGAACCCCTTAAGGACTGAGCCAAATGTACACGTTGTGATCAAATCAAAACGTAAACAAAAATTTGAATTTGCGCTATATGTCTCTTCAGGCGTAATTCACCTCTTTCATATTATGTGCACCCACACTTATTATATCTTTTTATTCAGGGGAAACAGGGCTTTCATTTAACATCAAATATTTAGGTCTGAAGCATAATTTAATATGAATAAAATATAAAAAATTATAAAAAGAAATGGGAGAAAATAAGAATTTTTGAAAAATTTTGTTCTACGTGACATTTTAACTGTGAATGTCATAATACTGTTTGCTTTTACTGCAATAAAATGCACATATTTGTATTCAGCGATGTTTCATGTGTAAAACAGTACCCCTATGTACAGGTTTTATAAAGTTTTGGGAAGTTACAGGGTCAAATATAGCATGTTACATTTTTCATTTTTTTCACATTGAAATTCGCCAGATTTGCAACGTAACCCATTTTTTTTTATATTTTATTTATATTAAATTATATTTCATAGCTAAATATTTGATGTTAAATTAAAGCCCTGTTTCCCCTGAATAAAATAATATATAATAAATGTGGGTGCACTTAATATGAAAGAGGTGAATTACGGTTGAACAGAAATATAGTCATATTCCAGGTTTTGTTTACGTTTTGTTTTGATTACAACATGTACATCTGGCTCAGTCCTTAAGGGGTTAAAAGGCAGCATTTACAATGAAAAGCCTGCAGGGACATGCTACAGACAACAGAACCACTACATTTAGTTGTAGTGGCTCTGGTGACTATAGTGTCTCTTTTTTCCATTGGGCCATGGAGGCACACCAAACCGCCTTTCTCAAGCCTGTTCAAACACCAAAAATATTTAAGTGTCTGTTCATTTAAATTCACAAATGTTTTTAAAAATCAAAAACTAATGAATTATGTTCATTAAAAAAATAAAAATAATAGAAATAAATTACACTGAAATAATGCTATTAGAATTTTTAATCTTAAACACTGAATTTTGGCACTTGGTGAATTAACAATATGCATAATTTACAAGCATAACCAAACTAATTACATATTATATATTCAAAGGTGATATTGAATTTATTTTAAATTAGGTTTGGATTTTTTGCTATATCCCATCAAATTGTAAAGCTTCATGCTTTTTTTTTTTTTGCAATCTGATATCATGTAGTATTAGCTATCTAATTACCATTTGGTAGAATAATTATTAAGTAGCAAGTCTGTGATTTTCTAATTTCTTTACAGAGTGTAATGAAATAATTTAGGAACATAAAATGAATTAAGGTTTTAGAGATGTTGAGGATAGCAGTCTATTTTTCAAACATAGGCATTTTTTTCCATAAATGCAAAAAAAGACTCATGTTATTTTCCTCTTTTTCACAGTTAAGATAAATGAAGCAACTTGGGTGTTTATACACTAGAGTTCAGGATTGGCTGGTATAAATTTAGGACTCATTTCTATTGTTCTCAGCCTTTTTTATAGACAAGTCACTAAATGGCTCCCCCATTTTTTTTTTATTGCAGTCAATGCAATTATGATTTCAGTTAAATTATGATACCCTCCACATTTGTCCAATTTTCCTCATTTCAGTGGTGACCCTGACCTACTGATAGGATGGGAGATTTAGGTACAGTGAGGGGAAAAAAAAGTATTAGATCCCCTGCTGATTTTTAACGTTTGTCCACTGACAAAGAAATTATCAGTCTATAATTTTAATGGTAGGTGTATTTTAACAGTGAGACACAGAATAACATAACAAAAATCCAGAAAAACGCATGTCAAAACGTTATAAATTGATTTGCATGTCAATGAGTGAAATACGTATTTAATCCCCTATCAATCACCAAGATTTCTGGCTGCCATGTGTCTTTTATACAGGTAACGAGCTGAGATTAGGAGCACTCTCTTAAAGGGAGTGCTCCTAATCTCAGCTGATTACCTGTATAAAAGACAACTGTCCACAGAAGCAATCAATCGATCAGAATCCAAACACTCCACCATGGCCAAAACAAAAGAGCTGTCCAAGGATGTCAGGGAGTTTCAACGATCATGAGAATCGTGATGAATCAGCCCAGAACTACACAGGAGGATCTTGTTAATGATCTCAAGGCAGCTGGGACCATAGTCATCAAGAAAACAATTGGAAAGACACAACGCTGTGAATGAACTGAAATCCTGCAGCGCCCACAAGGTCCCCCTGCTCAAGAAAGCACATGTACAGGCCCGTCTTAAATTTGCCAATGAACATCGGAATGATTCAGAGGAGAACTGGGTGAAAGTGTTGTGGTCAGATGACACCAAAATCAAGGTCTTTGGCATCAACGCAACTCGACGTGTTTGGAGGAGGAGGAATGCTGCCTATGACCCCAGGAACAACATCCCCACCATCAAACATGGAGGTGGAAACATTATGCTTTGGGGTGTTTTTCTGCTAAGGGGACAGTTCAACTGAACCACATCAAAAGGACAATGGACGGGGCCATCGTCTATCAAATCTTGGGTGAGAACCTCCTTCCTTCAGCCAGGGCATTGTAAATGGGTCATGGATGGGTATTCCAGCATGACAATGACCCAAAACACACAGCCGAGGTAACAAAGGAGTGGCTCAAGAAGAAGCACATTAAGGTCCTGGAGTGGCCTCGCCTCTCTCCAGACCTTAATTCTATAGAAAATCTGTGGAGGGAGCCGAAGGTTTGGGTTGCCAAACGTCAGCTTCGTCAAAATCCCTCCTGAGATGTGTGCAAACCTGGTGGCCAACTACAAGGAATGTCTGACCTCTGTGATTGCCAACATGGGTTTTCCCACCTAGTACTAAGTCGAAGGGGTCAAATACTTATTTCACTCATTGACATGCAAATCAATTTATAACTTTTTTTGACATGCGTTTTTTTTGGAATTTCTTTTTTTTTTTGTTATTCTGTCTCTCACTGTTAAAATACACCCACCATTAAAATTATAGACTGAATTTTTTCTTTGTCAGTGGGCAAACGTTCAAAATCAGCAGGGGATCAAATACTTTTTTTCCCTCACTGTAACTATTTGCAGCAAATAGTTTTCACCAAGTTATCTCCCACAAATTAGTGGCAGCTGGTGTTTCTAAAGCTTCCAAGTTTCTAAATGGCAAGGTGCCAGACTCCATCCACAAAATGTGAGACGTAAAATATCAAGATGGCTGTAAAAAAGAAACACAAAATCAACATATTTATTTGATTTATTTAAGCCTTTCCATGCCAATGATATGACTAATCAATATATGCTGAGGTTGAGGTACACATTTACTGCAGACACATTATCATCTCACACATTACTATTACCAGTGACGGACGGACAGTGGCCTGGGCCCCTGGGCAAAATTAGTACCTGGGCCCCCTGCAGACCGATATATATGTTGGTGTAGATGTACTATGTATTTGATTGTATGTGCATGTAAAGTGAATGTATGATTATGTGTGTATCTTCACTGGGAACCCTGGTGTAAGTGCCTAGTGTATGTATGTCTGTGTGTTGTGTCAGGTTATTTGGATTCACAGTATATTTAAATATATGATTTTCTTTTTTTTTTTTTTTAAATAGGGTAGTATTTATATGTGCATTTGTGTAGCATGGGAATATGTATAAGGGGGTATGTGTGAATTGTGGCAATGTGTTTGTATAAGGTATGCAGGCCTCCAAGGTTTGCATCTTGAATTACAAACAAGGTGTTAAAAATTAGAAGCCATTTTAAAGGAACACTATAGTGTCATTAATACAAATGTGTATTCCTGACACCCCCTTACAGCACCGCCTGGTTCTCCTCATGGCTGGCCCCGCCTCCTTGGCTGAGATCATAAATCTAGATGATCTCAGCCAACCCAATGCTTTTCTATAGGAAAGCACTGGAAGGCAATTGCACATATGTGGCAAAACAACGCCCTGTGCCAATCAGCATCTCCTCAGAGATGCATTGAATCAATGCTTCTCTACGAGGAGCATTCACAATAGGCAGCACTGACCCAGGAAGCACCTCTATTGGCCGTCTGAGTGACTGCCACTAAATGTGTTCCGGCACAGTGTTTACATAAAAAATTCTGCAGGGACAGGCAGAAGACACATAATTACATAAAGGTGTAGTTGTTCTGGTGACTATAGTGTCCCTTTAACTGCTTGTGCTTTTTTTGTTTTAATTCATTCAAGTATGTCCATGACACCAGAGTGTGCATGCAGGGACATATTTGTATTGAGGGTCTGTATGTGATTTAAAGGCAAGGCTATATTTGCATGTAGTTTGTGTGTGTGAACACAGGTTTGCATGTGTGAAGGGTCAGAGTGCGTGAACACAGGATCATGTGTGTGTGCATAGTCTGTAAATGCAGGGGTGTATATGTACAGAGAGTGAATGTGCTTAAATGTAGGGGAGTAGGTGTGAATGAATGCACTAAAAAATACCACCAATAAATCACATTAGTAGTAATCACAGGGGAGATAGTGGGTGTAGGATTAGGGGCTGTTGTGGATGGAGCGGGGATAAGGGCTGTAGTGGATTAGTGGGTGCAGGGGGGTAGGGGCTGTAGAGGGGGCAGGGGGTAGGGGCTGTAGTGGGTACAGGGGGAAAGGGGCTGTAGTGGCTTTAGTGGGTGCATGGGATAGGGGCTTTAGTAGCTTTAGTGGGTGCAGGGGCTGCAGTGGGTGCAATGGCTTTAGTGGGTGCAGGAGGTAGGGGCTGTAGTGACTTTAGTGGGTGCAAGGGAGTAGAGGCTGTAATGGGTGCCATGGCTTTATTGGGTGCAGGAGGTAGGGGCTGTAGTGGCTTTAGTGGGTGCAGGGATGTAGTGGATGCAGGCAGTGTAGGGTCTCTAGAGGGTGCCTGCAGGTAATAGGAGTTATATTAAGTGCAGCAGGGGTGTAGGGCCTTTGGTTGATAAGGGGGTAAACGAGATATGAGCTGTGAAGGGGCAGTAGTGAGGGGCACTAAAACATTTTTCAGGGGAAAAAAAAGGATTTAAAAAAAAAGTAAATGTATTTCCCCCCTCCCTTACCTTTTGCCAGGGAGGGGAGGATACTTGAGATTCTGCTGCCTGTAACACAGATCACGGCAGCTCTGCAGACATGATGTCACTTCCTGCAGAAATAGCCACACAGAGCTGCCCTGATCAGTGTTACATGGTGCAAGCTCTGTGTGGCTGTGTTGATCTGCTGGCAGAGACTCTGCTCCTGAAGCCTCGGACGATTTCTCTCAGACAAATTCTGAGACAAGCACACTGAGAAGCAACCTAGTAGGGTGTTTAGTAAGGCCCCATAGCTGCTCCTCAGTGTGCTATGGGGGCCCCTTACTGAGTGCAGGCAGGCTGGGGAGATTGTCTAACTCCCTGGCTCAGCGATTAGTTCACTGCACATCACAGGTGGGCCATCCCCAGAGCCTCGGGCCCTTGGTCCATGGTCCATGACCGATTTTCCTGAGTGCTCAGTCCGCCCATGACTATTGTAACTATTGTAACAGGACATATTTTCAGCAGGAACAAATAGTTAATATTGGAGGGCACATTTAGAGACACAATGTTGGTATTTGGTCTGAGCTTCATAACTACCTGAGTTATTTTACAGGTTAGTGGATAAATGTTTTATTTTTCAATCTGACAGCTGAGGTTTAATTCATTGCATAGGCATAACACTATTTATTATTTGTTATCAGTATCAGACAAAACCAAACATAGACTAAGATTTCACATACTATAAATATATTATTTTACATGGACTAACACATGCAAATGTAAACTTGTTCATTCTTGCATATTTACTCCATAGAAAATCAACAAGTGTATTAAATTTAGTTTTTCCAAATTGCAATAAGATTATTAATGGCATATATTAAAATAATATACTTATGATATTGCAATACAGAGTTGAACTCAGAAATGATCAAAAAAATCATTGTGTGGGGGGTTGCACTCCCAACTTTCAACTTATAAGCCAAATTCTCTACTTTTTCAGTATAGATTTAGCTATAGATGGAAGACTTTTCAGCTATTATTAAGAGTATGTCCAGGCCCAAACATTCTATTGGATATTCTTGTATTTGCGTGCTGTAACCGACTTATTCAAATCCCAACAGACATTTTCTATGGGGTTCAATTCAGGTGACTGGAATGGCCACTGTGGAATTTTCCAGGACTTCTTCTGCAACCAAGCCTTGGTAGAATTTCAGGTGTGCTTGGGATCATTGTCTTGTTGAAGGTCCAATGATGCCCAAGCTTCAACTTTCTAACAGACAGCATAACGTTTTCTCCTAGGATTTCCTGATACTTTAATGAATCCATCTTGCCTTCCACACTCTGCAGGTTTCCTGTGCCAGAGGGTACAAAGCAGCCCTAGAGCATCATTGAGCCACCACCATGTTTAACTGTTTTTAGTGTATGTTTTTTTTCTTTTTCCTCCAAACATACTGATGATCGAATGGGCCGAAATGTTCCAGTTTTGCTTTATTGCTCCACAGAACAGAATCCCGAAACTTCTGTGGCTTATATATATATGATTTTTGAGCATAATGGAGCCATCTTTTCTTGTGCTTTTGGGTCAGTAGTGGTGTACATCTTGGGGTTCTGGCATGGAAGCCTTCTGCGTTTAGTATGTGCCTTACTGTGCTCACTTTAACCTCATTGTTGCCACTAGGTCTTGCTGCAGGTCTTTTGCAGTCACAACTTGCCTTATCAGAAATCTTGTTGCAGCCATTGATGGCTTCCTTTTTCTGCCCCATCTAGGTAGTGTAACCACTGTTCCTTCAACTTTAAATGTGCGACCTATGCTTCCTATGCTGTCTCTAGGAATATTCAGTGCCTTCACCATCTTTTTGTATCCTGTTCCTTGTTTGTGAAGGGTGATTATCTCTTCTTTTTCTAATGCAGTCAAATGTGACATTCAAGAAACCCATTGCCAGTTCAGGTATATAAAGTGTTCCAGCTCAAGCACACCTGGTACAACTGATTAAGCCCTAGTTGCATCCAGGGCCGCCATCAGGGGGTGACAACCATAACGGTTGTCACGGGCCCGGCGGCCCGGCCACCCAGGCCCCACGTGTAGCGGCGGAACTGCCGCCAGTGCACTTGCACCGGGGCCCGCACGCTGATGAGGCCCATCGGGTGGCCCATGCACTTAGGGCCACCCGATGGGTCCTATATCTTCAGGGGCCCGGTCAGTGCTGTGGCCGTGGTATAGTTCGACCGGGCCCCTTTAAAAAAAAAAAAAAACGCAGCCGCAGCAAGTGCTGCTTGGAGGAAGTGGTCACTTCCTTCCAGCTCACTCCGCACAGGAGGAGCGCGCACCTGGCAGTGAGGGAGAGACAGCTGACTTCTGGTCCCATCAGCCCCAGCCACCCTCCTGCAAAGAAAAGGTAAGAGACAGGAGGGTGGCTGGAACATGAGCTGTGTGTGTGTATGTATTTATATGTATGTCTGTATGTATGTATGTCTATGTCTGTCTGTATGTATGTATGTATGTGTATGTATGTCTATGCATGTATATGTATGTATGTCTATGCATGTATGTCTGTCTGTATGTATGTCTGTATGTATGTATGTATCTCTGTCAGTATGTATGTATGTCTGTATGTATGTATGTATGTCTATATATATGTCAGTATGTATGTATGTCTGTCTGTATGTCTGCCAGTATCAATGTATGTCTGTATGTCATTATTTATGTCTGTCTGTATGTATGTATATATGAATGTATGTATGTATGTATGCCAGTATCAATGTATGTCATTATGTATGTCTGTCTGTCATTATGTATGTGTATATGTATGTCTGTATGTCAGTATGAATGTATGTATGCATATCTGGTGTATCTGCTGTCTTGTTCCTGCGGACAGAAATATGTGGGCAAAACCTTTAGGGCTTTCAAGGAAAGAATTATGGAACATGTAAGGTCCCCAAGAAATCATCTTGTGACACCAATTTCAAGACATCTTAAGGAATACCATCAGGGTGACCCTAGCAGTTTGAAATTTTGCGGTTTAGAATTAGTAAGGAGAAACCCAAGACGGGGAGATTTTGACAAGACCTTAAGGCAGAGGGAATCCAAGTGGATATACACAACTAAAGACACTTCAACCCTTGGGCCTTAACAAGGGTTTTTCTTTTGCCCCGTTTATTTAATTGGTTACAATAGGGTTCTCCTTGCTATATTTACCACTCATGTAATATTAGGCTAGGTACCCTATTCGCCTGGTTAGTGTTAGTATTAAATATACCACTCTGTTTAATCTATTTATTTGCTTACTATCATTTTTCTTTATCTATGATTTGACTTATAGCTCTGTCCCCCTCCCCCTTCCTTTTCCCCTATACCGTTCGATATTTATTATCATTATGAAACATTAATGCTTATACTGCTTTTGTAGGGTCTTATTGACCTTTAAGTTTGCATAAAATATAGAACTGTTGTTATCTTGTTCGCAAGATTAAGTTATGATTTAACTGGAACATTCCTTTTTTGTAGGATCCTATATGCCTTCATGTTCACATATAATGTGGAACTGTTGTTACTTTGTTCGCAAGGTTAAGTCCTTGCGCATGCGCAATCAGTTCGTTTCTGATATGTGCATTCTGGTTTTGGACCCTGTCAATCCGAACAAGCGGGTGTGACCTGGAGGAGTGCTCTACTTGTGAGGTAAAGCCCTTTGCGCATGCGCATTCAGCTCGATTCTGACATGCGCACTTCGGCAATACTATTACACATGCGCTTTCTCCTTAGTAGGCGTGATTTAGAGGAGTATCTTGGCAAATCCTGTAATAAGACTTCCCTTCATGGACGGGTAGGAGGGATATTGGGCTACTTAAGAAGGGGGAATGGTAGAATTTAATTGTTTGCCCTTGAGAAAGGCGGTTATACCGCCGAAACGCGCGTCTGGCTTCCAATGCTGATTATACTTTTGTTTTTAATACTCTTCTAGGTGACTGCATTGGCAGCTGGTTTTGTACCCTATCTGAGAGACCAATAGCAAATTGACTTCTCTTCTTATGATTGCTGGGGATAAGTGGGTCGGTTTAGTGGAGGGGTCCTTCTCTTTACTTTGGGCCCCTCCTGAACAAGGTTCCCCTACTTCATACTTTTTCTCTATTGATATCTTTCTATCCTTTCGATTTACCTACTGCCTATTAATATTAATTGGGGTATAACCTTATTGATTGAATGGCAAGCATTATTAACATGTATATTTGTACATTTGTAATATAAGACATCTCTGTGGAGAAAAGAGATTTATACTATCGATCTCTGAACAAAACAGGGATTTACACTATTGATTGACAAGCATTACAAACCTGTATACATGTATATCTGCAATATAAGATATCTTTGGTGTAAATAGGAATACCTATTATATGACCCACTCTCTCCCACTATATTAGGGCATGACATGCTGCTTCTCTGGCATTATTTGACCTATTTTAGGCTATATTTCCCTACAGTGACTTTGTAATGTTTTGTCATATCTGTTACTTTGTTTTGACTCTCACTCATGTGAGATGATTAATACTACTGATTAGCTACATTTGTGTAACAGTTGCTAATTTGTCAGGGATTTATGCCCTCTAGTCACTTTTAGCCGGAGGTATATCTTTGCAGTCTTTTTGGATTTGGATTTTAACTCCTTAGTTTATAGGGTGCATGTGTGTGTCTTGATTCTATTTTTTTTCCTTTTTTGTCTTTAATAAGGTTTATTATTATTTTGTAAGCCTTTACACTGATTATTGAATAGGGGGTAGTTATTCTGTTATTCTATATTTAAGGGTTATGCCCTTTACTACCCCTGTAAACCCCTTTTTCTACTTTCTGGCAGAGGGTCTCTCTGACTGAAGGTAGTAAATGTATTATGTGTCTGTATGTATGTTAATATTTGTCTGTCTGTCACTATGTATGCCTGCGTGTCTGTATATGTGTGTGTGTCAGTATGTGTGTGTCAGTATGTGTGTGTCAGTATGTGTGTGTCAGTATGTGTGTGTCAGTATGTGTGTGTCAGTATGTATGTCTGTTTCAGTATGTGTGTCTGTTAGTATGTGTCTGTGTCCTTTTGTATTAGTGTTTGTGTTTGTGTCTGTGTGTGTATTCCTGTGGATGGTATTTGGAGGCGGACCCTGTGGGCGGTATTTGGAGACCCTGAGCTGAGTTAGGGGCCCCAAAACTTCTCGTGGCAGCCCTGGTTACATCAGGTGTGCTTAAGACAATGCCATGTTTGCATATTTTTGCTGTTCTGAGGGATTCTGTTCAGGGTGTTGAATAATTATG
Organism: Pelobates cultripes; assembly: GCA_933207985.1. Classification (NCBI taxonomy): domain Eukaryota; kingdom Metazoa; phylum Chordata; class Amphibia; order Anura; family Pelobatidae; genus Pelobates; species Pelobates cultripes. The sequence goes on from OW240913.1 coordinate 275,963,618, forward strand.
AGACTGGGAAAGTCATTATAAGGAATTTCAATTGCTTTTGTTTGATTTGTTCATTACAAACAGCTGAAAGTCTGTAAATTGTGGCGATAAACCTAATTTTCATTGGAATTTGATTTTTAAAAACATTCTTTATTTTTGGTTCAATCCACAAGTATATATTATTATTATTTTATTATTTATATAGCATCAGCAAATTCCATAGCACTGTACAATGGGTGGACTAACAGACACGTAATTGTAACCAGACAAATGGACCCACAGGAACAGAGAGGTTGAATGCCCTGCTCAATGAGCTTACAAGAGAGAGTGGGGTATAGTGACACAAAAGGTATTAGTATGGTAATGAAATAGGTTGCTAGAAAAGTATTAGGTTATTTTTGACAGTTGCAGGAGAGGAGTCATGGGGATGGGGGGTGGGTGGGGACAGGGAAAACCTGCTAACAGTTTAAATGCTATGCTTTCCAGAAGAAGTGTGTTTTCAAAGATTTTTTGAAAGAGTGGCGAGTGGGTTAAAGTCTAACAAAGAAGGGTAGGAAGTTCTACAGAAAAAATGCAGCCCTCGAGAAGTCTTGAAGGCAAGCATCAGATGTGGGAGTACGGAAAAAGGATAGACGTAGGTCTTCAGCAGAGCGCAGGGGCCTCAACAGGACATAATTGTGTATTAGGGAGGATAGGTAGGTTGGAGCTGCATTATGTATCGACTTGTAAGCAAGCACCAGAATCTTAAATTGAGCCCTATATCTAACTGGAAGCCAATGTAGGGACTGACAGAGGGGGGAGGCGTGGGAGGTGCGGGCAGACAGGAAAATAAGCCTTGCCGCCACATTCATTATAGATTGCAGCGGTGCAATTTGGGAACACGTAAGACCACTGAGAAGGGGATTGCAGTAGTCAAGACAAGAAAGAACAACGACATTCCAGCACTGTAGCCGCATCTGGTGTTATATAGGGGCAGATGCAAGCTATGTTTTTGAGAAGGAAGTGCAGGATTTGGCGATCAACTGGACATGAGGGGTGAAGGAGAGGTCGGAGTCAAAGAGAACACCTAGGTAGCGAGCCGACAAGGTAGAGGTGATGGTGGCGCCGTTGACTTGGAGTGAAACAGACACTGAAGTAGCAGCACTTAAGGAAGGAAAGACCAGAAGTTCTGTTTTGGACAGGTTGAGTTTAAGGAAGTGAGCAGCTATCCAGTTGGAAATTGTGGAGAGGCAGTAAGAGACACGAGTCAAGATGGGCGAAGAGAGATCAGGAGAGGACAGGCATATTTGTGTGTCTTCTGCATATAAATGAAAATGAAAGCCAAAGGAGCTGATGAGTTTACCAAGGGAGGCAGTATAGATAGAGAACAGTAGGGGACCAAGGACAGAACCTTGGGGAACGCCAACAGAGAGAGCTTGGGTAGAAGAGGCAGAGCCAGAGAAAGAAACACTGAAAAAGCGCTGGGAGAGATAGGAGGAGCACCAGGAGAGAGCAGTATTTCGTAGACCGATATTATGGAGAATGAGAAGAAGCTGTTGATGATCAACAGTGTCAAAGGCAGCAGAAAGATAAACGAGAATTAGGATAGAGTAATGGCCGTGAGATTTAGCAGCGATTAAATAGTTGGATACTTTGGTCACAGCTGTTTCAACAGAATGATGAGCGAGGAATCCAGACTGAAGCAGGTCAAGCAGAAAGCTGGATTTGAGGAAGTCTGTTAATCTCTTACACATCTCTCTCAAGGATCTTATAGGCAAACGACAGTAGCGACATAGGGTAGTAGTTGGATGGGGAGATGGGGTCAAGGTTGGGCTTTTTCAGAATTGGTGTTATGATTGCATGTTTGAAGGGTGAAGGAAATATGCCGGAGGAAAGGGAGAGATTGAAAATTTTAGTGAGAGGAAGAGCAAGAGAGGGAGACTGAGTTCGGATGAGGGAATAAGTTCGAGGGAACAGGTGGTGGGGTGGGAGGACCGGAGCAGAGCAGAAACCTCTTCCATTGTAGGAGGTGCGAATGATCATAGAACAGTGGAGTGAGTGGGGTTAGGTGATGTATTGGAATATGTATTGGCAGGGGAGGGAGAGAGGTTATAGATTGTAGAAATATTCTCAGTGAAGTGAGTTGCAAAGTTTGAGGTGGACAGGGTGGTAGGAGGAAGTGGAGCAACAGTGCGAAGGAGAGCATTAAAAGTGTGAAATAGGCATTTGAGTAGGCAGGGCAGTTTGCTTTGCTTATGAGGGTGTTGAAGCAATTTACTTTTGCAGAGGAAAGAGCCAGAGCATAAATTTATAGTGGAGGAAGTCAGGTGCAGAGTGAGACTTTTTCCAACAGCGTTCAGCAGTTCTGGAACATTATATCGTAACATAAGGACAAAAAGAAAGGTATAATCCATGACAGACTTTCCAACGTGAAATACAGATATATGTTAGACATTTCACATAAGGGATTTAATTTTGCTAATACTGCTAATACTGTTGCCCTGTCTTTCCTCTGCTGGAAACGGACAATGAGGTCTTGGGGTGACGTGGCTGGGGCCTTGGCTGGCTTTGGGACTCGAAAGTAACCATCCAATCCAACTGTCTTGGCCTGCTAAGGGTATATAAGCTCAGCCAGGAGACTCCGTAGGAGGTTTGGTATTTTGGCCCCCAGAGTGTCTTCCACAGTCATTTAGATCCGAGCTTGGAGCCCAAAATAGGGGAAAATTGTCGATAGTATACATAACCTCTCTCTCCATGCGTCCAATCTGCTCCGTTGCCTGGCTCTGCCCCCCAATGGAGGTTGATTTTGATTCCAACTGTATATATAATTTTTGCTTAGAATATACCTGTAAATTAATTTATCTGCCACAATCAATGGATACATGAACCCAGTAGAAGGTACCCCGAATAGAACTTGTATAAAGCTGTACTTGATTATTTTACTTATAATATACAACGAGAGTTTCTTACATGTTATTTTTTATTTTAATACAATTGGTTCAAGGACTGTTCATCTTCATTTTGTTTGTATGTTTTATTTTCCATTACTATTAATGATAAAATACTTTCTGATAGAACAAAGATGAGATTGGAAAAGAACTTCAGGTTTTAATGCAATTTCTATTTCCCTTTTTAAATGTAGTATATATCCAAAGCAATATAGATCCATCATATTTTTCTTTCACCTATAATTATTCAGCTAGTGGCTGTTTTTGCTACCTTGGTAACAATAACCTTTACTTACTTTCAATCACAAAGCATAGCTCCTGATCATAACTAGAGAAAATGAAATGTGGGCAGCTTGAGATGATAAGGCAAAGCACTGTAAATATTAATCTAAAATAATATTTGTCATTTCTTTTGAATTCACAAGAAGAGACAGTTTCAAGGTCAGTTCATTTCTCAGAAAACAAGATGTACTTATCAAGTGAAACTAGTTGCCTGTATTGAAACATATGGCCAAATTGTCATTTATATGTGTACAATATAAAAATAATTATCAAAATATGTCTTACTGAAAAAGCATAAATATGAGCAGGATTTATACTGACATTTTTAACAAGTTTGTGATGTTTCTGTTAACCGCCATTTTGATTTATATATGAGGTGATTCAGCATTCTGAAAACATATGTCTAGAGCAAATTTGACATGAACGAACAATCATGCAGATCTCGCAGATAATAAACATCAATTTCATAGCAAAACATCACCATTTTGTGAGACATACTGATTTTCAATAAGTGCATCTTACTTTTACTGATGCCAATACAGAAAAGACTACCCAATCCTGTGGAACACAGCAAAGTAACCCTTGTCTTTCCAAGTGCTGTGGGACTTCTCCCATAGAGGTCTCTTACAACTGATCTATGTTATTCAACTTTATTCTTTTTCTTAAGATATTAAAGCACAAATCTGAAGTTTTGATATCTGTTTTTATTGTTGTATTTGTATTGAGTTCATTAAAAGGGACACTCCAGACCCCTAAAGCACTTTAGCTTGCTGAATTATATGTAAACATTGTTCCCTATTATTTTATCTTTGAAAAAAGTGCAAATTTCAATAGAAATAAAAAAATGTAAAAATTAAACTGGCTACACCCCCCTGTCTTTAAAACAGATAACCTGTCCTGTTATTTTCTGTCTGTTTAGCTCAGTGGAACTAATTGCCCAGAGCACTTGCCTTGCAAAGACTTCTCATTGAGCTGCATTGGGAAGCCTGTGATTGGACATTTGTAACTTGATAAAAGTTTATACATTGAACCGATACTTTGACTTTACATGGCATAGCAATATAATAAAGGCATTTTGCAGCAAAGACCCAGAGTGCCAGTGTGAATTGTATGTATATATAGTTAGTTATTTGCATATTTTGTTTACATTAAAACTATTTTAACAGCACAACTTTTAAATAATGCCTATCTTGGGTTGTATTAACTTGTTTATGCTATTTAAAAAAAAAAAAAAACTGCTGTTCCTTCCAATCTTAAACTCGTTTTGGTGTGTTGTTTTTATTTGTTCGTGTTATTTTTTATTTTATTTTTTAATTGTACATTTAAAATGCATAAAATACAGACATTCACTTAGTGAAATGAATAAAAGTTACAGATATCCTAATGAGCATGTGTACAATTTATAGGTATAACACATCATGGATACCGGCTTTGAGAACAGATTATTCTGCATACAAGTTGCAACTTTGTATAGTGTTTCTTACACTTAGGTGAAATGTAGACATAGTCATGTACCTTTATAGAGGGCAGTTAGCCCTAACGAGGGACTCTAGTAAGCTAGTAATAGTCATATGGTATGTTGCAAATGATATTTGGGTATACATTTAATCAAACAGCGGTATAGAAAAATAGAAATGTGGACATTGAATCTGTAGGTACATATTGAGAACATATATTTTGTGAGGGTATTAATGTGTCTGTCTTAATGTACCTGTCTTAATTTGTGTTATCTTTTTTATGTCACAGCTGGGGATTTAGATTCTAGTCATAGTGCAAGAGTATAAAATAAAATGTTCTCGTGTGGATGATGTGTGACATTGAAAGTTGGATTTGGTAGGAGCGATGACGTAACACGTGGTTACGCTTGTGACGCTAAGAGCGGAGGAAGCGAAGAGGAACATGCAGGAGCCGGCTTGAAACCGCCAGAGGATACAGCGTGCACTGATCCACCTTTCGGATGAAGACCGCAGGAACTATTGTATATACCGCAACCAGCAACCAACCCTAAGTACCAAAGAGATCAGGGTGGTCTCATTGAGGTATTGCAAATGTAACATAGTATACTGGCTGAGGTTTAGAAAATTGGGAAGAAAGTTTTATAGTAAGATGTGCAGGAGCTAAAGAGTGCCTTTGGACTTAACAGGAAAATACCAGATAGGAAAATCTTGTTCTTTCTTGCTGTGTTTTTTTTTTTTTTTTGCTTGTTTTTTTTGATCACATGGTTACTTTTTGTACTGAAATGGCATTTTGACAGATTCTACCTGTAATATCCAGGGGTTTCTTTTTTTTTTTTTCTCTTCTTGATCACCTAAAAAAGGTGAAGCCTTTCCAAGATGATTAAAATATAATCTAATAAGAGAAAGGAAATGAGAAAAGAAATAAAACAAGAAAATCTAATTAATCCCTATAATTAATTAAGGAAATCTAACCAAGGGTTTCAATCATTTATGTAAGTGTGGAAGGGTATGGACTCCATTTGTACAGAGCTAATTGGACCCAACAAGGGAGAGAAAACAAGAGTAACCCCAAAATAATTGATTTAAATTTAACTACTTACCACAATCAAGATTTATACAAAAATCATTTGCTGATTAAATACCGAAAGGTGATAAAACAAACAGATGTGGGTATCCCAGTCAATAACTGTAAGGAGAGTGGAGAAGTTTGGAAAAAACAAATAATAAAACTGACAAAGTGTATCACTACTTAAGCCCATCAGATCCATCTAAGGAAAAGAGGAACTCCCTCCTAATAAAAGAAACAGAGAAGGGAAGAAAAAGGAGAAACAAAAAGGGGAAGAAAGGGAGAGGGAAGGGAGGGAAAAGAGAATGGAGAAGGAGATCCCAAGTAATCATCTGAAAGCGATTATATATATATATACTCTTGAATCTGAAGAAAGAGAATAGAACATATTTGGAAAGGTGCAGAGAGGGATAAGGTGAGAGAGAGAAGTAAAGGGGGAAACCAAGAATCAAACTTAGCTCTCTGATACTGATTCATAAAGGATCACTCACTGAAGGAATATTTTTTTGACTGCTGGAAAATATAAATGAAAAGAATGTGGTAAAGATCACAGAAATTGGCTAAAAAAAGGATAGATCTTAAAAAAAAATTAAATTTAAAATAAATAAATAAATAAAAATAGTCAATTAAGCGGATCTGACTAAGGTTACCTTATAGCCCCTAGGGGGCGTTGTAACATCAGCACCAGTTGTATGAATCTTTCCTAATATTTAAGTCTAATAAACCTAACAAGGATAAAGAAAAGCCCCCTTCCCCTGAAGGGAAGAGCAAAGAAAGGAACGAAGAAAAGGAAAATAAGATAAGCAAATATTTAAAAGTTACAAAATATACTCCTATATCGAAATATAGTGATTACATCAAGGGAATCTCCCCCCTTGTGGTTGGTTCAGATGTCCTAAATGGAAACTAAAAAACCAATGAGCCAAGGAATGCAATAAAGAGAGACAAGAAACAAGAGAATAAACCAGAAAAGCGACTCTCCTTCTCCCCACAAACTAATAAATCTAATTCAGAGGGGAACGATTTGGAAGAAAGCATCATTAACATGCAAGAAGTAGCACAAAAAAATCTATCTCCTAATACAGAAAAAGACCAGACTGTTACAAAGGCTTTTTTAGAATGTGCATTTGATTCTCTACTTGAAAAATGTAAAACTGAAATCAACAACATGAGGATAGAAATTAAAGAAGGACATCAAATAAAGATGCAACTCCAAGAAAATGAAATGCATATGCTGCAAAGAAAAAAAATTCAGCAACAAGAGAATCTAATTAAAAAACAAGATGACAGAATTTGCAATATGGGTAAAAAGATTTCTGAGCTAGAAGATCGAACAAGAAGGAATAATTTAAGACTCCGAGATATACCTGAAACTATCATCCATGAACAGCTAGAAACCTATATACTTGAGCTTATACAAGCTCTTGATATAGACATATCAGGATATAATCATGTTTTGGAAAGATATTATAGGATCTTCAAACCTCCAGAAATTCATAGCTCAAAACCACGCGATGTTATCATATGCTGCACATCATCCAGACTCAAAGATCAGATTATAAAAGCGGCAAGAAATATCCACTTGATCCCTGCATACGCACAAATAAAGATCTACCCAGATCTCTCTTATCACACCAGATCAGAAAGAAGACAATACATTGACTTAACAAAAATACTCTGAAATAAGGAAATAAAATATAAATGGGGTTTCCTCACAAAAATAATTATATCCTTCGAACATAGCACAGTAACATTAGATTCTTCAGAAAAATTGGCCACTTGGCTAAAAGAAAAAAACCTGCAAAATGGATAGGAATAAGAAGAAAAGATTTTATAGTGTATATATTTTACGTGCCCTCTCTCCCCCTTTTTCCCTCCTTCCCTCTTTAGAAGGAAATGATACATTATATTTTGGAAAATAATAGGTCCAAGGACTCTTTTTAAAAAATATCAGACTTCCCTCTTTATATAAGCCGTTACAAAAGATTAACATAAGACTTGAGAACATTTAAAATGAAATATAAATTGGAATATAACACAGTGTTACAGGACTCTATAAAATAAGTGACTACACGATTTTAAGAGTATTCTGGGAGTGTCCGGAACTCTTAATTAATGAATAAGTAATAATAAAGGAGAAAAGGGAAAGAAAAAGAAAAGGGGAGATATGGTATATAATTTAAGAATAAATATACACAATGGGTTACACTGCTAACTATTTAGTATATCTAAAAGAATCACAATATGGAATAATAGGATTATGCAAGGTACATAATATAAAGAGTGGTTTCACATTTAATATATTTAAAATATAATTGGGGAATAAATTTACAAGATGGGTTTCACTCCTACACAGTATGAGATGCAACGGTATAATAAAATAGATATCACGTTATAAAAAAATCATTGCACATATTTTATAACACATTACAAAACACAGTTTACTTACATAAAATAATAATAGAGGCCCTACGACACTAATTACCCCTCTCTTACCCATGTGGATAAAATAAGTTGAAACTAGAGAAAGGCCAAGGGAAAGAAGAGAGGAAAAAGAAAGGGGCAGAGGGGAGGGATGGAGGAGAGAGGGGATAGTTCAATCAGATTGATAAGACCTGACATAGTAAAGAAAAGAGAGTAAATATTATACACTGGCTTTACAAGCAGGAGATGGAGAGGAGGTGTGAGGGAAGAGGATTACTAGGTGACTGAAGAGGAAGAGAGACGGGGACCAGATGAAGGAATTCATAATATAGGAAGAAAGAGATTAGCTCCTCTAACAGACCTCTGCTCAGGTTGCCATTGTAAATGGCAATTATTTTGGTGCCCCTGGTTTTGGATAAGGTACCCACAGGGACACTTTGGCACCCTAATATTTCTGGGGTTTTATATGTTATATGTGTATTTGTTTGCTCAGTCTGCGATGGAACTGGAACTTTGTTATGTGGGCTCAAGGTGGGGGGGGGGGGTTGGAGAAGGAATTAGTCAGAAACTATGGTTAGATTTGCTACGATAAATAACCAGGGACTTAATTCTCCATTTGAAAGATCCATTTTACTAGAATATTTGAAGAAACAGAAAATTGATGTCTGTGGTGTACAGGAAACGCATTGGAGAAAGAAGGTCAATAATAACTTAAGATCTAAAATCTACAAGACAGTCCTTTCTGCATCTCTTGAACACAACAAAAAACGAGGGGTTGCTTTATTGATATCCAGAAATCTGAATTTAAGGAATATATATACAGAACTAGATACCAAGGGAAGATATATTATAGTAGTTTGTGAGATTGATAGCATCATATATATATATATATATAATAGCTAATCTTTATGCACCAAACCATTCTTCATTAACATTTATAACCAAAATCCTAAAAAGAATGGTTATGGTTAAACAAGGAATCCCGGTGATTCTAGGGGATCTTAATTTAGTACTTGAGCCACTACTAGACAAAAAAACCATCACGGGACAGATATCAGATAGAGGAATTTTCAAACGTTCTGAAATATTCAGACAATTAATTCAAGATCACTCGTTATTAGATATTTGGCTTATTTTTCATCTAACAGACTTAGACTTTACTTGTTTTTCAAAATCTTATTATGCATATTCCCGCATAGACTTTGTGTTGGGGGGATATCGGTTTAGCGCAATGCAGTCATTATGGATCTTAAAGACACCTTTGAAATTCCAAGACCAGAATGGAGATTAAATAACAATATTCTATCAAACAAAAAGAACATATAATTTATTAAGAAACAGACAGATTATTATTTTAAAGAGAACCAATCTGAACAGATCTCCCCCTCAGAAATGTGGTGCTCATATAAAGCGGTGATTAGGGGATTATTGATTAAACTAGCCTCTGAGAATAGAGATTGTAGAGAAAGAGATTTAACTAACTTGCAAATTCAATTATATAATCTCACAAGAGATAATAAAATAGCCCTTAACGAGCAGCGGTTGAACAGAATTTCTATTCTACAAGATAGAATTAATGTACTATTAATAATGAAAGTAAGTAAAACACTTGAAAGATTAAAAGCAACTTTCTACTATAGAGGCAATTGAGCAGGTAGATTGTTAACCAACAGACTCAAGAAAGAAATAAAAAAAAAAAATCTCCAAAATTTTATTTAAAGGTGAGACCTGCTTATCTCCAGAGAGAATAGGAAAGGCCTTTAATGATTACTATTATTCTTTATATAATCTACCTCATAATCTATTCGACCCAAAAAATTATTTTAAAGATAAGATAATACCAAAGATCTCAGAATCCCAACTAAGAGAACTGAATGCCCCAATTTCTCTACATGAAATATATAAACGGATAGCGACTCTGAAACCAAATAAAGCGCTAGGGCCAGATGGATTTACAGAGACTTTCTATAGATTATTTAAAAATGAAATATCTCCATATTTAGAGACTACTTTCAACAAATTTATATTAAAGACTAAAATCCCACAGGAAATGCTTAAGGGCAATATTGTCCCAATATTAAAACCAGGTAAGAAGCCAGAGAAAGTAGATAGCTATCGGCTGATCTCTCTCTTAAATATAGACATTAAGGTATATGCAGGAATATTGGCAGACAGAGTTAAACGACTAGTTAGTCATATAATACACAGAGACCAGGTGGGATTTATTCCCGGATGACTCTCCACTAATCATATAAGAAACATTATAGGGATACTGGAATAGGCTAGAGAGGAATGTATTCCCATGCTGACCCTGTCACTGGATGCAGAAAAAGCATTCAACAGGGTCAGCTGGGCTTTTGTCAGAGAGTCCTTAGTATCATTTGGATTCTCGGATCAGTTACTCGGTGCCATAATGGCCCTATACAGCAATCCCCAAGGTAGAACTGTGGGTCACGGAAATAAGTCCAAATGGTTTGGAATTTCAAATGGTACTCGACAGGGCTGTCCTTTATCACCATTATTGTACATATTATCGATCAAACACCTGGCAGTAGATATATAAGATCTAATCAGGGCATAAAAGGACTTGGAGAAATTAACCAAAAAATCAAGCTATATGCTCATGATGTACTGATAACTATTCAGAAACCTAAGGATTCCATTGATCAAGTGGTTGAGACTATTACAAATTATAGCAACTTTTCTAATTATAAAATAAATGATGAACACACCTCAAAATAATATTGATAGTATAGAAAATAAATATGGATTTAAACAAGTTAAAAGTTACTTTAATTATCTGGGTATAAAAATTTCCAACATTCCAAAGAAATGGATAGAGAATAATATCCTCCCTTTAATTAAAGAAACAAATCTTAACCTAAGGAAATCGAAAACTCTTGAAATCTCCTGGTCAGGGAAAATAAATACATTAATAGCATATATTGTACCAATATTCTCGTATATTATGAGAATGATTCCTATAAAGATCCCTGGCTAGAATTAATCCAAACATCATTTACTACATTTATCTGGGCAGGCAAAAAACCCAGAATTAAAAAATACATTATGTCTAGGAAAAAAGATGAAGGAGGTATGAGTATTCCAATTATCCAAGACATTGCACAAGCTAATTTATTAGCACATGTCTTAGTGATAAATAAGGAAGACTCTATAAGTGAAAATTGGTATAAAAGAGAACAGATTCTGACCTCGGGAGATAGGGATTACCGAACCCTTATATGGGCAATAGATAAAGAAACAAATCAATGTATTAAAAATTCTAAATCGTTGATAGTTCAACAAATTTTTCCCACCTGGTCTCTTTTTAAAAAAAAAAAATTGGTCCAAAAAAGAAGATAATCCCTGGAATCTAAGTACATTGTCAGATCTAATGATAGATATAAATTTGGAAACCTGGACTCTGCGAGGTATAAAAATAATATCTAATCTCTTGATAGGAAACGGAGTAAAATACTATGAACAACTCCAAACTGAATATAATATACCTCCCGACGAGTGGTTCAATTATATTAGGGTAAAATCTAAATACATACCTAAGACGTAACCCTCTTGAACCCACTGTTAAGCTTCTTTCAGATATATACGCGCAGTCAGACTATACTCACTTGGCTAATAAATGTAAAAAAATAATCTACAAGACTCAGATTAAATCAATCCCCCCGGCAATTACTAAATGGAATCATGACCTGGCAAAGGATATAACTATGAAAGAATGGAACAATTTGCTTAATACACTATATAGAGTATAATACTGTATAGAACTCCTTATAAAATAGCAAAAATGTATCCTATAGTCCCACCTAATTGTTGGAGATGTAATGAATTAATTGCAGATTTCAAACATATCTGGTGGGATTGCCCAAAAATTTGACACATATGGGAGGAACTAAACCAATATTTATCATCTTTATTGGAAACAAAGATTAATCTAACTCAAGGTTTGGCTCTATTACATATGAATATGATGGGGATCAATAAAGAATTCAGACCTATTATGTTTCACATCTTAATGGCTGTGAAAACATCATTAGCCAGGAACTGGAAATATCCTAAGGTAGACAACTGGTCTAAGATCCATGCTCAAAGCATTATTCAATATAAAATGGAAAGGGCCATCACTAATTTTGCACCAAAAAAGGGACATCATTACACCTACTGGGATAAATGGATAAAAAAAATTAGACCCTGGATAATGAGGTTTTCTTCTTTTTATTTTCTTTTCCTAGTGGATTTTTCCTGTTTTTTTTTTCTCTTTTTTTTCTCTAGCCATATGGTTTCCCTCCACTTAGGAAAATATGCAAACCCCCTCCTTCAAGCCTGATATGCAAATTTATCTCCTCCTTTTTTTTTCTGTTGCACCGCGAACCAAGCAAATGTCTGTCTCTCGTCTGTTTGTCTGTTTGTTATGTATTTGATTGTTTAATAAAATTGTAACATTGTTAAGTTAAAAAAAAAAAAAAAGGAAGCAGAGTATGTAGATAAGTGACAGAGAGAGAAAGAGAGACTGAACAATACATATGATGATTTGGTATTTGATAATTTCCCTTATGACTACTCAAGAAATGAAACAACAAATACCATACTCTGATGTAAAAAAAAAAAGAAAGTTGGATTTGGCGACTTATGACATAGAAGCAGGACTTGGTCATCGCACAATCTATGTCCAACAGATCAGATGGAAGCACCTTGCCTTTACCCACTCCTTCATCTACTAGTAGACAATTACATTTCCTCAGCATTGCGTGGTAAGGGCACTCTGCAATCATTGTCATAATTTAGAAATAGATACCTGGTGTCAATGTCAGGTTCTTTTAATTGGCTATGTCAATTTATTTTTTATCAGAAATGTGAAGCCCCATGCTCTTGGCTACACTACAGACTAAATTCTGGAAACACAGATGGGTGGTCCCTAAACTAAAAATGTTTCAAAGGTATTTTGTATACATAGAACATAGACTGTGACGGCAGATAAGATAATAAGATAATTTTCTAAATACTTTCATTAGTCCCTGGCCTTATCTTATAGTTAGTTATAGTTATTTTTAAACCTTTGTCCCTCTAATTTAAGACTATGTCATCTTGTTGTGGTAGTTTTTCTTCTTTTAAACATAGTCTCCTCCTTTACTGTGTTGATTCCCTTTATGTATTTAAATGTTTCTATCATATCCCCCCTTTCTCGTCTTATCTTTTTTTGTCACTCATTAAAATTGTATAAAAATCAGCACACAAAAATACCAAAAAAGAAACATAACAGTGTCCCAAGAAAAGTGAAAAGGTGGATATTAAGTCACCAAATGTATATACATAATGTAGTCCTTAGAAAATAGGAAGTATAGAATGGCAGTATGGCCACAAAAAAAAGAGGAACTAGAGAGATGGACTTGAAAATGGCAAAGTAGCTAGATACTTAAAAAAGGTGTTATAGAAGCATACGGAAGAATGTATAATTAATTCTCAAATTAACAAAATAATCTACATATATTAATTTCTTGCCTCACACCCTCTCAAGCAATAATGCAATATTGCACCTCACCTTCATGTGCAGGACTGTCTTTACTCATCTTCAATATCACAGTAACTATCCTTAAATTATACCTCAAAAACTCATAGAATCCCCTTCACTTGCTTACAGAACCACAGCCTGCCTGTAAGCAAGTATAGAAGATTATTCACTTAAAAAACAATGTTGGAGATAACACCTTAAAGAGGATACGCAGTTAACCTCTTAGGAGGTAATTACTGGTGTCATAAGGCAAGACATCATTTCAACATTTTAGTAGGACAGAAGACTGAGCATCTATCCCAATTAAGTCATTTTAGTAGGCCATGAGATGCTATACCTTGGGAACCTACCCAGTATTATTGAGGTTCTCAGGGAACTCAGTTTTTTTATATTTCATTATTTACATGTTATTTGTATTGATTTCAATGTGCCTTTCGGTGCCATGGGTAAGAACAGTGCATCAACAGGGTTATGTGTCTTATTGATGTTGCTATAGCAAAGAAATTGCAAAATGAGCTGTTTTTCAGGTTTCAAACTGGTAAACACTATTTGGCATTCAATATCAGTTGAGACAGATATTATTGGTATGCAGACATTAAAGGCAAGAGGGACCCTTTGAATTCTGATGATATTTTGTGGCTGCAAATATCTACTCACAGCAACCAGCATCAACAGTTACAAGATGATATGTATTAACAAAACAAGCCCTGCATTGTTTGTGCATATATCTTATACTTGCAAAAACAAGTACCGGGTTTCAAAAACAATTTGTACAGTTACCTTTATCATGTTGTAACCAAATAAAATTATTTCATCTAAATGCATTTACAAAAGTGACAGCATCAGTAATATATTGATAACAGTATTACAACACATTTAGATTTTTTTTATTTTCACAAGAACCTGTCATACACAAATTGTGGATGACAAATGTGGATGACAAATTCCACAATAGATGGATGGATAAATGGATAGATACAACAAAGAATGTAGTGAGACAAAACACAATAATACTTTCCATGCGAAAATAGTGACATTTGCATCCAATGCAAAGGGTAGCTGCAAAAAATCATAGTGAAGTCTGAAATACAATACTGTGTTTGCTCTTTTGTTTGTCAAGGAATTCCGAGTTTCTGTCCCAAGCAGGACTTTCAAAATATCAGCTTGAGATATGTAGGTAAAGCATAACAATAATTTTCCTCTCTCCATAAATATGTATTTATAGTATTTAGTTCATGCTTGCAATATCATTGACAAACATATACATTAAAATACATGCTAGCTGCATATTATATTGTGTTAAGATACATAAAATACTCTTACAGCATATACAACAACTCTTAGCTATGTGCTATAGCCGTGGGTGCCAGCAGATGTATGGATCAAATTGTGTCACTTGGTCATGTAATATATAAACAGATATAAACAGTTAAATAGGTAGTATTTAGTAGAACTCTTACAAAGGAGATAGATAGATAGATAGATAGATAGATAGATAGATAGATAGATAGATAGATAGAAAGGCAGACAGACAGACAGTCAGTCAGACAGAAAGAATCAAGTATGAGTCAAATCAGAACATACCAAAATACCTTGAATATCTTATCTTCATTATTTTCTAAATGGAAAATTATTGAGAATTCAAAATTAATTTTAAATTTAAGGCCAAAATTACCAAACTGGAAGCAGGTGGGAAAATGTCTCCAAGTTGTAAATTTTTATAATTCACATAGAATTCAGGTCACTTTAGCAAATAATCCTTATCATGTTAGTGACTTGAGTTTATTTAGAGACAGCTTGGAATCATGCTAGTATTATAATATCTTGGAAGCAAAGTGATATTTTTGAAAATGTTCACATTACTACTGGTTATTACTCTGCACATGGGAAATCTAACTATAGCCATCACATTGAGAAACTCACCACTTTGCAGTACTCTGCTCACCTCTGTAGCTCTTAAATGGTTGGAAAATAATGATAAGGAGATATTGTAGATTTATTTAAGTGCAGTTAAATGTTCAGTGGCTTTCGGCACAGTAACATTCTTTTTTTCCCTTAATTATGAAAATCCCCTGGAGTTTGTATAATTGTTGCAAGCTGTACCATAGTTATTTTTCTGAACACATGGAGACTATTTTTGTTCTATCAAAGATCTTGAGCTGCCATCAACTTGATGCCCAAAAGACTTTGAGACACAGTGCTCAGGGTCAATTGTTTCTTAAACTACTTTTTGGAGTATATTCAATATGACAAGCAAATCAATCTTTTTCACTTCAGGGACTGATGATGAAATTCTACATTTTATAAAGCATTGCCCTGAGAGTATAAATTGAATGAATTGCTTTCAGCCTTGTTCAATTTTACACCATTTTAGCAGGGATACTATAAATGCAGAACACAAAAGCCTTTTTCAGCCTTTTAACATGAATAGTCAGACATGTTTTTTTACAAGGTGACATGCCACTTATAACCACGTACAAAACGACTTGACTTGGATTTTAAAAGCACATGTAGGAGACAGAAACCCCAAATTAGGATGTATCAAATCTTATGGTAGAAATGTTAAACTGACTGTAGCATGATTTGTTGGCAATGCAGGATTGCAAGATTATTTAGCAAAATATCATCACTTGCAAGGACAATAGGACAATTTTGACTCATACACAGGGCAGTTTGAAGGAATTTAGCAGCCCCTAGCAAAATGGACATGGAGGCCACCCCAACCAGCCCCTCCCACACGCACGCAAAGCCTACAGGAACCACAGCATAGCCATACAGTTTATGTTCACCCACACTTTATATAAATAAAAAATGTTTACAGTGCAAATACTGCTGTTGCATATACTGTGCATAAATAAAAAAATGTTTACAGTGCAAATACTGCTGTTGCATATAATGTACATAAAATTTGAACATTTTCAAAAATTGAACATTTGCAAAAAAACACCACTGTACCATAAAATCAAATATAATAACTAAATCCAACATACTTAAAGGGACTCTCCAGTGCCAGGAAAACAATCTGTTTTCCTGGCACTGCAGGTCCCCTCTCCCTCCCACCACCCATCCCCGGTTGCTAAAGGGGTGAAAACACCTTCAGTGACTTACCTGAGTCCCCCACCAATGTCCATCGGTGGTGGTTTTGGGTCGCCGCCACTCCTCCCCTTCATCACGTCAGCCGGCGGGGGAGACTGATCCCGCCCGCCGGCTGAGGAGATCTGCCGCGCATGCGCATTAAAGCTCTCCATAGGAAAGCATTGAAAATGCTTTTCAATGCTTTCCTATGGGGAATTGAACGACGCTGGAGGTCCTCACACAGTGTGAGGATGTCCAGCGACGCTCTAGCACAGAAAACCTGTGCTATGAAGCAGGAAGTGCCCTTTAGTGGCTGTCTAGAGGAGGAGTTAACCCTGCAAGGTAATTATTGCAGTTTATGAAAACTGCAATAATTACAGTTGCAGGGTTAAGGGTAGTGGGAGTTGGCACCCAGACCACTCCAATGAGCAGAAGTGGTCTGGATGCCTGGAGTGTCCCTTTAAAACACACACACACACACACACACACACACTAACAGACACACACACTCACATTAAAATTTTTCAATTCTAACAAACTTGTGCAATTTATCTAAAACAGCTCCCCCCTCTCCTCCTTGTGTCCTTCTTACTCCCTTCTCCCCCTCCCCATGTTTTTTTTACTCCCCTCCTATGTTTTTTTTACTCCTCCCCCCCATGTTTTTTTACTCACCCCTCCCCATGTTTTTTTACTCACCCCTCCCCATGTTTTTTACTCCCCCTCCCCGTGTTTTTTTACTCCCTCCCCATGTTTTTTTTTACTTCCCCATTTTTTTTTACTTCCCCCATGTTTTTTTACTTCCCCCTATGTTTTTTTAACTCCCCCCTATGTTTTTTTAACTCCCCCTGTTACGGCACCCCCAGGCATAAAAGGTGTTAACAGCCGTTTAGGAGATATTCCCTTTCAGATATGCAGGCAGCTACTGTAGACACCAATCCACCCGAACAGGAAAAATATATGAATGCCATAAACAGCCGAACCGGAACCATACGAATGCTGTAAACAGCCAAATAGGAAAAACCATATGAAAGGTTTACACTCCTAGCAGTCGAACTGGAACAGCATACAATAAATCCCCCAAGAACGAGACAAAGCTCTGTGTTGAGGGTCAAGCAGTGAACAGACAGAGCTGTGGGTTTATTGTTCTTATATAAACATTCTTACACATTAGTACCACCCACAGGGTTTTGTAAAACAACCAATAAACATCTACAATACACTCAAACACTCCCATTCAAAATCCTCCCCTCTGCCTGTGATACAATTACCTTACACAATGGGTTAATGTAATTATCACAAGCAGAGAAATACAGTTTTTCCACATTATTCATAACTTTAAAAAGTATACATCACATTCACATAAATTATAAATCACATGATTTTCAGAATCAGCATACTCCAAATACAAACATATGTCAAAATTATCTAAAATAGAAACATAGAAACATAGAAACATAGAATGTGACGGCAGATAAGAACCATTCGGCCCATCTAGTCTGCCCAATTTTCTAAATACTTTCATTAGTCCCTAGCCTTATCTTATAGTTAGGATAGCCTTATGCCTATCCCACGCATGCTTAAACTCCTTTACTGTGTTAACCTCTACCACTTCAGCTGGAAGGCTATTCCATGCATCCACTACCCTCTCAGTAAAGTAATACTTCCTGATATTATTTTTAAACCTTTGTCCCTCTAATTTAAGACTATGTCCTCTTGTTGTGGTAGTTTTTCTTCTTTTAAATATAGTCTCCTCCTTTACTGTGTTGATTCCCTTTATATATTTAAATGTTTCTATCATATCCCCCCTGTCTCGTCTTTCCTCCAAGCTATACATGTTAAGATCCTTTAACCTTTCCTGGTAAGTTTTATCCCGCAATCCATGAACCAGTTTAGTAGCCCTTCTCTGAACCCTCTCTAAGGTATCAATATCCTTCTGAAGATACGGTCTCCAGTACTGTGTACAATACTCCAAGTGAGGTCTCACCAGTGTTCTGTACAATGGCATGAGCACTTCCCTCTTTCTACTGCTAATACCTCTCCCTATACAACCAAGCATTCTGCTAGCATTTCCTGCTGCTCTATTACATTGTCTGCCTACCTTTAAGTCATCAGAAATAATCACCCCTAAATCCCTTTCCTCATATGTTGAGGTTAGGACTCTATCAAATATTCTGTACTCTGCCCTTGGGTTTTTACGTCCAAGATGCATTATCTTGCACTTATCCACATTAAATGTCAGTTGCCACAATTCTGACCATTTTTCTAGTTTACCTAAATCATTTGCCATTTGGCTTATCCCTCCTGGAACATCAACCCTGTTACATATCTTAGTATCATCAGCAAAAAGACATACCTTACCATCAAGACCTTCTGCAATATCACTAATAAAAATATTAAAGAGAATGGGTCCAAGTACAGATCCCTGAGGTACCCCACTGGTGACAAGTCCAAGCTTCGAATATATTCCAAAATGGTCCAGTGGTTCAAAAGATAGATCGAAGTCCTTTGTGACCAAATGAAGCATGGCTTTTCTGCCCAAAATCAGTTCCACAGAGTCTTCTATCCTGGAGATAATTGGGAAGTAATCCAATTATCTCCAAGGACAGAGGCAAAACTCCATTGAACACATGGCAGCAAAAGACAATAAAATACATAAAAATATATAACTGTGCAGCCATTGCATTAAACAGGTTGCATTTAACATATCCCCAGATAGCTTAGATCTGAGCGCACATTATTACAGAATGACGCTCAGATCACATACATACAGTTCAATCGCAAAGTCTTTCCCATAGTCTTTCGGTATACGAATGGGCTCCATGGCATAGCTATCTGGGGTATCTCTATTCAAATAGGGCAAGTACCGAATGACCAGGTTTTTGTGTCTTTGCAGGAGAAAATCAAGCGTTTCAACATGGGGTCATAGTCTAAAGGCAGCAGGCGGGCAACCAGGCTCCTCCAATGCACAGTGGCGAGATTGGTCTCGTCACACCCCACTATGTTTTTTTTACTCCCCCCTATGTTTTCTTACTCCCACCCTCCCTATGTTTTTTTACTCCTCCCTCGCCATGTTTTTTTACTCCTCCCTCGCCATGTTTTTTTACTCCCCCATGTTTTTTTACTCCCTCCCCATGTTTTTTTTTACTTCCCCCGTGTTTTTTTACTCCCCCCATGTTTTTTTTACTCCCGCCTCCCTATGTTCTTTTCACCTCCCCATGTTTTTTTTTACTCCCCCCTCCCTATGTTCTTTTTACTCCCCCCTCATGTTCTTCTCACCTCCCCTTCCCTGTAGCGTGGCTGAACTCCTCTTCCTCCTATTCGGTAATCCCGGCAACTCTCCGCTCGAGAGGAACCCGGCGGAGCTGCTGGCAAGAGCTTCCCGGGTCCTCTCCTGCCTCCCTCACTTCCTGTGGGTCGATGAGGGAGATCTTTGATATCCTTCACCAGCCCACAGAGGGAGGCACATAGCATGTGCCGCAGGGAATAGGGTGTGCCTAGGCACACCCGGCACACCCCGTGTGCACGCCTATGAAGGGAGCTATTATACTCACCAGGAAAACTACATTAAGCTGTAGTTGTTCTGGTAACTTTAAACTTTAGAAGGGGCTGCCTGGCTGTGCTGATTGCCAGCCTTTACATACAGAAAGCATGTGACCTGGCAATCAGGCACAGCCGGGTAGCCCATGCGGGTCTTCCAAGCTTAGCTTACTGTGTGTAGTACATGATGTCAGACAGTCAGAGGAGGCTGCAGCGGAGCCAGTTATAGAGCTGCTGGAAGGAGGCTGAGAATCAGCTTCCCTGCTTTTTATTTTTCATCAAGCTATCACAGTGCTTCCCCCCCTTCTGCTGAAGCAAGCTGAAAATGCAACACTTTAAGCAGAGTTTCAGCCAGGACCATTTTAAGGAGCAAGTGACATTAGCAATGACACCTATGTATTTCATGTGCATTTTACGAATACTTAGGGTTTGTGTATTGTGTTTGGTGTGTGTTTTTGAAGGTATTGTGTGTGTGTGTGTCAGTATGGATCAATGTATGTGTCAGTATGGATCAATATCTGTGCATCAGTATGGATCACTGTGTATGTCAGTATGGATCAATGTGTGTGTGTGTCAGTATAGATCACTGTGTGTGTTAGTATGGATCAATGTGTGTGTCAGTATGAATTAATGTGTGTGCCTCAGTATGGATCACTGTGTGTGTCAGTATGGATTACTGAGTGTGTCAGCGTTGATCACTGTTTGTGTGTCAGTACGGATCAGTGTATGCCAGTGTTTGATGAGTGTATGTATGAATACCAATGTTTATATTGGTCATTGCGTATCAGCATGAATCAATGTGTCAATATCTGTTTTTACTTTAAAATGGCAGATATGATAAAAAAAAAATGTAATATGGTTTTGCTTTATCTGTGTGATTTGTGGGAGTATTATGCATCTATACATGGGCACAAATGTATATTAATTTATGTGTATTATATTACTATATATATGTGTGTGCATATATATATATTTCACAAATGTAATTTTACAAATGATGTTTTCAATATATATACACAAACACCCACACATATATATATATATATATATATATGTGTTATGTAACAAACCACCTCTTTTACAGGTAGGATTGTCACAGATCTTGCAGTAACCACAGCCTTCTAGGGTATACAAAGTCCAGGAACATTCAGCTCGGTTTTCCTTTTTATTCAGCAAGAAAACAGGTGCTTTAAATAATAACAAAACAAACAAAATCCCTTGCTCTTACTTGAGCTCTTACTAGACAGTAATTGCTATCTGCAATTGGGTGGCTTTCCCACTTACCAATTTTCCAAACAAAAGAAATGTCTTTGCAATACACACAATCTCTCCTAGCTGTCTTTTCTCCCTCACTCTGCAGCAGGCTGCTCTCTTCTTTTAAAGGCCTGTCTACTAATTGAGTAGCTACAGGTGAGTGCCAATTAGTTAACTCTTAAAATCAGATCCAAGCTGTGGTCTGTTATACAGCAACTAGTGCTGTTGGAGCATTGGCCCACCCTGCTCTCCAAATACTCCGCCCCAGGGACCCATACCATGTTTTGCAGAGCATCAGCTATGCATATTGCAAACTTTAACATCTCTCCCTGGGGCATTTAACTGAAAAATCCTCTGGTTGCTGTTTAGCAAATCAGGTCTGATGTATCTCCCATCAACCACTATTCCACCTTTACGCTCACAGTATATATGTATGTATGTATATATATATATATATATATATATATATATATATATATATATACACACACACAAAATACACACACAAAATACACTTGGAAATTACACACATGAATAAAAAATAACAAGGGTTTTACATTTGTCAAAATTTGACAACATTTTTAATTTTAGGAAGTGAAAATCTAAATTATACCGGACTGATAGAAAAGGAGAGAAACAAAGAAAAGAAATGGCAGCCTTAAATTGACTGATACCTCTGTATGCAGGTGGATTAGGCAGCTGCCTAGGGCGCCCCTTGGGAAGGGGCGCCGCCAGGAGCGCTGGCCCCCCTCAGGATGCAGCCGCCCGAGCACTCTGCAGAGAGCCTCAGGCGGCTGCAGCTTTGCCCGGGCGCAGCCTGAAGAGAGGGGCTGACAGGAGGGAAGCGCTCAGCGCTCCCTCCTGTCACTCCCTCAGTTGTAGTGTGGCCGAGCCCTCTATTGGTCCCCGGGTACAGGGAGCATCTGTCTCCTGTACCCGGCCGGACTAACAGGAAGTGCACACTGAGTGTTCACTTCCTGTTAGGACTATGATACAGGGCTCGGCCACACTACAACTGGGTGGGGGAGGGGAGCAAGAAATTGGGAAGGGGGGAAGAAAGAGAGTGACAAGAGAAAAGACAAGGGGGTAGAAAGAGAGAGACAAGGAGGGGGAAAGAGAGACAAGGGGAGAGAGACAAGGAGAGGGGGAGAGAAAGAGAGACAAGGAGGGGGAGAAAGAGAGAGACAATGGGGGAGAGAGGGGAGAGAGAGAGAAGGAGGGGGGAGAAAGAGAGAGACAAGGGGGGGAGAGAGTGTGACAAGGAGGGGGGAGAAAGAGAGAGACAAGGGGGGGAGAAAGAAAGAGACAAGGAGGGGGTAGAGAGTGTGACAAGGGGGGGGAGAAAGAGAGAGTGACAAGGGGCGGGGGGAGAGATTGACATCCATCACACACACATAATCAAACACAATGCAACCCTTGCACACAGAAAAACACACAATGCATTACACACACAGAAACACATACACAAGCAATGCAACCCTTACACACAATGCATTCATTACACACACTCAATGCATCCCTTACAGACACACACACTGCATCCCGTACATACACAGAAACACACCTTGCAGCCCTTACACATACAAACACAGATTCACACAATGCATTCCTTACACACATATCAGGACATCCCCTACACACTCCACCCCCTGTGAACAAACTCATTGGTGGAACATGAAGGTGGACTCTGGGACCCAGACCTTGAGCTGTGTAAAGGGCCCCCCAAAAAATGGAGCTGCTTCCCGTTCTCCCAGAACATTGATTTTGTGACCACAGTTACAAACAGCCTCCAGAGATCCTGTTCTACACCAGACCCGTGGAGCCAGACTGCAGCTAGAGCCCATCATCATCCTCATCTGGTTGTAAGTAGGCAATCTAGTATATTATTCGTAGCACTAATCTCTAATTTACCTCACATTAAAGAAACACTATAGTCCCCAGAACCACTGCAGCTTAATGTAGTGGTTCTGGTGTCTATAGCCTATCCCTGCAGGCCTTTTAATTTAAACACGGCGGCACTGCAGCACTGACTGCAGCACTGGCGTTAGTTAACATGGCAGATCATATGGGTGGGGCATTGTGATGTCACATGGGGGGGCGGCAAACTTTACTTTTGCCTAGGGCGGCAAAAATCCTTGCACCGGTCTTGTCTGTATGGGGGATATATATATATATATGTTTTGAAGTTTGTTGTAGAAAGAGAGAGAGAATTGGAGGTAGCAGTACAGAGTAGTACAACCTAGGGAATAATAGTGTATCTCTAAGGGAGAATCAATTAAAAAATAAGTAAGTAAAACGTCACTTTTTATTGGTCGCTTAAAAAACCCAAATGAAAATGGGGCTAGATACAAGCCCGAGAGGTCCAACAAGAGACAATAGAAATGGGTAACATCAGGAATGAGGAAAATAAAATTATAAATCTATCGGAATTTGTGTTAACTGACTCCTAAGTAAAGGTCTTTCATTTGTTCCCACACCTGGGGCGGAGAGATTCAACTGGGCGAAGGACACTAATTTATTTGGGAGAAAACTGGCATTATGCTCTATACATAAACGTAGAGAGCAGAAGCTATGCAAAGAAATAGCCATGACATTTTACAAACTTAGGAAGAAGCTTTTGGAAAAACAAGATGCCATTCAACCTCTGACAGATTTAAAACCCCCTACATGGTACACTCCCAATTTTAAAGAGGTCACTAATGTGGACCTCTGTGTCCAAATGACCATGGACAAAATAGAAAAATTGCCAATTCCACCAATACTTAAACACAATCTATCCCCCAGGGAACAATTTGCCCTACATGAACTCAGTACCAACAAAAAACTCATTATTAAACCCTCCGATAAGGGAGGCAATACTGTACTTATGAACCGCAACATGTATATCTCTATGTGTATGGATCATCTTACCGACTCTTCATGTTATGAAAAACTAACCATTGATCCAACCACAGGATCTATGGATGAACTGAAACAACTTCTGAACCAAACATTTGAAGACAATATCATTACAAAAGATAAACTGAGATACATTTTGCCAAACTCAAACCCTACAATTGCTACCTTTTATTGTCTCCCGAAGGTACACAAAGACCAACATAAACCCCCTGGGAGACCCATTGTTTCGGGCAATGGATCTCTCACAGAAAATGCCAGTAAATACATTGAAAAATTACTACACCCTTTCGTCCTCAAGTTAGCATCATACATTATAGACATGAAAAACAGACTCTACTTAAGTTGGAAGATCTCACTGTATCCCTTATTCCCTATTGGCCAGCATGGATGTGGTATCTATGTTTAATAATATACCACACGAAATGGGCCTTAAAGCTGAGAGAAAGAAGGTATTTAATCACTCCATCCCAGTATTCCCCCCAACTTTAACCCTCTCCCTCCCAGTATTTCCCTAACCCTAACATTAACCCTCTCCTTCCCAGTATCCCCCCAAGCATTAACCCCCTCCCTCCCAGTATTCCTCACACAGTATTACACCCTCCCTCCCAGTATTTCCCCTCAGCATTAACCCTCTCTCTTCCAGTATTCCCTCCACACCAACATTAGCCCTCTCCCTTCCAGTATTCCCCCATAGCATTAACCATCTCTCTCCCAGTATTCCCCCCAGCATTAACCCTCTCCCACCCGGGTATCCCCCCCACCCCAGCTAACCCTATCCCTCCCAGTATTCCCCTCACCCTAGCATTAGCCCCCCACCCCGTCTAGGAACTGAATGTGTCGATAGTCATAAATGATACCTCAACCTTTTGCAAAGCTATGCTAATTATATGACAATTAACTGTTGATTGTGAGCGGTGCTCTATACTAGTTTTTGTAATGAAATATTGACTTTCCTAAGTCTCATGTCTTGTTACATTTGAGGGGCCAACATCAGTCAACCCTTTAAATCTCTTCTCTTCCTTCCACAATTCCTAGAAGTATTTATAACCACACCTGAAAGAGAAAAAAATGTTAGTGATAGCAAAAGGATAACATCCTGGTACTGGCTGGCCTATGTCATGCCAAGTGGCGAAACAATTAAGCTAAATTGGTGAAATGGGAACCTAACAAGTTGCCAAGTGGCGATGAGAGGCTCCACCTATGATTTGGCTTTTGGGTAGGTTTGCCACCAAATGTTGTGGTGGGGTGTTGACCTCTCGGTGACGATTAACAAGATTCAAGACAGGTGAGGCCCAAACTGTTTTTGCCAAGAGGGCAGAGATGCAAGGCACTAACTATTATTTGGCCCTAGGCCCTAGGCGAAATACCTCTGTAGTTGAGGAAGTTAGCCTCGCGGGACAGCTATGTAATGGCACAAGAAGCTGGAAATCTACCTTTGGTCACCTAGGGAACACTAACAGCCAGACCAAGCTAAAGGTAATGATTTATTGAGTAAGTAATTGTCATAAGTGGTAGGTAGTATCGTAAAGAGAGTCACTTGCATGGTGACTTGAAAACAAATGCATATGCAATTTAACTGAATAGAGATACTTGGCAGGATTAATGAAATGTAAGAAGTAAGTCATTAGAAATTAAGTACCAAAAGGTGGACAGCAGTTCAATATCTAGACACGAACCAAAGTGACCCCAGAGAGGGTAGTGTATGTAAACAGAATGAAGTTACCAATTCTGTAAAAAAAATGCAGCAGTGTGATTGTTAGGTAGATAAAGTAAGAAACACAATTCCATAATATAATTTTTTGGGATATTAAAACAATCCCAGAATATGAAGTGTACATAGTGAAATTTTACGTATAGATCTGCTCGAGGCACATGTAGATACATAAAATAGGCCATAGGTGAGGTGGAAAGAATAATTGAACGACCCTTGAGTTATGAAATAGGAACTGAGGGTAACTTAATTGCATAGTATAAACCTAACAGTGAGTACACTAGTTCGAAATAAACTGAACAAAATTATAAATGCAACACTTTTGTTTTTGCCCCCATTTTGAGCTGAACTCAAAGATCTAAGACTTTTTCTATGTACACAAAAGGCCTATTACTCAAAAATATTGTTCACAAATCTGTCTAAATCTGTGTTAGTGAGCACTTACATCCTCTGTATAGTTTATCTTATATTAATTTTCTCATTGTTGCCCTCCATGTATGGTTTTAACTCACATGATCTCACTTTCATTTTTAATTTCCATTGTTCAGTGTCATTGTGGTATTTGGACTCCATCAAGTGGAATACGTCCACACCTTGGCATGATATCATCACGCACATATGACATCAAACATGTAGGGATGTTCCGACAGTCGGTTCAGAAGGGGGGATAGAGAATATTGTGTATCACTGGGATTGGGTAAGTTGCCTTATGCCTTATAAATATTGTACACCTAGTGATTTTCAGCATCTAGATAAAGACCGCTTGTCAGTGAGTGCTCTAATCTTTTGGATGGTTATACATTGCGATGAGATAGCACCTTGGTCTATTTAAGGTATACTTTTTTGTTGATGAGGGAAGAGTGCCAGAAAAGACCCAAGGAAGACAATAAATTAGCAAAGCCAACATCATACCAGGCCATGGTAACAGATCCCATAGACCCTCCATGTACCATGTCTATTACAATTTATTAGAGTGGTTAGAACATTGACCAAGCAAATTTAATTCCTTATTCAAATTTTGGATGGTGTGAAAACATACTGCCTGTTCATGCTATCTAAGTCTACCTCTGGAACTTGAAGGAGCTGTAAGTGCAGACATTCATATAGCAGTATCCATTGCCCATATTGGAGTGCTGTTTTGAAATGGGAAAATTATACAAATCATGTTAGTAGTTAAGAGGTGGAGTCAGGACACAGAGGAGTTTAACTGTAAATAAAGATGAGGGCAGTGTTTCAAAGGTATGTTTGAAGAGACAGCAGCTTCTCAGCATTATAATCTGATCTCAATAACCAGTGTCACATTAATATACAACCCAATACGCAGTGTATGAACAAAGAGGGATAGAGATAAATAAGCATGTATGGTTCCTTAGAATGGCTGGGCTTAACATGATAATACAGGAGTATAAACAGGGGGGTTAAAGGTGAGCCAGAAAACAGGCATTTGAGGATGAAAGCTGGAATAGTCAGGGATAGTCAAGTAAAAAAATATATATAAATGATAAAAAGACAGTATAAATGCACTATTGACCACATAGGAAACACAACATTGCCGTGGTGGCTTGGAAACACATCAGCGCTGTGGTGGCTTGGAAACACACTAATTTAAGATATATAAAGGGGTAGTGTATATGACACAAATCTGTGTCAGTGATGTTATGATGTTGGTGGGTGGGAACTGCATCATAAAAATGGGCAGGGATGCAGCGGCCAGCATCATGGACTCTAATGGAGGCAGTAGAATAAGATGGTAGTCTGCCAGATCGGAACATCATATGATCAGTGGTCCGCCAGAAGTGCTGTCTTCTATGTAACCAGATTACGAACTGCATATTATAAATAGTTATCACAGCAAGGTGGGTCTGAACCCAAGATAACAATTTATATTTTTAGTGCCATAACCATTATAATAAGCTATAGTGGTGATGGTTCTTGGAGCCCATTAAGCTTAAAATCCAAATTTTTCCAATGTAAAAATGTAAATGGTAAATTTAAAAACCTCTATCGTATGCATATGTACTAAATCATTATTCATTGTCATTTCAATGATATGATCAAGGTTGCAAGTATGAAAAGGTATTTTAATGCACTAATGGTTTTGATGGATACAGGGATCCAGCATCAGAGTATTAGATGAGCAAACCTGTGATAAAAAGAATACTGGTGGCAGCAAACACACCAGAAAGTCATATGAAAGAAAGAGGTCAACCTGCTGTAAGGCAGAGTGTGAAGGAGTCAATGTAGAATTGTAAGATAAGATAAGGGTTGTCATGGAGGTAGTTAATGAATAAATCCATTATGCTGAAGATTCAGCAACATTGTACAGTGAATTAATGGAAATTATTTTCAAGCTTGCCAATCAAGGCTTGATCCATGGTGACTTTAATGAGTTTAATCTAATACTAGAGTTAAAGGACCACATCACAATGATTGATTTTCTGCAGATGGTCCCCATATCTCGTTCAAATGCTAAATGGTATTTTGACAGCGAAGTTAAATGAATTAGAGAGTTCTTCTTAAGCTCTTAGACTATGAAGGTGAATTGGGCTCTACAGTTCCAGAATGTTTTTAATTCTGACCATATGTATATGTTATGGTGGGGACAAAAAGTGATCGAAAACCCCTTCCACCTCTGTAGATAGTTAATACAATGTTAAACAAAAGTCTGCACACCAGTCAAGACATAGGACTTGCTTTTCCCACAGAAATCATAAATCTGCAGTGTTGTTACTACCACAAAGGATTCTAGGTGGACATATGCAAATTGGTCCCCATATCTCGTACAAATGCTAAATGGTATTATAACAGCGAAGTTAAATTAATTAGAGAGTTCTTCTTGAACTCTTAGACTATGAAGGTATATTGGGCTTTACAATTCCAGAATGTTTTAATGTGCAATTTGTAGCATAATACTGTTAGCTGTTACTGCAATAAAAAAAATAGGCATATTTGTGTTCAGCGGTCTCAAGTACAACAGGATACCATGTACAGGTTTTATGGGGCTTTGTAAAGTTACAGGGTAAAATATAGGGCTTTCCTCTTTTCAGTTTTTGCACATTGAAATATGCCAGATTGATCTGCTGGGCCAATGTTTCCCAGGAATGAGAATTACCCATCATGACATACCACTTGCAAAAGTACATAACCAAGTGTATTCAAAATGGGACATATCAATTCTTTTTTAGTAGCCACTTAGTCACAAATCCTGGCCAAGTTTAGTGTTCATGTAGTGTTTTTTGTTTTTAAACGTTTCACACAAAAACCTCAGTTTCAATGAAGATAGTATCAACATTATACATTTTCCTGCTCTAATATTTGTGTTCAGTGATGTCTGATGAGTACAACAGTATCCCCTATATACAGGTTTCATGGTGTTTTGGAAGTTACAGGGGCAAACCTAGGGCTTGTAAAGTAAATTCTCTGGACTTTCTTCCTGAGTTGTCATGCAGGTCCCACTATATATATATATATATATATATATATATCTGTATTTATATATTTGTCCATAATTATATTGTTTTAGTAATTATATGTTGGGGAGCTGGGAGGTGCCCGACAACCCAGTCTCTCCCCCAGCCAGGCAATTATTTAATCTGACCAATACAAGCCATATGATTGAAGTGTCACATCACAAGATCACATGACGCAGATGGGCAGGATTTGCCTCGGTTGCCAGACAGTCCCCTGAGTGTATCAGGTGCTCAAGGAGGGCCCAGTCATAACGGCATTTAAGCTCTCCTTTTGTAGGACACAATAGCACACCATCATGGTGTTAAAAGGGTTAAGATGGATTACTTAAAAAATGCAGTTAATGACATAGCCTTCAGTACTGATCTTTCATAGATAACCTGTGTCATATCAAATATGCTTTTTTTTTTTAATTAAAGCATTATATACATATATACCATATCATTTGCTGAGATAATTCTAAAAAAATACAATGAAGAGAATTTGATTGCTAAAGTGGACATCTAAGTGGAACTTCTGTTTTTCACATTTTTCTCTTCTGACTTCCCCTGAGAAAATATAAACAAAAATGAGCTTATATTGAAAAAAAAACCAAGCTTTTATTCATCTTTACTATCGTTAAAAATCCTTTATGTTTCATGATCAAACATTTTTTGATGTACACACTTGAAATCCTCCCAGGCATGTTGACAGCCTTACTAAAATAATGATGCAGACAATAAATGGCTACCTTTTTGTACAGTATCTCATGAAACTGATATGGTTATAGAATTTGTGATGACAGTAGATGTAGCTGTACACATGATAATTACAATGATACTCCTCATGTTTTTTAACCTATTAGGTTTGCCAGGCTTACAATTAAGGTCATTAAAAGATGACAAGTTGATTAGTTAATTAGTCAGGATGTGCAGGAATCTTCCCATGCAATGTATAGTCTAGAAATAATGAACGAAACACAATGAAAAATATATTTTCAATTCACGTTTCTATATTTGCTGCAAAGATTTGCAGCTTCTGCCCTGATAGCTAATCCTTTCAGTAAATTAAAAGTGAATGCGGACATGTAATTGCATGGAAGATCAAAACAAGTCACATTTGCTTTTAGGAATAAATTATAGATTATTTATTTTAAATCATATTGATAACTTTTCTCAATAGGCCAAAGAGGACCATCTATCTAATAGGCAAGAAGACTGATTAAACTACCTCACTGTTGCAGGCTTATTACAATATGTAAGAGAAAATTCCTAAAGGAACAATATAGGCAACAAGAGTAGGTCACATTGGGTCAAATTAGTTTGCTATTCAAAAGGTTTAGGTTAGATCACTCATGAGCTACCTTTGGTCCACCTACTCTATGAGAACAAGAAGCCCCAGCAGGACTTAGATCATTGGCTAAGTGAAAACAGATTTTCAAAAATACATAAAAACAAATATTGTGAATATGGCATACTTCTGTAGTGTGAGATCCTGTGTAAAGAAAAAGAAAGCACTTTTCTGTTTTCTATTTGCATCTGAGATCAAGCCTGGTGCTGTTGCTCATTCTTTGTTTTCAGTATGTGCAAAAAATTGTATGGTTTTGAAAGTGACTTTTATTCCTTAAATAAAGACAAAGTATAAAACGTTTGTCATGCTCACGCTTCTTTTAACACATCAAATCTACTAAAATCCTCTATAACTATGTAATATATTACATTTTGTCTGCTATGACATATGTGATTTTCTTTACAAATATAACTTTGATTTTTATATTCCAAGTGAGTACTTGTGATATTTGCTTTTGGCTTATTTTAGTTTGCTCTATATTCAGCAAGTTGTGAAAACATTCAGGAATATAAATAACAAGTGGTATACTGAAATTTATATAATCCTTGATGGAATATGTTTGATCTATTCTATATTTTACAGATTTTTTATTTCACCTGTCAGTTGACAGCTGAACACAACAAACTTAATGTTTAAATGAAAGGTACAATCTTCTATTTTACTGCATTTAAACTATTACATTTAGAGCAAGCAATTTGCATATATTTTTTAAATTATATTTTTAAGACATAGTTTCTAAAGAATACTAAGAACAAAAGCTAGACATTTAATTCTTGTATTTATATTGTTATAATGCTCAAAATATAATATAAAATGTAGCTTGTTTATTAGCCTTAAAATGTTATCTATTTTGCCTCTTCTAAAGTAACACTCTTTTCAATAATTACCAGTCTTAAATTAAATATGTAAGTAAATACTAGGGATGTGCATGAGCAATAAATTTGGTTAGATTAGGTTCAGAAATTCCGGTAAGTAAAGACATTTGTCTGCTTCGGCAATTCAGACAAATGGTATTCGGTTCGTTTCAGGAACTTTGGCAATTCGGAACTTCCGTAATTCAAAACTTCCGTAATTCGGACCCTAACCGCTAGCCCTAAACCCTAACCCTACTTTTTTTTGTTGTTGTGGATTTTTTAAAAATAGTTTGTACAGAGTTTGCTAGCTATGATTCATATATCATATTTATATAAATATATATATATATAGTGTTCAAGTAGAGATTGTAGCCGTATTAGTCCAGTGATGTAGATGTAAAAAACAGAAAATGTGTATCTTGTAATACCTTTTTTATTGGACTAACAGAATTTTTTAATGACAAGCTTTCGGGAGAGCCTACCTTTCTCAAGTCTGAAGCATTTCTGAGCAAGTCGACACATAGAATTCAAAGTTGAGTTGTGATACAGGGGTTAAAGCAACATGAGTGCAGATAAGACACAGGTTTGTTAGAAAATAGACACCATTTCTGCATAGGGTCATAAATATCTTCTGCTCTTCAGAAAGATATTTATGACCCTCTGCAGAAATTGTGTATCACAACTCAACTTTGAATGCTATGTGTCGTCTTGCTCAGAAATGCTTCAGACTTGAGAAAGGGAGGTTCGCCTGAAAGCTTGTCATTAAAACATTCTGTTAGTCCAATAAAAAAGGTAGTACAAGATACACATTTTATCTGTTTTTTACATCTCTCTCTCTTTCTCTCTCTCTCTCTCTCTGTGTGTGTTATAAGTTATAGAATGCGTCTCTCTGTAAAGAGCATTATCCACCAGAAGCAGCTCATTGGTAGAAAATATGTAAAATTGTAGACGTTAAAACTTCTAATTCTAAAACAAGACAGGAGGCTCATATTATGCATAAACCTTCTTTACTTAACTCCAACAGCAAAGAAATTTAAATAAAGTTTAGTGAACAACAGAAGAAAAAACAGTCAAGTAAATGAAGTGGCCGCCTGGAAGTCCATGCCCGCCAATAGGAGAAGGATCTCCCATTCAAACTGGGTTTGCGCACTTTCCCCTTGATTGGTCGGTGAAACACCTCTCGTTCCCGAGTACTGATTGGTGTAAACTGGTTTTATGCCCTCTCTAATGATTGGGCATTGAAACACCTCTCCTCCCTGAGTACCGATTGGCGCGAATTGGTTTCACGCTTTTCCTCTGATTGGTCATTACTTGGTTTAGGTGCAACATTTTTTAATTGACTGGCCTAAACCAAGCAATCCTGTGTAACTAATTTTGGGGATGTACAGAGCCTTGAGCCCAGACTTTGAACAATGATTTCTCGGACTCTGTACATCCGATAGCCCCGCTATTTCCCAGAGCGGGAAATGGTTATCTGTAAACAATCCTCCTCCAGCCCGGGACTGTGGATTTTTTCCTGGATAGTATGGAGACCCCCTGTGGGGGTGTGTGTATAAATTAAGCCTGTACCAATAAAGCATTGTTAGTGTTGAACCTCCAGAGCTGTGTGTCATCCAGTTACTGGAGGGAAATTGGATAGTCAGTGGTTCATGAGCACCTGAAGGAAGGTGTTAGCGTTACACAGACCAGTTAGAATTTTTAGATACCATCATTTCAAGATGGAGGGCATTTATTATCTCAAACGACTGGTTGATAAAAATAGATTTGAAAGATGCGTATTTCACAGTACCTATTCATCATTTCAAGATGGAGGGCATTTATTATCTCAAACGACTGGTTGATAAAAATAGATTTGAAAGATGCGTATTTCACAGTACCTATTCATCATTAATGTCAGAATTATTTACATATTCATATGGGAAGGGAAGAAAAGGTAATTCAAATCACTAGATTTTGGTTTATCTTCTGCACCTTAGTGTTTCTCCAAATTACTCAAACCAGTAATATTCCTTCTTCGGAGTTGAGGAGTGAGATTGATTATATATATATATATATATATATATATAGACGATATTCTAGTAATGTCACAGATATATACTATTCAAATACATGCTCAATGGATATTGAGCCTTTTAACGAGTCTTGGCTTCATAATAAATTACGAAAAGCCCATTTTAACTTCCTTACAGGAAATAGAATTTCTGTGATTTTTTGTAAATTCCAAATTGGCTACTCTCAGTCTTCCATCAAGGAAATTGAAGACAGTTAGGAAAGAGATGACAACTTACTTCCATCAAATTTCTAGCGAGAATTGTGGTTTTATTTTCAGCTTAAATTCAAACAATATTCCTGCCCCTCTTCAATACCGTGTATTCCAAAAGCTGAAGGGAGAACATTTACGAAATGGTCTTTGCTATTAAGACAAGATAGTTTTAACTGTTCTGGTGGCTAGATCATGTCCAAATGTGGCACAGGAAAGCCATTTTCACATCATTCCTGAATTTAATTATAAAATCCGATGTGAGTCGGATTGGTTTGGATGCCCATTGTGGAGGAAACTCCACAGGAGGCAAATTGTCTCTGACAGAGACACGTATGCGTATAAATTGCCTGGAACTCATGGCAGGGTTTTTCGCTTTACAAAGTTTTGCAAAAGAATAATTCAATTGTCACTTCCTACTCAAGGTGTCCAATATTTGAACCGTTTAGGAGACACAAAATACAAACAACTGGTGGATGTTGCAAAATATTTTTGGCACTTAAGCTTCGATTGAAACATTGTTTTGAGAGCGGAATATCTTCCCAGACATTCCAATATGATAGTGAATTGGAAATCCCATATCCTGCTAGATTACAGCGATTGGATGTTGGATCCCATCATTTCCCAACGTCTGTACTTGCTATGGGGTCCGTTACAATACAACCTCTTTGCATCATGTCTCAACCACCAATTGAAAGAATTTTTTTAGATGGCATCAAGATCCAGAAGCACTAGATCAAGATTATTTTCTTCAATGCTGGAGGAACGGAGTCAATTATCCACCACCGTTTGTGAGGATTTCTTGGATTCTTCTGAAGGCATGGTCTCAGAAATCAACTCTATTATTGATAACTCCCCTCTGGCCCTCAACTTCTTGGCATGCTAAGAGATAACCCAAATGCATCGGGATTCTCTGCGTGATCCGGACAGGAATTTTCACCCTCTGGTGATATCAGGACAATTACCTCTAATAGCATTACTCATTTTGGGTCACAAGAATCTCATAGAGAGTTTTCAGATTCAACTCGAAACATACTCTCAGAAGCATGGGCACCATCTACCTGTGCAAGTTACGGATCAACCTTGAAAATATGGCTTAATTGGTGCTTGAAATGGCCTGTGGATCACATACATTCCGATTTAGCAAAAATCCTAAATTCTTTGTCTTTTTCATTTGACTCAGGTAAAGCATACTGCACTATTAATGTATATCGCTCAGCGATATCAGCAAACCATCACCCAGCTGAGTAATTTCCTGCGGACAAACACCCCCTAGTATGCAGACTTCTAAAGGGCATTGAATTCAAATGCCCTCCATGCCTTAAATATAATTCTACTTGGGATGTCAATCTGGTTCTCCAATTAATAGAATCTTGAGGTGACAATGATTCATTATCTTTAAAATTCCTTTATTTTAAACTCACTGTTTTACTTTGTCTAATTTCTTTTAAAAGAGTTTCCAATGTTAAGGCTTTGAACCTAAATAATAGACAATATACACCGAATGGTGTTCAATTTTCTATTGTTAGATGTACTAAAACTAATCTGCATTCAGTTTTTTACCCTTCTTTCCCTGATCATCCTCTTTTATGTGTGGTTAATTGTCTTCAAACTTATGAGCTTAAAACCTCTTTTATAAGACCCTCTAATTTGTCTTTAATATGAAAAATTTTTTGCAAACCTTTTCTCCCTGTCTCTTCTACATCTTTAGCCAGATGGGTAAGACAAACTATGTTTATGGCAGGTATTGATATTTCTATATTTGGAGTTCACTCTTCCAGAGGAGATATGTCTACTAAGGTTTTTCAAGCAGGAGGCTCTTTATCAGATTTATTAAAAGCTGCAGATTGTTCTTGGGAATCTACTTTTAAAAGGTTTAATTTTAGGCCTAACTCTCATGTGTAAAAAAAAATATTCTGTAATTTAATTATATATATTTTTATACTATCAATTTTAGTTCAGCTTTTAACATGCATAACATGAGCCTCCTGTTTTGTTATAAAATTCAAGATTTTTCTAGTCTTGACTTCAGTAAATATAGATTTTATTAAAGACAGGAGGTGAGTATTATCCCTTCTATTAACCCACCCTCTTATTTGTATTTCAGCTTGGTCCAGTTTGGAATTTCTGTTGTTTTGGTGTTACCTGTTCTAGAGTTGCAGCTCGAAAGAGGAAGAACATTGGGGATCATTCAATGTAAAGACTATGCTGGATGCTGATTGGCTACTGAAAATTCCACTTCAGTTACTTGACTGTTTTTTCTTCTGTTGTTCACTAAACTTTATTTAAATTTATTTGCTGCTGGAGTTAATTAAAGATAGTTTATGCATAATACCTGCCTCCTGTCTTTTATAAAATCTATATTTGCTCCTTTTTTGTTTGTCTGATTTGTTTTCCAAAATCTAATCCCCAAGTCTTTAGGGAGGCAAGACAAGTTAATTAGGGAGGCAAGACAAGTTATTTATAGGTATCTGATGCGTTCGGATAAATGGTTGCCAAGTTATATTTGTAGTTGTTGAAGACGTAACAATGTACAAATAAAAGTAGTCCAGCTGTCCTGGATGTTTTGGTTTTCTGGTTTTCTGGTTTTCTGGTTAATGCTCTTACATCCATAATGCAAGCAAAGCATCAAGGGAGATGTACAGTGAGGGAAAAAGTATTTTATCCCCTGCTGATTTTGAACATTTACCCACTGACAAAGAAATTATCAATCTATAATTTTAATGTATAACTTTTTGACATGCGTTTTTCTGGATATTCTTTTTGTTATTCTGTCTCTCACTGTTAAAATACACCTACCATTAAAATTATAGACTGGTCATTTCTTTGTCAGTGGACAAATGTTCAAAATAAGCAGGGGATTAAATACTTTTTTCCTCACTGTATTCCACAACATCTGGAGAGCCAAAGGTTGCCTACCCCTGGTATAAGGTATTGAGAAGACAATGTTTCCAAGTGTTTTACATAATGGGAACTTCTATACAATCTCTAGTTTGTCACCAAACCTCCTTACTTACCTGCTGCATCCATTTAGCATTCTTGCATCGATATTTATGCCATACTCACCAGATGATGATGCTACATGGAGTCACAATTCATTGGTGATGCCATGCAACTTCTCTGTATTCATAGTGATGCCTCACAGTGTACCAAAATCAATTATGTTAACTCACATTTTTGTAGTGACAAATACACATCATATTCAGGCGGCAATCCCATGTTTTCTAATCATGGTGATGTCCACCCTGCATGCTTTGACCTGTGAGCACCCCTTTTGCAAATACAACCTTCCCAGGTGCTTAAAGGACCACTATAGTGCCAGGAAAACATACTTGTTTTCCTGGCACTATAGTGCCCTGAGGGTGCCCCCACCCTCAGGGTCCCCCTCCCGCACAGCTCTGGAAGGGGGAAAGGGGTTAAAACTTACCTTTTTCCAGCGCTGGGCGGAGAGCTCTCCTCCTCTGATCCTCCTCTTCTCCTCCCTGTCGGCTGAATGCGCACGCGCGGCAAGGGCTGCGTGCGCATTCAGCCGGTCACATAGGAAAGCATTTACAGACGCAAGCGCCTCTAGCGGCTGTCAATGAGACAGCCGCTAGAGGAAATAGGGGAAGGCTTAACCCATTCATAAACATAGCAGTTTCTGTGAAACTGCTATGTTTATGAAAAAATGGGTTAACCCATCTGGACCTGGCACCCAGACCACTTCATTAAGCTGAAGTGGTCTGGGTGCCTAGAGTGGTCCTTTAAGAGTGATACAGGAACCTTGGAGATCTATGAGGGCATGGGTGCCTTTATTTGCAGAGGAGAGATGAAGCCAGAAAGGAGTAGACAGGAAGCAGTGTCAGGTGCTCCAGTGGTCAGGGTTGGCAGTAAAGTAGCAAAGTAAAGAGTCAAAATTAAGGTCAAGAAATCAAGGCATTGGAAGCAGGATACCAGAGGTCAAAGGTCAGAGACAAGAAGCATGGTTAGGGTCTTTTGCGATGCCAATTGGCGTAGTCATGCTGCAGAATAGAGAGGTTACACATTATGTGCAAGTTAAACTGGTTCTGCAGGCTCTGCAGGCTCTGCTTAGAAATGGTCTATATTGTAAACTCGAAAAATGTTTATTTGATCAGATGGAGGTGCAGTTTTTGGGCTATATCATATCTTTTTCTGGTTTTAAGATTGATCCACTGAAATTAGAAGCAGTTTTGCTATGGCCTTTACCTTCTGGATTAAAAGCAATACAAAGGTTTATCGGGTTTGCAAAATATTACAATAGATTCATCAAAGGGTTTTCTATGGTAATAGCCCTGATAACCAATCTGACACGTAAGGATGTGAAACATCCGGTAAGGCCTGAAGAGGCTATTTATGCCTTTGAGCACCTCAAGGCCTTGTTTGCCTCAGCCCTATTCTAATGCATCCTGATCCCAGCAAATCATTCATATTAGAAGTAGATGCCAATGAGACTGGGGTTGGTGCTATCCTTTCCCAGATAGAGAGTCAGGAAAAACCACTATATCCATGTGGATTCTTATCCAAAAAACTGCTACCCATGGAACGGAATTATGATATAGGCAACAGAGAATTAGTGGCTATCATTTTAGCCCTTAAGTACATCTTGGTGCAGGTGGCCCCAAACAGGGATTGATGGGAAGCCCACAAAGCACCCCAAATAACAGGAGCATTGTCTCTAGCTTTGGTGGGATTGGATGTCTCGGAATAAGCCGTGTTTGGGAGCCCGAGATCAGACCAGGTGAACATGGCTGTCACTCAGCCCAGTGGGTCAGCCCACAGTGGCGGATCCAGGGGGGGGGCAACGGGGCAATTGCCCCCCCCGAGAAATCCGCCGGTCTCCCTCCCCTGTCAGCACATGCAGGTGCTAGCCCTGCAATGTGCCTGCAGACCGGAGGGGAGATCAGAGATCTCCCTCCCCGGTCCGCAGGCACCGTGCTGACAGCCGGCGGCGGAGGGAGGGAGTGAGAGAGAGGACCCGGAAGCTAAGGCTGCGGCTCCTCCGGGTCCTCCTCTCGTGAGATTTCAAGCGTTGCCGCGGTTACCACGGCAACGCTCCAAATCTCGCGAGAGTGAACTCTAGCCCGGGAGCGCGGGTTAGAGTTCACTCTCACCACTGGACCACCAGGGAATTACCACCGGACCACCAGGGATCGAAATATGTCCCCCCTCCCCCCCAGTAAAGGTAAGAAGGGAGGGGGGACATAGAATATTTATATTAAAAATTCAAATAAAAAAATATATATATTTTTTTTAAAAAGCCCCCCTACCCTTATCACACACACTTTACACACATACACTGATCCCCATACTGCCCCCATACACACACATTGCCCCCCATACTGCCCCCCATACACACACACACATTTACCCCCCACACCGTCCCCCATACACAAGCCCCCCCCATACACACACACACTGCCCCCACACACACACTCTACACACACACACTACCCCCATACACACACACTGCCCCCCATACACACACTCTACACACATACACTACCCCCATACACTGCCGCCCCATACACACACATACACTGCAATACTCACACACATACTGTCCCCATACACTGCCGCCCCATACACACACATACACTGCAATACTCACACACACACTTCAACTGTTACACACACATACTGTCCCACACATACACTGCCGCCCTCACACACATACTGCGCACACACTGCACCACTCACACACACCACTGCTCCTATGCCCTACTACTACCCCATTTCCCAGCAGACCTCAGGTAAGTTGTCAAACTGTTCTTAAACGGTTTGACTACTTACTCTGGGAGGGGGTCCCGGCACTATTGACACCATAACCACTACACTGAGTTGTAGTGGTTATTGTGTCTTTATTATTTCTTTAAATAATCAACAAGTGCCCCTCCCGAGATCAGGCTCTGGATCCGCCACTGTCAGCCCATCCCCTGGAATAAAGATTTGAAGGTGGCAAGTATGATATTTTCTAAGTTTAGGGTATTAGACATAGTTGCTAAGATCCATACTGAGAAACCCATACAACTTTTATTGAATTCTGACAGTACCAGTATCTGTTTTCTGGATTTAAAATCTACAATCAAGGCAAGGATTTGAGTTACATACAGTTACACATACAAGAAAAGTACTGACCGTAACAAATTGTTACCAGCACAAAGTTTCCACCCCAGACATCATAAACGGCCCCTTCATATTTCTCAATATTTATGTATTTTGTATAATAATTAACAGAAGGCATTTCATATTTTTCAAAGCAATATCTTATGTAAGAGGAGTCAAGAGAACATGATTATTTGACTTTTGAAATATCACAAATGTACATCAATATGTAGTATCAGAATGTACATTAAATATCAATATATACATGCTTACAAGTTATGTAATCCATTTATAAACATTGAAATATGTTGGCAGCCAAAACTTTCTTCCCGGAATCCTTCCGTACCCCACCAATAATTAGTTACAAAAGATCAAAAAATATTTAAAGACTACTTGGTACATACAGATCCAGTTAGAAGTTATGAGACACAGATCTCCTTAAAAAAAACAGAATTTTACACATTTTTGGGATGGGTAACATTGTATCATCCTTGTACAGGCACCAGATTTTAAATGAAACATTATATTACCTGTCTAACAGATCATGTTATTGTCATGATCACATACCCATGTGGATAATTATACATTGGTAAAACAGAACTTACAGTCCGTGATCTCATACGAGGACAAAGATTCGCTATCACTGCAGCATTTTGGGATGGTCCTATGCATAAACCAGTTGCTAAACATTATTTGTCATTCCAACACAGACTTCCAACTTTCAAGTTTACCACCATTGATCATGTTCCTCGACTTAGAAGAGGAGGTAACTGGGCTCAGAAATTACCACAAAAGGAAACCTATTAAATTAAGATTCTTAACACTTTATTCCCAACGGTTTAAAACAATATGTCTTTTTTTTTTTTTGGATCCAAGGTTGTAGATACATTTGTTTGTAATATATTTCAAATCTTTATTTATTTATTTGTATTTCTTATTTTTACTTCATTTTATCTCTTTACCATATTTTTTATTCATATTTTTCCTAATGTATGTATGTATTTTTTCACATATTCCTCTAGCACACACATACATTTTTTTTGGCTTCATTTATACATTTTTTTTTGCTCTGATTACACTTTTAATTTTCATTATCTTGTTTTTTTATTTATTTCACTCAGTCTTTTTAAAATTATTTTACCTGTTTCTCTATCATCATTTCATACTTTTCTATTATCAGTCCATTATCGTCACACTCGATTTCACACATATTTCTTCACATCTTTTTATCCTTTTGTTATTTTTTTTTATTATATTTTGAACCAATTTGCTATTTTTTTTAATTATTTATAAACATTTAATTAGTTATATTTGATTATTTTCATTTTTGCGAATATGCAGCAGGTCAAATATACACTTAGGGTTTTAAGTATGTACCGTATATACTCGAGTATAAGCCGACCCGAATATAAGCCGAGACCCCTAATTTTACCCCAAAAAAACTGGGAAAACGTATTGACTCGAGTATAAGACTAGGGTGGGAAATGCAGCAGCTACTGGTAAATTTCTAAATAAAATTAGATCCTAAAAACTTATATTAATTGAATATTTATTTACATTGTGTGTATATGATGAATGCAGTGTGTGTGTATAAATGCAGTGTGTGTGTATGAGTGCAGTGTGTGTGTGTATGAATGCAGTGTGTGTATGAGTGCAGTGTGTGTATGAGTGCAGTGTGTGTGTATGAGTGCAGTGTGTGTGTGTATGAATGCAGTGTGTGTATGAGTGCAGTGTGTGTGTATGAGTGCAGTGTGTGTGTGTATGAATGCAGTGTGTGTATGAATGCAGTGTGTGTGTGTATGAGTGCAGTGTGTGTGTGATGCAGAGCCTTGGTGGGGGGGTGGGCATTTTTATAAAAAAAAATAAAAAATTAATATTTTAATTTTTTTTTGTTATATTATTTTTTTAAATTTTTTTTTATTATTATTTATATATTATTATTTATTATTATTTTTATTATTTATAAATTATTTATTTATTTTTCGTCCCCCCTCCCTGCTTGATACATGGCAGGGAGGGGGGCTCTCCTTCCCTGGTGGTCCAGTGGCATTGGCAGTTCAGTGGGGGTAGGAGGTGGGCTGGCAGAGCTGTTACTTACCTCTCCTGCAGCTCCTGTCAGCTCTCTCCTCCTCCGCGCTGGTCCATGCAGCAATTCTCTCAGCTCACACTGTAAGTCTCGCGAGAGCCGCACTATGAC
This sequence comes from Pelobates cultripes, assembly GCA_933207985.1. Classification (NCBI taxonomy): domain Eukaryota; kingdom Metazoa; phylum Chordata; class Amphibia; order Anura; family Pelobatidae; genus Pelobates; species Pelobates cultripes. The sequence continues at coordinate 276,005,965 of OW240913.1, forward strand.
CCCGCGGCTCTCGCGAGACTTACACTGGGAGCTGACCGAAGTGCTGACCGGACCGGCGCGGAGGAGGAGGGAGCTGACAGGAGCTGCAGGAGAGGTAAGCGCTCGCTGCCAGCCCCCAGTCTGTATTATGGCAATGTAAATTAATGTAAATTGCCATAATACAGACAGTGACTCGAGTGTAAGCCGAGTTGGGGTTTTTCAGCACAAAAAATGTGCCGAAAAACTCGGCTTATACTCGAGTATATACGGTATATGTAATTCATGTTTTTGCAATGCTTGCAGCTTTCTTTTTTATCACCTATGCTAATCTGTTGCTTTTCACCATAGCATTGGTTTTTCATGGTAACACACTATGTCACACAACCACGTAACAAGGGATTTTTGGGTGTTTCAGAGGTTGATAGCATGTTGTGTGGACATTTCTCCTATTACATCGGGTGTCCATGGTAACATCACTATGTCAAACATACATGTCATCACTAAGCGATTTCCAGATTTACCAGTGGCTGGTAGAACATTGTGAGGAGATCTCTTCTACTGGTAAGTCACTTTCTTACCTCTTATATATAGTTTGTTTTAAGGTGTTCTATTATGATCCCAGGTGGGACCGAAACGTTGATTTCATATGTAATACTTAAAAAGTTTTTAAAAAGAAACAGATGGATTGTAAAGCCCTACATGTGCTCATATCTTCCATTTTATCTTATATATATATATATATATATATATATATATATATATATATATATATATATATTATATATGATTTGTATTACTTTTGCCTAGATTAAGTGTTTTTGTAAAAAAAACTAATACAATCTGTCAACATTGAAGTTGCTGTTTAGTGGATAAGTGAGTGCACTGGATCTTGTGTATTGTATAAATTGGCCCCCAGCAGCACCCCATTTATGCGTGTTGAGGTGAGTGCAGCCCCCTGATTTCATATATATATATATATATATATATATATATATATATATAATACACAAGATCCAGCGCACTCACCTATCCACTAAACAACAACTTCAATGTTGAAAGATTTTACATACAATGTAAGTTTGTGGCAGTTCGTACACTAACATAGAAAGGGGTGCAAAAAAAACTGGTTTTGCACCCCTGTCACAGGTGCCTCATCCCAGGGCCCTATTTAGCCTTGTACTGCAGAGAGCCCCAGATGGAATTTCTTTCCCCAAGTAGGTTAATCTCATAAGAGCAGACATTAGGCTGTTAGTGTAGGACCTGCCAAAGATGGGGTACATTGACGTTGTGGCAGGCTTATGCACTGTATGATCATATAATGTAACTAAACCCCCATTATTTTTGCCTAGATTAGGTGTTTTAAAAAAACAAATAAAATCTTTCAACATTGAAGTTGCTGTTTAGTGGATAGGTGAGTGCGCTGGATCTTGTGTATTGTATTATTTGGCCCCCAGCAGCACCCCCATTTATGCATGATAAGGTGAGTGCAGCCAACCCCCTCTTGTTTTATATATATATATATATATTTGAAAGTCTAGTCAACTCCTTGGTTTTGCACTCATCCCAGGGCCCTTTTTAGCCTTGCACTGCAGAGAGCCCCAGATGGAATTTTATTTCCCCAAGTAAGTGGGTTAATCTTATTAGAGCAGACATTAGACTGTTAGAGTAGGACCTGCCAAAGATGGAGTACATTGACGTTGTGGGAGGCTTATGCAATGTATGATTATATAATATAACTAAACCCCATTATTTTTACCTAGATTAGGTGTTTAAAAAAAAAAAAAAAAAAACTAATAAAATCTGTCAACATTGAAGTTGCTGTTTAGTGGATAAGTGAATGTGCTGGATCTTGTGTATTGAATAAATTGACCCCAAGCAGCACGCCATTTATGCGTGTCAAGGTAAGTGCAGCCCCCGATTTCATTAGTTACAGTATATGATCATACATTGCATAAGCCTGCCACAATGTCAATATATATAGTCTCCATCAAAAATACATGTATTTCGATAACCGTCTAAATGCATAGTTTCTAAATACATAAAAATAGTCTACCTACACACGTGGCTGCCCTGTCATCTGGCAAAAATAAAATCTAAAATAAATGTACTTTGCTTAAAACATACATTAATGGTAAGTAGATAAACAAATATATGAACAAAATGATGGTCAGAAAACAAAGTATAGATCGCAAACTAGTCTAGATAATAACTTCAACAACAGAAAATTACTATCAATATGACATTTTGAAAATCTAAATTTAAATACAGATGTTTGGAGAGTTACATCACAAGTGGCTGTGTTGGAGGAAGCAGTTCTAAACGCTGAGAGAACTTTTGGACCATAAGTACAAGAGGAAAAAAATACAATGAAGCATAGCAGGAAGCTCAGTGAAGAGGTAAAATGTAGAATACAGCTCATTTTAAATATTTACATCAGATGTTTTAGAGACATCATAAATAATATTTATTAATTTCAAAACTAGAAAATTAACCCCTTAAGGACGGAGGGCGTACTATTACGCCCTGCAGGAGCCGGCTCTAAACGCCGGAGGGCGTAATAGTACGCCCTCACTTTAATGGCCGCCCATGTGGCCGGCGCTAGTCGCCCGCTGCAGATCGCGGTCGGGGGGGATGCCCGGCCCCCCAGGCAACCCCCCCTGTGGCCGGTGACCACGATCTGCTGACACACGTGGCCAGCGGCTACCCCGTGCAGATCGCGGTCGGGGGACTTACCTGGCCCCCCAGGCAGTCCCCCTGGGGTCAGTGACCGCGATCTGCTAACTCTGAGATCGCAGTGACACGCTGTCACTGCGATCTCAGAGCGCTCTGATCGCAGTGACAGCCTGTCACTGCGATCATTGTTACATGTGTCAGCCTATTGGCTGACACATGTAACTGGCACACAGATCCCCCTGCAGATTGGAAGGGGGGAGTGCTTGTACCACCCAGGCACTCCCCCCTGTGGCCAATTACCCAATCTGTAAAATCACTGGCTGACACTGTCTCTGCCCCCTCTCCTGTAAAAAAAATAAAATATTAGTTAAAAAAAAAAATTACAGTTACATATAAAATATACTTAGATCATATATATTATATATATATGATCTAAGTATATATATATATATATATATATATATATATATACACACACACACACTTACACATACACGAAGTGTATTTAAATATTAATATATATAATTATTTATATATATATTACTATCAAATTACACGTAGACTAATACTGATTAAATATATATATATATATATATATATATATATATAATTATTGTTTTATATATATATTTATATATAATATAAAAAAATGTAAATACGTAAAAAAAATAAAATTAAAAAAATAATTAAAAATAAATAATAAAAAAATATATAGATGTTTGTTATTTCGTTCTAACTGTATTGTGATATTAATATATATATATATATTTATATCAAAATACACGTAGAACGAAATAATATATATATCTATATACATAAATATATACATATATATCACTAAATATATACACCTATATATAAATAAAAATATGTAAAAAAATTATATAAATATATATGTATATATAGACATATGTATATATATACATATATTAATTCTACACATATATTTATGTAATATTTTTACATAATTAGGTATCCTATTTAATTACAATTAGCGGGACCTGCCTGACAACCCATGCCGAAAGTATAGGGAATTTAATTTGCTAGCACTATATTTAACCCTATAACTTTCCAAGACACCATAAAACCTGTAAATGGGGTTACTGTTTTACTCGGGAGACTTCGCTGAACACAAATATTAGTGTTTCAAAACAGTAAAATGTATTACAACAATGATATCGCCAGTAAAAGTGAAGTTTTTTTCATTTTTCACGCACAAACAGCACTTACACGGATGATATTATTGCTGCAATACTTTTTACTGTTTGAAACACAAATATTTGTGTTCAGCGAAGTCTCCCGAGTACAACAGTACCCCTCATGTACAGGTTTTATGGTGTTTTCAAAAGTTACAGCGTCAAATATAAGGCTTGTGTTTCATTTTTTTCACATTAAAATTCGCCAGATTGGTTACGTTGCCTTCGTGACCCTATGGTAGCCTAAGAATGAAAATTACCCCTATGATGGCATACCATTTGCAATAGTAGACAACCCAAGGTATTGCAAACAGGGTATGTCCAGTCTTTTTTAGTAGCCACTTAGTCACAAACACTGGCCAAAATTGGCGTTTTTGCATTTTTCACACACAAACAAATACTAACGCTAACTTTGGCCGGTGTTTGTGACCAAATGGCTACTAAAAAAGACTGGACATACCCCATTTGCAATACCTTGGGTTGTCTACTATTGCAAATGGTATGCCATTATGGGTGTAAATTTCATTCCCGGTCTACTATACAGTCTCAAAGGCAACGTAACCAATCTGGCGAATTTCAATTTCAAATGTAACGTGCTATATTTGACCCTGCAACTTCCCAAAACGCCATAAAACCTGTACATAGGGGGTACTGTTTTACACGTGAGACTTTGCTGAATACAAATATGTGTATTTTATTGCAGTAAAAGCAAACAGTATTATGACACTGACTGTTAAAATGTCATGTAGAACTAAAAAAAAATCAAAAATAATCTTATTTTCTCCCATTTTTTTCATATTAAATTATGTTTCATAGCTAAATATTTGATATTAAATGAAAGCCCTGTTTCCCCTGAATAAAATGATATATAATAAGGGTGGGTGCATTTACTATGAAAGAGGTGTATTACGGTTGGACAGACATGTAGCGCAAATGCCAGGTTTTGTTTACATTTTGTTTAGTTCACAACGTGTACATTTGGCTCCGTCCTTAAGGGGTTAAAGTAAATAATTTAATCTCAAGAGAGCAAGACTCACAATTTTGTTTTAAATATTTTAATTTCAAAATAAAATGTATTATGACAAATATATTGGTTCACTTAAATCCGGAAAGAGGATCATAAAAAATATTTTTAAATTATTTTTATCTTCAGTATATATGAAAGAAGAACTTGTGCCTATAAGTATGAAAAACATTGTTCCAACAACCTCAAAGCAAATGAAGTATTTTCTTAACTCTACCAAAGTAATATATTACATACAGTATAATTCAAGGAAACTGCACTTTATATCCAAATATTCTCTGTGAATGTCTACCGTGTAAACTGTAGAGGTGCACTTATAGGATTCAGTAAACTTGTATAAATTTATATATTCCATACTTAGCATGTGCAATCGTCAGAGTTTTAATCGTATATCTTAAATGTAAATACCATACCCACCACACAGGATCGCAACTATAAATAAGGCCTAGGTGGTCTTAGTCCTACTTCAAATAAAGTACAGCACAAATATAGATGTCAATTTATTGAGGCTCTCTGTATATTGCCACAAATTACAGGATCTCCAGTTCACCTGGAGCTAAATTGCCCCCAAATGAATAAGACTATATATTGCAACCTTCCTTATTTCTCCCCTATACTTTTGGACAGTTGTAGTAGTTTTGCCCAGTCAACTGTCCTTTTTATATATGGACTTTATTTTGTTTAGTATCTTTGAACACAAATCTTTTCACAGATTTGCTGCTTTGTCCTCATTATTAAAAAAAAGTTAAATCATTAAAAATAAATAGCATTACTCATAATCAATTCCCTTATAATGCACCTTAAATTGAACAGAGTCCTCAGTCATTTCTGTTCCTGTACGATAAACGTGTCATGATGCAACTACTTGTTTTTTGGTCCACCCATTTGGCGCTGCAGAATATGTTGCCACTGTAGAAATAATAATAATACGACATATCCATTGGAAACAGCTATATTTGTATACATACCATTAGACAGAACAATATAGCTTTCAATATGTTACTTTTAAGCAAAATATATATTTTTTACAAAGGAATTATAATCATGAATGCAAGAAGTTCTTATTTAATATTTTATTTTTTCTTATTATACAAAAAAATATTAACTGATAGTTAATCAGTATCCTGCTGCTAATCTACAATTAATTTAAGACATTTGGTTGCAAATGTAAATTGCAACTTGAAAAGCCGTTTGATATTTCTATTGTAGTATACACATATACTATGTGTCAAGATTTATAATGTGATAGCTTTGCATTCTGACCTATTTTAAAAACCATTTGGACAAGTTAACACTATATTTCTAGTTGATGTTCAAGTTGTCTGGCATTATCATTGTTAATAGCTCTATATTGTAATTTTTATTCTGCATTTTATTTCTGAGGATAGAGGAACTGAAACACAAGGATTGGTAGCCAAATGAACATTCTCTGTGCACAAACTCTTCATTTTAGTTGATAAGCAAATTGTTCTTGACTCTCTTTTGGACAGCATAATAACTTTCGCTTTTCGGTTACATCATAAACGTTGCATTCTCTGTATTACAGATTAATTGAGACTCACCATTTGTCCAGTTGTGATTTTTTTTATTATTATTTGCATTTTAAATAAATATATTTTTTATTATTTGCATTTTAACTAAATGTCAGTTTTTTATTATTTACATTTTAAATAGAGAGAAAGATACTACACATACATGCTAGCTATTATATCTGGTATTAGCTAACAAAAATATTTGGAAAATGTTAAGCAAGAAAAGGTGAAAGAATAGCGTATCGTATGGTATTTACCTCTGATGCCCAATGATGGCTTTGCATGCCTGCTTTTTCTCTCCTACTCCTCTAATAACATTAGTCTTATCTTTGTGTAATCATATTATTGCAGAGCAGCAATTCTTACTGAAGCTTCCACAGCTGATGTTTCCAATATTTAAGTTTGCCACTTGAATGTCTTACATGAGTCACTTGCTATTTTCCAAAAATAGCATGGTCAACTTTTGACATAAATGCATCATGTTTCCTTTTAAAGGCATCTACTGAACACCAAAGATCTTTATAACTCTATATCATGACTGTTCTTGTTGTCATAGACCCTTTGTGAAGCTACCAGCTCCTCTGTGAATTATTTTATGTTCAATTAAAAAAAAAAACATAAGTAAAATAAAAGTGTTATAAAATAAGAGTTATATAAAACAAATAGCTTGAGCATAAGACACACATTTATAATTGCTTGAATCCTTCATATATAATTTTTCAATTTTCTTTACAAACATTTCATATATTTTCAGTCTGTATAATTTTAGATTATTTTGTCAAGTAAGTTATTCTTAGTTATTATCAGTTACTCTACCATTTTCACAGCATCAATTTTTCATAAAACAAATAATGATTACCTCGATATATCAGTATATTTTTATTTAAATAGTATTTTGTCACTTTTATTGTAAATACTCTGTATAGGAAAGCACACCACTAGATGTTGCTCAAAGACAAGTTAGGATCAAGTACACTAAATAATCAGTGTTTTCTTCTCGCTTGTCACATGCACAGATTTCTGATTTTACCTGAAACAGTGATAACATAAAGCAACATAAGAGAATAAATTTACTAAATTTTTATTTTTCTATATTGATAGCTCATAGCTTTTTTGCTTCTAATTATATTTCTTGGTTAACTTTTAAATTATTAAGTAGGTGTAAATTATATTTGATAAGCAAATGCTTTCTTATCACAAATACATGAACATTAGCAATAACACCATAAGGTTTAACAGTAAGCTGACTGAAAATAACTTAAAGGGACACAGTAGGCACCCAGACCACTTCAGCTCTTTGAAGTGGTCTAGGTGCACTGTCCCAGACCCCTTATCCGTGCAATAATAATTATTGCAGATATTGAGAAACTGCAATATTTACTATCTGGATTAACTCCACCTCTAGTGGCTGTCTAGCAGACAGCCACTAGAGGGACTTCCGGGTCATTAGGTGACTTTTGTCCACCTAACTGACAATGGATGTCCTAACACTATGCATGAGGACATTGTGCGTCACCCAAAATCCCATAGGAAAGCATTATACCATGCTTTCCTATCGAATATGTGCGATGGTGAGGTTCCTAGCGCTTGTTAGATCCAGGTATGGCAGCTGGTACTTGCCAAACCAGAGTCTCTTCTATCTGGCAGTAACTAGGTATAGGTCAGAAAAGGGTACAGGGAAGCACACCTTCTGGGTGTCCTCAAACTCGTATGGTGGTAAGTCAGAATGGAAAATTTGAAGGCAGAAAATAGAATGTAGTGTAGTATATTCTATAGGTGGTGAAGTAAAGTAAAAAAAAGTAACTTACAATTTTCTGGAGCTTATATTCAGCTCCAGATATATGTACCTGGATGGTATGATCCCCGCATGTGGATATGTCGTTCAGCTGGGTTCCTTGTAGATGGTAGGTCAGGGTCAAGTGTCAGAGTGTCGAGTGTTCACGGGTATTTCACTCCAAATTGCTGCGTCACAGATTTTCTCCAAACAAATAAAATGAGAATACAAATAAAAAAATAGTGCTCTCTGTTTTGTTGTTATAAAAGCAAAATAAAAGGAGGTATACTCACAAAAAGAAAGCAACAAATTAGGTTTCTTGTGTAGTGTAGGTGGTTTCCTCCCCACCAAGGAGGTAGAAAGTCTAGGCTCCTCCAGATAAAATCTTCAGGGATAAAATCAGAAAGGTCTAGGTAAGGTAAAAAACTAGTTTTATTTATAGCAAAGTTAATAAAACCAATAAACTAAAAACAGGAACACGTTTACCCAAAAGGGCTTTTTCAAGCGCCTTCTGGGGGGATCCTCATACAAGTTTGAGGACACCCAGAAGGCGCTGCTTCCTTGTACCCTTTCCTGACCTAATGCTTTCCTATTTTGTTGTCCTAATGTGTGTGTGGTGCTCGCGGAGCCTGACCGAGAGCCGAGGGACATTGCTCTGGAATCAGATAAATGACAAGTAGGGGGGAGAGGGTCGCATGAGCAACGGGGGCACTATAGGGAACTATAGTGCTAGGAATACAAGTTTATATTCCTAGCTTATAGTTTCCCTTTAATGAATGTGTAGGTCACTGTCCTAGTGTAAGAAAGCATTCATTCTTAACTGTTTTAATAAAACATATAAAATAGAGGGGCACAATCCCTCAGTTCACAGATATAATGTATATAGGCATATACTACAGAACAAATAAATACCTCTTATGGTGATTAGATGATAAATTATACTCCAATTGAAATATTCAACAGTTTACAAATATGTCTTCACAACCAAGACAGATAAATTGTACTGTTCAGTAGATGTACATATTATGAACATATTTACAGTCTCTCATTCTGAATCGAAAAACAGCAGTATGCAAGTGATTATTTTTTATCAATATCACATAAAAAGATCACAAATCTTCTGCATAAAATTGTCTAGTAAAAGGGGTTAGCCCTAAGATTCGAAATGCAAATGAGAGTAAGCTAATAGCTAATTATAAAGGCCACCACATCGTATATGTGCAATTAAAAACATTTTCACAGAGTTAAGGATTTGTTGGCATTTTAAACACGGCCAAACCCCAAGAATCTCATTTGTTTTCTTAAAGCTAGATAATAAAGCACACATTTATTTCCACTTCTACTCATATTTAAAATATATTTGGGGATTGATTAGATATTTTCAGCCATAGTGATAATGGTATTAAAGCTCGATAACAAATAGATTAATTTATAAAGTATACGTGAGTTGAGGTGCAGGAATAGGTTACCATAATTAAGACCAATCTAACTGCAATGAAGAAAAAAATTCTAAATCAGCTTTGTTTTCGATTCATCTTAGCATTTTCTAGTTTGCCCTTCATTTTACACGTTTAACTGGATGTGAATAGATTCTAGATTCTTTATAATGAGACATTAGATACATTCAATATTCATTTTATTGATCACTCAGATGAGGACCAAAAGGGCATTAATAGTGAAAACGGACATGAATGTTGCAATTAAACAGTGATGTTAAAAATTTCACTGACATAAAAAAGTGCACAAAACACCAGAGTCATTTATAAATGTGTATTTGAACGTTATTGTTTTTTTCTTCTTCCTACAGATTCATGAAATCTTCAGATATTAACAGGAATTTTTTAGACAGATGATTTGCTTTCTATGTATAGGGTGCTTCCATAACCCTGATGGGAGATGCACATTATGCTGATCTAAACACTGAACATCGGCTATAATGATTCAATCTTTGCTTATAGTAAATGGGATGGGAAAGGTCGTTATGAATTACAAAGAAATGAACAGATGTTTGGATAAACCCCACAAAACAGACAAAAAAAGTGAACATTGAAAAATCAGAAAATTTAAATTATGTTCTAAATTAGGTTGTTCTTTTTTAGTACCAAAGCTGATATAAAAATAGCTGAAACTTAATTAAATAAGTAAATGAATAGATATGTAGTATTAATTAGTGAGTAATATAGAGAGTGGGCTTTGTAGATGGCCATCATGGGAGTGAGCATTTCATATAATTAAATCAGTTCACAGGGTAGATTAGGTTTATAATATTTAATCCATAATGTCCAAGATCCGTCCCAATTTAATTTTGATTTCACATTTTTGCTTGTTTTTTGTTTTGTTTTTTTTGGGGGGATATATCCATTCATTATTTATTATGTTTTGTAAAACCATTATAATTATCTACTGTTGGATATTTGCTTATTGCATGTTTGTTTAAATATATATCAGAACATTTTATATGCTCACATTTGATATGTAGGATCTATGCATGTCTTTTTTTAAATTTAAAAATGAATAAAGATGAAATAAAAAAAAGCAAAAACTTAAAACTAGTACAAACTTTTTCATAGATATTAATATTCTATATATAATATATTCTACATTTCTATCCTATAGCCCCAGTTAGGCTGCAGAAGTGGAGGACTTTGAAGCATCACTCAGTCTGCAGCTGCCGCAGAGGGACTTAAAAAGCTACAGATCGACTCGTAATACCCATGTATTCTTCACTTTTAAACAAAATATATACTAATAGAAACTTTTTCTATTGTAATTCATTGTCAGTGACATTTATTGCTGTATATTTTAATAAAATCATATTTAATTATCTGGAGAAAAAAAAGAAGGAATAAGGGTGCGCCTAAAACAAGTGGAAATAACAAAATAATAATATAAATGTAGGAATAGCAGCAATAACAAAACGTCCGAAAAAGTGTCCAAATATAATATAAAAATTGGAATAACCACGGTACCTAATAGTCCAAATATAAAATGTCCAAATGTGCAAATGGTGGTCCTAGTAGTCCATCAGAAGGGTATGTAGCGTCCCGAATGTATATAAATATGCGGGAAGAACAGAAGAGAGAAAAACTCCAATGGTGTAGTATGAAAACAAAATATGGATATTATGTAAATATTAGTGGAACTACTCACAATATTCAGCGCTTAAATCCAGCTCTGGTATGGATAGCGTGAAGTGGAATAATCCCCACTCAAGGATATGTGCTGCTCCTCTTTGGTCCTTTAGTAAAAAGATGGAGTAGTCCAACTTGGGATAAAAAATTAAAAAAAAATATAGTGCTCACTGTATAGTTGATAAAACAATTAAAATGAAATAGAATATACTCACGGTATATAGAGCAGACATACTGCTAGGTGGATGGCATATGGGTGGTATAATCCCCACCTTAAAGATTCTTTGGTAGTCCAATATGGTCGAAATCAATGGTAGTTAGGTCTGGATAAAATGAACTTGCATAGAATAAAATAGCAAATAATATAATATAAAAGTGATAGGAGGAATGTGGCAAACCAGTGTATAATAGCCAGATATTCCATTAATGACACTTTGATTTTTAAAAGAAAAAAAAGTTTCTATACGCGTTTCGCCACAATAGGCTTCATCAAGTAGAAACATATAAAAAAGAAAGAAAACAGACCTAATATACAGTACTTATAAAGGGGACATTGAAATACACAAATGATTTGAAATTCCCACCAAAATGACGTCACCAACGTCATGGGAGGGAATACAATACAATTTGTAAAAAAGATAAAATATGAAAATGTTACAATATGGTATGGGATGTGGAACAGATTCAATATAAAATAAAATAAAAACGAGTGCATTATGTATCAGAAATCGTTTGAATAAAAGCATCACGTGACGCGGAAGTGAATGAAGCCGCGTCACGTGATGGTAAATGGACCTCACGCGTCTTTCACTAGTGGAACGCACATGCGGTCCTGCAGGGGACAGCTACCGGGCATGACGCTCAGGGGGCAGAGTGAGTGTTAATAGTAAGAAAGATATCTTAAAAGGCTGTATGGTACCGGTGGCTGCGCCGACAGCGCAACCACTCAAGACCATACACTTCACAAGTTCAAAACCTGACAAGGGTTGATAAATATATTATAACAACAAATAGAAGTAAATGTATTATCAACAAAATGAAACATAATTATAAATAGTATATGCAAATAAAGGGTAAGTATAATAGAATGTACTAGGAGGGTAATAAAAAAAATATATATTTGTATTGTAAAAATAATAAAAATGGAATAAAAAATATATATTTTAAAAGGAAACAAAAATATATATATTATTATTATTACAAAAAATTAAAAAGATCAAATTCTATATTAAGACCTAGTGGAATGAGAGTCTTCAAATTATAAACCCATTCCATTTCTTTACTTCCTAAAGTCTTTTTGATATTACCTCCTCTCCATGAGATTTCGCATGTATCAATACCTATACATTTAAGTAATTTAGGATTTTTATTATGTATCAGAAAGTGCTTTGATAATGAGTGATTTTCAAAACCTTTAGAAATATTTCGGCAATGTTCTGCTAGCCTTATATTAAGATTTCTAGTTGTCATGCCAACATATTGGAGTCCACAAGGGCACTCCAGTAAGTAGATCACATTTTTTTGTGTTGCAATGGATAAATTTATTTATTTGATAAGTCTTTTGTGTAACGGATGATGTAAAAGAATTGGTCTTAGATCTAATATTTGTGTCAGTGCGTTTACAGGCAATACACTTATTACATTTAAAAAAGCCTTTAGGTTTAATAAACGGAGACGAGGAACTAAAATGAGAAGTGGTGCGCACACAGACAAACACCCATGCACTAACACCACACCCTACAAAAACGAAAAAACGAAGTCTGAGTTTAGAGGACGGATAGGTGGGAGAAGAATCCAAAAGAGAAAGACGAGACCGACAATAACCCCTGAAATTGAGAAAGGCCATGGCATTTTTAATCTTTCACAGAAAGCACTTACTTCTACACAATTAGCTGTTTTAAGTAAAGGTTTAAAATTTGCCCCCACTAATCCATTTAGACCCTTTAAAGCCTTTATAGACATAAATAAATTTACTCAAAAAGCAACTCTAAAAAGGTTTTTTGCAAGCAATAGTGCGAACATACCTAATACTCCATCCCTAGTTATCTCCCCTCCAGAACACCCTAAAATAATTACTACTACTTTAAAAAAGAATTCAACCTTTTTCCCATCTAGTTTCAAAACAGGTCCCCTGGAAGTCTTTGAAAAATTGGTCATGAAGGATTTAGAAAAAATAAAAAGAAGTAAATTTGATCAAAATAACCTTACTAAAGCAAAAAAGAATGCACTCTTAGAATTACAAAATGATGAGAATATTGTTATTAAATCGGCCGATAAAGGAAGTGGCGTGGTTATATTACCAAAAGATCTGTACATTAAAGAGGCAATGAGACAATTGAATGACCCTAATGTCTATGAAAAATTAGACAAATACCCCACCAGTAATATCCAAGAAATTTTAAATTCATTTTTAAAAAACGGCCGAGAGCAGAATATTTTAACTAAACATGAGTTCAAATTTTTAAATACTTCCCATCCCATAATCCCTGTTATATACTTTTTACCTAAGATCCATAAAGATATTAATAATCCCCCTGGAAGACCTATCGTGTCCGGAATCAATTCAGTTTTATCCAATTTATCAGAATACCTAGACACTTTGCTTCAGCCCTCAGTAAAACGTATGGAATCCTATTTAAAGGATTCTATGATCCTGCTTCGGTTTTTAAATGATTTCACATGGAAAGATACATATTTATTAGTCACCTGTGATGTACAGTCTTTGTACACTATCATTTCCCATGTGGATGGTTGCTTGGCAGTGGAAGGGATTCTAAGGACTGAAAATAAGATTAAAGACAGCCAAATACGTTTTATTATTGACGGTATCAACATTATTTTAAAGAATAATTATTTTTGGTTTTTAGATTCCTTTTATTTACAGAAGCAGGGGATGGCTATGGGGACCAGGTTTGCCCCCAGTTATGCCAACCTATTTATGGCAGATTGGGAATCCTCTGCCATATTGGGCGGGCATGACTAGAAGGCAAACCTGGTTACTTATTTCAGATATATTGATCTGTTTTTTATTTGGGATGGTTCTGAAAGTTCTCTCAATCTTTTTTTTACAATTTTTAAATTCCAACAACAAAGGTAATATTTTAAATTTTGAATATAGTCAATCTCTAATTCATTTTTTAGACCTGGAAATTTTTATCAAAGATAATGAATTGCAAACAAAGACTTTCTTTAAGAAAGTTTGTACTAACAACGCTATTGATATGTCAAGTTGCCACCATAAACCCTGGCTCAATGGGATACCAAAAAGCCAGTTTCTCTTACCCAGGATTATGATGACCAATCAAATATTCTATTAAATAAATTTGCTCAAAAGAACTATTCTACTAATGACTTAAATATAATCGGAAACAGTGTCAAGGACAAGAACAGATCAGATCTTTTAAAATATAAAGATAAGACAACCACTGAGGGCACCCCAACATTGCGAATTATTTTTGATTTTAACAACAAAAGCCATGTTGTAAAGAAAATCATAAAAAAAACACTTGCATATATTAAAACAGGATGATATTTTAGCTGGGATCATTCCCGATAGACCTCATGTTATTTTTAGAGGAGCACCCAGCTTTAAATCTATCCTTACAAATAATTTTACTAAAGCAAAAAGCACCACTTCTCATTTTAGTTCCTCGTCTCCGTTTATTAAACCTAAAGGCTTTTTTAAATGTTATTAGTGTATTGCCTGTAAACGCACTGACACAAATATTAGATCTAAGACCAATTCTTTTACATCATCCGTTACACAAAAGACTTATCAAATAAATAAATTTATCCATTGCAACACAAAAAATGTGATCTACTCACTGGAGTGCCCTTGTGGACTCCAATATGTTGGCATGACAACTAGAAATCTTAAAATAAGGCTAGCAGAACATTGCCGAAATATTTCTAAAGGTTTTGAAAATCACTTATTATCAAAGCACTTTCTGATACATAATAAAAATCCTAAATTACTTAAATGTATAGGTATTGATACATGCGAAATCTCATGGAGAGGAGGTAATATCAAAAAGACTTTAGGATGTAAAGAAATGGAATGGGTTTATAATTTGAAGACCCTCATTCCACTAGGTCTTAATATAGAATTTGATCTTTTTAATTTTTTGTAATAATAATAATATATATATATTTTTATTTCCTTTTAAAATATATATTTTTTATTCCGTTTTTATTATTTTTACAATAAAAATATATATATTTTTTATTACCCTCCTCGTACATTCTATTATACTTACCCTTTATTTGCATATACTATTTATAATTATTTTTCATTTTGTTGATAATACATTTACTTCTATTTGTTGTTATAATATATTTATCAACCCTTGTCGAGTTTTGAACTTGTGAAGTGTATGGTCTTGAGCGGCTGTGCTGTTGGCGCAGCCACCGGTACCATACAGCCTTTTAAGATATCTTTCTTACAATTAACACTCACTCTGCCCCCTGAGCGTCATGCCCGGTAGCTGTCCCCTGCAGGACCGCATGTGCGTTCCACTAGTGAAAGACGCGTGCGGTCCATTTACCATCACGTGAAGCGGCTTCATTCACTTCCGCGTCATGTGATGCTTTTATTCATACGATTTCTGATACATAATGCACTCGTTTTTATTTTCTTTTATATTGAATCTGTTCCACATCCCATACCATATTGTAACATATTCATGTTTGATCTTTTTTACAAATTGTATTGTATTCCCTCCCATGACGTTGGTGACGTCATTTTGGCGGGAATTTCAAATCATTTGTGTATTTCAATGTTCCCTATATAACTACTGTATGTTAGGTCTGTTTTCTTTCTTTTTTATATGTTTCTACTTGATGAAGCCTATTGTGGCGAAACGCGTATAGAAACTTTTTTTTCTTTTAAAAATCAAAGTGTCATTAAAGGAATATCTGGATATTATACACTGGTTTGCCACATTCCTCCTTTCACTTTTATATTATATTATTTGCTATTTTATTCTATGCAAGTTCATTTTATCCAGACCTAACTACCATTGATTTCGACCATATTGGACTACCAAAGAATCTTTAAGGTGGGGATTATACCACCCATACGCCATCCACCGAGCAGTACATCTGCTCTATATACCGTGAGTATATTCTATTTCATTTTAATTGTTTTATAAACTATACAGTGAGCACTATATTTTTTATTTTTTTTTATCCCGAGTTGGACTACTCCATCTTTTTACTAAAGGACCAAAGAGGAGCACCACATATCCTTGAGTGGGGATTATTCCATTTCGCGCTATCCATACCAGAGCTGGATTTAAGCTCTGAATATTGTGAGTAGTTCCACTAATATTTACATAATATCCATATTTTGTTTTCATACTACACCATTGGAGTTTTTCTCTCTCTTCTGTTCTTCCCGCATATTTATATACATTCGGGACGCTACATACCCTTCTGATGGACTACTAGGACCACCATTTTCACATTTGGACATTTTATATTTGGACTATTAGGTACCGTGGTTATTCCAATTTTTATATAATATTTGGACACTTTTTCGGACGTTTTGTTATTGCTGCTATTCCTACATTTATATTATTATTTTGTTATTTCCACTTGTTTTAGGCGCACCCTTATTCCTTCTTTTTTTCTCCATTGTATTTCAAGGGGTTCAGAGGGGATTCCCCTTTTTAAGGTGTGCTGCCTTGTTGTCATATTCCCTGTTTCTTATCAGCGCTGAACCTTTTTCCTGATCTTTATATTTAATTATCTGTCTAATAATATTAATGGAGCTGGATATTCATACATTACAGTTTTGTCAATATTTGCCTACAGTAGAGTGTATAATTCTTTTTCAATCATTGATCATAAGCTGTTATAGTTCCAAGGTTAATTCTGAATGAACCTCTTAATAGTAATATTACATTTAAACCCAATATCTGCTTTCATAAGCTACCAAATGGAGAAGACTAAAATAGAATTGTATATAAGGGAAATCACTGCCCTCAAGAAAAAACAAAATTTCTACTTCTCTACAATATGTCAAAGTCCACCATGACTACAGAGAGTGTTAAGAAATATGTACTATGGACAGATGGGATAAACACAAAACTCTTCTACATAAATGAAAAATACTTGTTGTTGCCTCCCCTGAGTAGTTTGTGGCATTGCCAATATTTCTGAAAATATTACCTGGTGATGAGTTGTGCATCGTGGATAACTAACAACTGAAAGGCTTTATGGGATTGAATTCTTGATTACTTTAATCTTTGTATCACTTGTTTTATAACTTTTATATGACCTGGATATGGGGAAATTATTATTTATTTTTTTACCATATTTCAATGTGTGCCATATAGGTTTTAGAATCTTCTTGTATGCATATAAATATAATGAATACAATTACCTTTTTTAGAATCAGAGTTATCTAATGCCTGAAAATGTATATCTTTGGAGACGTCATCCTCTTAGCCTGAAAAGTTGAGACTTTATGGGAGTTTGGTTTGCTCCATTTTCGCCTTATTTCCTGTCCCTCTTTTTGAGTCCAGTTTTGAAAATCTAATAAATAACAATAAATCAGCTTTGGAATACCTCACATCTCAAATGCAATAAGATATCACTCCATTATACTATATCCTATCTTTTGTAGGGGGTTCATCAAACAGCCCAAATCAGAAAAAAAAATGTGGATCTTAATCTCAAAATAAAGTATAGTTTAATTGATTGGCTTTTTTAAAGATAACCAATGGTCCATGTCAATGTTTTTAGGGTTTTTTAATATAAATTAGCAAATCAATATGGACTGAACCAGGGTCATCCCAGAAATAAACTTCAGACCTCTATCATTGATTGTGAGTAATCCAATTTGTAAAATAAAATTAAAAAAATTCCTGTGCAAGTATGATTTAAGGAACTGGACATATTTTCCATGTTCTTCCTGTTGGAAGATATTCTTGCAACTGCCTAGCTACACCCATGTGCCAAATTTAGAAATCATGCAAAGTAATTAGTCGAACTCAATCAGGCAAAAATATCATCTATCCTTTAAAATTAACTTGAGTTGGCTAAACGTGTAGAGGACAAACTGCATGGAGGGTGGACGGTGTCAGGGTTTCTTTGTTGTTTTGAACAGCAACCCTTCCTTTCTCTGTTTCTTAGTTTTTAGGTGATTTTAACGATCTGCTTCTTCATTAATGTTGGCAAAGTTACTCACCTGATTGTAGTAACCAGCCCTGCTGCTAATCAGTGCAGCCTATTTAAGCAGCAAGTCCCAGTACCTCCATGCCCTTGCGTGGTTTCCTGTTTCCCAGAAGACTCCCTGTTTCTTGTGTGTTTCTGGTTCCTGACTTCTGGCCTTGTTCCTGACTACTTGCTCTGGTGCCTGATCCCTGCTTGCTTCCTGGATTTTGCTTTTGGTTATTTCTTTATTTGCTATTTATAATAAAGGTGTTTTGCATCTACATTCTGTCTCTTTCTTGTTCCTGGTCCCTAACAGATGGGAAGCCAAACATTGTTTTAGTTTTGAAAGGACCACTTCAGCTCAATTAAGTAGTCTGTATGCCATGTGCCCCACATTGCAACCCTGAAGCTAAAAACATTTCCGTTCTGCAGGAACAGCAATGTTTTTATTGTAGGGTTAGCCTGCATGTAGTGGCTGACATACTGACAGTCACCAGAGGCGCTTCTGTCAAATAGCAGAGTTAAAAGCTGGTATTTCAATCAGATGGTCTATGTATTATTAGTAAGTATTACTTTACTGAGAGGATAGTGGATGCATGGAATACCTTCCTGCTGAAGTGGTAGAGGTTAACACCGTAAAGGAGTTTAAGCATGCATGGGATAGGCATGAGGCTATCCTAGCTATAAGATGAGACCAGGGACTAATGAAAGTATTTAGAAAATTGGGCAGACTAGATGGGCCGAATGGTTCTTATCTGCCTTCACATTCTATGTTTCTAAGAGAGAACACAGAATTTGGGGTTAAACTGCTCAAAAATGGTTTAACTGCTAAGGTGAGCTAAAGCCAGAGACCTCCTAGTACCATAACAACTTAATTTTGAATAACTTGTTATGGTGCCTGTTTCTTTAAACAATTTTAAAGGATCACTATAGGGTCAGGAACACAAACATGTATTCCCGACCCTATAGTGTTAAAGCCACCATCTAGCCCCCCTGGGCCACTCATGCCTCCATAAATATAGTAAAAACCTTACTATATTCAAGCCTGAAGCTGTATATCTGCATGTTGTTTGCCTCCGAAAAACAAACAGTCTGCTGACATCATCAGAAGTGGTAGCCTGATCCAATCACAGTGCTTCCCCATGGCATTGGTTGAGACTGACAAGGAGGCAGATCAGGGGCAGAGCCAGCATGATTCAAACACAGCCCTGGCCAATCAGCATCTCCTCACAGAGATAAATTGAATCAATGAATCTCTATGAGGAAAGTTCAGTGTCTGCATGCAGAGGGTGGAGATACAATGTTTGGATGCATTTTAGGCAGCCATGACCCAGGAAGGATCTCTAACAGCCATCTGAAGAGTGGCCAGTGAAGTTATCACTAGGCTGTAATGTAAACACTGCATTTTCTCTGAAAAGGTAATGATTCTACTCACCAGAACAAATTTAAAAAGCTGTAGTTGTTCTGGTGACTATAGTGTCCCTTTAAATTAGTTTAACATTGAATAGAAGGATTGTACCAGGGAATTCCAGACATTATGACCACTTCAATGAGAGAGGGCAGTTACAGTTCTTACAGTGTCCCTTTAAGAACAGTTTGACAGCTTGTCCACATCTCTGCTTCATTATTCTCCTGCAAAGAGAATCTGATTAGCTTTGCTTAGCTAAGCAGGGATGTGCAAGGCTGCTGTCATTGTCTGAGAGTGTCAGATGAGCTCTTTCCACCAGTGAGCATAGTGCATAGTTCAGGAGATACATACATGCAATTCTTCTTGTCCAGAAAAAAGCAGGGCATGGCACAGGTGGCTGGAGCAACCCATGTTGTGAAGTGAAATCATTTGTATACAGTTTCACTACTTCTAGGCCTCTTAATATAGCAGCTGAATTTTCTTATTCCTGGGCCTGTATGGCTTTTAACCCCTTAAGGTCTGAGCCAAATGTACACGTTGTGATCAAAACAAAACTTAAACAAAAACTTGAATTTGCGCTATATGTCTGTTCAGGCGTAATTCGCCTCTTTCATATCATGTGCACCCACACTTATTATACATCATTTTATTCAGGGGAAAACAGGGCTTTCATTTAACATCAAATATTTAGGTATAAAACATAATTTAATATGAATAAAATATAAAAAAGTCGGAAATAAGAATTTTTAAAATAAATTTAGTTCTATGTGACATTCTAACGGTGAGTGTCATAATACTGTTTGCTTTTATTGCAATAAAATACACATATTTGTACTCATGTGTAAAACAGTACCCCTTATGTACAGGTTTTATGGGGGTTTGGGAAGTTACAGGGTCAAATATAGCATGTTAAATTTTTCATTTTTTTCACATTGAAATTCGCCAGATTGGTTACGTTGCCTTTGAGACCGTATGGTAGCCCAGGAATGAGAATTACACCCATGATGGCATACCATTTTCAAAAGTAGACAACCCAAGGAATTGCAATTGGGGTATGTCCAGTCTTTTTTAGTAGCCACTTGGTCACAAACAATGGTCAAAGCTAGTGTTAATATTTGTTTGTGTGTGAAAAATGCAAAAAACGAATTTGAACGCCAATTTTGGCCAGTGTTTGTGACTAAGTGGCTACTAACCAACCTGGCGAATTTCAATGTGAAAAAAACTGAAACGCAAGCCTTATATTTGACTCTATAACTTTTGAAAACTCCATAAGACCTGTAAATGAGGGGTACTGTTATACTCAGGAGACTTCGCTGAACACAAATACTAGTGTTTCAAAACAGTTAACCATATCACAACAATTATATTGTCCGTGTAAGTGTCATTTGTGTGTGAAAAATGCAAACAATATCACGTTTACTGACAATATCGTTGTTGTAATGCATTTTACTGTTTTGAAACACTAATATTTGTGTTCAGCGAAGTCTTCCGAATAAAACAGTACCCCCCATGTACAGGGTTTATGGTGTCTTGGAAAGTTACAGGGTTAAATATAGTGCTAGCAAATTAAATTCCCTGGACTTTTGGCCTGGGTTGTCAGGCAGGTCCCGCTAATTGTAATTAATAAAATTAGCTAATTATGAAATTTTATTACCTGAAT
>OW240913.1:276029999-276090872 GCA_933207985.1 Pelobates cultripes
ACATTGTAACACTGACCCTTCACATGTAAATGTTTTTTAAAAGAAGACATCCTAAGGTATTAAACTTGGGGTATTTTGACTTTTAATGCAACCATATTACCACCAATCTATGCCAAATTTAAAAAAAAAGAATAATTAGTGATTTTTGAGACACATAGCAATTTAAGAATACATGTACTGAGAACTTTAAGGGATACTGCCAAAGAACATCCCAATATGTGTTCAGCAACATCTCCTTAGTACAGTGATACCCCACATGTATAAGTGTGTTAGGTTCTCTGGGGGCTAAAATACCTTATTTGGAGGGTGCACATTCCAGTTTTCTAACTTGGAATTTTCACAGCTGGTCATCATACACCTATGTCCTATTTGGGACATTTGGAAGCCGGCCAATGTAATTTACCCCAATCAAACCATATATTTTTGAAAAGTAGGCACCTCAGGGTATTTCAAATGGTGGTATTTAATACTTTCCATGCACTAATTTCCCCACCAGTCTTTGTCAAATTTTTGGGTAGTCTTTTTTTGTGTTATTTTTCTCTCACATTGTATTTTAGGCATGGCCTCTCAGTTCCTGTTATATATTACTGACAAAGAACACCCCAATATGTGTTCAACAGCATCTCCTGAGTAAAACAGTGCACATAATGTACAGGTTGTGTGTGTTTTTGCAAACGTACAGGGGTCAAATGTAGGGCTTTCCCCTTTTCCATGTTAGCACATTGAAATTTGCCAGATTGGTTTGCTGGTTGACTTTGAGAGCATATAGCAGCCCAGGAATGAAAACTAACCCAATCATGGCATACCATTTGTAAAAGTATACAACCCACGGTATTCAGAATGGGGAATGTCCAGGTGATTTCATCGTCGTGATAAAAAAAAAAGGCATATTTGTGTTCAGCGAAGTCTCCCAAGTATAACAATGCCCCCTATATATAGGTTTTATGGTGTTTTGGAAAGTTACAGGGTCAATATAGGGCTTGCCCAATTCAGTTTGCCAGATTGGTTTGCTGGGTCTGTGTTGCCTTTTGAGACCATATGGTAGCCCAGGAATGTGAAATAACCCTATCATGGCATACCATTTGCAAATGTAGACAACCCAGTTTATTCCAAATGTGGTATTTACAGTCATTTGTAGTAGCCACTTAGACACAAACACTGGCCAAAGTTAGCTTTTTTTATTTGTTTTTTATAAATGTTTTTTTTTCCAATTTATATTAATTATTTATATATATATTATATGAGTGTGTGTGTATGTATATATATATATATATATATATATACATACATATATATGCAGACACACACAGGTAATACGTGTGTATGTATGTATGTACACACACACACACACATACTTTTATTTCCTATACATGTATAATATATTATAATTAAAGCATTTTATAATATTTTATACATATATAATCCATATATATGATTTCATTATGTGTATTTTGAGATAAATATGTATAATATATTATATATTATAAAATGTTTTAATAATTTTTTATATATTATACATTATACATATATATGTATAATATATATTAGAAGGCTTGGCCTGGAGTTGTGGGAGGGGCTTATGCACCTTTAAAAGGGACTCCCCCCCTTCCCTACCTTACCGAGCTGACTACTGCTGGGGACTCATACTGCTGAACGCCTACCCGAGAACAGGAGCACTTCAATGCTCCTCTGGATCTCCACCAGTCGGAACCCAGAAGCTGCCACCCAGCTGCCTAGCTGCCACCCAGAACAAACGGCTGTTTGCCACGCTTAACAGTGAGTACAGACGGGTACACTGTACACAGTCTGTATCATGTAGTAGGGATCACACATACCCCCGGGGTCTCCAGCATTGCATGGTACCCCCCCTCCCCCACGGTATCGCCAAGGGAATGGAGAGCACCCACAGGTCCGCTCCCCCCCTATCTACAGGGGCATGGAGGGGAGTCACATACCAAACCATAAGCAGGAAGCGCAAGGCCAGCACTAATACCATCACTCACAGCACACAATGCCACACAAAGTGAGTGATATAAACCCTGGCAGGGAACATGTATGTTACCAAGAATGGCTTATGTTTGTGTTTATAAAAGGGGAATATAGGGCACAAGTGTTATGACATCACAATGATAGTTATATATTTATATATATATATATATATATATATATATATATATTTACTGCAGTCCACTTATGGAGGATAGTAAGGCTTATTACCAGGTATTAACATATATCCAGTTGCAAGAAAAAGCATGTGAACCCTTTGGAATGATATGGATTTCTGCAAAAATTGGTCATAAAATGTGATCTGATCATCATCTAAGTCACAACAATAGACAATCACAGTCTGCTTAAACTAATAACACACAAATAATGAAATGTTGTCATGTTTTTATTGAACACACCATGTAAACATTCACAGTGCAGGTGGAAAAAGTATGTGAACCCTTGGATTTATTAACTGGTTGAACCTCCTTTGGCAGCAATAACTTCAACCAAACGTTTCCTGTAGTTGCAGATCAGACGTGCACAACGGTCAGGAGTAATTCTTGACCATTCCTCTTTACAGAACTGTTTCAGTTCAGCAATATTCTTGGGATGTCTGGTGTGAATCGCTTTCTTGAGGTGATGCAACAGAATCTCAATCGGGTTAAGGTCAGGACTCTGACTGGGCCACTTCAGAATATTTTCTTCTGTTTAAGCCATTCTGTTGTTGATTTACTTCTATGCTTTGGGTCATTGTCCTGTTACAACACCCATCTTCTGTTGAGCTTCAGCTGGTAGACAGATGGCCTTAAGTTCTCCTGCAAAATGTCTTGATAAACTTGGGAATTCATTTTTCCTTCGATGATAGCAATCCATCCAGGCCCTGACGCAGCAAAGCAGCCCCAAACCATGATGCCCCCACCACCATACTTCACAGTTGGGATGAGGTTTTGATGTTGGTGTGCTGTGCCTTTTTTTCGCCACACATAGTGTTGTGTGTTTCTTCCAAACAACTCAACTTTGGTTTCATCTGTCCACAGAATATTTTGCCAATACTGCTGTGGAACATCCAGGTCCTCTTGTGCAAACTGTAAATGTGCAGCAATGTTTTGTTTGGACAGCAGTGGCTTCCTCTGTGGTATCCTCCCATGAAATCCATCCTTGTTTAGTGTTTTACGTATTGTAGATTCGCTAACAGGGATGTTAGCATTTGCCAGTGACTTTTGTAAGTCTTTAGCTGACACTCTAGGATTCTTCTTCACCTCACTGAGCAGTCTGCGCTGTGCTCTTGCAGTCATCTTTACAGGACAGCCACTCCTACGGAGAGTAGCAGCAGTGCTGAACTTTCTCCATTTATAGACAATTTGTATTACTGTGGACTGATGAACAGCAAGCCTTTTGGAGATACTTTTATAACCCTTTCCAGCTTTGTGCAAGTCAACAATTCTTAATCGTAGGTCTTCTGAGAGCTCTTTTGTGCGAGGCATCATTCACAACAGGCAATGCTTCTTGTGAAAAGCAAACCCAGAACTGGTGTGTGTTTTTTATAGGGCAGGGCAGCTGTAACCAACACCTCCAATCTCATCTCATTGATT
This sequence comes from Pelobates cultripes, assembly GCA_933207985.1. Classification (NCBI taxonomy): domain Eukaryota; kingdom Metazoa; phylum Chordata; class Amphibia; order Anura; family Pelobatidae; genus Pelobates; species Pelobates cultripes. The sequence continues at coordinate 276,033,581 of OW240913.1, forward strand.
GGACTCCAGTTGGCTGACATCTCACTCCAATTAGCTCTTGGAGATGTCATTAGCCTAGGGGTTCACATACTATTTCCACCTGCACTGTGAATGTTTACATGGTGTGTTCAATAAAAACATGGCAACATTTAATTCTTTGTGTTATTAGTTTAAGCAGACTGTTATTGTCTATTGTTGTGACTTAGATGATGATCAGATCACATTTTATGACCAATTTGTGTAGAAATCCATATAATTCCAAAGGGTTCACATACTTTTTATTGCAACTGTATATATATATATATATATATATATAGCAAAATCCAATTAGGTTATGGTGGGGAAAAATTGTGATTGAAAACCCCTTCCACCTGAAGTATGTGGATAGTTAATACAATGCTAAACAAAAATCTGCACACCAGTCAAGCCATAAGACTTGCTTTTCCCACAGAAATCCCAAATCAGCAGTGATGTTACAACCGCAAAGGATTCTGGGTGGGCATATGCAAATTAGTTTAACAAAGAATCACATTTTTGCCTCATTCCATTTTAAACATGGATTCCTTTTAATTTGTGTTTGCAGTATACAACTGCTTGGAACACAATTTAGGATAAGATGCAAAACCAGTGAACCACTCATGGACAGCTGTTTCGTTGTTAATGCAACTCTTCAGCATGAGGTTGGTTACTGGTTTGCTTAGTGAGGCTTGGTAGTGCTTGGGAAGCAAAATCCAATTAGGTTATGGTGGGGAAAAATTGTGATTGAAAACCCCTTCCACCTGAAGTATGTGGATAGTTAATACAATGCTAAACAAAAATCTGCACACCAGTCAAGCCATAAGACTTGCTTTTCCCACAGAAATCCCAAATCAGCAGTGATGTTACAACCGCAAAGGTTGTTCCACATACTTCAGGTGGAAGGGGTTTTCAATCACAATTTTTCCCCACCATAACCTAATTGGATTTTGCTTCCCAAGCACTACCAAGCCTCACTAAGCAAACCAGTAACCAACCTCGTGCTGAAGAGTTGCATTAACAACGAAACAGCTGTCCATGAGTGGTTCACTGGTTTTGCATCTTATCCTAAATTGTGTTCCAAGCAGTTGTATACTGCAAACACAAATTAAAAGGAATCCATGTTTAAAATGGAATGAGGCAAAAATGTGATTCTTTGTTAAACTAATTTGCATATGCCCACCCAGAATCCTTTGCGGTTGTAACATCACTGCTGATTTGGGATTTCTGTGGGAAAAGCAAGTCTTATGGCTTGACTGGTGTGCAGATTTTTGTTTAGCATTGTATTAACTATCCACATACTTCAGGTGGAAGGGGTTTTCAATCACAATTTTTCCCCACCATAACCTAATTGGATTTTGCTTCCCAAGCACTACCAAGCCTCACTAAGCAAACCAGTAACCAACCTCATGCTGAAGAGTTGCATTAACAACGAAACAGCTGTCCATGAGTGGTTCACTGGTTTTGCATCTTTTCCTAAATTGTGTTCCAAGCAGTTGTATACTGCAAACACAGATTAAAAGGAATCCATGTTTAAAATGGAATGAGGCAAAAATGTGATTCTTTGTTAAACTAATTTGCATATGCCCACCCAGAATCCTTTGCGGTTGTAACATCACTGCTGATTTGGGATTTCTGTGGGAAAAGCAAGTCTTATGGCTTGACTGGTGTGCAGATTTTTGTTTAGCATTGTATTAACTATATATATATATATATATATATATATATATGTTAAGTGGTTACTGACCTTCTGTATACAGTTAAACCAGGTTTGAATAATGGTGGGGAGTAATTCCCTCTAAATACCAGGTATGTGCCCAGTATTCACACGTACCCTCTCATTCTGGTGGAATACCACTCTCAGCCATTGCATGACAAATCAAAGTACCACAGTACACTTATGGAGGCTGGTAAGGCTTAATATTAGGTAGTCCATAAATATATGTTTAGTGGTCACCGTAGAGCCACAGCACTGCTCACAACGCATGGCCCACGGAGCGCATCACACCGCTCATACCTCCGTGCTATTCAGAGCACACCCCACTGCTCAGTCACACTAGTCATAGAACCCAACTCATCGCTCACAGGGCCCGCCAGCTCATCCCATAGGGGTTAAGAGGTCTCTAAATAGGGGGAACCAGAATAGGAGACAAGTACTAGTACTGCTGCTTTTCTTCCCACAGGAGGTATAGAGAGCCCTGTCACACTTGGTTACCTAAATGGGCGTGCAACACTAGTGGCAAGGGTCTTAATATTTTCATTCAGCATTTAGCATTTTTCATATTCGTTTTCACTGCCGAGCTTCATAAATTTCCTCAGACTGTATCATATGCATTAAAGTTAACTACCCTACACTTTAGACGTTTGTCTGCCCTCTGGGTATTCAGGTACTCATTGGGCTAACACTGTCCGGTAATTCACTGGTTAATGGATATGCCACAACGGACAGCTCGCAGGCATTTAATTATGTAATTTTATTGGAGTATAATCTTAAACAGCTAGCTAAACTCCGGCAGTTTACTTGTCTGCTGCTTTGGCATTCCTCAATTTCTAACACCACCCGGACATTTCTTCAAACGGTACACATGCATTAGGTACGTCATTCAGTTATGTTCAGTTATACAATCAAGTCTATCTGAAGCTAATAATATTCTGGTATTACTCTAACATTTCCGGTTGCTTTCAACCCTAAATCTTACATGCCAGCTGCGTATGCATAAGTAATTATCACCCCCCTAAGCATCCCAGGTAGATCTTTTTAAAGATGTTTTATATCTCCTATCTTTTCCTATGTTTTATGCACAGCCATCAAGGTCTCTAGGCTCTTCAGGTACTGTGGCATTTTTGAGGCCTCTGATCCTGTTGTGATTCGGCCTTCCAACACCATCGTTATGTGGGGCTCAGTGAGTATGTATCATATGAGGTTTATGAGTGGTATATACAGGTTCTGTTGATTTCACGGTTCTTAAAACTAGATTAGTCCTGCCTGTCGGGTTCATTACCATTCATCACCAACAGTTCTTGACTACGTACACAAACTCCACAACCCTTCTCCGATTCACATCCTACCTTCACCACGTCAATCCTAACACAGCCCACACAGCCACCCTGGAATTCGGGTATACAAGTCAGAATACACATATGTCCTACTCCTGGCATCACTATGCCTTTACAACATATATTTCATATGCCCAGTAATGGGCAACCTGCCACAGGTTAAATTGGCACCTTATTTGGGCATTTCATGTAAGACATTTATTGATTTCGGATTAAGAATATAGATGTAATATTTAAACTCTGGGGAGTACATTTATTGGCACCTGGTATACGGATAACATTTTATTACTGTTATGTAGTGGTAATCAGTTCCTGTCTGCAGATATTTGATCCCGCGGCTTTCCGAGACACCATGGGGTCGATACATGGGGGATACGGTGGTACTCACAATATCTTGCTAACATGAATTTCCTCATGTCTTGTCAAGTCCTATTTTTCAGGTTACCAATTTGGAGCACCTTTTGCTTTTCAGACCTTGCGACCAATTATCCGTTACGGTTCTTTTCTTAACTTATAGAACTCTCCTTCCCCTCTCTGCCTCCAGTAGGGGATACAGAAGAATTCAGTTACAACCATACCATTCAGAACCACATCAACTCTCATATGTATTCAGGTATGGTTCATCCAAGACGGCTCCTCCCACGATATAGACCATTTAGTGAGTAGGTTTGCTGGCTTATAGGGATCTAGGTGACCAACAGATGTTAAGTTTCTGGCATCTCTGCCTTGGAGTTAGTGGTCCCGCGAGGCCAACACCCATTCTCCACGTATGAGGTATTACGCCCCCCCGGGTCAAACATAGTTGGCCGCCTCGCACAGTGGCATAGGGAGGGCCTGACTTGTCACACCCAATCTCTCAGGATGTAAACGTCACTGAGAGGCCAACACCCCGCTACAATGTTCAGGGGCCACAAATCCCACGCGCCAAAACATAGATAGAGCCTCTCAAGACGCATGGCAACTAGTAGGGCCTCACCTGTCACCTACCTAGTAAATTGCTTCGCCACTTTGGCACTAGCTAGCCAGCCAGTAAGACAATCCTGATTCAAGCTAATTATTAATATATTGCAGTATGTTTCAGAACCATAAAAAAGGTTATGACTTGTCAACCCCTAGTACTCCAGTCGGATGCACTACACCTACACGGAAAGGTGACACCTATCGGGTTGCATCAGGTTATGGACCATGCCTCGTATTTTCAGGTGGAACTACGCAGGTGCAACGTTCCTTTCCCAGTGTCAGCCGAAAGGCACGAGTGGCTCGAACAAACAACAACCTCCGTGCAACGTTCTCAGCCCTCGTGTTCTCTAAGGTATAAATAAATGAGTGACTGGAAAGACTAGAAATACGTTGTCGAACCATGCCATCAACAGCATGCTCACCCTCACAAGGTCCTCCATAAGCATACGATCATAACTCAATTTGATAGTGTAAACTTGCACCTGTACGTTCAGATATCCAAAGGGATATTGACTTTCCGTCACGCTATCCGACTTACGGTCTAAATGTTTTACACGAATAGGTGAATTAGGAATAGATAAGTTGTGACACCACACCTATCAGACACATTGTGGCATCATTATTATACAAAACATGTCCTTGTTCAGTTGAGCCGGCCCTACCCCATCCTCATAGAAGGCACCATGGCCTGCCATGGCTGATTTAATCAGTTGTTACTAATGCTATATGTGTCCTTTCAGGGTGAACTACTATCATAGTCAGTATTTCAGTAATACGTTGCTTCATGGTGAGGCATACCTCAGCTTCAGGTATAATGCCCCATACAGGATCACATCGACTTCTATTTTAGGTCTTGGCCCCTACATGGTCAAGTGTCACTATTGACTGGTTCAGTCATGTCAAGCCCAACTTGGATCCACACATAGGGTTCACAATATGACTAAAGGGGTTAGTTTTGCTTTGGTTTAGTTATACGAATTACGGGTGGTTGGCTCCTCGTACACTTGTTAGCTTGACTTGTTCACCGTTATGAATAATATGTAGATACTTTTAATGGTATAATCTTGTCAATACTGATACTAAGGACCTACGCTAAGGAGGTTTCAGCAGTAATGATACTTTTCAGCTTCTCACCTCCTTTCTACTCTATTAAGTCCACTATATAAGTTGGTTAGTCAACTTGGCACTAGCTATATTAAGCACTTATCTACGTTCATCTATCTCAGGGCTATCCCTTTATTTTCAGGAAACAGGGGCTTATACATGTGACAGGTTCACGATTCACTTACTTTACACAGTTTCTGCATAATTAGAAGTCGCCATATGCATTAATACTAGTCAGTTTAAGTTTGACGTCAGTCTGGTATTTTTATATTCAGGCCACCTGGTTTAGTCTAAGTCACTCGTGTTACTCTTCAAGTGTTGGCAAAGTATATACTTGTTGTCACTTACATGTTTACAACTATTTCCTTGGCCATCGTAGGGCTCAGGTGTCTGGCAGATTCCGATATTTCAATATACACGGTATTACTCCTCCAGATTCTTAGGTATGTCGAGTTGTGCCCTTAGTGATCTCCAAGCAGTTGCTGTCACCAAGTCTTTACCATTACTATTCACATCACAGGTAAGTAATCCTGCGGTACATGATGTTGGTTATTATGTCTCTGGTTATGTTCGCTATCTTATTTTGCCACCTTCATTTTAGGCTATCTTAGTATACCATCAAGTTACGCCTGACTGTCATCCAACAGCACATGGTTCTCTATCTTCCAGCAAAGCATTTTCCTTTCATCCCATCCAATCAGGCAACACTTAAGGGTATCCAAACCTGTCTACTTCACTAGACTCAACCACTTTCGAATCCTTCACTTACACTGGAGCCACTATTATCTACTCTTTTACTGCTTCCAGAGACCACGTAAATTCACAGTCAGTGGCTAATACCATGCACCATCTGGCTTTCAAAGCTCCTACCTAATTAAACATCAAGATCATTACGTACTGACTACCCGCTACCAAATGAGTCAACTGGGTCAACCCGTCCACATTACAGGATATCCCAGGAATACAATATAGTGCAGGAGAGGGTTTCGATTCCTACCTCCTCACCTTAATGTATATCGCATCTCTTCTGTTACTGTCACTTCACAGGATTATCCTCATTACCTCCAAGGCAGGTTATACGTACACATATCATTTAACAAGGCTCGGTATAAACCTTAGACTTATTCATGACACTAGTGTTGGACAAGGGCCACACATACGGCATCAAGCCAACACGTTCCGGTCCATGTCGTTACACTCTGTCACTGGAAGTCATCAGCATATACAATACAGATAACATGAAGGGCATGTGTGGAATGTCATCTTAATGTACTTATATGGTATTATGTTCCTCACTCAATATATTGTATTTTGAATATAATATGTATTCCTTTTTGCCCACTTTATTTACCGGCCTAAAGCATACATCGGTTTCGGCACACCTCAACTGACTTTTTCCTTTCTCAGGTTTCTTAACTACAATCTCATGTCATATCATATTCCATGTAGCCCCGAACACAAATTGGAAGGCTTGGCCAGGAGTTGTGGGAGGGGCATATGGGCCTTTAAAAGGGACTCCCCCCCTTCCCTACCTCTCCGTGATTGGTCAGCCAAGCTGGCTACCCCACCCTCCACTCCCTCTATTCACCATACTCTTCTAATGTAGGCCCACTTTAATTACTGGCCTACAGCATACGTCGTTTTCGGCACACCTCAACCAACTTTTTCCTGTCTCAGGTTTGATCACTACAATTTCATGTCATATTAGTTAGGGAGCAAAGATTGTCTACTGCAAGACCCAAGGATCAGGAGACCATTTCGATCCAAAGCCTCTTATTCCCTTCCTTCCAGAACCCAAGTATTTCACACCCAGAAGAGCGTATTGTAGATCTCAACCTTGAGAAGTGGTTATTCTTCTACCAGAGGAAGAGAAGAGGTAAAAAGAGACGCATTGTAAATTTGCCATGTAACCCCGAACACAAAAATATATGTATTAAGGCAATTTGCCTGCATTTGTGGGAGGTGCTGGTTTGCTACCCCTAGCCTACTTAAGGCACTCCCCTTGCCTGGCTCCTTACCGTTCGAGGTCAGCGTTGAATGAGGATCCACTTCCGGGTTCTCTCAGACGCCATCTTGGTTTCAGTATCCAGGAGGTTTCACCACGTTAAGCTGTGTCCAGGAATCCTGTTCAGGCCTTTCCGCCCGTCCAGCTTCTTCTGACTCCGTTCTCCGTCGTAGATCGCGTCCCAGGGACTCCTAAACCGTAAGTCAGACCTTCCTGTCACGCCAGGACTGGTTCCCACGGCGTACGGTACAGCACGGGTCCTCGCTTTACGGCTTTTTCCCTGGTTATGACACAAATGTTTCAAGCCATTCGCGGGCTTTTCATTCGTACGGTCATTCGGTTGAACATATTTAAATCGTTCAATAGCCATTTCGCATATCCTATTTCATGTTATTGAAACGAATTATCATTCGGTTGTTTTGCCGTTCGGCAAATTTTTACATACGCTCATACACGCTCTTGGTTCACATAAATCATACGGTTAAACTATTCTAACTTCTGTGTTCCCCTCACATTTGCCTTCGGCTTTTCTGTGTGTTCACGTATAATCCTTTCATGAATTATATTCACCATTTCATGTGTATATAACGTTCGGTTAAAGAATTGCTTGCTTAATAAGATTATTTTGATTACTTTTAAAATATTGTCAGTATTGTATTACGTCCACAAATCAAGTCCACTTCTCTGTATATACCATTTGACTCCCACGCTTTCAGGGGTCTGCATTACTTATCCATTTATACAAATGGACTCAGCTTATGTTACAAGCTTCACTTCTGGGTTATTAATACAACACATACAAAGGATATAGGTTCATTTAAGCAATAATTCTCAGGTTGATACGTCTTTTCTATACAAACATATCATATAGATATACATCACTTTACATCATTTTAAATCATTTTGGGGTATCCCTGCCTTTGGTTATTCTGCTACATATCATACATAACGCTGTGTTAATTAGGCCATGACCTCATCCATGTCCCTTTCTATAAAACCAGTTACATTTTGGTACAGATCATTGAACTCCCATGCCAGGAGTTTTTTAACTATCCATTTCATTTCAATTCACTCAGCCTACATTACAGGCCTCATTTCTCTGTCATGACGATGACACATAAGGCTTAAATCCTTTCGCATGCATACTCAGGTTGAATCACACGTACTGATCCAACCAATCATACGTCCCCTGCACAGTCATATACATATGTATATAACCTACGTTTCATGTTTTCCTTTACACACCATTATCACGTAACACATAGATTGTTTGTACATAGGCCACGGCCTCCCTCAGATGTCTTATTCAAGCATGCAAACATTTCTGAGCCACTCATAGCTATTCCCATGGTATCAACATAATTTTATACATTGCTGCTACAGACTATAAGTCTGGTTCTTTTTACACTCCACACTCATCATACTACTCTCTTTTACCCATTTTTAGGCTGTCAAGCTTATATAATTGCTCCACACGGTTTATTCCTGTGATTTATCATACTATCAGGTACGTACACCTGCTCATATGGTATTCTACCATACATTTCATTTCATCCCCCTAGTTTAGAGTACTGGCAATAGGGTCACAGGATTCCCAATAGGTATTTACCCCGTCTTGGCTGTCGCCATCAGTTAGTGGTCCCGCGAGGCCAACACCCCGCCTCAAACGTTTCGGAGGCAAACACCCATCGGGCCACACGTTAGCTAGCCGCCTCGCATGTTGCATAGAGAGGGCCTCACCTGTCACTCCCTTCCCCTGTTTTCTGTCGTACAGTCACCGAGAGGCCTAAAACTCCTGCCACTACGTCAAGTGGCCTCAATAACCCCTCGCGCCAACGCATAGATAGAGCCTCTCAAGCCGCTTGGCAATTAGCAGGGCCTCACCTGTCACCAAACAAGTATAATACTTTCGCCATCCGGCCTAGCTAGCCTGCCAGTACAATTTGGTGGTTCTATATACTAATTATTGTTTTATTTATAGTATGTCTCAGGAAGGGGTAGAGGATTTCTCCCTGCCTAGCACCCCGGCTAGAGCTGTCACTCCCACACAAGGAGGAGAGCTAGCTAGTCCAGCATCAATTAGATCCTGGACAATCCCGCGCATAACCACGGAATTAAGGAGACGACAAATCCCCTACCCCGCTACAGCAAGGAAGGCAGAACTTTTCAAACTGCTACGCACATCAACTAATAACATGGAAGCCGGGGAAGGATCTAGCCAGTCCAACCCAGGGGACATACATGCCATGTTATCCTCACTCATGGCATCCATGGGCAAGGTCAACTCCAGGCTGGAGAAACTTGAGTCGGTCACCACGGCCCTCACTCTAGCAGGGCCACCCGCGGCTGCGATACAAACACCAGCCTTGCCATTAGTCGCTCCAGCCAGCACCCTGGATGACCAGGAAGATATCCTGGAAGGTAAAGACATCAACCTGGCTTCCCTGTTGATTGCCTCCCAGGACATTGTGGAACATAAGACGTATGCTTATGATGATGTTTCTGTTATTGTCAGATCTAGGGATGCCCGCCTGAACAGAAAACTGACTATCCCTGAATTTGTACTAGCGTTTGGTATTTACAGGGATGTCGTCTGTGCGGTTTATCCCAACAGAAGAGAGGAGTTTGATCTCTATATGCACAAGCTGGTATACCTGGGCAACAAATATGGTGGTTCAGCATTCTATGACTACCATAGGTCTTTTTCTGCAAAAGTGGCTGGAGCCTTCTCCCAGTACGGTACACTATCCAACTGGGGAAGGATTGATACCGTCTTATTTTGCAGACACTTTGCAGGTCTAAGAACACCAGCTTGTGCATACTGCTCCTCCACAGCCCATACTACTAATTTTTGTCCCAACACGGCAGACGGACATGCCTCCACACAAGGAACTAGTTCCTTTGGGGATCCAGGGAAACTATCCAAAGACAAATTGGGACGCCCAATCAAGTTTCTGGGCAAGTCCCAGATATGTAATAATTTCAATGTTGGGTCTTGTAATTACAGTGGATGTAGACTATTGCATGTCTGTTCAAAATGTTTTAGGGCACATGCTAAGACCATGTGTCCAAATAAAATGTATTCTAAGCCTTACCTTACGTCCATTAATATGCCAGTATTCACAGCATTGATGTCTCAGCACCCATCTAGACACCTGGTAGATTTTCTTATTTCTGGTTTAACAGAAGGCTTCCACACAGGTATCCTACACATACCAGCTGGAACTCTGGAATGCCCTAACCTACAATCCGCCCAACACAACCCCACAGTGGTTGACACCCTCATAAACCAAGAAGTGGATGAGGGCTTTGTATTGGGGCCTTTTAGAACTCCTCCATTCACAGAATGGCGCACCAACCCTATTGGTATTGTCACAGGGAAATCTTCCCAAAAACAGAGACTCATCATTGACTTATCGGCTCCCCACTCATCGGCCAACCCCAGTCTTAATTCCCTCATACCCTCTGAGGAATTCTCTCTGCAATACACCACCATAGATCACGCCATTACAGCTATCATACAAGCAGGGGTTGGAGCCTGGCTCAGTAAGACCGACATTACTAACGCCTTCAAATTACTCCCTATCCACCCCACACTGTGGCACCTGCATGGCATCAAGTGGTCCGGGAACTACTATTTTTTCTCCCGGTTAACTTTTGGGTCCAAAAGTAGCCCAGCTATTTTTGACACATTTGCCGAAGCATTATGCTGGTTACTATTGAACATAGCCGGATGCCCTACAGTATTACATTACTTGGACGATTTCCTACTGGTCGAGGAGAATACTGCACCTCCCACTAGCATCAAAGCTACCACTAAGCTGTTTGAGCAACTAGGTGTACCCGTCTCCCCAAAGAAAACAGAAGGGCCAGACACGGTTATCACTTTTCAGGGTATCCAATTAGACTCTGCCACAATGCAAGCAAGCCTACCATATGATAAGATAGAGAATATTCTCACTTACATAAACAACTACCTACAGCTTGGCACTTGCAACCGCAAAGAACTACAGTCCCTGCTGGGGTCACTAAATTTTGCAATGCGCATCATACCTCAAGGCCGCTCCTTTATTTCACGACTATTGCATCTTTTCCCACTTTTTCTACATGACACGCACAGGTTGTCCTTAGATGCCCAAGCTACGGCAGATCTAAACATGTGGAAGAGGTTTTTAACCACTTGGAATGGTAAAAGTATGTTCCTCCCTCAATTGACTGAATCATCTCCTACCATTTGGTCAGATGCGGCATCTACCACTGGTTTTGCAGCAATTTTTGGGAACGAATGGCTTTGGGGCAGCTGGCCTTCAGCAGTTCTGGATTTGGAAGGTTTTTCCACTACTTTAGCTCTTTTTGAGATCTACCCCATAGTGGCGGCTGCCGTAGCGTGGGGTCATTTATGGGCTAATACGCCAGTGCATTGTTACTCAGACAACCAAGCAACCTGTCAAATCATCAACAAAGGTCGTTCCAAATCTCTTACGATTATGAGATTTCTGAGGAAACTCACTTGGTTGGCAGCTTGTCATAATTTCTTCCTATGTTGTTTCCATGTGCCAGGTGTATATAACACAGCTGCTGACAGTTTGTCTCCGCTTTAAATTTCAGGAGTTTCATCAAGCACTCCCGTCAGCAGCACCCACAGCCACCATCACTCCAACATTTCAACAACTCATACTGGACTAGACGTCATGATGCAGCATAGCAGGACATTGTCTCAGTTGGCACTTTCACACAATACAAACAAAACATACAGCAGGGCTTTCACACTATTCAAACGATTCCTTCTGGAACATAACATCATACAACCGTTTGTTATGACATCTTTTTGGGGTTTGCTTCCTTTTGCCACCTTAAACTCAAAATGTCATACAACACCATCAAACTCTATCTCACTGGCATTCAACACCACATGCTCATCTTACACCCAAATAACAACAGTTTCATGGCCTCTCATCAAATTAAGACCATACTCAGAGGTATTCAAAAATCAGAACCCACACACTTGGCCCAGAGGCTACCCATAGATAACCATATCTTCAAAGCATTATCTAACCTACTCGACCTAAAACCGTTTGACACTAATACGAATTCTATCATCAAAACAGCTATATACATCGCTTTCTATGGATTTCTACGACCCAGAGAATTCACTACGACCTCCACGACCCAAACCACTCCATTCCTCCTCTATTCCCACTTGACAAAACATATGGATCATTACATCCTGTCTTTACCTCACTCCAAAACCAGCCAGCACATACCTGTAAACATTCCGTACTATCCCACGCACAACAGATGGTGTCCCGTCAAGGTTCTTGATGCCTACATACAGCACCATCACCTACTGCCCTCGCAACCATTATTACAACTACAAGGTGCAGTACTCACCACTACAACCTTCATGACCTACGTCAGGTCCTTGCTCACACAACTGGGCCTCAACGCAAACAATTACTCAGGACACTCCTTTCGTATAGGAGCCGCGTCCACAGCCTCCAGTTTCAACATCCCAACTCATGTTATCAAAACACTGGGGCGCTGGAAGTCATCCGCTTACTCACGGTACATACCGAACCCAGTACAAGAATCAAGGGATGCTTTCATAAACATGTCTGGTTGATAAATGTATATGTATTGGTTGTCTGTTAATAAATTTGATTACTTAATTTTTGCCCTCTTCTTTCTCAGGCCTACCTCATCGTCGGTTTCGGCACACCACAACCGACTTGCTCCTTTTATCATCCTACGCTTATTCATGGTATTTCACACTGTACTATCTTAAGCACCTAACACAAGTATTAAGGCAATTTGCCTGCATTTGTGGGAGGTGCTGGTTTGCTACCCCTAGCCTACTTAAGGCACTCCCCTTGCCTGGCTCCTTACCGTTCGAGGTCAGCGTTGAATGACCCACCCACCACACCACTTTTAACATTTATTTCCTTTCTATTTCTTTTCCTGGGTGGGCCCTCTTCTTTCTCAGGCCTACCTCATCGTCGGTTTCGGCACACCACAACCGACTTGCTCCTTTTATCATCCTACGCTTATTCATGGTATTTCACACTGTACTATCTTAAGCACCTAACACAAATATATATATATATATATATATATATATATATATATAAAGTAATGATAGCACTCCAAGGACTTCAAAAATATTGTGAAAAAACTTATTCAGGCATCTGCCACAGAAGATCAATGTTTCAGTTCTCTAAGGAACTTTCATCAGGATACAGTGCAATACAAACAACAGTGTTTAAATAACCCACAAGTGCATTAACATAATCAATAAACTGTATACAGGTTGTACTCACAATTAACTCCTGGTCTGGTTGCAGCTGCTGCTGCTGCTGAAAAAAAAAGAGAATGACCAGACCTCTAGTAAAAAACAGTGGAGTGGAAGGGAATGGAGCTGGGCTCTAAATAAAATGGACGGCAGGGTAAAAGGTGCCGAACTAATGGAAACAGAGGCTAAGGTTATGGACCTCACTATGGATAAAACTAGGCATAGTAAATATGGCAGAATAATAGTAAAAAGTCCTAGTTACACTGCTCAGCTGGACCAACCTAGAGGTGTATACAGGACTAATGGCAATCATAAAAGCAAAAATATGTTAACTAGGACTTTTTACTAATATTCTGCCATATTTACTATGTCTAGTTTTATCCATTTTTTTTCAGCAGCAGCAGCAGCTGCAACCAGACCAGGGGTTAATTGTGAGTACAGCCTGTATACAGTTTATTGATTATGTTAATGCACTTGTGGGTTATTTAAACACTGTTTGTATTGCACTGTATCCTGACGAAAGTTCCTTAGAGAGCTGAAACGTTGATCTTCTGTGGCAGATGCCTGAATAAAAGCTAAGTTTTTTCACAATATTTTTGAAGTCCTTGGAGTGCTATCATTACTTTATTTCTATTATTTGTTATTTTTTTGTTATTTACACCCCTTTTTTTCATTTTTTTTCATTACTGTATACACCTGGCGGGCTATATCTATGGAAGATTTTTTTACATTGGCAGGCGGCCTGTCTGAGCAAGCTGAAATACTTCAATATACATATGATGAAGCTGAACGGATCAGATGGGATACACTAACCACTGACCTATCCCATACCACCACTCTGAAAGACATCTACCAGGAACTTATATGCCTGAAAAAGGAGACAGATCTTGACCTCCACAGCCTATTCTTGTCGGACTACCACAAGCGACTCCAAATACTACGTGGGTTTAGAATCAAGAATATACCCACTATAGGCAGAGCTAAACCAAAAGTCTGCAGAAAGTGGATAGCTGTCCTCAATAAATGCTCGCTTGATCTTATTATTATTGAAGACGTCAAGGAGGATTTAATTAAAATCAGACAGAGGATTACAGAGTTGGAAACCAGAGAAGCCCTTTTGCTCACATCTACCGAAGCAGCACCTACGATACTCAAACTCAATCAGTCTGTGAATGAGTACAAAACTGACCTAGTCAGATTAAACGCGAGAAGGTGGAAAAAGTGAAAGCCGACTACTCTGAGCATAGAGTATACAAGTGTCTGAGTGGCCATAATGAACAATCAAGATTCACCAGAAATCGTCGTCCAATAAGAAAACCTTGTCAGTTCACAATTGACAGGACATCTGCTGAATCAACTTCAGACTCCGATACCCAACACCAACCTGAAAGTACAAGACCCTCTGTATATTTTTTAGAGAGAGGCAACACCTCAACAAGCATCACTACACGCCAGCAATGCAGACAAGAGTTCGAACCAAGCGTCACATCACACGACGTGAACAGAGGGGCAACACATATTGGGGCAAGAGGCAGACCTCCACGTCAGAGATAATACCCATCTTTAACCTCTCCACAAGTGTCCTGACACAACAAGAAAATATGCTTCTCTTGAAAGAACTGACATTTGTACCAACCACCTCTCCAGACCCACCATCACAAGAAATTGAGATATACAAATTTGGCAGATCTCTAAGACTTAAGCACTTCTTCAACAAGTCTCCAATGCCATCCTGTGGTGTCTTCAATACATTTAAACCAAAAAGTTCATTTGACCCTCTACCGAATTAACCCACAATTAAAGCTTTCTTAAAATCTATCAACCAAGAGTCCCAACTCCAACTTAAAGAACATTCTACATCTACCACCAACATAACGAAGGAAGAGCGCAAAATTATTTCTTCACTTGCAAAAGACCCTAGCCTGGTTATCCGCCCAGCAGACAAAGGAGGTGGTATAGTTCTTCTAAACTACAAAGATTACAAAAACAAGCTTTTATCCCAACTTCAAGACACCACGACCTATCTAAAGCTACCAGCAGATCCAACTGAAAAGACTATGTTAACCATCTTTAATACTCTGCAAAAAGGTCTTGATTCTTCTTACCTAACCACAGAACTTTTTCAGTACCTTTACCAGAAACAACCTAGAACTCCTGTCATCTACACATTTCCCAAGATCCACAAAAACCCCACAATTCCACCAGGCAGACCGATTGTCTCAGCTATAGGGGGAGCATTGGAACCGATTGCCAAATGGCTTAACTTTTGGTTCAAGGAAACTATTGAAAACCTACCAACTTGTATAAAAGATACCCCAAGCCTACTACTATCCCTTCAAAATACTACTACCTTGGAACCTACAGCATTGTTCATAACATGTGATGTAAAAAAACCTCTATACAATTATACCACATGGGGCAGGTATTGAAGCTATGCGTAAGTTAGTATCTTCCTCTCCATACTATGTGGGCCCACCTACAGACTACACTATGGAACTACTGCATCTGATTCTTAGCCTGAATTATTTCAGATTTGAAAAAACCTGGTACCAACAAATCTTGGGGACATCGATGGGGGCAGCCATGGCCCCTATGTACGCGAATGGCTACATGTATATCTTTGAGCAGGAGAACATCTTAACTCCCTTCCAAACCAACATTGCTTTTTACAGCCGATACATCGATGACATCATCATGATTTGGAATGGCACACCTGACTCTACCACACACATGCTAGAGACCATCAATAACCTTGATACCCCGGTACGTCTCACCATGACAACAGATACCCAAACTGTTGACTTTTTAGACATACGTCTGTACAAAGAGGATAACACCATAGCTTACACTCTCTTCAGTAAGCCAACCGACAGGAACACCATCCTGCATGCAATTAGTTACCATCCAAGACACCTTATCAACTCGCTGCCCCATTCTCAGTTCCTAAGGGTGATAAAGAATAATTCCAACATCAATAATACCCACATCCAGGTACAACAAATGTAGGATAAGTTCAAAGCAAGGGGTTATAGCAACAAGATTCTACAAGCGTCTCTTGACAAGTGTTATTTAACGTCCACAACAGAACTTCCAAAAGAAGAGAGACTAGTCTTCCCATCCACGTACACCACCATGCCACATCACCTTAAGAAATCACTAGAATGCAACTGGAGAATTATGAGAAACAATGACTCTCTACCCAAAGCATTCAAAACAGACCCCATCCACTGCTACAACCCACAATCACAACACCTCAACACTGGATATTACAGATGCCTGGGCTGCGTGACCTGCAGCCACATGATACCGAGTAAGTCATTCACACATCCCCACACAGGGAAAAAATTTGTGTCACGTATTCATCCGCTTACAAAAATGTGGTTAATGACATTTACTGTCCACACAGGAAAAGTTGTGCCGAGTAACAACCTAATCCACAGAAGGGTTAATGCTGAGCAGCAATTATGCAAATGGGATCTGGTAACTGCCTTTGGGGTCAAAGGCCGGTTACAGCCTATCAGACCTAGAGGAGGGATATTTAGGCCCAGTTCTCATCCTGCTCAGTGTCCTGTCGTGGTTTCCCTTGTGGTTGTCCGAGAGCGCGTTATTGATTCTGGTTATTCTGGTTATTTGACTTTGGCATTGTTTTTGACTTCCCTGTTTTCTGTCATCCCTGACTCCTGGCTTTTCCTTATCGTTGTGTCTCTTTCTGTTTCCCTTGACCTCGGCTATTTCTGACTATTCTTTGGTACGTTAGTACGGCCATTCTAAGGTCCGGTATACGTTACCTATCAGTCCTCTGTGTTACACGATTTTACGTGCTGGATCATTCTGTAATCCTGACAATTTGCTATTTGACATCGCTTGACATGCACGAGCGATTTTGTTATTTACAAATTGATGTGCCCCTGCGGACTGGCTTACATAGGGAAGACAGACCTCCCATTACGAGAAAGGATCCGTAACCATCGCTCCAGCATGCGTGTGGCTTATAGAGACAATGGCTCTGACTTACCAGTGGCAAAACATTTTCTTGAATTCAATCATCCATTACCATCCATGACATTTTTGGCAATCGACCACATACCCTTACCAATACGCGGCGGTGACCGCAAAAAACTTCTACTACAGAAAGAACTTTACTAGATAAGAACCATTGACACTGTACACCCTAAAGGACTTAACGGGTGTATAGCAACGTCAACAAACCCACGTCATGGACTGGGCTGGCCGATCGCTGCAAAAGGAGATATTCTCCCTGCGGCTGTTGTTTACACAGTGGCGGCCGAGATGGAGGTTGTAATAAACGGTTGCCATGGGACTGTGACGTAGCCGGAGGTAAACGATTGGCCACGGCTACTCCTTGACGGGGGAGTGGTTTGACGAAAGGCAGACATGCGCATATGCACTGAGAGCACGCCAGGCATCAGGGGTGATGTGATACAGCTGATTTGGTGAGTGAGTATTGGTTAACATGTCCTTTATATGTTTGTCATTTTAATGTATGCCATTTCATGTGTCCTGATGAAAGCTCCAACTGGGAGCTGAAACGTTGACATCTTTGGGTTCACCAAAAATAAATCGGATGAACAAATCCTAGAGTGCCGGTATTTTTTTGATATTCCTATATTGCTGTAACTTGGCACCAGGTATTTAATACTTTTTTTTTTTAGTAGGAGTGCAAGAGGTTGATCTGTTTGGTATATATATGGAAAGATACTAATATAAAAGCGCTAAGAAGGGAATAAGGGAACTCTAATTACCCCAGGACATATCAGTATATCTGTGGTCATTAAGGAACATTTTTTGTCGGACCTACCTGATGAGTCAGTGGTCATGAAGGGGTTAAGCACCCAAAGCACTTTTTTTTCTTATAGGTTTTTTTTTTCCCCCATATTAAAGTTATATTACATCTTTTTATGTATCTATCAATCTCTGCTTTTTTTTAGCAGAGATTTGCTTTGCTAAGGATAAAATCAGAATCTTATATAGTTATGGAATCATATCCCTCTACTCCCTGAAAAAAGGTCACACTGTAAGGGACATAGGTAAGCCATTCTAATTTTTTGTGTGGTTCCAAACAAAAGAGTGCTATTGATGACTGGAATCATGATCATGATGACTGGATGACTGGATGACTGGAAATTCCTATGATGAAAGCTCTATGGGATGAAAATCATCCATATCACAAGGTATTTGCCCTTAATGATCCTTTGTGAGGCATATGATAAGAGAGCCTTGTAAAAGTAAAGTCTCTGCACAGACTGTCTGAAAGTGGCTACAGGCCCATCTACCCCTTTGCCGTATATTATGCAATATCAAACAGGAGGTATCTCAAGACATCATACAGGCAGTTAAAGCACAGATTCTCTGGACAATTCCCAGAATGAATACTCTGAGGAGTCCTTGGTGATGGATACATCTTTATTTGAGGATATTCAGCCTATTTCAGTACCTCCAGAATCAGCTCAAGTAGACCATTTGATTTCCAGAGTCCGTAGGTTCTTATATCTGAAAGAATCCTCTGAGGTTGAGCCTTCTCCCTCTGGCCTTTCTTTCTCATGTCAGAAAGAGCAGAGCATTTTTTCCAGTTCCCGGTACCACTAATATACTTATTATGGAGTAATGGTTCTACACTGAAGTGTTCAACACATGGGAGTATCTTGCGTCTTCATCCACCGGGATATCTGATGTTTGTACCTGGGACTTTGCTCCTAAGTGGACGATGAAGTACTTAGTCTGGCTAAATGTTCAACTTTGCATATTCAACAATGCGGGATCTGATATTCCATAGAGCATAGATGGTCTTGATACTCTCTAATAACCTATGTAGCAGCTGGCACATGCTTTCATCCTGCTGCAAACTCTTAGCTCTATCTCTAAGGATCTGAGATTTGTGTGGATAGATAATCTTCCTTTTGTCTGTTGACATTACAAGTCATTAAGCCGGAAATAGTCTTCAGCTAAGAAACTTCCATAGGTCATTATACCAGAAACATGACTCTCTTTGTCTACTTGTCAGGCTCTTTGGCTCAGTCCCTCGTCCGTGTATGTATCCTCCGAGATGAATGGATCAAAGAATTGCAGAGGGGAGCAAAGATTGTCTACTGCAAGACCCAAGGTTCAGGAGACCATTTCGATCCAAAGCCTCTTATTCCCTTCCTTCCAGAACCCAAGTATTTCACACCCAGAAGAGCGTATTGTAGATCTCAACCTTGAGAAGTGGTTATTCTTCTACCAGAGGAAGAGAAGAGGTAAAAAGAGACGCAATGTAAATTTTAAAGCCGCTACAACACAAAGATTTGGTTTCTACCAGGCAAGTAGATATCCATTCTAAATTTACATAAGTTTACATGATTCTTGAACATTCTTCATCATAAAGGCAGTATTCCTAGTACATTGGATGATTTCTACAGATTTGCAGGATGCCTTTCCCATGTACCCATTGTGCCACATCACCAGAGGTTTCTCAGATTACAGTGGAAGAACATTTTAATTTTTACATCTTCACTGTGAAAGATAAATCTCTGCTGAAATCACCTTGTTCCTTTCCAGTCCAGCTTATAGCAGGGAACACGGTTTGGCACAGTCTAAGGCATGGTACAGCTCTTTTCAGAAAGTGCAGAATGACTTGTCAAGTAAAGGATGTTGACTGTCATATTACGTCAGCAGAGGAAGTTTTGATCCAGGTCCTCCACCATAGTTCAAAGAGCATGATAATGGCACAAGGAAGAATGGTAACTTTCCTATAGAAATTCATTGGACAGTGTAAACTATGAATCCTCTTGGGTTGAGGACCATTTCTTCAACATCGAATATGTTTATAAAAGGGACATTCTTAACATCCAATACCTCTCATCTGCATAGGTTGCATCAACATCCACATGGTTTTCACTTCTGTGTATCTTCTTCAGTACCTCCATGGGATCTCCCAAAAGAGTTATTTCCTTTTCCACCAGAAGGTGGAACTCTCATCTTCCACCAGGAGGTGCTGCGCTCATATTTCTGAAGGTTTCGATATTGAAAAGCTTGAATATAAGTGTCTTTCAGGTGCAACAATTAATACGCTTATGAAGGCCAGGGAAAACGTATAACCTCGGCTACCTTGAAAGAGTTGGGATGCCTTTTTTCCTTGTCTTTTTCTAATTAGGTAATCATTCGAATTCCTTCTATCAAGGAGATTCTAAGTTCTCCAATCCAGGACTCATCCAGGACCTCAGAGGTACATGTCTTAGCACTCTCTGATATCTATTTTCGTGAAGGAGCTTTGATATGGAGGTATCTAAATATCTGTCGGCTGTATTTATCTGATCCCTCAGTTAACCATTGCTCCTGTCGACTTCTCACCCTTATCTCTCCACATTTGCTTAATATTACGTTAGGTCTATTGGTAACATTAGCAATGGGCAGAAGAATAACAGATCTTCTAGCACTATTTGGCATAAAACCCTTTACTGTCTTTCACATATGGAATAATCCTCAATCTGTTCCTGAATTTAGTCATAAAGTGGCTTATTCTCTCCATATTAATGAAGAATTATTCTTCAAGCTCTAAAGCCTATTGAATGAAGATTTCGTAATGAAACTTTCTTCTCTTGTCCTAGATAGATGTCGTAAGATCTATTTCTATAGATTCACTATCTGGCTTCTTTCTGATAGTCTATATATCTTCACTAATGCACTAGGAGAGGTCTTCATGCCTATAAATAAGCCATCAACAGAAGGATAGTCTTGGCTATTTTCAGGCTTCTAAGCCCTAGGGATTACAATACCTGAAGGTCTGTTAGCTCTCACTAGAACAATTTCTCCCTCTTGAGCATCAATGGTCAAGCTTCCCTGGAACTTATAGGTTAAATGCCTACTTGGTCCTCAACCAATACTTTTTTCAGACATTTTCTTTGGTATGTTTAAGTAGGTCAATTTGGTAATGTGGCAATAGTGGGTAATCCGTTTTTGATTTCCAATGTCCTTATAAGGTGTGTGTTTTCACTTTACATTCATAATTTGGAAGTCTTGTGTATTTCTTCCCTCCTTTGGTTATCGCTTGGGTATTACCTATTGTTGTGCTGCCATGGATATGGCCAGGAAAAAGGAAAATGTATTCCTACTTACCGTAATTTTCTTTTTCTCGTCATAGGCCATGGCAGCACAAAGAGTTAGAGTTAACTGCTTCTACAGTATAATTTTAGCTACTCTGATATTGAATTCTTACATTTATCTGTTTAAATTGTTATTGCTAGACAGCTTTGCAGTATTTTGTAACCATATAAGAGGAAATGCTTTCTTCCTTAAGTTGTCCAATTCAAAATACATCTTTTATGCGATATGTATCAGTTCATGCAATCATTCCATTTGGCTTTATTGTGTCTTGAAACATATCCAGACTGTGCAAATATTCATTTTTTTCCATGTTCAAATTTATATAATCAAGGTTATCAACTGTAAAGAAAATTGTATATTATGTTTAATATTTTTGATCACTGACATGTTACTTATATGAGAGAGAATCATTTTACACTATAAAAATGTTTGCCATAAACACATATGTGATAATACTACATAATCTGATATATATAAGATGCATGCATAGATCCTGGTAATTCTATTCACAAACTGGATCTCATGGTGTTTTAAAGGTTGTGTCATACATATTTTGTAGGTCATTTAATCATCTATATAGATTGTCCATATAACAGTCACTAAATATTTAACATCTCTATTTTATCTCCTTTTTCTTAAGAAATAAAACTTAAAACCAAAAGAAAAAACTCACCATCGTGATACATAGGAATATATACATTTTTTATTGATAGTTTAATTTTGTTTTCAAAATAGAGCAGAGGTATGTTACATTATTTTAATAGACTAGTTTTGATGCTTACTGTATGTTACAAGTCATCTTCCAGAGCTACATACAGCTTTCAAACATTCCTATAAAGCGGTTAAGCTACCATTTACTGTCAAAATGGATTTCACTGTTCAGTAATACACCAAGATCATGTCATGAAACTTGCATGCATCATATAAATTATAGGTTTGGTTATTAAATATTCTAACTATTGAGTGCTCATGAAATCCCTTTGGTTCTAACTTATTTAAACACGTACTCTTTGAGAAAGAAATTTACAATGTTAAATTAAAAATCTGTGTAGAGAAAATAAAAAAGTTAATGGGAAAAATATGACACTTAGGTGTCATTGTGTACATGATCAAGATGTCAGAGTTTTGGCCCTGGGCATTCCCATGAAAAGATAACCAGTAATGTTAAACCCATGAAATACAAATGCTTACTATTAAAGGGTTACTCCAAACACCATAACCACTTCAGTGCATATAAGTGTTCAAGGTGGTATAAGTCTGTATGTCCAGCATTTCAGCTTGCTGCACATACAAGATATTGGCACTTGTGTGCCAAAATACAAAGATATTGGCACTTGTTTGCCAGGGGCTAGTTACACCCCAGCACACATGACTTAGACAGTTTATACAATTCTGTGCATATTATACATCGGTTGTCAGCATGCACAGAGCTCTGGCAACACATATGCTCAATTTCTACACTTAAAGGCAGAGCCTTACTTCATTCATCATCCCTCTCCACATTAAATCTTTCAATTGTTGTTCCTTTATTATGTCCACCCCCATTTCCTCCACTTGCCGACTCAGATTGCGTGCATGTGCTCTAAACCAGTGAAGTGGTCCAATCACAGAGCTAAGACAATTTATACAAGTTACAGGGTATGCAATGCACTTTGCCACTTTTGCCTAGGATGCCTTCACCACTAATTCTGTTTGCCAGTTGCTAGTGATTTTAAATACTAGATATGTGCATTTGTATTCGTAATAATATCGTCAGTCATTTAGTAGAATCCAAAGAGTGGGTGGAGTGCCTTAAATGTCATTATTGATTTTAGGAAATTATTATTATTATGATATTTATTCCGCAGCGCTTTACAATGGGTGGACGAACAGACATGTAGTTGTAACCAGACAAGATGGACACACAGGAACAGAGGGGTTGAGGGCCCTGCTCAATGAGCTTACATGCAAGAGGGAGTGGTGTAAAATGACACAAAAAGGTAAGGATAGTATTAGACTAATGACAGTTGCAGAAGAGGAATCAGTCAGGAGCTATTAACAGTTTAATTGATACGCTTTTATGAAGAAGTGGGTTTTTAACGATTTTTTGAAGGAGTGGAGACTGGATGAGCATCTAACGGAGGAGGGAAGCAAGTTCCACAGGAACGGTGCAGCCCTCGAGAAATCTTGAAGGCGAGCATCAGAGGTGGGAGTACGGACAGAAGATAGACGTAAGTCTTCAGCAGATCGTAAGGGCCTAGAGGGGACATACTTGACAAAAAGAGATGACAAAAAGAGACAGAGTGAAGGCTGATAGTGTAGAAGTTTCTATTTCAGTGATAAATAAGGAATAAGATATGCACTTTTCAGGAGCTAGAATCCAGCTCCCACTTCAGCGTTTGGATGGTATGATCCCTGCCTAAGGATATAGTGTAGTCTTGTGTGTCCAGTAGATATTCCTTATAAGAGGTCCCATTTAGGTGTGGAAAATCCTCTCCGTGCAGATATAAAAAAAGAATAAAAATATAAGCATGTAGGTGGTTTATTGCCCCACCAAGGATATAAGGATCAGGAAGCAGGCAGCAGTGGTACGGTATGGATTAAAAGAGTACTTCATTTATTAAAAACAAAAATATTTAAAAAAAAAGATAATTTACTTTTTTTTTCCCCAAAAGTACGCTAACAGGTTTCACCACAAAGTAGGCTTTATCAAAGTGTATTACAAAACTCTGGGATCTTAACTGCTTATATAGGTATTGATATAATTTTAAAATAAAGATCATGTGATGTCATAGTCACATTACTGTATTCTAATTAACATAAAAACATTAAAGAGAGAAAAACTATTTCAAATGTGTGTGTATACACAAAAATTAAACTTAGGAAAAGTAGGGCATTTGGTGGCACAAAAATAATTTTATTTACAAGATTTTGACCGACAGACACATATACACTCAGTGTCATACACATTGACTGACAGATACACACTTTCAGTGACAGACATGCATACACACACTGACAGACATACAGATTCACTAACAGACATACACACTCTCACTGACACACATTCATGACAGACACACACATTCTCACCAACAGACACACACTAACAGACACACAAACACACATACTCTCACTATCAGATACACACTAACAGACACACATTAATATTCTCACTAACATACACACTAACAAACACACACACTAACACACTCACAATGTATTATTTTTTTTTTATTATTTGCTTACATTTTGGTGGCTTCTTCCCTAGGGTCCAGTGGGGCTGCTGTGGGCTGGGCTGGCAGGCAGGCTCATAGTGAAGGCAGCGAGGGAGCAGTGATCCTCCTGTTCAGCTCCCTTGCGCGTCTCTTAGTAATGCCGGAGTGACGTCATATTCCGGCTCCGGCATCACTGTGGTGCGCGCGAGGGAGCTGAGCAGGGAAGAGCTCAGAGAGCTCCTTTGCCACCCACCTCCCACATCAGCCCATGCCAGCACAAGGGGGGGAGGGACCCAGAGGTGGTGACCCGGCCAGCTCCAGAGCCCCCCAGGACAAGAATCTGGTAAGGCACTTGCCAGGGCGTTTGGGGGCAGCTTTGTCAGCCTAGCGGTAAATACACTGTTGATTCCAAATACTACAGAGTGCTATTTTGCTATATCAGTAAAATGCTCAAAATGAGTCAAAACCAGACTGAATTACTTACATATATTTTCGAATAGGGATATTGGAACAATTACAGGGTATCGGATTGAAGCTGAAAGGATTTCTAGACATGCAACAATTATAATAAGTGGGAAGTGCTTTGGTTTGTGAGAGATATTGTCTACATCTTGGGGCAAAGAAACAAAGCAGAAAGTGAAGAAAGGAATGAAGAACATTGTTCAGATCAAGTTTCATTCTCAGAGGAGGGAATACTGTGAAGTGGTATGTAAAGCACTAGAATGAAAGGATAAACTGGGAAGTGGGACAATTAGCAAGGAGTATAAGTGGAGGCTCTGAAGTTGGTGATTAAACACATATAAGAATGATATTTGATTAGTGGGGATTTCAGGAGAGTGAAGATGGAGAATATAGCTTTAACAAAAAGTGCAGTTGGCCATATTCTGATCTGAGATTATATATGCAGCTGGTATAATTGTAAAGTTTCGACCAGGTTTTATCTATAAAATAGAGGATAATGTAGGGTTGGTGGGTAGTGGGATACAGTAGGGGAATGAGTCATGGGAAAGCCTGTGTTCAAAGCTGTGCTTTGCTAATGGCAGCAGTACTGTTATTAGCTCTGTGTTTCGGGTTGGTCTGTGTTCAAGTTGTGAATGTCAGGCTGGCTTTGCTTATGGCGGTTGTTTCTCTGGCTTTTTTAGTGTTTTAATTCTTGCTTTGAGCACAATCTAGGAACATAATTCTGACCTTATTTTCCCTGCCAGCAATGATTCTTGCCTCCGAGCATGTATCCAATTGTATCTGACAGTGTCTGTTTTGGACTATAACCTTGATTTTCAATAAACCCAGCCAGACATGTCTCCCGTTTCTAAAATCTTGCCTACACCCTCAATCTTGATTTGATATTGGTTATCCCATTAATAAATGATTCCCCATAAAATTGTTTCTCTGTAATCAGAACCAGAGTTGAAAATAAATGCCCAATGCATCACATAAATCATTTAATTATATTTATTTACATTTTTCTTTTCAATTCTTTTACCAGAAAGAAACCAGTGACATTTCTCTTATTTTCAAATATGATGTAAATAGAATTTCAAAATGTTAATACTATGTATTTCTCTTACTTTAAAATGGTCCTAGACAACTGCCCAGTAGGGAATTTATTTACTTCTCTAACACAGGATCAGCATGTAACAGATTTTTTTAAAGGAGCATTTAACAGCATCTTTTACTGTTAGCTATAGATTAGGGGGTATGGTGCACTCAATAGTATTAAATGTGCAATGTCAGTTTCAGCACCTTTGCCATGCTATCCTTTGCAATGCTGTAATGGATTTGACCTCAAAGATCACTACATAGAGAAATTGCACATAACAATTGAACTGACTCTCTAGGCATGTCTTGATGACTCCCTTGTTTATAGAAATGGAAAAAAAAAAACACTGTGAAGCAAATGCATATAAAGTACACAATGTATGATACGCACAGCATATATTCTGCATTATAGACATGTTTATTTAAATAATTTTTGATAATCAGTATATTAATAGTACACCCATTCTCTCTTACCTATATTCTAATCTAGATATATGTGCAAGGTTACTTAGTTGCTCAGTTTGTTCTGGTGGCTAACAACATTTCTTTCACAGCACTATAGTGTGTAATGCAAAGGAAACTAAGGACATATGTCAAGTCACATTCTCTTTTTTGCTTTAAAATACATAACTGGAGCAACATTTTAAATAATTCAATATTTGATAATTTGTGAAATAAAAAAACAAAACAATTATATCACTAAACTGAATGCTTAGTTCAAAAAGGATTGTATATAGAATGTGTTGAACATTAATTAAACCCCTAGAGAAATCATGACATACCAACTATGTCACGGATAAGAGTGAATGGAGGGTTCATCACTAAGACCACCAAACGTGGTCACTTTTTAAAGGAACAATAAAGCATTAGGAATACAACCCTGTTGATTAAAGCTTCATGTGATTGAGTTTAATTACTCAGTGCAGTGGAAGCGCCTACAGTGGCTATTAAAACGACACCAGACGTGAACCTAACACTGCAATTTAAACATAGCATTTACGAATAGTTTGGATCTGTGTTTTTGTTTTCATTTTAGTCTTTTTAGTAATTTGGACAGATAGTACAAAACTGGGTAAATAAAAGTGATAAAAAAAATCTAAAAAGTATTAAAAAGGCAATAAATTAGCTACCATTTGTGATGCCTGTATTACAAATAACGCAAGGAAAATGTAAATAAAATACGTGAGAACACTAAGAACAAAAACAGCTTGCCCTTCATGCTCCTCTGAGGATTAAACAAAGAGAGAACATTTGCATATCAGACAGATACCACTCATATGGGCAGTCAAGACCTCAAAATGCCTGCAAACTCCCTCTGTAGCAACATCAGATAAGTAGTAACTGATAGCTCTCTAGGCACAGTATTCAAAGGTACCACCCTCATGCACAGATAGGTAGAACTCCAGTAGGCAACCTTCAGCACTACAGATGTTGTAGACTATATTTCCCATAATGCTCTTACAGGCACAATACTGGCAAAACATCAGGGGACATGTAGTCCACATCATCTGGAATAACAAAGGTTGCCTATCCCTGTTGTAGGACCTTCAAACACTACTTACTTGATACTTTAATTCCTTTCTTAATTTCTGCATGGACACCACCACTGACATCAATCCACCAGATATTACAGCTCAACAGCCCTTCTACTAGTCTCAAGCAAAATGTTATCAGGAGGACATTATTTAAAAGTAAGGGTAGTGAAGACTGTACAGTATTTTAAACACACTCTCCAGTTTTTCCAGCACCTCTTCCATTTCATCTTACATTCACTTTGTTGACTGTGCAGAATTCCCTACCAGTGGCTTAATGGTTTTGGTTTATAGGCGACAAGCCACAAGGAAGCAATAACTTTACAGACCAGAAGTGTCATCCATCTTCCTAACTAAATATATTCTTTGGCTTTCCCAATAAAATGTTTGAATTACTTATCTCTTCCTCATCAAGCTGAATGCTGTCTGGCAGAGGAAACCTTCTAAGATCACCTGACACTGAATTTGATGAAGCTCATTTGTATCTTCCTTCACCTTGGTTCTTGGGTAGATCTATAAAGATATTTGGATTTCTCTTTGTCTTAACTCTTGCACTTACTATGTCCGCTGCTATGGTTCAAGTACACCTTACTAAGCAAACTGAATTTGAAACATGAATGGAGTATAATTTAGATATGTAATCAACCTAAATAGACAAGTAAACAGATATTTATTTACTAAAGTCTAAATGCAATCCACATACTACTACTAATAACAACACCATATTTAAACAGGAAAGGTACAGTTTGCTTGTTTCTATTTTCCATGTACTTCTTTGGGTTTTAGATGTTATCAAAACAATTTAGTTAAACTAACCACATTTCAGCTGAATTTGCGATTCTCATATTTATTAAAGCCAATCCAGCTGACGCTAAAGTACTTCAACTTAAAGAATACTTCCTCTTTGTGATTCTTTCACCTTTTTGTTTGATTTTGGAAAATTTTAATTAAAAAAATGCCCCCCAAAAAACCTCCAACACAATTATGTAATGGAATAAAAATGTGTATCTAGACATACAAAAACATTATAATGAATGCTGAAATACTACAAAACTTACAACCAAAACATCAGTAGCACAGTTACATAGGCTGAAAAGAGACATGTGTCCATCAAGTTCAGCTTTCCTTACATCTGTTTTTTGCTGTTGATCCAAAAAAAAGGCAAACAACCTAGTCTGAAGCACTCCAAATTGGCAATAATTGTAAAAAAACAAACATTCTTGACTCCAGAATGGCAGTTAAATTTTTATGTTGATCAAGAAGCTATTACCCCACTAATTAAAAATGTTATCCCTGTCTATTAGGTTTTTGCAAGTATGTATCCAATTGCTGTTTAACCCTTTAGTGACCAAACCATTTTAAAATGTTCTTACCATTAAGGACCAGGACTATTTTTACATTTCTGCTGTGTTTGTGTTTAGCTATAATTTTCCTCTTACTCATTTACTGTACTCACACATATTATATACCGTTTTTCCTGACATGAAATGGTCTTTCTAAAGATACCATTATTTTCATCATATCATATAATTTACTATAAAAAAGTATAAAATATGATGATTTTTCTAACTATGACCCCCAAAATCTGTTATGCATCTACAACTGCCAAAAAACACATGTGATAAATAGTTTCTAAATTTTGTCCTTAGTTTAGAAACACACAATGTTAACATGTTCTTAGCTTTTTTTGTGTGTGCCATTTTGTGGGGTTGTAACTACAAGTAGCACTTTGCTATTTCCAAACAATTTTTTTTCAAAATTTACACAAATTACATTGTAACACTGATATCTGTCAGGAATCCCTGAATAACCCTTCACATGTATATATGTTTTTAAAAGAAGACAACCTATTAAACTTGGGGTATTTTAACTCTTTTAATGCAACCATTTTACCACCAATCTATGTCAAATGTAAAAAAAAAAAAAAGTAACTGGTGATTTTTTTTGTGTTCAGCAACATCTCCTGAGTACAATGATACCACCAATGTACAGGTGTGTCGGCTTCTCAGGGGGCTAAAAGACCTTATTTGGAGGGTGCGCATTTCAGTTTTCCAACTTGAAATTTTCACAGCTGGTCATCAAGCACCCATGTCCCATTTGGGACATTTTTGAAGCAGGCCAATGTAATTTACCACCATGAAACCATATATTTTTTTAAAGTAGACACCCTAGGGCCGGGGTAGGCAAACTTTTAGCAGCACTGTACCGAAATAAGATTATGATGTCCCGTAGCGTGTTGGTCCTATTTTTTTTAAATTGACGTGTGCATGTTGCCATATTCTGCTTGTGTTATTTATACTGCAGTTGCTTTGTATTTGTGCATATATAAGCTGTGTTAAGTAGTTTGTGGTATCGTGTATGATACCTATGTATGGGGGCTGCTTGTGGAATTGTGTGTGTGGATGGATATGTCACATTGCGTGTTTGGTAGTGTGCGTATGTGTGGGGCTGTTTGGGGTATTGTATGTGGGGTTGTCAGTGGTGTTGAGTTTGTTGGGTTTGTGTGTATGTTTGTGTGTGGGCTGTTTGTATTATTTGTATAAGGGGAGGGTTATTCTGCATTTCTGTGTATATCTAGCAGTGTGGGTGACTTCCCTGGCTTCTAGTGGGGACCAGGTACAGCTCAAGGACAGGAGCTGCAACAGGAGCTGTGCGCTGCTCTACTACAGTGTGGATTCCCATTCACAAGTGCTGGAATGAAGTGATCTAAGATCACTTCCTGTACGTGCTGCAATGCATAAATTGAGGATTGTCCTTCACCACCTTTTCGTATTAGCAGATATCTGAAGTTACACTGGGACTCCTGATAGGCCAGAACCTGTTTGGCTCTAGCAGCCTTTAGTGCCATGCAAAGACAGCTCGAGTGCCGTGCATGGCACACTTGCCATAGGTTGCCTACCCCTGCCCTAGGGTATTTCAAAGGGTGGTATTTTAACACTTTCCATGCACTAATTCTACCACCAGTCTTTGTCCAACTTTTGGGTAGTCATTTTTGTGTGTGATTTTTCACACACATTCTACTTTAGGCATGGATAGGTGTTACTGCCATAGGTGTTACTGCCATAGGTTAGGTGTTAGGTGTTATTGCCAAAGAACAACCCAATATGTGTTCAGCATCATCTCCTGAGTACAGTGATATCAACCATGTAAAGGTGTGTTGGGTTCTCTGGGGTCTAAAATATCTTATTTGGAGGGTGCACATTCCAGTTTTCCAACTTGGAATTTTCACAGCTGGTCATCATGCACCCATGTCCCATTTGGGACATTTTTGAAGCCAGCCAATGTAATTTACCCCCATCAAACCATATATTTTTGAGATGTAGATACCCTAGGATATTTCAAATGGTGGTATTTTAACACTTTCCATTCACTAATTCCACCACCAGTCTCTGTCAAACTTTTGGGTAGTAATTTTTTTGTTACTTTTCACACACATTCTACTTTTGGTGTGAATTCTCAGCTCCTGTTACGTGTTACTGTCAAAGAACACCCTAATATGTATTTAGCAACATCTCCTGAGTACAGTGATATGTCCTATGCATAGGTTAGTTGGGTTGTTTGGGGGGGATGCAATGCCAAACTTCTGACATGTGGTTTTCATATTTGACATATCTTCTTTGCCAATCTTCTTTTTGGGGGCCTTTTTAGATATCCCAATTAATTTTCTTGCCATGAGCATGCATTTATTTAAAAAGTTTACACCCCACGGAATTGTATATGTAGTGTTTTGATGCAATCGTTCTTGTAAAAAAAATTGAGAAAATGTGTGGTGGTAATTTTTAAATTTTCATTTTTACACACACATTTGTGTGTGATTTAGGAGAGCCTGCTATTGGTTATTGCAAGAACACACTCTAGGTTGTTTTCTGAAAGGCCTCCTGAGTACCCCCTAGTCCCCCATACATAGGGTTAACATAACCAAAAAAAAAACCAAAAAACTGAATGCTAAATGTTAAAAAAAATAAAAAAATTGACCAGTGTGTGGTATTGTTTGAAGCAGTCCCCAATCCAGAGTCCAGGCTGTCCAGGGCAATTAGGACAGTAATATACGGTATCTTTTCTCTGCCCTCTCTTAAAACAGACTCTGCATCTTTTTGGGGAATTCTGCTTTGCCGCAGTAGGGGGGATTTTTAAAATAAATTTTTTAGCCCCAACTCTGCTCTCTCCCATCACTGCCCGGGGAGCAGGTACATCATGGTACAAAATCCCCAAAATAATCTGGAGCTGAAACTGTAAAAAAATCAGTTGCATTCCGGGGTTTTCTTTTTTGCACAACAAAAAAGCGTTGTGGGTTGCAATCTATTTTAAGTAGATTGCAACCTTTTTTGTACCAGACCCTCGTCGAGGGCTGCAGCAGCTTATCTGCCAGATCAACCCCACCCATATGCCAGCTATAGGCCTTGATGCACACTGGCTTCCTTGTGCTCTCAGCTCTGCCACGTACACAGACCTCCACAGTCCTCTCAGTGTGGATGGTGGTAAGAAGGTACACATCCTTCTTGTCTCTGTACTTAACTACCAGCAGCTCCTCTTTGCACAGAGCTGAGATCTTCCCCCTTTGTAGCCGGGTGCATGCAAGTTGTCCTGGGAAAACTGTGAGATTCTTTTTTATTGTACCGCAAGCTACTGTATCAAAACAATACATGGAGGGCTTCTTTATGATGCCAATCAGCATAGTCAATGCCCAGAATTTTTTTAATTCTGGCATATCGATGGGTGCCCATTGCTGCTTTACCAAAAAGGACTCAGATTTAGAAGCCTGGAACTGATGGGCATATAAATTAGTTTGGGTGACAATGTTCATCAATACATCATCGCCCAGAAACACCTCCATAAACTGCTAAGGGCTAAATCCTGTGATATCCACATTGATGCCAGGATTTGCAGTGAAGGGTGGGAAATCTGGCCTCTGGCTATGAGGCACGACCCACTCCTCAGCAGTACTGCCAGATGGAGCAGCCAGATGGAGCAGCACATCTCCTTCTGGCAGGTGGACTAGCAGCCGCAGATACATCATAACTAGATACATCACTAGCAGCAGACACTCTATCTAGTGATGTATCTGAGCACCTTGCGGGGTCAAAATCAGGGTCGGAGTTAGACATAGATGCGTCAGACTCTAACGCAAGGATGGCATACGCCTCCTCAACGCTATACGACCTCTGTGACATGATCACAATCACTTTATTTAGTGATCTGTCACAAAAAAAATCACTTAAAAAAATTAACTCCTAAAAAAATACACAGACAGTGATCACAGGCAGGATAGAGGTTAATAGCTCTGAATAGAGTTTTTGGGTCTCACCCACAAAAAAAAATCAGTAAAAAAATGAACCCCTAAAAAAATGCACAGACAGCAAATGTGTTGCTGTGCAAGAGCCAGTGATTACATACTTACATAGTTACATAGCTGAAAAGAGACTTGCATCCATCAAGTTCAGCCTTATAGTGATCAATGGCAAGATAGGGGTTAATGGCTCTGAAGAGAGCCTCTGGGTCTCACAATTTTACAAATCCCTACCTAAAACGACCTAAATCTCTCTACCTAAAACACAGATCTCTCTCCCTCTCTCACTAAAACACAAGTGAAGAGAGAGATGGAGATCCATACTGATAAGAGTCAATATTAACTAATATTGACATGATCAGACAAATGGGGATCATATTTAGAAAAAAATTGTTATAGGGGCAAGCTCTGATTAGATTACCCTTGCCTGCCTCTATGATGAAGCAGGCTAGGGACACACCCAGAAGCCCCATGATGCGCTGCCTTTAGAAAAGCAGCACCATCTTGGGAACCACATGGCAAGGGGGGGTGTTAATATATTAATTGATTTATTTCTTTATTTTTAAATGTTTATTTTTATTTTTATCTTCACTGAGTGCACTTAGCACAGGCAGAGCTTCGGAAGCTGGGTGTCACATGGAGCAACCTGGAAGTGACATTGAGGTATCACTGCAATACCATCAGAGCGGCTGGAAGCGATCATGATTGCTTCCAGCGCTCAAATTTGCCGCGAACATATCAGCAACCTCCGCGATCCTTAAGGACCATTTTTTGTTAGACTTATGTGATACGTCCGTGGTTGGGAAGGGGTTAGACATCTGATAAAACCCTTTCTTCAAGCAGAGAATTCCACATCCTTATTGTTTTTATTGTAAAAAACATTTCCTTTGCCTTAGCCTAAATTTCCATTCTGCCAGTCTAAACGTGTGACCTCATGTCCTATGTATAGTGCTGTTTGTGAACAGATTTCCAGTAGAAAAATAACTATACATAAATAAAGAGAATCATTATTTCAGCCAAAAGAGCTCAACAACATTTATTAGGTAGGAGTAGGTTATTCCTACTCAGGAGACCTATTTAATAAAAAAATCAGACCCACAATTTTACAATTTAAAATGACATTTTTAAATCCTTGCACAAAATATCAGTAGCAAACAACTGACCAAAACCTGAAAAGTTAATATTAATTTAAATTAGATTGAATTGAGTTGAACATTTAATGTAACCTTTCTGTGTTGCTAGTGCTGGCTGGAAAATATATATTATAAAAAGGGAAAAATCTTCCAAATAGAAACTTTTTCTTTCTTCTAAAATCTAAAAATGTTAAACTTGAATATACATTTCAAAGGTGAAAACATATTTTATTACAATATAAATAAAATTTCTAAAAAAAAGTATGTTTTATATTTAAAACACAACTATTTGCTCAAAGACAGACCCCCTGCTTCTCCATCATGCTATGGTAATTTTCCTATGTCTATAATTAATGACATTATTTTTGCAGCAAAGGACAGGAGATAAGGATGTGAAGGTTCTGAACTCACTGTGCACTCTACAGGGACTCTTTGTAAGCTGAATTGTACAGATATTCACTGTATCTCTAGTTTGTGCAAATTGGCACCCTGCCCGTATACTAGTATTACTTTTGCAATCTGGTGACATTTTTAGAAAGCTGTATTCCCCCAAAAACATATTTGTGTTTATTTGCTTGTTTGTTTGTTTTTTACAATCACTCAATTTGACAATTTGCATTATTTGACAAACTGGTATTTGTCCTTTAAATACGGACAAATGCATGTCAAAAGATGTAAAAGATTGACAAATGCATGTCAAATTATATCTATAAAAACAACTTAATGAAGTGGTTTTAGTGTATAGATCATGCACCTGCAGTCTAAATGCTTTCCGGTGTAACCAAAGTATGATTAGCAGAGTAGAAAATATGAACCTTAAAAGTAAACACATTGTATTGTAAAATTATAGGGTTACTCCAACCATCATGACCACTTCTGCCTTCTGAAGTGGTCATGGAGGTAGTAATCAGGATGTGCAGCGTTTTTGCTGAAACACTGCACATCCACAGATATTTGAAATTGTGTGCTGGGGGGCTAGTTACCCCCTGCACATGGGACTTAGGCAACCTGAAACTCTATTCTGGGTTGCCTAATGTCAATTCTATATATAGTTTTTATCTCTTGTCAGTATGCACTATATGCTGGCAACAGACGAAGCTTGTGTCTCAGCTCCCTCCCTTCCTCCTTTACCCAAGCCCTCCCATTCCCCACCACTAATATTTCACCCCCCTCCTCCCCACGCATGTGATCTGAGCTAGTTAAATGGTCCAAAGGATTCTTTTTTGAGTCACAAGGGGGTATGTCGAGCAGTGTTGGGAACGTCACCTGGCAATGGATTAAAGTAGCAAACAAACAAAAAAAAAAATCATATAATTGTTAAGCATCTGTTAGGTATGGAACCTAAATAATAATGCCCAATATAAACCTAAATCTGATTTTTATAAAAAAAAATTATCTTGCAAAATGTTATACAATGTACATTTTTTTATTTTATTTTTTTTTAGTAATGTATACAAACATATTGGGAACACATGGGGAAAAAAACTATCTTCCAACAGCTTCACTTATTGTAAACTAATTTTAATAATTAGTACTAAACCACAGCACCCCCCTCTACCACCCTGTGCCAAATCTGATCCTCCCGCTACTTTTTGCAACCCTGTGAAGGTGGAGCACATCGCTGCCACGTGGCGTTGCGTGCCTCCATGCACCTCCAGGTACTCCACTGTCCAGTTGAAGCCAATGCAACACTGACCAACACACACAGACACACACACACTTACAGACAGACACACACACACTCACAGACAGACACACACATCCTCACTGAAAGACACACACACACATCCTCACTGACGGACACTCACATACAGACACACTGAGAAACACAAACACACTGACAGACACACACACACACACATACTCACTTATAGACACACAAACACATACACACATACACATACACACTGACAGACAGACACACACAAACACACACACACATACTCACTGACAGACACACACTCACTGACAGACATACACACACTGACAGACAGACACACACATTTACACATTCTTGCATTCACATTTAATTTATTGTTCCCTACCTTTGGGAGCTGGTGTGACTTCTGTCTGGAGATCTCCTTCCTGCTCCTCACTGCTTCCTCACGCGGTTTAGTGATGCCGGGTGCCGGAATATGACATCATATTCCAGCGCCGGGCTTAACTACAGATGGCACGTGCGAGGGAGCAGTGAGGAGCAGGAACACTGAGCTCCTTCGCTGGCCCTCCTCCCCGGCCGGCTAAGTGTTAGCAGAGTAGCACCTGCAATATGGGGAAAGCAGGTGCCTACTCTGCTATAACACCAGCATGTACTCACGGCTCGCGAGTTTGACATGCTTGTTTTAAACAAATGAACTTATTTATGATGAAACTAGCACTTACAAGCTTCAGATGTTGAATTGAATTAAATTCAATTAAATTTTATTGGATTCTTACACATCAACTATGAGTACATACCCTATGTTTTACCTTGAATTCACACAATTTATTTTTGCAATGTATTGATTACATAGATACAAGGTTCACACCAATGCAAGGAGCAATTAATGATAGGACAAACTGAAAGACCAGCAGAACTTGCTATTGCCCTACATTTTCTATCCTTTTTCATAGTAAAAACTTTTTGCTAAAGACTTGGGGAAAGATTTAACTTTTGATGTTTAAACAGTTTTTTTTTGTTTTGTTTTTAGTCTACCAGCCACTCAGTTCACATTTTTACAATGGAATTTAATTATTTTCCTCTAGGGAATACGTGTAAAAATGCACATTGAAAACTAATGTTACTCCTATCATTGACTTTTTTGCTGATGTTGATTCTACAGGAGCCAAATTGCTCTAGAAACAACATCAAAGGTAAAGGCAGTTACACACAATTAAAAAACAAATTGGACTCTGATAACAGCAACTATAAAAGTCCCCAAATTCCTTATTAACACTATCTTAACCCTGTAAATAGCAGATCTCAACTAAACAGAACACATAGAAATAAACTGTGTTTACATTACTCGTTCAAAAATGGACCAGAAAAAGTGAAAATATCACCTTAAATTTCATTGCAGTGGGCAAGTCAATAATTTGGCTCTGCATACTTACATGTGTGTAAGGTGTACATAATGGGTAGTCTTTACTCTTTAACTTGGGAAAAAATATGATAGTTGAGTACAAATTAAGTTTTTTCAAAAAGATAAGAGTAACAGCTGGCTTTGACTATTATAAAAATAAAGTGCATTCAAATTTGTGCAATGAGATATTCTGAAGTGCTTAAAAAAAATGCACGTGTGTATATTGCAAAAACAATGTGCACCAGTGTAAAAAGTACTTTTTGATGTGAAAAACAATGTGCAACAATGCATAAAGTGTAAAACATTTCTACAACTTTTCACGTAGAACCATTTAATTAAAGTTGTATTTTAAATAAAATGATTTGTGGATAGTATTTAAATTAGTTTTAGAATATATGTAAATTGGTTAGGATTTAAATGTTTGATATATATGTAAGAGTTAAAAAAAAAAATTGTTCCAGTTGAATACGATCTGCTTTACTGTCTTCATGCTTTAAAGGATACTATGTGGACATATGAAAAATCTTTTTTGTAGGTATAGAAGGAGCAGGCATAGCATGAACATAGACACTTGAGAAAGCCCACATAGGAGGGGTGAAACGTGTGCTTTGTGACATCAGAAACCAGGAAGAAAAAATGGGGAATGCTGAGGATAGTGGAGCTACCTTCTAATACAAAATTGCAAGTACAGAAGATACAGTGTTCAAGTTTTTTACATTGTATTAAGAGACTTGCTTTATTCTAGAGCAGTGTTTTTCAACTTGTGATCCGCAGTATGTTTGTAGTTTTAATCTTTATCCCCTATGGACGACAGACATTCTATCCTGTCCTTTTTAGGGTGGCTCTAAATGCCGGAGGCAGTCCAGGGGACTTACCAGGTCCCCGCCGATCCCATACTGGCGGTTGCGATCCTGGGGTCTGCATGGGAGCCCTTTGCACGATCCGGCTTTCCCGGGCCATGTGATAGTTGGGTCCTTGGGGTCACATGGCCGGAATAGCCGCCTTATGCAGTGCCTGCAGGGGGACTGTCTGAGCTCTCAGGCTGTCCCCCTCATGCCTGCAAAAAAGTTTTAAAAGTTAATAAAAGTTGTTAAAAAGTTTACTAAAGTAAATATATATATAATCTAAGTACTTTTATATGCACATACACATACATAAACCATTATTCTAAGTGTATTTTAATATATATATATATATATATATATATATATATATTAATATTAAAATACACCTAGAATGACATTAATTATATATATATATATATATATATATATATATATATATATATATATATATATATATATATATATATATATATATACATATATACAGGGAGTGCAAAATTATTAGGCAAGTTGTATTTTTGAGGATTAATTTTATTATTGAACAACAACCATGTTCTCAATGAACCCAAAAAACTCATTAATATCAAAGCTGAATATTTTTGGAAGTAGTTTTTAGTTTGTTTTTAGTTATAGCTATGTTAGGGGATATCTGTGTGTGCAGGTGACTATTACTGTGCATAATTATTAGGCAACTTAACAAAAAATAAATATATACCCATTTCAATTATTTATTATTACCAGTGAAACCAATATAACATCTCAACATTCACAAATATACATTTCTGACATTCAAAAACAAAACAAAAACAAATCAGTGACCAATATAGCCACCTTTCTTTGCAAGGACACTCAAAAGCCTGCCATGCATGGATTCTGTCAGTGTTTTGATCTGTTCACCATCAACATTGCGTGCAGCAGCAACCACAACCTCCCAGACACTGTTCAGAGAGGTGTACTGTTTTCCCTCCTTGTAAATCTCACATTTGATGATGGACCACAGGTTCTCAATGGGGTTCAGATCAGGTGAACAAGGAGGCCATGTCATTAGATTTTCTTCTTTTATACCCTTTCTTGCCAGCCACGCTGTGGAGTACTTGGACGCGTGTGATGGAGCATTGTCCTGCATGAAAATCATGTTTTTCTTGAAGGATGCAGACTTCTTCCTGTACCACTGCTTGAAGAAGGTGTCTTCCAGGAACTGGCAGTAGGACTGGGAGTTGAGCTTGACTCCATCCTCAACCCGAAAAGGCCCCACAAGCTCATCTTTGATGATACCAGCCCAAACCAGTACTCCACCTCCACCTTGCTGGCGTCTGAGTCGGACTGGAGCTCTCTGCCCTTTACCAATCCAGCCACGGGCCCATCCATCTGGCCCATCAAGACTCACTCTCATTTCATCAGTCCATAAAACCTTAGAAAAATCAGTCTTGAGATATTTCTTGGCCCAGTCTTGACGTTTCAGCTTGTGTGTCTTGTTCAGTGGTGGTCGTCTTTCAGCCTTTCTTACCTTGGCCATGTCTCTGAGTATTGCACACCTTGTGCTTTTGGGCACTCCAGTGATGTTGCAGCTCTGAAATATGGCCAAACTGGTGGCAAGTGGCATCGTGGCAGCTGCACGCTTGACTTTTCTCAGTTCATGGGCAGTTATTTTGCGCCTTGGTTTTTCCACACGCTTCTTGCGACCCTGTTGACTATTTTGAATGAAACGCTTGATTGTTCGATGATCACGCTTCAGAAGCTTTGCAATTTTAAGAGTGCTGCATCTCTCTGCAAGATATCTCACTATTTTTGACTTTTCTGAGCCTGTCAAGTCCTTCTTTTGACCCATTTTGCCAAAGGAAAGGAAGTTGCCTAATAATTATGCACACCTGATATAGGGTGTTGATGTCATTAGACCACACCCCTTCTCATTACAGAGATGCACATCACCTAATATGCTTAATTGGTAGTAGGCTTTCGAGCCTATACAGCTTGGAGTAAGACAACATGCATAAAGAGGATGATGTGGTCAAAATACTCATTTGCCTAATAATTCTGCACTCCCTGTAATTTGGGTTTATAATTTCACAAACTCCTAGTAAAGTTAAAGGTATACTATAGTCATCAAGACCACTTAATCTCAATAAAGTGGTCTGGGTATAGTGTCCCTGTCCTTTGAACCTTGCAATTGAAAACATTGCAGTTTTTTAGAAACATCAATCTTTCTATTGCAGTGTTATCTCCACTTCTGGTAGATGCAAACAATATGGAGAATACAGCTACAGATCTACAATATAAAAACGAATAATAGTGTAATACTGTATATAAATATGTAGATAAAACTCAATAATAGTACTCAATAGGTAGAACTCACAAAAAGGATGAAAATAGCTCGCCCAAGGGTACCTCCCCCGATAATTGGGGGGGCAATCCACTTCCTTTTCTCCAATGATACTGGAACTGGACTCTTTATTTTTTTGCTTTATTATTTAAATAATATAAAAACACACATAAAATTGATATGATACCAGGTCCTACGCATTTCGTCCTATAAGGACAAATGTAATAGTAGCAGCAATATAAAATCAAGTAATCCAGGCAAAAAAAGCAGTATAATCCCCCTCTCCCCGAGTCCATCTTTAATTTGGGCGATATTCTTCTCATTGGTGGTCCAATCTCCACCTCTCGTGGCCTTCAGTATAAAGGCTTTTCTACTGCATTGACCGCATACAACTCTGTCACGTGACATGGATAAATACATGCTATGAGGCGCTTTGGATTGTACTATCATGAACGTTGGCATTATGCGAGGAAGAGAGGTAAACAGTGCCGAGAGAGCCAAGGCACTGAAAAAAGATTAATGAAAATGAAAATGGCAAACGGGGGGAGGATCTATGTAAAACTAAGGATAGGGACACTATATCATTAGGAATACAGGTTTGTGTTCCTAACGCAATTGTTTCCATTATACACAGGGTTTTGATGTACTTAAAAGGTATAATTGATCATAATTTGGGGAGGGTTACTTCCATGGCACACATCCAGTTTACAAAATACACAGTAAAACTGCAATGTACCTTTAGTAAAATGCAAGAAAACCTCAAAGGTTGCATTAAAACAATAATAATACATAATGTAAGCTATCACAGAATGCCAACATTTGTAGATGGTATACCTAGATTGAGTAGTTTAAATATATAAGAATGTTGAATATATGTTAATCTGTCTCAGAATTAAATATAACTACCCTTTACCGTTTACTTTATAAAACTATACACTTTAGTATGGAAATATGTTTTTTTATTGTTTCAGCTACCAAATATAGAGGCCAAGTATACACTTTACACTTCAAAAAAAAAAAATGTTGCTTCTTTTTTGTGACTTGTAACATGTTAGTGAGCAATTTACATAGTACACGTTGTTTGGGTCCTTCAGCAACACCCAAACAAAAAGAGCCTATGTCACAAATGAGTCAGTTAAATAAGTAAAACATTTTTGCTCTGTCTGAGCAACCTGTATATATAATTTGTTTTGTTCCAGGTTTATATACTATCTCGGAAACCAATTTTAAAGAAAATATTTTTTACAGAAACTTTAAAAGGAACCTTAAAGCAGTTTTAAACTTCCAGTAATAAATTCTTGAAACTGATGTCATGAAATAGCTGAAAAAATAAATAAATAAAATAAAAGCACATATGTATTTATGAGAATTTGATTTTAGACAAATGCAACGCAGACCTTGAATTCTGTTTGAAACATTTCTTCAGCCCATCTAATCAACCATAAGCAAAAGAGACACACATACAGCTGTAGCTCTGCAATCAGACTCCTAAGTAACTGTAGTTGGATATCCTCTGTAAAGCTATTTATGGATTTGCTAGCACTAAGCAAATTTTCGGTAGTAATGGTAGCAAATATGCAGAAAATGACAACATACCAATAAGACTTCTGTTTACACATTATTGCCAGATATAATGATTTAAAATAAAATTCTATAAAAATGCTAAACTACAGGATCAGCTTAATAAATGTGTTTGGGAGAGTTGATAACCAGTTTGCAAAATGCAGACCAAAACACCGGGAACAGCCATGCTGGGAAATCAAAATCAACTCCGTGATAATTTGAGGCTTTTTCAGATTTGCCTATTTTTTATTTTTGGCTTTTTCTGGTTTCAATTTTGCATCTCATTTCTTTATGAATAAACACACCAGGATTGATATTAATATTAATATTTTGTAAATATCAATGTGCTGAGTGAGTTTGCAATCTTTTTTTTTTTTTGCTTCTTCTAGAACTTAAATCTGGCCAAAGCAAATAAAAAAAAGAGATCTATTTAACCCTTTGAGGAATAATCCCCTTTTTTGGTGGTATGCTTTTGAATGCATTACGCCTTGTAGCAGCCTTGCCTTTTGCTCCTTTGGCTTTTGATTGTGGATGACAATCCATACTTAAATTTGTTAAGAGCCTTGGAGACTCTTGCTTATACTTCATTTATTATGTAACTAGAAAATGCCCTGGTCTTTTTACTAACAGATAAAACTCCTTTTATGTACAAAGGCAGAAATATCATGTGGTTTTGATCTGAAAGGCAAATGTTCACTCCAACTGTTTGTTTAAACTTTTTTCTCTGTGCCTGCTGCGTAACTTGCTTCAACAGCCAGAAAAGCTGTAGAGCTTTAGTGAAGCAGCAATCATCCTGATGTCCTGGGCCCTATTTTGCCAGTCTCTTGCATACAGTTTTTCAGTATACAGAACTGATAATCTGTGGCAAAACATATACATGAGAGGAATCTGTATAATGATGGCTCTAATCAGTACTTTTTATTAGCACAATGCAGCAATAGGCTGGTAAAATGTACTAGGTGTTACCAGCTAAGCTACAGAGCATTGTTTTCATTACCAGACAATATAATTTAGACAGATGGTATGCTAAATGTATCATTAGCATTGCAGACACTTGATATGTTCCCAGCAAGCATCCTCTGATACTAGTTCAGCTCAAAGTCAGTTCTTTGAATGGAAACTAAATAACTTCAGTGACTCGGCAGGGTTCTTTTTTCATCCATTGCTATGTTTCAGAATTATTTAGACCAAATCACAGAGATAGAAATACAATTTTCCTTTTCACTGAATATAACAAAAATATTCCATATATTGCTTATACATGAATGTATTGAACTTTGCGTAAATGTCTATGTCTGTCTGTCTGTCTATCTATCTATAGGTACTTACTGTTAGCCACTCAGGCAAACCCAGATAGTGGCCCCTTCTCAGCAGTAAACACCCAGGCATCCTTGGAAAGTGGCCCCTTTGCTTGCCAATAACTGCTATGTAACACCTCAAGAAATGTGTCCCCTGTTTGCAAATTAGCAACCAAAAACCCTAAGAAAATGACCCAAACTTGGCAATAATTGCCCCCAATTGCTCCAGGAAAATTACCCCTGCTCATTAATAGGTGGAGAAAGTGGCCATGGTAGCAGACTTGTCATCTGCTTGTTCGGTTGCCTGTACCCCCCTTGTTCGTTTCTCGAACAAACGCTTTTCCGCTGTTATATTACCGAACACAGACCAGCCCCTGGCTCATTAACTCAAGTGCTCTCTCTGGGTGACCTCCATTCATATAACCAAACACACATTCCCTTTTAAATGGCGCCCATTTCATCTCCCAAATGCAGACAGCAACAGCATCGAAGGCTTGGAACAGTTTTCAGACACTATACCACGTGACAATCCAGGAGAGTGCTATTTGGAGGAAATACACTACAAACTGGGGGGAGCAATTGCTTCCTAAGACCCAGAGGAGCTTTCATTTATTCGCACACAGGAACTCCCGTAAGTTGACTGGCCGATACCTTTCTGTGTCCTGGAACTATTTTGAGCACCCAACATATAGGCGGCCGGTCTGAACTTCACATTGATGGCCTAGTCTTTGGACAACTTGGGCACTCCTGTCAGGGGTATCCGAGGATATAGGACGTGTGGGGTTCTTCCT
This sequence comes from Pelobates cultripes, assembly GCA_933207985.1. Classification (NCBI taxonomy): domain Eukaryota; kingdom Metazoa; phylum Chordata; class Amphibia; order Anura; family Pelobatidae; genus Pelobates; species Pelobates cultripes. Next base: position 276,077,657 of record OW240913.1, read on the forward strand.
GTATTTTGAGGTGTGTTTGTGATATTTTGTGTAAGTCTCTGTGCCTGAGAGATAATTATATTACCATTCTTTGACTCAATGTTCTCCCAGACACAGAGACGTCTGGATGGGTTTTGCTATGTAATGTATGTGGACTCCAAGCTGGGACTCCTGCTATAAAAGTTCTTGACCTGGCATACAAATTCAGTTGTACTCCCAGAACTGTGTGTCATTTAGTTACTGGGGAGGGATATAGCTATTCACATTTCAGCTCCTTGTTCCAGAGTTTCACTTTCTAAGGATTTGGTGGAGAAAGTTCTGTGAGGACTAGAGCTCTGCTACATTGGTTGGCAGCATCAGGATCCAGAGCTCACCACAGAACAAGAGCCACAGTCAGTGGATAGCAATCTCCTGAATAGATCGTGGATGGAGATCGACTACACCATCCTAAAGCGGTCCACATTGAAAGACTTTCTAGAGACAAAAGGTAAGCCAGCAAGTAACAAGCCAAAGGTTACCATTATTGCCGAATTGATGGAGGAGAACCGAACTAGCAGCAATTCTGTTTTACCAGCAATGGAGAAAAGTGAATTTCAGAGGAAACTATGTTTTTGGCTGGCTTTCTGTGGAGAAAATCCCTCTATGGAGATCTTGTCTGAAGTACAGGAATTCATGATGGCTAAAGCCGAATGAGAGAAAATTGACTTCAGCTGGCCAAACGTCAAGCAGGCAAACGGGAGTCAAACAGACACCTTAGACAAGGTCAAATTGGGAGAGCGGTTGTTTTCTCAGGAGCATGCTTAGGTACGACAGTTGCTTGAGAAAAAGGGGGACACCTGTAATGTACTGGGATACACACTACTGGCAACTCACTGCGTGTAAACCCCAAATCAGCTTCACCAACCCCCTTACCAAATCCCTGAGTCAGTAAGGGAGAACATAAGAAAGGAAATCAAAGAGATGTTCCGACTGGGCCCTTGTACCAAAGCTGGACGGTACAACCCACTTATGTGTGGTCTACCTGAGGTTAAACGACAAGACTGTGTGGGATACCATTTGCCCATAATAGATAAGCTGTTAGATAGGATGGCTAGGGGCCAGTACCTCACTACGATTGATCCTTGTAAGGGTTACTGGCAGATCCCCCAGGCCAAAGAAGCCATCCCTAAGTTGTGTCACCTCGTTTAGCTTACACCAATTTTGATAAATGTCATTTAGGATGAACAACGCTCCGGCTACGTTTCAAAGGATGGTAGACCGACTCATAGATGGCTTCCAAGACTATGCCCCACACATATCTAGATGATATCGCCATTTTCAGTGATACCTGGCTGGAGCACTTGGTCCATATAGATGCGGTCTTAAAAAGGGTAATGGAAGTAGGCTTACCGCTCAAGCCCAGCAAATGTAACATAGGGATGGCTGTACAGTACCTCGGTCACAGAGTAGGATGTGCGAAGCAGAAGCCCAAACCCGCTAAGATTGAAGCAGTTTCCCAGTGGCCTACCCCCAGGACTTAGACCCAAGTTATGGCCTTTTTAGGAAAGGCTGGTACTACCGAAAGTTTACAAAATCAGTAAGATTAAGATGTAGGTGGCACTATTAAAAATATAGCCCAGTGCAGCATAAAGCACACCCGAATGTATAAAACTAAGTGCAAAAGGTGAAAGTGCACACAATGATTATATTTTACCTTAATTATATAACAAACAGGTCCTTTTTCAGTAAAATCATTAGATCCTGCATAGCATAATTGTAACTGCGGCTGGTTCCCTTATTTACCACTATAACATCTTAAAGGACCACTATAGTGCCAGGAAAACATACTCATTTTCCTGGCACTATAGTGCCCTGAGGGTGCCCCCACCCTCAGGGTCCCACTCCCGTGGCGCTGAGCGGGGAGGAAGGGGTTAATCCCTTACCTTTTTTTCCAGCGCTGGGCTCCCTTGGCGCTGGGAGTCTCCTCCCTCTTCTGATGTCCCTGGCTGAATGTGCATGCGCGGCAAGAGCAGCACGCGCATTCAGCCAGTCTCATAGGAAAGCATTCTCAATGCTTTCCTATGGACGCTGGTGTCTTCACACTGTGAAAATCACAGTGAGAAGCGCGGAAGCGCCTCTAGCGGCTGTCAATGAGACAGCCACAAGAGGCTGGATTAACCCTAATGTAAACATAGCAGTTTCTCTGAAACTGCTATGTTTACAGCAAAAAAGGGTTAAACCTAGCTGGACCTGGCACCCAGACCACTTCATTAAGCTGAAGTTGTCTGGGTGCCTATAGTGGTCCTTTAAAGCATATAACTTAGTAGGGCTAACCATACAGATATTTTAGCCATCATTTTTTATAGTTAGTGTAAAAGATCCTCTATTTAACATATATAAATAATTGAGAATACACTATAACATGAGGATTGTCTTGGAAGCAATAAAGTTTTGTCTTTTAGATATTTATTATATAAAAATATAAATATAAACATATAAAATCCATTAAAGCAGAGTTTATAAGATTAAACTAAATGCTTGCAAATATCATTAATGGGTTAACATACCCTTCTGAACATGTCATCATGTCAGCCTTTCTGTCATTTTAACACGGAGCAGCTTCTGTCTCCAAGTCTCTCCTCTGTTACTTAACATTTTAAAAGTACACCTATTTATACCTTAGGTGTCTTAATTTTAGGGTCACTGTAGTTCATATATGAAAAAGTAACACTTGGCCATAACTAAAGGGTTTATACGTCATGGAAATTTTCCTGACTTAATTCAAGATGGAATCTTAAAGTCTGAACATCCTTATTTACTTAAGGTTACCACAGCATATTGTGTACTGAATGAGTCATAGCATAGCCTTGAAGCTTGTTTATGCATTATTGTTATTGTAATTCGCCTGGGACAAAATGGCGCAAACATATTATGCACTGAAGGTAGGTAGGAGGTTATTGCTTAAAGAAACAGTTATGAAAAACAATATGTTCCATTTCTAACACCTTGTCAGTTTGCAATATCTCTTAAAGACAAAGTACACAGTTTAAGAAATACAACATTTCATTCTAAAACTTGTAATATTTGCATTTGCCCGTAACAGCATAAGCATAAAAAATATCATAGTGCAACATGTAATACACAATAGTAAAATTATAGGGTAAAAATTGAACACTCACAATTTTCAGAGCCCTAAAAGTTGGCTATGAACTATAAGCACAGTTTATCCACCGTAGGGATAATAAGCAGCAAATATGGTCCCACTGGAGCTCAAGGAAATCCAGGAAGAGTCTGGAATCAGGTAAGACAAATTTATTGTAATAATAACTAAATAAATTATTTGAATGAAAACACATTAACAGTAGCACAACACATTTGAACCAATTTTCTAAGATGCATACGTGCACCTAATTAAAGGGACACTACACATTAGGCCGGTAAGATATGCATCATCAGTAGAATCTGTTCAACACTTGTGTCGCAGGTTCAAATCCCGGCAAGGTTGACCTTTATCCTTCCGAGGTAGATAAAATGAGTACCATTAAATTGGGTAATAATAACAACCCCTGGATGTTGGGCTAAGGAAACATCCCCAGGACGTACTTGAAATCCAGAGTAATCTGAATGTACCTTTCCTAGTTAAATACTTTGTTATTATTATTATTATTATTATTACTGCTTCATGTCATTGAAGTGGTTATAGTTGTTAACAAAAAAGAGAGGCCCACCAAGTGCAGTAGAGCCCAGATAGACAGTGAAAACATTAAATGAGTACTTGCAAATGAGTAAAAAATGGGGAGCCACATACCAAAAATATACAAAATGCATTTTGGACAAAGTGATCTTACCCATAAGAATTAAATCAGAAATGAATTTAGATTAAATGATTGTCAGTTTAACTCAAAGCATCTATAACAACATTTGGATATTATGTAATTCATGGTCAATGACCAAATATTACTTAAATATGCATTAACTAATGACTTATCTATACTCTACTTTTTTTTTTTTTTTTTCAATGATGCCTTTTTTATAAGATGAATTTGTGTTGAAAAAAATGTTACAGATATATTTGCAATATAATAAATATAATTTCTGAACAAACAATTGTATATGTATGGCCTTGAATGTTACATATTCTTATTCATGTTATATGCATGGCAACATTCTTTTTTTTTCTATTTTAACAATACAGTGTTATGATATTTAACAAATATGTGGCATAGTTTGTTTCTTATGTCATGCTGTTCAGGTTTAATTTAATTGCATTATATACCCTCTGATAATAAGATCCATTTTACTTTGAATGGAAAGTAATTCATGACACTGCTGTTTATATTTCCCTGGCTAGACATTTATTGTCTTATTAATATGCGTATCTCATGTGGCTCTTTTTTGAATAATTTACGTATCCCCAGAGTCTCATCATGCACCGTTCTCTTAAAATAATACATGATTTTAATACTATTCATAATCAGCTTTTCAAATTAGGTATAGTTGGAGAGACAGTAGCACTCATTATTCTGCCAATATAAGTTCTGTTAAATTCTCATAGAGATTAACATACATTAATAGTTGTACACTTTCATTTATTTCTTTAATTTGGATATTTTGCTATTTCGTGTACAATTTCAGCATAGATCAACAAGGTTTTGCAATATACACCCCCTTCCCTTTATCAACAGTTCTAAAATGAGGTAGAGAACAGTTTTGTGCATGCATGCTTTACTACAAATGCGTCTCCAGGGGGTGAATTTGAGGCAGTCGACAAAGTGCTTAATGTGGTGTCTACAGTACTGTATATATTGGTGGAGGTAGTTAATTATATTTGATGCAGTTCTTCAGTGAATCACAAATGTATTTGCAGGATTTGCAAGAGAGGTTGTATTTTCCTCTCGATAATATACTTGCCTTCTTCTGTCACGTCAGACAAAAATAAAATTGTTTACCTTATGTATAACTTGAAATGTAACATAAACATAATTAAAAATCAATAAAATAAGCTCTTGATGCATGTATCCACTGCTTGCATTCACAACATTTCCATAGTACAGGAAATCAAAAGAAAATATACTTAGCAATTTAATAATTACCATTAATGAATATAATGTAAGCATGTTCTGAAACTTTGAAAGTGAAGACTGAGAAGAATTAGATGGTGCATGGGATGTGATAATAACTACTTAAAATGTCTAAAAGAAAGCACAATAAAATGCACAATATAGAATCATCATACATCTGTCCTTCCTGGTCCACAAATGCATCTAATTACACTTACAAAATTATTCAAAACCTCGTAAGGTATGAATAAAGAGATAAAATCAAAAATTGAGCAATGCATAATAATGAGAGTAATATATATCTGCTGGATTAAAATGGCACATAGTTATAAAGGCTCTTCTTATGTTTCACTAGATAGTGGGACAATCTCACTAATGCTTTTCAGTAAAAAAAAAAAAAAATAATTGAAGAGGGAGCCAGATAGATCTTTACATTTATTCCCACTTAATACATGACTTGTTCAAGTTAGTTACTTTAATATTCATATATGCCATTATCTAAATATAGTATTGTAGTAATAGCCGAATGGACCTCGTGCTAATAATTATGATGCATATAAACCAACAGTAAAATCCTGCCACTACCTCATACATGAATGAGAGATTAAAAGAACCTAATATATTCACTTCAGCTTCATTATGTAGTAGGCATCTCAAGTTCTACTGGTCATAATTCCTCTATTCGTACATAAAACAAAGTTTGTTCCAATTGCACCCTATCCATTGAATTAAATAAGTTACAAAAATGTGCGCCAACAGGTCTGTTGATTTATTGTAGAACAATATACATCGAAAGAGGTCACACATTATATAACAGCAAGGTAGTAAAGAGTCTCATGTCAATAACCCACAATCAAAAAGTTCCAGTAAAGGGGAACAGAAAAAAAATAAAAAAATCTACATGGTGACTGAATATGTATTGTGCCTACTAAATGACTCTTCTTCAGCAGCAATCTGTGATAGATCTATGCATGCACCATGTTAGCGAAATATGTGTGGCTCATAAACAATGTATTGTTTTTATTATATTGCATTAAATTATGTATTATCTTGGCAAGCTTGCAAACCACGTTGAAAAATGTGATTTAACAGCCAACTGGTTTTCAATTGACTATATGTATATTTAGAATTTTTGCAATTAACTTTAAAAACTTTGTTACAAAGTAATGCTAAAAATTACATTGAGCACATAAAATAGTAAGCTTTATTCTAAATTGAAGGGCACTTCCACTTTAACACTTTTCTTAAACCCACACATTTTTCATTTCTCTCTCAGCTCACTCCGTCTACACTGATTTTGTAAGCCCCACACCTCTCTATCCCAATAAGCTCTCCTCTGAACTCATTTGTATATCTCTTCTTACTTGCAGATAGATGATGGCTTCTGAAGCTGCAATGGAAAACAAAAGAGGTAGATTTATCGACTGTAGTGGGAAAGGGGCATGCCACATTTCTGGGATATGGGTTTGGAACTGCATCTCTATCAGCCCTTATATCAAAAGGGACACTCAACTGCCCAAATAAAATAAATAACTAAAAATCACTGTTTGAAAAAGAAAATATACATGTATTTAAGTTTGCATTTTTTTCATTGGAGGTATATCTAAAACCAGTTTGCCTAAGCTGCAGTTTTGTTGCCTTTGCTAAATTTTTCTGGCAGTCCAAATAAAGACTTCCCAAATCTGGACATTGAGAAGTCTTTGCATGGCAGGTGCTCTGGGCAATTGTCTGCCACTTGAGTGTAGCTCCGTGAGCGAAAAAAACAGGAAGTAACAGGACCTGCTGTCTGTTTGAAACCCCGGGAGTGAAGCCAGGCTAAATGATGAAAGTGCCATTTCTATTGAAAAATGCCCTTTTTATAAAATAAATAAGAGGACACACTCTTTAGAAGTATGCTATAGCTAAAGTGATTAAGATGCTTTATATATACACACACACACACACACACACAACATACAAAATACACAATCCAGTGCACTTGCTTATTCATTAAACAATGATTTCAAATCTTCAGATCTCACAGATTGTAATAGTTTTATTTAAAAACACCTCACCCAGGCAAAAAAATAATGGGTGTTTAGTTACATTATATGATCATATATTGCATAAGCCTGCCACAGCATCAATGTACCCCATTCTTGGCAGGTCCTACTCTAGCAGCCTAATGCCTGCCCCTATGAGATTAATCCACTTACTTAGGAACTACTTCCTCCTGCAGGTCAAAGCTAAATAGGATCATGGAATGAGGAACCTGGGACAGGGAGAAGTGCAAAACCAAGGAGTTGGCCTAGACTCCCAAATATATAAATGAAACCAAGAGGGCTGCACTCACCTGAACATGCATACATTATAGGGTGCTGCTGGGGCCAATATATACAACATAGAAAATACACAATCCAGCACACTTGCTTATTCACTAAACAATGATTTCAAATCTCACAGATTGTAATAGTTTTATTTAAAAACATCTCACCTAGGCAAAAAATAATGGGGGTTAGTTACATTAAATGATCATATATTGCATAAGCCTGCCACAGCATCAATGTACCCCATTCTTGGCAAGTCCTACTCTAGCAGCTTAATGCCTGCCCTTATGAGATTAATCCATTTACTTGGGAACTACTTCCTCCTGGGACTCTCTGCTGGTCGAGGCTAAATAGGATTCTGGAATGAGGCACCTGTGACAGGGAGAGGTGCAAAACCAAGGAGTTGGACTGGATTCCAAAATATATAAATGAAACCAAGAGGGCTGCACTCACCTGAACATGCAAACCAACTCCTTGGTTTTGCACCTCGCCTTTTTACAAGTGCCTCATTCCAGGATCCTATTTAGCCTTGACCTGCAGAGAGTTCAGGTCAGTGCAGCACTCTTGGTTTCATTTATATACATATATAACACACCCTATCTGAAATTCAATGTTTTTCATATCAGGATATAATAACATCTGTTCCTTAGCAGGTCTTAAAATTAGGTAAATACAACCACAGATGAACAACAGCACTTGACATAGTATGCCATGTTATGATTTATCAAACAAAAATGGAGAGGCCGTGTGTGAAAAACTAAGCACACCCTTATTGCTTCCATAGGAATTAAATAACAGACAGGTGCTGCTAATCCAATGTCTTGATTAATCGATGATCATCAGTAAATGAGACCATCTATATGAAAGCTGAGGTTTTAGCAGTTTGCTGGTCTGGAGCATTCAGATGTGTGTTAACACAATTTCAAGGAAGAACTACATCAGCAATGGTCTTAGAGAAGCAATTGTTGCTGCCCATAAAACTGGGAAGGGTTATAGGGCCATTTCCAAACAATTTAAAGTCAATCATTCTATATTGAGAAAGATTATTGAAAAGTGGAAAACATTCAAGACAGTTGCCAATCTTCCTAGGATTGGATGTACCAGCAAAGTCACCCCAAGGTCAGTCTGTGTAATGCTCAGAGAAATTGCAAAAAACATCAAAGTTTCAGACTCTTTAGGTGTTTTAAATATAGGGCCTCGATTTTATATTTTTGGACAAGCTTTTCAAATTATTTCAAATTTTGTTTTAATATTTTAAGGTTTTGATATATTGCTATACTTTTTAAAATATGTTTTTTTTTTAATATTTTAATATTTGATTTTTTTTTAAAGCTTATCCAAAAATATTAAATGGGCTCAAAATTATATATTTTTAGCAGAAGTGAAAACATTAAGGTCTATTTTAGGTGTTCTCCTGAAATGATATTTTACCATAATCTGCATCTCCATTCCCCCCCCCCCACCATCCCCCCTTTATTTTTGGTTATATGGGTTTGTTTAATTATCTAAAAAAGAAACATAATTATTTAAAAAAAAATCACAAGTCATTTTATTCAGAATATGGTTAAATTAAATTTTTATATACTTTTACAAAAAAGGAAAAGGGTACTCATATTTATAAAGTTGAATATCAGTATTTTTTTGAGTTTTAATGAACCTTTACATATACTAAATGATCATCTTTAGCCTTAATATACTGAGTTTCTTTTAATATAACACTTAGGACAAAATTTGTAACTCCGCTATTTCAATTTGTTTTTAGATATTCGTGGATTATATCCTTACCGTGCGTAATCAGGAGATTAATATATGAGCTGGCTGTTTCTACTGTTGAGGATCAGTTCCACATTGGTACTGATCTTTTCATGTGTGCTGATATTCTAATTTAAATTCAAGAATGCTGTACTACAGTGCAAATATAAATGAGCCTTAAAGTTTTTTTTTTCTTTTCCTCAATGGGGTTTTTATATGTCAGTAAAGAATTTTCAAAATACATTAGACTATTTTTTTTTTTTAATTTAAATTGCACTTTATTGTGTTGCTTCTTGAGATTGTGGAATAAATTTCAGTATGAAGAATCTCTCTCTATATAGTTATATATGGGTATGAATGTGTCTATATGTTATATGCTTCTTTGGGTGTTATATGCTTCTAACTACTGGGTGAAACTATTAAGCACAAGCTTTAACTTTTGCTTGCTACTGTATTTTGGGGTGAGTTTCTGTTCTCACCTATCTTTGTTTTCTCTATAATAAGAAATGAGTCTTTGGAAACTTTACCACCTTTACATGTAGCATTGAAATTGTCTGTGTAAGTCACCATTATGAAACTAAACATAAGCTAGAAAAATACTCCTGCATATACACTCTGCATGTGTTGCAAAAGTAATTATAGTTGTAATCACAATTATTCAACCAGGTTTATTGTCAAAATATACATATTTCCAGCTGTTTGAAATAAACAAATCAAACAAAAGCAATTGAAATAGCTCAACTCAACAACAAATGCTTCAAGTTGTTTCTCCAAATTCAATGGAAAATGTAACTTATAGTGACTTATCCAGTCTCAAAATAATTCAACCCCTTCATGGCATGCATATTTAGTATGTAGTAGAGCACCCTTTTGTTGCAGTGACCTGTTGCAAATTAGGCATCAGCTTTTGGCAGTGTTCTTGAGGAATTTGAGCTCATTGCTCATGAGCAATGGCTTCTAGTTCAGTAATAATATTGGATTCGTGTGCTGCAACCGCCTTCTTCAAATCCCACCAGAGGTTTTCAATGGGGTTTAAGGTGACTGTGATGAACACTTAAGAATTTCCTTCTGCAAGCAGCCCTTGGTGGAATTTGAGGTATGCTTGGTTTTTATTATCTTGTTGGAAGATCCAATGACGCTCAAACTTCAGCATCCTCACAGATAGTATAACGTTTTCTCCTAGGATTTCCTGAGACTTCAATAAATCCATCATGCCTTCTACATGCTACAGGTTTCCAGAGACAAAGGATGCAAAACAGACCCCAGAGCATCACCGAGCCACCACCATGCATAACTGTAGGCAAATTGTTCGTTTCAGCATTCTTCTTACTCCAGACATACCGCTGATCCATCAGGCTGAAAAGTTCCAGTTTTGTTTCCAATTTTGTTTCATCGCTCCACAGAACAGAATCCCAAAACTTCTGAGGCTTATATATATGACTTTGAGCATATCGAAGCTGACTTTTCTTTTGCTTTTGGGTCAGTAGTGGTGTACGTCTTGGAGTTCTGGCAATGAAACTGTCTGCATTTAGTATGCACCTTACTATGCTCACTGAAACCTCTGTGCCTGTTTCCACCAAGTCTTTTGCGGTCACTCAAGGGTTTTTCACTACCTGCCTTCTCAGAAATCTGGTTGCAGCCATTGATAGCTTCCTTTTTCTGCCCTGTCCAGGTAGTGCAACCACTTTGAACTTGTGTACTATGCTTCCTATGGTGTCTCTAGGAACATTCCGTGCCTTTGCTATCTTTTTGTATTCAGTTCCTTGTTTTTGAAGGGTTATAATCTCTCTTATTGACTTTGTGGACCATCCTTTTGTCCTAGCAACATTTCTAAGATACGGTCATATGTGAAACTCAAACAAACCCCTAGTGAGTTCAGGTATTTCAAGTGTTCCAGCTCAGTCACACATGGTGCAACTAATGCAACCCTTGTTTTGCATATTTGTGCTGTTGTGAGGGATTCCATTCAGAGAGTTTAATAATTTTGAGACTGGAGAAGTCATTATAAGTTGCATTTTCAGTTAAATTTGGGGAAATCATTTGAAGTATTTGTTGTGTTTGCGTTCGATTGCTTTTGTTTGGGTTTTCCAATGCAAACTACTGAAAGTCTGTAAATTTTGAAAATAAACCTGATTTTCATTAGGGGTTGAATCATTTTCATTATATCTGACAAGCTTATTTCACTTACTATTGGCTAGCCAATAACAGCAGTTATTTGAACCTGTCTTCACCACCTTACTTAACCTTTGCAGAATCTCCTTGAAGCTGCAGTTGGCCAAATCTCTCTCTTGACTAGGCATAAGTAGGTTCTTTTGCACGGAAAAAGACAGCACTATGCTAATCAGCATCATTTTATAGAGATGCATTGAGTCAATGCATCTTTACGGGAAAGGTTAAGCACCTCCATGCAGAGCGTGGAGACGCTGAATGTCAGTGCTGTGGTCTGAAAAGAGCAAGCGACTTGAAATTGCATTGTTTGCCGGGTGCACTGGTGTACATATAGGGGTCGCAGGGATCACAGCTGCGACTGGGCCTGTCACTCCAGACGGCCCATCTGCCCTGGGGACACCTGTGACCGGGCGCCCGCCGTCATGTGTTGCGGCTCCGGTCCACACAGAAAACCGCTGGGGCCACCGTTCAAGGGGCCCATCTGGTGGCCCATGGGGGCCCGGTCAGAGCTTTAACAGCGTGACCAGGCCCCCTGTGATGACATCACACGCTGGGAGGAAGTGACTGCCCCGGTCACTCCTCCCAGCATACACAGAGCCCACGCAGGAGGAAGCAGAGGAAGCAGAGGAGGGAGTCAGAGTGAGAAGGGGGGACGAAAGAGGGAGGAGGGACCCATGGCTCAGTTTCGCACCGAGGCCCCATAGATTTCATGTACGGCACTGGCCGGGCGGCTACTTTTTAAAAATCCTGGCTGGCTACAGCTCCTCTTGTGAGTTGGAATTTACAGTTACCTAGGCACCCTCAATGCAGAGGGTCCTCACATGTGCTCACATGACTCTGCACTTCCAAGTTTAGAAATGGAGGGAAAAGGAATAAAGAAAAATATCTCCTCCTGCCTCCTACTGCTGCAGCGCATTGCAGTGCACAGCTATTGTGGCAGCCGGACAGGGGCTTTTTTTTAATTCATGGAGGATGGATGACTTAGACTCCTAGCGGATGCCAGCCCTCCATTTTGTATGAAGGAGTTAGAATTGACAGGAGTGGGGGGAGGGGGGTTCATACATATGATGAGCTTACATCAATATTTTTTATTTTAAATCTAACAATCAGAATAATTTATTAAGGGCAGGTTTGAACTATGCTCATTTATGTCTGAAATCTGATGGAGGAAGATCTGCTCCTCACCTCCCCATCTATGACTAGGGAAGAAAGAGTAGTGAGGTGCATTTCCTTCTCCTGTTGATGATCCAGCCCCAGCCAGACCTTAAACAATCGCAGAAGGAGACAGAGCAGGAGTCTTAGCTGGGTGACAATTGCTGGATCAACAACAAGGTTTTTATTTTTTATTTTTTTCCACACAAGCCTATTCATCTCTCTGCTTTTAATAAAGTTGATGCTGCCTTCTCCCTCCTCCCCCCTAATTGTTATGCTGTCTCCCTGACCTCTAAACAGGGCCAGATTAAGAGCCCAGTGGGCCTGGTGCTGACAATTATGACGGGCCTAATTACAGAATCATATCGACCAAAAACAGTAAAACACTCCCAGCATCATGTATCTGATGGAGATGGAGATGGTGCTGGAGAGAAAGAAAACAGCAGCTATAAGAAAACACATACCCTAGGCCAGTGAAGGCGAACCTTTTTGAGCCCGAGTGCCCAAACCGCAATACATGCCAACTTTTTTTCTCCTTAAAGTGCCAACACGGCAATTAAACCCAAATACTGAGGTTTACGTTTAGAAAAAACAACTCGTACTGTTGTCCGAACTAATAACTTTTGTTTTAAAAGAACACAGAGAGTTCAATGATACAAATTTTAAATAATGATATAAATAGATAAAATTAAGCATATATTTATTAGTATCTCCAACAAATGCAATACATACACACAGACTGCTGAATACATACACACAGTCTGCTGAATACACACACACAAGACTGCTGAATACAGAGACTGCTGAGTACACACACAC